>CAWUFW010001796.1:772500-1372500 GCA_963921515.1 Calotriton arnoldi | reverse complement strand
AGTGGAGGATGCCGAGGGACGGGCCCGACGCAATAATCTCCGATTCGTTGGGTTTCCGGAAGGATGTGAAGGGGGCAACATGGAACACTTCCTCACGCAGTGGCTGGAGGGTTGGCTCCCCCCGGAGGCCCTATCCCGCTGCTTCGTTGTCGAGCGGGCCCACAGGGCGCTCATGCAAAAGCCCCCCCCCGGGAGCTCGCCCACGGGCAGTTATTGCAAAACTTTTGAATTACCACGATCGTGACGCCATATTGAAACAGGCTCGAGCCAAAGAGCCCCTACTCTACGACAATGCACGCATCCTCATCTTTCCTGATTATACGCGACAATCATTTATGGCAGCGAAGGCCCGCCTGAGAGACCTCAAGCTTCCCTATGCTCTCCTGTTTCCTGCCCGCCTCCGGGTGGTGTACCGCTCCCGCACGCACTTTTTTGATACTCCGGAGGAGGTCTTCAAATGGACTGATGAGACGGTGCGGTTGAGAGTCCATACGTCCCCTGGAAGAGAATCTGATTCCTCATCGAGCGAGATGGCCCGGAGAGGCCCCCGGGGACAGCTGAAGGGTAGCAGATGGTCACGGTCTCTGCGCCGCTCCCAGTCATGTGGTGCCTCCTCTCAGGGAGGTTCAGTATCTGGGCGTCCGATATCGGCAGATTTAGGTATGGGCCCCCGTGGAGCTGCAGAGTCCTAGACTGCTGAACGCTAATCGGAGGAGACTATGACATGGGCCGGTTTCTCTGCCAGGCCTTCGCTGGCGGGGGACATGCCCAGGGGACATGGGCTGTAAGTTGGGGATCCATTGGTCGGGCGTATTCCGTTCCCCCGTTGGGGCTCGGGGTCTAGCCCCGCCGCGACAGATGCTTCAGTGTTTTTGAGGTATAGGGTGGGGGTTTGTTGGGTGGGGGTTGTTTCTGTTTACAGATCGCACAGTCACTGATGGTCCACTGTCTTTCCCATATGTATCGAAAAGTCCCCATACTTGCTGTAGAGGTAGATGTCCGCTCAGATGGCTAGTACCCCTAGTAGGGAGCAGGTGACCCCGGGTACCCTCCGTATTGTTAGCTGGAATGTTCGTGGGGCCCTGGACAAAATTAAACGCGGGGCCTTGCTCCGCTATGCTAAACGGGCTGGGGCTGATATACTTATGCTACAGGAAACACACCTCATGGGTACGAAGGCTCTCTGCCTTCAGCGATTTGGGTTTCAGCAGGTCTTCCACTCCGGCTTTACGAGGGGCTCACGGGGGTGGCAATTCTGATACACCGCAGGGTCCCATACATTCTTGATAAACAGTGGTCGGACACGCAGGGGCGCTACTTATTTCTACAGGGCAAGATCGGGGCAGACCCTTTGGTGCTGGGTAGTGTCTATGCACCCCCTCCCCTGCAGTGGAACCTGGTGGAGCGGTTGATGACCCTGTGGGCGGACATGCCGGAGATGCTATTGGTAGTTGGAGGGGATTGGAACGATGTCATGGAACTGACCAGGGATCGATGGCGGGCTGGGGGTGGATTGGAGAGTGGGCGCACCACGAGATTGCATTCCTTAGTGACGGGACTCGATTGGATTGATGTATGGCGACGCCTTCACGGCGATCGCCGGGAATTCACTTACCTATCGGCGGTCCATGACTCATACTCCAGAATTGACTATCTCTTTGTTACCAGGTTGGCGGTCGGTAGGGTGGTGTCGGCGGGCCTTTCCGATCACTCCCCAGTAGCCCTCACGCTCCAGATTGGTCGAGGGCGACAACCGTTCAGGTGGCGCCTCTGTGTGGCATCTGCAGAATGATGATTACAAAGAACATATGAGCGACACTATTGATCACTATTTCACAGCTAATATGGGGTCCGTTTCCAGCGCCGAGACTTTGTGGGAGGCTTTGAAACCCACACTGAGGGGGTGGATATTGCTTGGTGTGTGGCAGCGCGTAGGGAGCGTAGAGAGGAGCTGCTGCGGGCGGAAGCAGTAATGGAAGTCCTTGATCGTAGGAGCCGGGAAGCAGGGGGGGGCCGCTCTAGGAAGCAATTATTGATGGCTCAACAGAACTATGCGGCCCTGCTGATGGACGAGGCCTGCCAAGCCTGGCTGGCGACGCGCAGCAGAGTGTACCAATGGGGAGATAAATCCGGCAAGATGCTGCATCGACTTTGCCAGGGAACCTTCCATTCCCAGGCCCTGCTGGGTGTTTTGGGCCCAGTGGGAGAACCGATCACGGACCCCTTGGCCATTGCGGAAAGCTTTGCCGCCTATTACGCGGACCTATACGCTCCCAAAGAATGCCTTTCGACTGCCGTTATAGATAAATTCATCGCCGATCTACCACCCAAAACAGTGTCAGATGAGGTGAGGGACCAGTTGGAGCTACCACTGACAGACGAATTGGGCACGGCCTTGGGGGATCTTAATTCCGGGAAGCGCCGGGACCCAATGGGTTCCCCAGTGAATTCTTCAGACACTACTTTGTGCAGCTGGCCCCTCATTTTCGCCCTGTGATAGAGGAGGCTCGGGAACGGGGCTCGCTTTCTCCAGACTGGAGGCATGCGGAGGTGGTGGTGTTTCATAAACCGGGCAGGCCACCGGAGCAGCATGCTTCGTACCGTCCGATTTCCCTCTTAAATGTGGAGGCGAAGGTTCTGGCCAAAGCCCTGGCCAATCGCCTTTTGCCCCATTTCTCCACCCTAGTACACCCCGACCAGGCTGGGTTTATGCCCCAGAGGGCGACCAGGCACCATATTAGGCGAGCGCACATGGCGATAGCGGCTATCCGGCAGTTGAGGGAACCAGCAGCGCTCTTATTGGCCGATATGGACAGGGCATTTGACTCCCTAAGTTGGGTCTATCTATTTGCTCTGTTGAGACGACTCAACCTTGGACCACGCTTTCTCTCCTACCTAATGCTCCTATACACGGATCTGACAGCATCGATGCGGGTGGCGGGGGCCGTCTCATCCACCTTTTCCATCGGGCGGGGCACGCGGCAGGGCTGCCCTCTGTCCCCATATTTATTCGCGCTAGCTATGGAGCCACTGGCTGCATGAGCGCGTATAGATGCGCAAGTCCGAGGGTTTGAATGGGTCTGTCCGATAGGATTGCATTATATGCGGACGATGTCCTCTTCTTCCTTACGGCTGTGGCCGCGGCTACTGCGCATTATGCAGATTTTCGGGGAGACCTCGGGACTTTATATGAATCCCCATAAATCGACGGTATGGATTCTAGGGGATCAGACGGGTATGGGCGTGTGGATTTCCTCGGTTCAGCTGGTGGTGGGGGGACTGAAATATCTAGGGGTGTTCCTGTCAGATGTCCCTGCAATCTCCTGGGAGCGTAACCTGGCTCCCGTCTGGGAACAGACCCGGGAAGACCTCAAGTCCTGGTCCCGTATGCCCCTGTCGCTATATGACAGATCGGCAATATTCAAAATGGTGGCGCTTCCACGGCTCCTCTACCAGCTGCAGAATCACCCCTTTCAGATTCCGCCACGATGGTTCCGACAGGTGAATGCAGCACTTGGGCAGTTTTTATGGGAGGGGGAAAAGTGCGAGTAGCTCTGCGCACATGCTTCTTGTCCACCTACTGCGGGGGGCTAGCCTCCTCTGATGTTCTCTCGTATTACCAAGCCTCGCACTTGCTGGTTTTTAATGAGTGGTGGTACGGCGATAGAGGAGACCCGGCGTATGCTGTCGAGCGGCGGCTCATGGGGCGCCATTCACTTCATACACTTCTTTATTCCGCGTCTTTGCGGGGCTCGCTGCCGTCGGTCACAAGGGTGGTGTTCCTGATTTGGAGACAAAGCGATACAAAAGGGGATGATGGACGGAACGTTTGAGCCAATCAAACACTCACCCCCAGTCAACTGATCTGGGTTTAATCCATCATCATTCTTTAGCTCACTCCACCACCCCAGTTCAGACATGGCCATATGCAAATCAGTCTGACCCTGTGCCTCATGGGAACAGTCCAGCCCGAACTGCCAAGCCATGTCTTCCCTGGACCGGAAACAAGCATCCTAGGACCGGTTTCTGGCATTCCAGCCGTCATCAGCCAGGCTTGCTTGAATCCAGTGGCAAAGTGAGCAAGGGACCCACGTCTGGGCATACCCCCGCCAACTTAGGGCGAACAAAGCGATACAAAGGGGATGATGGACGGAACGTTTGAGCCAATCAAACACTCACCCCCAGTCAACTGATCTGGGTTTAATCCATCATCATTCTTTAGCTCACTCCACCACCCCAGTTCAGACATGGCCATATGCAAATCAGTCTGACCCTGTGCCTCATGGGAACAGTCGTCATCAGCCAAGCTTGCTTGTATCGCTTTGGTCGCCCTAAGTTGGCGGGGGTATGCCCAGACGTGGGTCCCTTGCTCACTTTGCCACTGGATTCAAGCAAGCCTGGCTGATGACGGCTGAAATGCCAGAAACCGGTCCTAGGATGCTTGTTTCCGGTCCAGGGAAGACATGGCTTGGCAGTTCGGGCTGGACTGTTCCCATGAGGCACAGGGTCAGACTGATTTGCATATGGCCATGTCTGAACTGGGAGTGGTGGAGTGAGCTAAAGAATGATGATGGATTAAACCCAGATCAGTTGACTGGGGGTGAGTGTTTGATTGGCTCAAGCGTTCCGTCCATCATCCCCTTTGTATCGCTTAGGTCAGCCCTAAGTTGGCGAGGTATGCCCAGACGTGGGTCTCTTGCTCACTTTGCCACTGGATTCAAGCAAGCCTGGCTGATGACGGCTGAAATGCCAGAAGCCGGTCCTAGGATGCTTGATTTCCGGTCCAGGAAGACATGGCTTGGCAGTTCGGGCTGGACTGTTCCCATGAGGCACAGGGTCAGACTGATTTGCATATGGCCATGTCTGAACTGGGGTGGTGGAGTGAGCTAAAGAATGATGATGGATTAAACCCAGATCAGTTGACTGGGGGTGAGTGTTTGATTGGCTCAAGCGTTCCGTCCATCATCCCCTTTTGTATCGCCCTGATTTGGAGACAGGCGCTGCGACGAATGGGATGGTGGAACACCTTGACACGGGAAACCCCCCTCTGGGATAATGGGCGATTACCTCAGCTGGCGGCTCTGCAGGGGTTTCGGGGGTGGGATAATATAGGCATCTCAGTCTTAGGCGATGTCATGAGGGGTCGGACGCTCAAATCGTTTCAAGATCTTCAAAACGAATTTCATATGCCACGCTCCCAGTTCTATCGCTACCTTCAATTTCGGCATGCCCTGTCCCCTAGCTTAGTGGGCCTAGAGTCCTTACCGGAATTTAGCCCATTGGAGGCTAAGGTCTTTATGGGAGATTTAACTGACCGGAAAATTTCCCGAATATATCAATCCCTGGTTACTCATTGCTCCCCCACATTACAGAAGCTCCGGGGGACTGGGAAGAGGATATAGGCACATTGGAGGAGGAGGAGGACTGGACTGAGGCCCTGGCAGCCCCGCGGGGAGCGGCTATAGCAATGCGACTCTGCCTTGTCCAGTTCAAGTATCTACACAGGGTCTACTACACGCGAGTGCGCTTGTGGAGGGCAGGGCTGATTGCCTTCCCTGTGTGTCTTCGCTGTGGGGGTGGGGAGGGCACATTCATTCACACGGTCTGCGGCTGTCTCTCCCTAGTCCGCTTTTGGAGGGGGGTATTTGACTGTCTCTCGGAGGTCCTGGGGTGGGAGCTCCCTCGTACTCCGCAGCTGGCCCTACTCCATGTTATGGGGGGGATAGGAGGCAACATCTATAAGAGACACCTCATGCAGTTGGGATTTACACTGGCGAAGAGGGACATTGCCAGGACATGGAAGGCGCCAAGGGCCCCATCAGTGGCCGCATGGAAGAATGGGCTTGACTTCAGTATGAGGCTGGAACAACCTATCTTTGTCGCTAGGGGATGCCCACGCAAGCACTACAAGATTTGGAAACGCTGGGCGGACTATCGGGCCTGATGTTAGACCCGCCATCAGTATCTGAGACCCATCCCATGGGATAATTTGTATGTACGTCTCTGGGCTGTGGGGGTGCAATGCGGGGGGGACTTGGAGGGATTCATTCGCCCCGCTATGCTCACCGGCGGTAGACAGGACTGTGCGGACATTGTGCGATCGGGGGGAGGGGTGGGGGTGGGAGGGAGTTGGGGTATACAGTTTTCTTGTTGCATATATATGTTCGAATGCCATTGGAAAAAGTCAAAGTCATCATATCTATATGGTTTGATTGGGCAGATGTCTCTGGGGTACAGAGCTCTGCAATACATGTGCAACTTGAGAAATAAAATTTGTTAAAAAAAAAAAAAGATGGCGTGTATTACACAAAAAGCTCTACACTACAAAACACCACTTTACCTTGCCCAGAAAATTACGATTTCTGGAGGCATTAGATCTTCGAGGGGGTCCGCTGATCTCTTACTGAAACCAGCATTCTTCGGTAAGAAGAGAACTTATGATAGAGCATTCTTGGAGCTGCACCAAGAATTTGGAATGCGCTTCCACCGAATATCAGAGAAATCACCTCTGTCTCGCAATTCAAAAAAGAGGCTAAGTCCTTTCTCATGAGTAAATTCCTCCCTTAACTAACTGCGGTCTACTCTTGGCTCCTTTTGAGACCTTCAGTCATTCCTGAATCTTCTACATTCAGCTGTGCTAGTAGGTGAAGATAAACAGGATGATAGTACTGCTAATCTCAGAGCAATGACTCCGGGGAATAGCACAAGTCAGTGGGCTTTCATCGATTCTTACCTATGGGCCACAATCAGCCCTGTTTGGATACCTCAAGTCCATACGCAAGATTCAAGGAAGATGGCTAATGAAGGTACCTCTATCAAGCCATATGGATATTGGACTTGACTTGTAACTGTGTGTCCAGTTGCTGACTCCATGTTTTCTTTAGGAGTGGTATTACATTTTAAATGCAAGTATGTCATGACATGTACTACTATAACCCGAGTTGACGCCTAGTAAGACTTAATATGTTCCCCGTCCATACCATTGGCGCACACTCCTATGCTACCCAACATAGGCAACGGAATCAGTAAGACTGCGGCACAAAAGATGAACCTGCGTACTTTCGAAGACCTCTACCCCGGAGATACATTTCGACCGCCTCCGGTCGCAGAGGAGGGTCAAACGGTACCTTTTGCTGACCTATTTCTCTATTACAAATTGAGGGCCGCCTGTCGATCTTTACACGAGACGTTCCCGAGTCCCCCGCCAACCATGCTTGCGTTGGAGAACCTGTTAAAGGTCGCCACGCCTCGTAGACTCATCACACGGCTTTATACACACATGCAAACCACGGCTCCTCTGACTCAGCCGCGGGCACTTCAGGCGTGGAATGACGAACTCCCCATTCCGCTGACAGAGGCCCAGTGGTTGTACTGTTGTCGCCAACTTACTGACTTATCTCCCAACTATAAACTTCGACTAATACACTTTAAGTTTCTTCATCGATTTTACAGGACACCAGTAAGCTTGCACCGTATGGGACTGAGAGATGATGACGGCTGTTGGAGGTGTGGTTTCATTCCAGCAACCTTTTTACACATGGCATGGAACTGCCCGCGGCTGACATCATTTTGGTCCACAATATTTACAATGATTCATCAGATCATTGACACACCTGTAGATCCTGCTCCTCTACTGGGCCTGTTGAGCTATGTAAAAGACACACCCGTTAAGGTTCGCAAACTACATGCATTGCTTCTCCTTTTGCCAAACGACAAATTGCTGTACATTGGGGGAGGAAGAGGGGCCTTCCATTAAGGAATGGATCAGGGACGTCACGTACGGGCACTCTCAATTGACCACCTTCTGGGAATTAATGCCTCCTACCTCTAGACCCAGGGACATCTGGGAACCTTTTATCACATGGGCTAGGGAAAGACAGGGGGCAGACGAGAATACGTCGACTGCTGCGGGGGCTACGGGGTAGAACGGGAGGGACAGAGTTGCTGTGTTTCTATCAGGAAGATTAACCAGTTATGCACAGTACGTGGGGAGTTGTCCTGGATTTCAGATTACGCCGTCACAAGTTATCTCATGATTGGACTAGATATGTGGTGAATACATTCCGTTTATTGTATCTGTAAGTGAGCTGGGTACGCATGTAATACCATCTGAACAGTACATGAGGGGCAGTCTTGACTATGATTATGTAACGATTGTCTACTGGCTAGTTGTTTAGTATGTTTCTTTTTGAAATGCCAATAAAAAGAATAAAAAAATAAAAAAGAAGTAAAAAAAAAAACAAAAAAAACTTAATATGTATATTATTTGTAAAGTTGTAAACACTGAAAGAAACTGATTGCTGTTGAATTGTAAAGCACTCAGTCACCCAGGATTGGGTCATGTTCGCGCTATAGAAAACACTAAATAAAATAAAATAAAAAATGGGCAAATGGAGCATCCCAGCATGGTCACTTCCGGGGTGGGGATGGTTACTGGGAGACCTATTTAAACTCCAGGCCACTGTCTCTTCTTCTTTGTGCTTCTTCATGCATAATGTCAGAACGACAAGTTGAAAATCGGGAGATTTGCTGAAAAGAACATGTGTAGGAAGGATTAGGTCCTAGGTCTCACTGGTGACCAGTGCTTAATTTGAGCCGGTGGTTTCCAGTGCTCGGCACCTGCACTTAATTGGCAGCACCGGCACTTACGACAGTGTGCCGCATGATGGGCTGTTTGTCTCATTTAGAGTGAGCACTACAACAGTTGTTTACTAATTCAATATATGTTAGAAACAACTATTACCTGCTGCCAATGCTAAACTTATAGCTTTGGGGACCTAGAATAGAATTATCACACCTGTAGGAGTGTGATCATTAGTAGCTGGTTTGGTACTGTCATTGGTAGCACTAGCAGGGACTATGGGTGGTGTAGGCTACAGTGGCCTCTTGATGAGGGCCCTGGGAATTAATTTGTTTACAAATTAAGCACTGCTGGTGACCTGTTTCCTAAATGTTGTCTCCTCTGAGGTCTTTGGTCAATAGACGCCTTTGCAGGGGCTCCCCCCCGACAGTCACTGAGCACAAGAGCAGCTGCTGAGCCTTTAGGGGGCAGTGCGACTTCTGTATCTACCAGCATGCTGTGGGGTCTCCGAGGGAACCTAGCTGCTGCCATTAGCAGGTTTTTATCCTTCCTCTTGTCTGCTCACCGAAAAAGAACGCAGAATGAATGGCTGAACTCCGCAGGCTCCTGTTGGGATTCCAGCTCACAACAAATGAGATCGAAAGAGCTAATCTTGTATTAGCGCAGCTGGACCTCAGAGTCTGTCAATGGGAGAATCACAGAGGAGCTTCTGCTGAAGTGTTTATCACTGCAGTTACCTTTGCAAATGGACTGCATAGAGGCTCTATTAGTCAGTCTGACTTGCCTTTTGGGTATATTTCTCATCAGGTCGGTGCTTCGGAAAGGCAAAGGCTTCACATTCATTTTAAAATACATGCTTCCTTGTGCCACATGTACGACCGCTTCATTTTACGAGTTTCTAATTGTGTCTGTTTATGACTCGCAATTAGGAAGTCGCAAAATGCGAAATACTAATGTGTCTCAGACACATTTAGCGGTTCCTAATGGGGTTGGAATTGCCCTGCCTCATCAATATTCATGAGTTAGGTTGCAATTTGCAACCCATTGGGAATCGCTAAAAACACAGGGATGGTGGCCTGCTGGGTACAGCAGACCACCATGCATGGACCTCATTTAGGGGTCGCAACTGCGACCCCTGGCATGCCCCTTATGACTTCTGCCTCTGCCTTTGCGACCCCTCACACCAGCAGTGGCAAAATCAGTACCAGGAACAGAAGCAGCTCGTCATTATGGACATCGGTGGGGGCTTCACTCTCCTTGTTTTTTGTCAATTTTTAATTAAGCTAATAGTGAATAATATTACACTATGTGCTATTAGTTTAGTAAAAAATAGAATACAAATAGCTGGAGTATGACTTTCCCTAGCAGATGAGGTAAGTTAAAAAAAAAAATGCTTTTAAATGTATGTATGTTTTGTGCATGCTTGCAGTTTTGAGTGTGTTTATGTAAGAGTGTGTAAGTGTGAATGTATGTGTAGGCAGAGTGTGTGTACAAATACATGTGTATGTGTAAGCATGTATATGTGTGAGTGAAAGTGAAGGTCAAAGGGTATGTGAAGTCACTTCTGCTACTGCTGCCATTTTGGTGAATTGACGTCCATGCATGCACCATGTCTGTGCTTGATTTGAAATGAAGCAACTTTTTTTTAATGCAGCCCGTTTACCTTAAAGGAAAACGGGATGCGTTTCAAAAAGAAAAATGAAACGTTTCAGTTTCATTTTTTAAGAGTAGTCAGTACTCCGTGGGATCACTGCCTGCACGTAAAAACGTTTTTGCAACCATTCACAAAGGGGCAGGGGTCCCCTAAGAATCCCTTTCCTTTTCCGACTGGCTTACCTTTTTCTTGAAGTAGGCACTAAACTGCCAATGTTTTGCAACCGCATTCTGGTAGCAAAACATTCATACATCACCCTGCGACTCGCTATTAAGAAGGGACGCCCTTGACACGCCCTTTCCTAATACCGTATCGCAAACCCCAGTTTGCAATTTGGTAATAGGTTACTGACTCGCACAATAGGCTTAGTACATGTCAAAAGGCTATTAAGCGCTTGCAAATGGCCCAATTCTCCATTTGCGTTCTCTAAAATCTTTTGTACATGTGGCCCCATATGCCTTAAGGCATTCTTGCCCCCATCCTTCCCAAGCGCAAGCACATTTCATATTTTGAATTGTTGGCAGAATTCAGACTACACTGCTGACACCTGCCCTGAATACTAAGCCAGAGCGTCCGGGAATAATAATATACAAAGGCAGGGGTTATGTCCTCGGTGATTCAGGTGTTCAGTGTGGGACCATGTGAATAAGGACTGACACCATTCTGAATACTAAGACAGGGTTATCTTTTGGTTAATCCAGATGTTCAGCGTGGGTTAATATCACTAATGGATGACACCTAGCCTGAATACTAATCTTGAGCATCTCAAATAAAAATGATTTATACCTCGCACACATCCAGGTCTTCCTTTAATAAATCAGGGTTTCACACCATTCAGTTATTTTTGGCCTAATTCTCGTGTGCAAAAGAGGAGTAGTTGAAGGCCAGCCTGTAGTATCCTGCCTGTCCTCATTGCCTGCATGTCTCACCTGGTGTCTGGAATGTTGATAGTGAGTGATGTAATTGAATGTTAGTGCGTGGTGTACAGTGATGTGGGAGCAAAACAGTGCCCCAAAAATTAGCACCCTGGAAATGTACCCGAATCAAACCTCCCACATTTACAGGATCAGAATGGGGTTAAATCCCAATTTCATGAGGCAGTGTTTCCCTGCATTAAGACAGCTCACCAAACATCAAATCAACAGAGTAATACAAGTCACCAGACAATGGGGCCCACTCTATAACTAAGTTCTAGATCAATGAAAAGTTAAAGGGGTTTATTACAAAAATGTAAAAATAAGCGGTACAGAGTCAATGTAAAAGCTCTCAGATGCTGAGTTATACAGCGTATGCCAATGTAAAAAAAAATGTACGTCCCAATAGGCAGCAAAATCCAAAAGAATTTGGCAGCATCCCTAGTAGAATAGGAAAGCCTTCTAGCTTAAATCAACAATTCTGCAGTTTCATTCTGGCGTGAGCAGATGTATCATTTTTTTCAGAAAATCAGAGCACAAAGAAAATAAATGCCTTATTCCCTTAACACCTAAGCACTAACCCATTTTATGAATAATTATTCAGCACCCTCTATGCTAATGTCACCCAGAGATGTTCAAACAAAATCTTAAACATTGACAATAAAACTTTTTTCAAGTGAATAGGTCCAGTGTAGAAGCGAAAGATGAGGTTACAAGTAACCATTTTTCATCCGCACCACCAAAAGTTCATCATTAGCAAAACAATACAGTGTGTGCTGAGGAGCCTGTGGGGAGAATCTTGTTTCAAAAGCAACTGTATTAAATCACTCTGCAGGTATAAAATTATGTGTGTAAATGCATGTTGCACATTGTTAATGATGCACAAAAATATAAATCTTTCAAATGCTTTTAAAGTCGAAGCCAGGAGATAGTGACAGTCGAAGGAAGGATGGAGCCCTCAATGGACCTAACTGCTGTTGCTGTAACTTAAGAGCCTAACATGGCCTTCTACCCAAGTGGCTCTAGACTCTTGTATGAAAACCCTGCCCTCTAATGTCAACTTGTTGATGACAATTTGTTAGGGACCTGCAAAAAAGGCAAGAACACTTTGGTGGCAGAGGAGAAGGTCTGTCAAAAGGAAGATTTCCCTGTAACTATGGAGGGCTGCCTTGGGGTACACCATCCTCAAATCCACCGACAAGTGGTGTCAGCTCAAGCTGCTAGACAAGTAGGAGCCAGGTGAGGAGGATGAGCAAGTTCTGGCAAGAACAATGAGCCAGCTGTGGGGAGGTATAAATGAGGTGAGGTGTCCTAGTGTCTAGCCCTAAGCTCTAGGATAATGCTAGGGAGACAGTGTGATGAGGCTATCAATGTGGAGATGGTGATGTGGAAAGAGGCAGGACATCTTTATAGTAAGCATAGCTCTGAAATGATCCATTGGCTTTTAGACAGTTCTACATTCAGTGGTGGCGGTGATATAAAGAGAAACATTGGTGAGTGTATAGTATGATTTCGCATATAAAGTGAGTGTGGCTGAAGCTAGTCCAGGCCTTTGGAGGGTCTTGTGTGCCCGACTGGTGTTGGTGTACTGCAAATTTAGGCCTGGGCGTAGTTCGGAGTTTTGCTACGCGGAACTCCGCGAAGTTACAAAAAATGTGGCAGAGTGCAGTGCGAACTGCAGTTTTTGCTGGTATTCCTGCCGCTCGGGTAGAAATTCTACCCGAGCGGCAGCTCGCGCTCGCGAACTTACCGTTCGCGAGCGGGGAAAAAGCACTGCTGCACATCGCGAAGCAGAGTTTTCTGCACTCCGCAAGCTCCGCGGAGTGCAGAAAACTCCGCGAACTGAGTGAAGTTCACCGCGCAGGCCTAACTGCGATGGTTGCGCATTGCTCAGTTTGAATTAAAGTATCACGTCTGCTGAACTTGTGTCACTCATAAACTTGACCACTGCTCTGTAGAGAGGCGCAAACTCTGTCTGCGTCACTAGAGATGTACGCGCCGTGTGATAAGCACCATGGTGACCACATCAGGACTGATTGAGTTTGAAAGGAACAGCACATGGTCTCTAAGAGCCCAGGATAAAGGCATTCTGCATATTTTGTTGCCCAGCATTGATTGACCAGAGGAGATGGTGAGGCTCCTGCTAGTGCTGTGGTCAAGGCACTGAACAGAGGTTTTGTGACAATGCGCAGCACTAGGTACATGGGAACTCTTCTCTCTGGCACTAGTCGGTTGGTGCTGGAAGAGAAGGGTGTGATGGTTGGAGGCATTGAAGCACAACTTGATCGAGAGAGAGCCTCATTAATGTCTTGGATTACATACTTGGATGTTGTCGTGGGAGCAGTGGCTGTGACTTTGAAGTCGTTAAGGAGGGTAGTAAGCTGATATTTGATTGAGACGGGAGTGGAGATGTTGACAAAAGACTACCCACCAAGGCCTACTGGTTAATGTAGACAGAGAAATAGGACTATCCCCAAGGACATTAGAGATAGAAATTATGCTTTTATCCGAGGTTATACTGTGTCTTGAAGTGAAAACATCGGTTGCCTGGCATTTGTCCAGTTATGATGTTGAAATATGACATTTTGTTTTAGTAAGTAGGGTTATTTGGCATTCATGGAGTTTGTATTCTGTGAACTTCTGTTAAAAATGGGTCTTGTTTTCCACTAACTGCGAGTTTCATTAAGTTGATGAGCAGTTTGGTTGGTGATTCTTGCATATTGAAATGTGCCATGTACATTTTATTGGTAATGTATGTGTTGGGTTAGTAAGTTTCGGTGTCAGATGATTTGGGTTGTTTAGGAATGGTGGTTTGTTAATATTTGTGGTGTGCTGAATTCTTAGTACTGCAAGACAGGTTGGGAAGTTTAAATTATCTGCCTGCGGGTTGATTTGGGAGTACAGAGGGAGCATTTACTTTTAACTCCATATGGAATCTAGTTGCAGTTCAGGGAACATAGTGTAGTACCCATCTGTGTGTGTAGATATGTGCTGTATGTGTGTCCAAGTGTCACAATAGATATGAGTACTTGTGTGTGTTAGCGCTAACTGGGGAAAGAACAGCACCCTGTTGCTAGAGGTTGTTTGTGGGGAGTACCTCATGGGATGCCAAGTTGAGGAAGCATAGTACTTTGTTGTGAGAAACTGTGTGGGAGAGTACCCCCTATAGAAATACCATACCAAGAGACGTTGCAAGGGGAAAGGAAATACCTCATGAGGTGAAAACGTGGGAAAGGGTAGTACTCCGTGGTGTTGTCGGTGATTGCGTCAAGTTACTCCTAAGTGTTGTGGGTGAACGCCAGAGGTTTCACCGGAGTCATCATTGTGTACTAATGGAAGGATTTGACAGGTGTGTGCTACAGGAGGCAGAGTAAATTTGTGATTTTTTTAAAATTCAGTTTGCATATAATGAAGTCAGCTAGTGTTGTAGTTCAATGGTAGTGTTTGATGTAGCTCTAGTGTGTTGTCGGTGAGTAATTTCTTACCAGCTGATGTGGTCTAGTGTCATTGGTTGTATTGCTGGACTACTTTAGTGTTTGATTGTTGTGTTAATGATTTTTCATTTGGAGTCTACAGGGCGCTGTTCTCATTATGTTCAGAAGACCTCCTTATTTTTCTCTGGTGCAGTTTCCAAAGGGCGTGGTACTGTTTTAATATGTAGTGCTTTGGGTCTTGTTCTTGGCTATGTTGGCTTGGCCAGCTAATGTAAATGGGTGTGGGGTGTTGAAGTCCTGGGCTGCATTTTTGTCTGCAATTTTGTGGTGCAGTGTGCTGTCCTTGTGGGGATCTGTGCGCTGCTTGTGGAAGTTTGAGAAGGTGTGAGCGTTTTGTTGTATCTGTGCCACCTGTGTAACTTTAGTAGTGTAACATAGATGCCTTGGCACATTATGTTTGAGTATTGTTGTGAGGGCAGGTTTTGTGTTGGAGTCTGGTCAAGGGAGTGTTTAGTTCAGATGATGTATGGCTAAACTTTCAGCCATGACTGTGCAGCCATGTGCTAGTACGTCCTTATCTCCGAAATGGTCACAAGACGTGCACGTCTTGGACCGTTGTGCACTGTTAGTCTCAACCTAGTTGTTGTCTCGTTTATACACAGAGTTTCTCTGACTGCTGTTTGTTGTGTATGTGTGTCTGAATGAATATTGGAGAGTTTTAACAGGTTGTTGTTTGGTGATTGTGTAAGCTAGACGTTGCAGATTGAGTGATTGTGAATGATTATCCCTGTACTTTAGATGCAGGGGAGAATGGCTGTTCTTTGGTCTGTTTGTAAAAAATAAAAAAAAAGGTGTGTAGTATCCGTTATGTCCTCATTCCATGCATGTCTGAGCTGGTGTCTGGAATGCTGAGAGTGAATGAGGTCATAGAATGTTGGTGTGTGCAGTGTGGAGTGGGAAGCTAAGATATATGGACGGCTGGAGGGAGCACTGGCGGGACCTATCTCCTGTTTCTGTGACCTAAGGGCAGAGCCGCTGGAATTATGCGATTGTGCAGCCGGATGTTTTTTCACATAATCCAGGATTTGCAACATTTGCCACAAAATCCATCATCTGATGCATAATCTACAGATTTTAACCCCAAAAAATTGTTTCTAGCTCAACGGTTCAAATGTTACTAAAAACGCAGTGACACATGTTGCTGCGCGGTGGAAGGCCCTTGGCAAAGGTTGACTGGTCACCTGGGTGTTTAACTGGTACTAACGAGGAGCAACCTATGCCCACACAGTGTTAACACCTGTAAAAATGACAAAATAATTAAGTAGTTCTATCACAAATTTGCTGCATTGTGTCCCATAATTTGGCTTTTTTGCCACATAATTTTGTCAACTCTGCCGCGTAATTTGGCCCTCTCCTGCCGCATAATTCCAGCGGCTCTGCCTAAGAGCTGGCATGCAATAAACAATTAACCTCCTACCTAAGTGGCTCCAGACTCTTGAAGACGCTGTCCTCCTAACTTCAAAACAGCCCGCGGTCGTCCAGATGCAGCTGTCTTCTACCGGATAAAGGATCAATGTTGAGTTCTTATCCTCCCCCACCCATTCTCCCTTCGTAGTGGCTCAAAGGAATTAAGTTTCCCACTCCATTTTACTCTGGTGGATTGCTGTCAGTGTGTTCCAAGAGTTCTGGATTGCCATGTAATTTTCCGCTTGTTCGCTGAAAAAATAGACATCATTATGTGTATCATGGTCAAAAAGTTGAGAAAGTGGGAGGTTCAATGCTCTGTTTGCCATAAATGAGGTGACGTGTCCCGTTCAGGGCCTTTTTCAATATTGGCTCATGGGCCATGAACCATGTACAGCGCGCCATGCTGCCTTTTTGCTAGGTTTTTACGTTATAGAAATACCATAAACATACATTCACGGGCCCTTTCCTACACTGTAAATGGTGCCCCAAAAAGGTGTGTTTGTGGGAGTGCTTCAGATGTCGTGGAAGCTGATGATGACAAGATGACTATATCCCATGACTGCCCACCTGCTTGCAACTACTCTTTAAAGGTTCTTGATAAGGAGAGGCAATAAGTAGCCTTTCCCCTCTATAGTGATCTAATTTATAAGGCAGCTATCCTCAAAGTAGCCAGACCTAGGCTAATGAGCTCTGGGGGTTCCAGCCTGTCAGCTAATCCCCAATTTACTAAGTGTGTTGACAAAGCCTGCCCTCTAACCTGGCACACCCACAAAAATGCTTGAGATGGCATGAGTTAAAGGACCGCAAAATCCTTTTATAATTAAACATTTTATCCTCGCTCGGATGCACTCTTGCCAAAATGCCTGTTTCAGAAGTGCCATGTGTTAAATGGGATGATTTGCTCCCATTTGAGCTTTAACACAAAGCCATTACCTCTTGGGGGGAAAAAAGAGCAAGGATCATGATTAATGGACTTACTGTCAGCCAGAAGTGCATTTTATTATGTGCTATTCAAGGTACAGTACCTTTTGGTTTGTTTAGAGTCATTTCTAGGATTCGTTATTCTTTTACATATAAAAGAGAATTACATATTTTGATCGGTGGAAATGATAACTCGGTGTGTAAAAACATTTAATATATTTGTTTTTATGTATTGCCTAAGCGGTCAGAATGCTGTTTCAGGGTATTAATAAAATTGGCAACAAGATCAAAGATATCGTTTACCAGGTCACACCTTTATAGTTCTGGCGTTAGCCAATGTTTTGATTTTTGTAAAGTTTTATATATATATATATATATATATATTCACTGAAAAAACCATAGGTTTCAGGCACGTTATAGTTAGAAATTAGCATTTAAAAACCTTACAAATTCACTGAAAAAACCATAGGTTTTAGGGAAAGTTATAGTTAGTTGGACATTGCACTCGTACAAAACCCGTGAAATTCCCCGTTATAGTTAGTTCAGCTAACTATAACTCGCGCCCGTAATGCACTGCTGATGACGTCCCATATTACATCACTCATGACCTGGTCAGTGACATCACTGACGACATCACTGATGACATCTCAAATGACATCACTGATGACATCATCCAGTGACTGTGTGTTTCTGTAAAGTTTAAATATTTTTAATATATATAGGGAAAGGCGTATTGAAGAATGAGTGGGTGTATAAGTGTCTGTATGGATGATTTAGTAGGTGCGTGACTAACTCTATAAGTGATTGATTAAACGTATCTTACTGAATGCATGGGTTAGTGACTAAACTGGGTGAATGTCTGTATCCGTCTGTCTATTGCTGTGTAAGTGGCTGCATGGGTTTGTGAATAGCTACATGAGTGTCTATATGAGTTATTGATTGGTTGTCTGAGTATCTGTATGGGTGCCTGAGTGTTTGTGTGGGTGGGGTGTGTGCGACTCTGTGCATACATGTGTGAGTGGGTGATTCACTGGGTGGATGGTTTCAAGAGTGCATCTGTGATAGAATGTATGGGTGGGTAAGTGTGTGTAAGAGTGTGTTAGTGAGTGAATGTATGTCCCAGTGGTACATGTGTGAGTAACTACATATGTGAAAGGCAGTATATATGTGTGTTGGAGTATATAAATAGCTATAAGCGAGAGTGTGTGATTGTGAGAGTGACTGTATGGATGAGTGTGTGCTTGTATCAGTGATTGTATAAGAGCGTAAGAATGTGCTAGTATTTGTATGAGTAAGTGAGCTGGTGTGTATATAACTGTATAGGTGAGTAAATGGCAGTGTGTTTAATTATTTGCATGACTGACTAGGTGTGTGAGTACCTCTATGGATGAGTGGCGGTGTTTGAGTGTCTATATAGGAGTATGAGTGCATATGATAGTCCTGTACTGAGTGACCGTAAGTATGAGTGACTGTACGGGTGAGTGAGTGGATGTGTGTGTAGACCTAAGAATCAGTGAGTGGGTATGTAGTTATTGGTGTTGGAGTGTCTATGGTTTTGCGAATGGCAGTCTGTAATTTAGAGTGAGTGTATCAAAGGTTATATTAGGGTGTGAGGAGGTGCATCAGATTATCATGTGGATGATGTCATCAGTGATGTCATCAGTGATGTCATTTGAGATGTCATCAGTGATGTCACTGACCATGTCATGAGTGATGTAATATGTGATGTCATCAGCAGTGCATTGCAGGGGCGCGAGTTATAGTTAGCTGAACTAACTATAACGGGGGAATTTCACGGGTTTTGTACGAGTGCAATGTCCAACTAACTATAACTGTCCCTAAAACCTATGGTTTTTTCAGTGAATTTGTAAGGTTTTTTAAATGCTAATTTCTAACTATAACGTGCCTGAAACTTATGGTTTTTCAGTGAATTTCAAAGGTTTTTTAAATGCTTATTCCTAACTATAACATGTCTGAAACCTATGGTTTTTTTCAGTGAGTTTCAAAGGTTTTGTAAATGACAATTTTTAAATGTATTAATTGTTATATTTATTTTTTTGATACTGATTTACTACATTTTTTAAACTTTATTTTTACATATTTTATTTTTTAAATTACATTGTAATTACATTATACATTACATTACAAAATATACTTTCTCAGAATGAATTACTTTAGTTTAAATACTTTGCAAATAGGCAATAGACTTTTAAGTACAGTAGTTACAGTTGTTGCAATGGGCAACACAATTTCAAACACAATGCAACATTGAGCTCAATGTGAATTTCTAGTTAAATGCAATTAGTTACTTTATGGATTACTTTTCTAACCACAGGACTGGATCCTAGATTCAGTCCTGGGACATCTCCTGTAAACAGTTGAGTAAAAGCGTTTTGGTTACAGTAGTGATTTTTAAGGAATATTATTGTATTTTAAAAGTTGACACTTAGAAACTTTTTCACATAGAATCACCAATGTTATCCTATGGGAGGAAATTCACTTAGCAGGTAAGTAGTGTTATCGTTACTTTTTCTTACTCAGTGGTGGATCCTGGATCCAGCACTGGTGCATCTCCTGTAAACAGTTGAAAGAATGCGTTTAAGTCATACAGGCGATTTTTAAGGAATATTTGAAGTTTGTGAAAATCGACACTTTGAAACTTTTCTGCTGAAAACCAGACAATGGATTCCAATGGAAGGAAATACAAGTTACTGGTAAGTACGGTTAGAATTACTTTTCAGGGTCAGTGCTGGGCTAAAAGATGCAGCACTGTGTTCTCTCCTGATAACAGGTGAGTAAATCGGAATTCGTAGTTCGGTTGATTTTAGAGGAATATTATAAAGTTCCAAAACTCCACACAGAAGAATTTCCAAGTGAAACCAGTCAATGTTAGCCTATGGAAGGAAATTCAAGTTACTGGTAAGTACGGTTAAAATTACTTTTCAGGATCAGTACTGGGCTCAAAGATGCAGCACTGAGGTCTCTCCTGATAACAGGTGAGTAAATCGGAATTCGTAGTTCGGCTGATTTTAGAGGAATATTATAAAGTTCCAAAACTCCACACTTAGAAGAATTTCCAAGTGAAACCAGTCAATGTTAGCCAATGGAAGGAAATTCAAGTTACTGGTAAGTATGGTTAAAATTACTTTTCAGGATCAGTACTGGGCTCAAAGATGCAGCACTGAGGTCTCTCCTGATAACAGGTGAGTAAATCGGAATTCGTAGTTCGGCTGATTTTAGAGGAATATTTGCACAATGGTGAAGGAAGGGGTGGGGCCTGAAGTGACATGTCTGCAAACACGCCCTGTGGCGCGGTTTAAGTTGGAGAATTAATTCCTCCTCAATCCCGAGGGTCCCTAGGGGCCAACTGGCCCACCAGATACCTCCAGTATGCGCCAGAGAGCTGCGTTGCAGAGAGGTGTTCAGAGGCCACGCCCCTTTTTACAACACTCTGCAACGCAGCTCCGTGGCGCTTACTGGAGGTACCTGGTGGGCTAGTTGGCCCCCAGGGGACTAAACTAGGGGCCCTGGGCCTTCAAGGTTGGCGGCTTCGGCGCCGGAGGGCCCCCGAGGATCCAGGCCTGGATCCGGATCGGTGCCGGTCGATCTCACGATACCTTCCCCGGCGCTGATTCCAGTGGCGACACCCCCGATGCAGGTTGCGCCCCCAACCGGCGTCGACCCCAGCCTCACCCCCGACTTGGACACCGGCACCGACCGGTACTTTTGTACTACTGTTTTTTCCTGCCGTTCCCTACCGCCCTGACTGGCTGCCAGAGGAGGGTGAGGAGGACTGGGAGGGGTCTGGTGACCCTCTAGCAGACCAACTTGAGGAGCCAGACTGGCGAGAGGAGTTGGGTGAGGCCAGTGGTCTCAATACCTCACCAGACCTTGGTATGCTTTCTCCCCCTACCGTGGCTACGGAGGAGGGGGCCTCCTACGCTGTGGTGTTGCGTATGGCGGCTGAGGCCTTGGGGCTTGAGCTTCCTACAGTGGCTGTCAGGACTAACCTCCTGACTGAGGTGCTTCAGCCGGCAGCGGCCTCTTCGGAGCCCCTACTGCCTTTCAATGAGGCCCTCACTGACATCCTTCTGGGCACTTAGCCCAAGCCCCCCCCACAGGGGCTCCTGTGGATAGGATGATTGCCTGACGCCACTGCCCGGCCCCGGTTGACCCACTTTTCCACTCTCAACACCCTACCCCCGAGAGCTTGGTGGTCCAAGCCTCAACATCAAAAGGCGCGTACCCTACTGCTCCCCCAGACAGGGAATCCAAGAAGCTGGACCATCTTGGGAAGAAGATGTTTTCTTCCGCCAGCTTAGGACTGTGGTCGGTGAACACCGCATGTCTCTTGGGCCATTACACACAATCTATGTGGGACACGGTTGTGCAAGTGCTGCTTAAGTGCCCGGAGGAGGCCCTGGCCGTGCTCACCCGTGCTGTTGCAGAGGGTCGAGACGCAGCAAAGTTCGCCATCAGGTGTGGACTGGATACCGCCGTCTCACTGGGTAGAACGAATTCTATGTCAGTAGCCCTGAGGCGCTACGCCTGGCTGAGGTCCACTGTTTTTTCTGGGGATGTTCAATCAACCCTTTTGGACATGCCCTTTGATGGCTGTCGCCTGTTTGGCAACAAGGCGGACAACGCGCTCGAGCATTTCAAGGACTCTAGTGCTACGGCCAGATCCTTGGGCCTCGCTGCCACCTCTCTCCCCATGCATTCTGCCTTTCGCCTCTTTCGTGGCTACGGAAGGAGTGCCCCACCACATTCCACCCAGAGCCACAGGCCTGCGCAAGCTACCCCGCCTCTACGCGGCCGAGGACGTGTGACCCAACGTCGTGGGTCTGGGGGCCAGCGGGCGGGCCAGTCCACCAATGCCCCCCAACAGCAGCCTCAAACCTTCCTAGTCCGACTTTTCAGGGCCACCACTTGCCAGTGGGCGGCAGGATCCGCCATCACCTTCCCCACTGGCGCAACATCAAGTCGGACAGGTGGGTTTTGCAGATAGTCCGAAGGGGCTACTCCCTCCCCTTTGAGACTGCCTCTCCCTCCATGCCACCTACACTCCATCGCATGTCGGAGGATCATTTGGCCCTTCTCCGCCAGGAAGTTACGGCTTTCTTGGCCAAGGGAGCTATAGAACGCGCCACTGTGCCAGAAGTAGGTCGTGGTTGCTACTCCCACTACTTCCTGGTGCCCAATAATGACAAAGGACTGTGTCCTATCTTAGACCTCAGGGACGTCAACCGCTTCCTCCGGAAGGAGAAGTTTAAGATGTTAACTTTGGCTCAGGTCTTGTCTGCGCTCGACCCTGGAGACTGGATGGTAGCGTTGGACTTGCAGGATGCTTACTTTCACATCCTCTTCTTGCCTGCCCATCGGCGTTACCTACAGTTCATGGTAGGCTGCGAACATTTTCAGTTCACCGTGCTCTCTTTTGGCCTTACCAGCGCCCCTCGGGTGTTCACAAAAGTGATGGCGGTGGTCACAGCTCATCTGCGCAGATCAGGGGTTCCAGTCTTCCCCTATCTCGATGACTGGCTGTTGAAGGAGGGCTCGCCCCAGGCTGTCGTTTCCCACCTCCAGACTACGGCGGACCTCCTTCATTTGCTGGGGTTCACTATCAACGTGCCGAAGTCGCACCTGATTCCCTCTCAGAAGCTCCTTTTCATCGGAGCGGTTCTGGATACAGCTCAGTTTCGGGTCTATCCTCCCTAGCAGCGAGTCCGGGGATATTCGAGCTATGATACTGATGTTTCAGCCTCTATCCCGGATTTCAGTAAGAATGACCCTGTGGCTGCTGGGCCTCATGGCCTCCTGCATCCTGCTGGTAGATCATGCCAGGTGGCATATGCTGGATCTGCAGTGGGACCTGAAGTTCCAGTGGGTGCAGCATCAGGGGAATCTTTCCGATGTCGTCCAGATCTCGGAGAGGCCTGCAAGTCAGTTGCAGTGGTGGCTCATGAACCAGGATTGGGTCAGCGGCAGATCCCTCTCCCTTCCCCAACCAGAGTTCACAGTAGTGATGGATGCGTCACTTCTGAGATGGGGCAGCCACATGGGGGAGGCGGAGATCGGAGGCCTCTGGTCTCTGGCGGAGTCCGGGCTCCACATCAACCTTCTGGAGCTCCGGGCAATTCGTCTTGCACTGAAAGCATTCCTTCCCTCTGTCAAAGGAAGAGTAGTGCAGGTGTTTACGGACAACACTACCGCCATGTGGTACTGCAACAAACAGGGTGGAGTGGGGTCGTGGACCCTATGTCAAGAGGCTCTTCGCCTTTGGACATGGCTGGAACATCAGGGCATGTCCCTGGTGGTTCAACACCTGGCAGGTTCCCTGAACGCCAGGGCAGACGAACTCAGCCGCCGGTGCATGATGGATCACGAGTGACGTCTTCACTTGGAGGTGGTGCAAGGTCTCTTTCAGCAGTGGGGAGAGCCTTGGTTAGATCTATTCACCACCGAAGAGAACGTGCATTGTCGGCAGTTCTGCGCTTTGGAGTTTCCAAGGTGGCACTCGCTCGGCGACGCCTTTCGTCGCGAGTGGAATTGCGGCCTCCTGTACGCTTTTCCACCTGTACCACTTCTACCCAGAGTGCTGAAGAAGATCAAGCGCGCCCGGGCACAAGTCATTCTTTTGGCACCGGACTGGGCACGAAGAGTCTGGTACCCCGAGCTCTTGAGCATGGCCATCAATCCTCCGATCAGACTGCCTCTTTGGGAGGATCTTCTGTCGCAGTAGCAGGGGACGGTCCTCCACCCGAAACTGTCCAGCCTCCGCCTCCTTGCGTGTAGATTGAGCAGGGACAGTTGACAGCTTTTGACCTTCCTTCCGAAATCTGTAACGTCATCTTGGCAGCCAGGCATCCCTCCACCAAAATGGTATACGCCTATAGATGAAACAAATTTGTGGCATGGTGCACAGCAAAGGCTGTGGATCACCTTTCTGCCCCCCTTTCAGAGGTTCTCCTCTTCATTCTTTATTTGGCCCAGCAGGGCTCTGCTCTGGGCACTCTTAAGGGCTATCTTTCAGCCATTTCGGCCCCTTCTTCGCCTTCCTGATCCGCCTTCTCTTTTCAAGTCCCTGATTGTTAACAGATTCCTGAAGGGCATTACTCATCTTTTTCCTCCTTCTCCTTTCGTAATGCCCCAGTGGGACTTGAACCTTGTGCTCACTTATCTTATGTGTGCTCCTTTTGAGCCACTGCATAATTGTCCTCTTCGTTTCCTCACTTTGAAGACTGCTTTCTTGCTTGCCATCACCTCTGCTCTCAGGGTGAGTGAGCTTCAAGCTTTATCTTCTAAACCTCCCTTTCTTGCTGTCCATCCGGACAAATTAGTCCTCGGTACAGGGACCTCTTTTCTGCACAAAGTGGTCACTTCCTTCCACATTAGTCAGACCATCACATTGCCCACCTTCTTCCCGCCTCCACACCCTTCCAAAGAGGAGGAGAGACTCCACCTTCTGGACCCAAAACATGCGCTGTCTTTCTACCTTGACCTCACAAAAGACTTCCGGGTGGACAATCAACTCTTCGTGGATTATGTGGGCGCTAAGAAAGGTCGGGCAGTGCACAAACGTACCATCTCTCGATGGGTTGTTCTATGTATCAAGATCTGTTATTCTTTGGCTAAAAAGGAACCTCCAGTGGGACTGTGCGCCCACTCTACCAGGGCGACGGCAGCCACTACTGCTTTGGGACGCGGAGTTCCCTTACTTGACATCTGTCAGGCAGCCACGTGGGCATCCTTGCACACGTTCACTAAGCATTACTGCCTGGACAGCCAAGTCCAGAGAGACGGCTTTTTCGGCCGTTCTGTTCTCCAGGACTTCCTGGTGTGAACTTAGTTCGCAGACCCTCCTCCGGGGTTGGCATTGCTCGGGTATCTATTCTAAGGTAAGGAATCTATAACTACGGTCTCTTTCAGATGAACAAGTTACTTACCTTAGGTAACAATGTATCTGTAAGATACATTAGTAGTTATAGATTCCTTACCGCCCCACCCATCCTCCCCGCTCTGCGAACTGACTTCTAGGGATAGGGACTCCCTTACAGGACCCTAGTTATGTGCACCACCAGTGTCTAGCCTGGCTCTGCGCTTCTGGCGTGGTAAGTCGTGTTAGAACTGACGTCAGCGCGCAGGGGCGGCGTCTAAGTAGACACCGCAACGTCATCCCTGCGACCACGACGGTGATGACGAACGCGGAGTCGACCGAAGCCACCTACCGACGCGCAGGGGCACTGCTAAGAAAAAATTTCTCAGGATCCAGTCTGACGCCTGAGGGTAATTCTAAGGTAAGGAATCTATAACTACTAATGTCTCTTACAGATACATCGTTACCGAAGGTAAGTAACTTGTTCATATGTACAATCCATACACACGCATCAACATAAAAAGTCAATCATCTGTAAAACAAAAGTCACTAAAACCACTATAAAAAGTCCAGTAATTAATTTCAGCTCTCTACCCCCCATTCAAGCTCAATGTCCTATTACAACCATCCTAATATGGGACACTAGTTTATGGAAGCTGCTTCTGTTCCTGTGCTTAGCTCTCTCGGAGAGGTGGGGTCCATTCATGATCGACCTCTTTGCGTCCCGACTCGACCACCAACTTCCACGGTACTTCAGTTGGAGACCAGACCCCGGTGTGGTGGCAGCAGACGCGTTCCTCCAAGACTGGTCAGTGGAGGAAGGCTTTGCCTTCCCACCCTTTTCTATGATAATGAGACTGGCAGCACTAGCATGCAGACAGGCGGCGGATTTGGTGGTGGTGACCCCGATGTGGATGCCACAAGTTTGGTTTCCAGTTCTGATGGAACTTTCTCATGATTTTCCAATCCGTCTACCCCAAGATCTGGCTCTCCTCAGCGATCCATTGGGGAATGCCCATCATCTGGTGACAAACGGCACTCTCCAACTTATAGCGTGGAGGATTGCAGGTCTGGATTGCAAGTATCGGGACTTTTGAGAAGTGCTGCGAACCTCCTCTCTCGGGCCTGGGTGGACGGTACTGTCAAGCGCTACCGATCAGTTTGGGCTCAATGGTTTGGCTAGTGCCAGCAATGGGATTTGGATCCCGTGGGGGCAGATACTGTCCACATCCTACATTTTCTGGCTTCCCTGGTCTCGGAGGGAATGGCCTACAGATCAGTCAATACCTTTCGGTCAGAAATTTCGGCAGGACATGCTGTGATGGCAAGTCTCCCTGTAGGGGGGCATCCCCTGGTCCGGAAGTTGCTCAGGGGCATCAGTTTGTCCCTTCCTCCAGAGCCTAGATACTCTGTGCTCTGTGACGTCAATAAGGTTTTGAACTTTTTCACCTCCTGGCCTAGCAATAAGTACCTCTAACGGAAACAACTGTCAGCATAGTTGGCCACTCTTTTGTGCCTGATCTCATGTCGGAGGTTCCTCTCTTCTGCCCTGGAAACTCTTGTCTCGCTTAAACAAACCTTTCATGGTAAAATTTAACTTTTAGTCAGCATTGTACAGCGAGTGCTCATAAATATTGAACGTTTCCCATCTGTGACCCTTCAAACGTTTCCCATCTGTGACCCTTCAAACTGTAAACACTCGTAATCCTTTGGAAAACAAATTAAGGAACAAAGAGATGGTTTTAAGAACATATTCTATTCAACATTAAAAACGAATAACAAGGTCTGTCACCCCGGAACTGGCGTTATAGCGAGCAGGAAAAGCCAGGCTACGTGGTATACTAATGAGAGAGAGCGCCAATGTAGGAATATGGCTATGGGTCAACACAGGGGCTTAGAGAGTATACCAGCCACCCTACAAAGAATTAGTGCTGCGGTTAGAACAGAAAAAGAAGAATCTGCTCTGAATTCACTGTTCACAGACCGAGCACACTGTGCCCTCCATAAATTACGCTACAGATATTACTAACAGTGTGAAAGAGCGGGACGGCTTTTAGCCACGCAACTAAAACAAAAAGAATCTCAAACTGCAAGCCACATACTTTGAAACTCAAAGGGAACAAACGATACATGCACATCTGAAACCTACAGTAGACACATTTGGTAACTTCATGCAGACCAGCCAAGTAACAATGTCACATTACAAGGCAAAGAAATCTTTGCCAGATCGATTGGTTCCCAAACTTATGTCAGAGGGAAGAGCTCTTAGAGTGCGAAATAACACTTCAGGAAATAGAAGATAAGGTTGCTAGACTCCCTAATAATAGATCACCAGGCAAAGGCGAATAGCCCAGAGAATTTTATACAGTCGGTAGTACACAAATAACTGAAGGAATATTTGAAGCCCTGAAGAATATGCTACTTCCCTTCAGTAACGCCTTATTTGGTAGGGACTCTGGGCAGTAGGGACTCTGAGCCTGATTCACAAAGGTAAACTTACACTTTTATTTGGGTTTACAATTGTTTGATATTCACAAAGGTATTTTAGTATCTTTAAGACTGCATAATCTCCGCACATACAAAGATAGGACAGTCCCATCTTTTATGTGCTTAGACTCCTAAGTGGTAAAGATCCTACTAGTAAAATACCTCAGTGAAAAGCAAACAATCGTAAGCTTACACAGAAGTGTAAGTTTACTTTTGTGAATCAGGCCCTCTATCTAGCTGCAGATTCCTTACCTTAGAATATTCCCAGGCATTAGCCTGGATCTGGAAAATCTTGAGCAGTTCCTCTGTGTACTAGTAGGTGGGATAGTTCGGCTCTGCTGTGGCCTATATAGGAGCCATCCCAGCGCACTGACATCAGTTTCTTTTTGAGACATTTCGGCACCAGAAGCACGGAGCCACGACAGAATGCTGATGGACCAGTGTGCACTCACTAAGGACCTACGAGGGTCACCCTATGTAGAGAAATCCATTTACAGAGCGGGGAAGATCGGTAAGAAATCTGAGGCTCGATTGAGTCTCCACCAGATAAAGGCGCTACCAAAGGGAAGTAACTTGTTCATCTGATAGTCGCTTCTAGCTGCAGATTCCTGATCTTAGAACACACACACAAGGAATACCTCTGCAGAGATGGGTCTGCAAATAGATTCAGAACTTGAAGTCCTGGAGTACTAAGGGGGCAACGTGCCCATCACAACGGACCTGACTGTCCGGGCAGTAATGCTTGGTAAAAGTATGCAGAAATGCCCACATCACAGCCTGACAGATGTCCAGGACAGAAACTCCATAAGCAAATGCCATGGCTGCAGCCTTGGCTCTGGTGTAATGATCACGCTTACCCTCAGGAGGTTTCTTCTTGGCCAGTGTGCAGCAGATTTGAA
This sequence comes from Calotriton arnoldi, assembly GCA_963921515.1. Lineage (NCBI taxonomy): Eukaryota > Metazoa > Chordata > Amphibia > Caudata > Salamandridae > Calotriton > Calotriton arnoldi. Next base: position 1,344,267 of record CAWUFW010001796.1, on the reverse strand, counting down.
TGCGGAGCACAATCCATATTGAGAGGGTCCTTTTCTGCATAGCCTTTCCTTTCTTTGCCCCGATGAATCAAATGAAGAGTTGATCATTCACCCAGAATTCTTTGGTACAATCGTTATAGAATGAGAACGCTCTTTTTAAATTCAGGCGGTAGAGTCTCTCATCTCTGAAACCAGTGAGGAGCACAGAAGGTTAGCAGTGTGATCGTCTGACCTGCGTGAAAGGGTGTCACCACTTTCGATAGGAAAGAGATGTGTTCTCAGAACCAGTTTATGTGGGGGGAAATGTTGTGTAAGGAGGGTGCACAGAGAGTTCCTGCAGTTTGCAGACCCTCTTGGTCATTGCAATGGCCATTAGAAAGGTTGTTTTGATGGTCAAGAGACACAGAGGGCAGCGATGCATAGGCTCGATTGGTGAGCACATCAAAAATGTCAACAAAACCAACTTTAGGGGCACCCAAATCCTTCTCTTGCACATCCAGCGTCCGTGAAAGCTGCTTTACCCCATACATCACCATCATACAATCCCCTGTAAGACCACTTTCCTGGTATTCCACTTAGTGGCTCTTGCAGTCGTACTTTCCCAGTTCTCTTCAAAGTAGTGGTCCAGAACTTAAGAAACAGTGTGTGCAAAACCAAGGTCCGGCAAAGCCTCCACCCTCAATTTCCAGAGCTGGAATCTTTAAAATTTCCTTCTTAATCCGTGACCCTCCATCATTTTTCGAAAGTACGCACAGATAAAGTTAACTTCAATGGCCACGGTATCGATTTTGACCAACATGGCCTCCTGCGTTCCCCGTATCTCCGCCAGGAGGCCTGCTATTGCCGGGGCCCCCACCTCCTCCGTCGGAGCCCACGTGGCCTGCTCCCCAACAGCACTGCCCATCTGTACAGGGAGGGTGTAACTGTCTATGTAAATGCTTGCCAGTAGCCCCGCCCCTAGCCCCACCCCTTGGGTCATAGCTCAATTTGTTGAGTACCTGCATTTTTTTCTCCCCATTTAAAGCACTGATTATTATTGCATTTCCCCAAAGGATTGAGCAGCAATCCACATCGTTTTGTACATGACCAAAGTTCAACCAATCAGAGCAGAGATTGCACCCTTCCCTCCTGTGCAATGGCTTCACACCTCAGATTCTGAAGCACGATTGGAAAGAATCCATGCTGCTTCAGAGAGTAAATCAATGAGGTGAGCGACTGAAGGGGAGGCGGTGGGTCGCATATGAATCTATGAAAGATATCAAAACTGGAGAACCACAGTGTACAGGCAAGTAACTTGTTTTTTCTCCAGTATTGAATCTTTCATAGATTCACATGCTTGAATCTGAATAGCTAGCAGTATACCATCAAGTAAGGACATTAAAGCATCAGAGAAAGTATGCGGAGGTGCGTAACACACAAAGGTATTTATACATTCATAGTGTAAAAAAATTCACAAAGAAATAAACTTTATAAATAAATACCTACACGCTCACGTTACTGAAACAGGTTTCAAAATACTGCTTGGTCCAAAGAGGCATCCCTGCTGTTAACAGCATTGAGACAGTTGTGTCTGGTGAAGGTATGCGTGGTCAACTATCTGGCCACTCTGCACATGCCTGACAGTGGTACTCCTGCAAACAGGGCAGCTGAGGATGCGACGCATCCGGTAGAGTGGGCATATACCGTGGATGCTAGTGGTCTTCCTGTACTTTCATGGCACAAAGATATCTGTTGATGCCCATCTCACTATAGCTGCTTTCGAGACTGGATGGCCTTTTTTCGGAGGCGCAAATGCAACTAGAAGTTGGTCCGATTTTCTGAAGATCTTTTGCCTTCCAAATAAAATTTAAGGCATCTCTTGACATCAAGGGTGTGAAGTGATCTTTCGGCTTCAGTTGATGGATTCTGGACAAAAGTCTTTAGGACAATTGGTTCATTGAGGTGATAGTCTGGGGGTACTTTGGGTATGAACCTGGGGTTAGTACGCAGTATGACTCTGTCCTTTTAGAAGTGCATATAGGGCTCCTGCACTGTAAAATGCAAGTATTTTGCTAACACACCTGGCAGATGTTAACTTTGCTCTGTTGCAAGAGCGTTTGTATCAGGAAAGTGTGGCAAGTTGAACTCTTAACTTATCAAGCTGTACTTATAAAGAACGGCTAATCACCTGATCCAGCGATCTGGGACTAACAAATTTCCATTACCTGGGCCTAATTTATAACCCAAACAACAAGTCCCTTCACGCTGGGTGAGTGATAACTAAACTTACCAAATATGAATAACCAAATCATCCTCGCATTATCTTTGTGGCAATGCGATCTTTATTTATGTAATCAGGGTTTGGCAAACTAATACCAGAATCTAGAAATGCTCATCATAACCAAATCAATAACACTAATAAAGACAAACTCACTTGAAAAGTTATGCTTTATCTAAATAATGTGATTTCGCATCAACACAACACAGCACAAATCATGGATAATCATACAGAAGAACAAATGAGAATGACAAAAGAACATCTCAACAACCATGTAAGGAGTGGGTGGGTAGGCGCAGAGACAAAAGATCAGAGATAATAGTCATTTGCAAAATAATTATGCAAATTCAGATATCCTACTAACCCACAAAGGAATTTAGGAAAAACTACATTCTGGCCATGAGAGCAGTGAGGCCCCTCAATTAGAGTTTGAAGAGCAAAGACTAAGTCAGGAATCGGCAAACAGGAATCAGCCAGCCCAATAAAGAATAGGAGACAGCAACACAGCCCTCTCCTCTCGCAAAGTCATGCAACCTCTAGAACCCCTCCCACCGGGTACCTAATATTATACTCTAAAACCCAAAAGACCACCCCACATTGTATCATAACACGCAATTTCTCTTAATTCTATTGGTTAAGGAAGGGGGTGTACTGTCACACCACTCTCCATGATGCTTCGGTAAGACTGTCCATTGTCCTTTTTATTTATTTTATCAACTTCCAGCACAGGAAATACAAATTCGAGCTGTCATCATAATACACATTTCCTCCATCTTGGTCATGTAACAACTTTTGTGCCTCAATTGTTCATTTACGCCGCTATCTGAGGAAGTGTTCCTCCTCCGAAGATTATTTTGTTTCTCCGCGCACACTTTGGCAGGCACACAGGACCCATGAAGGACGAACAGTTTCCGCCTTCCCACTCCTCGCTCAGATTAAACCCGCATTTATTTTCTAAAATGACTCTCGGGCCTTTTCTACAGAGCAGAAAACCATGTTTCTATGGAAAACAAACACAATCATTATTAACCACTTATAAAGCTATATCAAAATGCACCCACCCCGTGTGTTGCATTTACCCACGTGCACCCTGAATTAATGTTATTTCCAACGTATATTAGTATAAAATAAACAAGCAGCATTAGTTCTTTTATTTGCCATTAGTCATAAGCACTTGCGGCCTACTCCAGCATTTTAGTTCGCGCTTGCTCAATTTCATTTTTTCTTATGTTAGCCCCTTTTCGCATTTAGTTTACACTCCACACGATTAGTAATTTCATCATGGGGTTTCAATCCGAGCAGGTTTCATTTCGCGAAAACCCTGCTCCATCAATTCCCCTTTGATGGCGACTTTGAGCCATCACCAAATAAACTACCAATACAATTTGTCACCATTTTATCATTTAGAAAGCTGTAGTTCTCTTTTGTTTCAACATAACTCCATCTATATCCTTTACTATTTCATAATAATTTCCTTTTCTGTCTTCTAACTCTATTTCTTCCCTCTTCCTTGCTCTTTGTTTAACATCCTGTGTTCCTTTCTTGCATCTGCAACACTTATGTATCAATAATAACATTAGTATCCCTGTAGCAACTGTGACTATTGGCGTTAGTATCTTCCCTAATAGACTATTACCAAAAGTGGAAAACCAATTTCCCACCGAGGAGAAACCCTTACCAAGTCTCTCCCAAGCACCGTCAACCTTCAGTTCTGCCAAATCTTCCCGCAAATGTGTAATATTTTTAATATTCCCCTCTAAACTCTTACTCTTATCAGGGATATATGTTCAACACTGTTGTAGTTTCAACATGTTACAGACTCCACCCTCCTTAGCCAATAATACATCAAGGGCAAGTCTATTCTGCAAAACCATAGACCTTATCGCAACCATTTCAGTATCAATCATTAAAAACCCACCAGCAGTGTCTGTTGATAAACGATCAACCACTGTGGACAATTTCCTAATTTTGTGTGAATTTAGAATTACCCCAACTGAAGGTATCAATGCTCCAAAAATATCACCCACAATTTCCTTAGCACTAACTCCCCTCTTACTACGAATTAGTCCACTCTTCTTTTCATTGATTCCATGATTCTTGTCTAGATGGTAAACTTTGGGAAAAACTATTCCCATATAACAACACCCATACCAATGTGCAGGCAACCTATAATAGGCATTCTTTCCACACACTTAATATATTCCAGGGAAAACAGGATCAGTACCTCCTCTTATTCCCCATCCTCCTGTGATTAGGAAAACATGATCACACTCACTAGAACCAATGAAATAGTTATTGAAGTCAGTTTTTAATCTAAGCAAGCAAAGCTTTCCCCTATGATGCCAATCTAGGGTCATTGCAGCGTATGTCTCACCCTTTTTGTAGTCACCTTCCCTAAAAGCCCACGGAGGTATATGGGACTTCGGCTCAGCACCCTTTTTCTTAAAGCTCTGTCTTCTATCTTCTACTAAATTAACGAACTCAATTTCTTCTTGACGCAAACTACATGTTAGGTTGTTTCTATGCACATATACTATATCTATTGTTTTGGTCGAATGAAAAAACTCTCCCATGAATTTGCATCTCTAGCACTAAGCACTCTATTCATATTTCTTCTAATTGGAATTTTAGAAAACACTAGATCCATATTTGAATAGGAATAATGTAAACTACCCCTCTCGTAAAACAGACTTGTTAAAACACTACAAGACACTCCATATGTTAGAGGTAAGTGATGGTATGTCCCTCTCTCAGAGACAGACGATGGTAGTTGCATGCACACATAACAATCTCTCGCATCCATCGTGTCAACGTACTCATACAACAATTTTGTAAAAACATTTAACGAAAAGTCATTAATAGAATTATCACAATGATAGGCACTTATCTACCATTCTCTCCATGTTAGTTTGTGAATTTTCTTTAAGATTATCCACATTTACTTTCTCACTCGACACACTATTAGTATTGTTATTTCTATTAGGGTACATAAAGTAAGGCACAACAACAATTAATGTTAACCGAACCAACATTAGTAAGAAAACACTAATAGAGCAAGCATTAATACATCTACGTTTAAAACTTCGGTTTTGATATCCAGTCTCTGTAGTATTTGCCTCAGCCATTTCTAGAAAAGTTTATTATCAACTAAAAAACTAAAAATAAAAAAAATTAGTGTATCCAAACACTTTTATGCTTTCTTGCTTCACCCCTTTTTTTTTTTTTTTTTAATATATCTTCACAGCTTTTGACTCCATTCCAATTTTAATTTTCCACACTCCGAGTGAATTTTCAATTTTCTGCACCCCAATTTTTACACAGTTCATTTAGGGTGGCTTGTAGCGGTTTGCGTGACTCAATTCTGCACCAGTGTTCTCTCTGCACTGGTCTGTGTGCTCAGCTTCATCAGACACCACATATGTCCAGTCAGGTGCTGTGTATTTCTTGTTCGGAACTCTTGATCTTTTTGTTCTCGGAACTGTATCTTCTTCTGATTCACTTTGCGCTGTTTGGCTCGATACTTGCAATATCGTGTCTGGTGATTGTTCTTTCCGAGTGTATTTCAGTATTTTCACTCCCTTTGGCCATACATCATCTTTTCTTGCTTTCTCCAGTTTTTGTGCCAAGTTCACAACTTCTTTTGTTCGATTCTTTTCTCTGTTGGACTCGCTCTTGGTCTTTATTTTCATTCAACACTTCTCCTTTATTGACTTCAACAGCAGTCCTACGAGACCCAGTAGCTGGTGCCCACTTTATTCGACTTTGATCAAGTTCAAGCTCAGGTTCGAACTCAGGCTCAATTTCAGGTTCTTCTTGATCCTCCGCCTGTTGCTGTTCTTCCTCTTCTAGTCTTTCAAGTGGACTTGGGACTCTTCTTGTGTGGCTCGCGTGAATCCAATTTGGCAAGCCACCACACTTTACTGCTGTCGTTGTCACCAATATCACTTGATAAGGCCCATGCCAACGTGGCTCCAGACACAACTTCCTCACGTGCTTCTTCACCAGAATCCACTCTCCTGGACTAAGGTCATGTGCTTGTTCTTGTTGTGTTGTGGTTGCAACTTCTCCAACCTGATGAGACTCAGAACGACCACATCAGCCAATCATTTGCAATAATCGAGCACTAGATCATCAGTAATATTCATCAGTTGATTTGCTGGTACTATCGGCTGTCTCGTTGCTCTCCCCATAATCACTTCGTGCTGGGACAATCCAGTCTTTTTATCATGAATGCTTCTAAAACTCATCAAAATCAAAGGTAAAGCATCTGGCCATTTTAGTGCTGTGGATGCACAGACTTTTGTCAATCTCGATTTTATAGTGCCATTAATTTGTTAAACCACACCTGAGGCTTCTGGTCGATAGGCACAATGCAGCTTTTGCTCAATTTGTAATGCTTCGCAAATCATTCGCATTATTTAATTATTAAAATTCGTTCCTCTATCCGTTTCTAAAGAGACTGGAAATCCAAATCTAGGTATGATCTCTCTCAAGAGCAGCTTAGCAACTGTTAGACTATCATTCCTTCTTGTTGGATATGCTTCTACCCAACGAGAAAACAGACAAACCACAACCAACACATTTCAGTCCATTACAAGGGGGCAGCTCAATAAAGTCTGCCTGTAACTGTGTGAACGGTCCTGCTGCTTTTCCAATTCGTCCCCAACTGACAACAGTCTTTCTCCCTGGATTTTGCTACTGGCATACTATACATCTCTGACAAAGACTCTCTGCAATGACCCTAATCTTTGGATTGTACCAAGACTGCTTAAAGAGCCTAATCATGGCATCTCTTCCTACATGCGTCAAGCCATGATACATTCTCGCCATCTGGGACAATAAGCTATCTGGCATTACTGGTCTCCCATCAGTATACACCCATACTTCGTCCTCTACTCTCCGAGTACAACCTGATTTAATCCAAATTTCTTTCTCCTCTTCACTGGCCTCCTACTGCAATTGTCTAACTTCCTCCCATGTTTCTACAGAAGAGAACATTAGGTGACAATATGTATCTCGTTAATCTGTTTCCTTATATATTGAAATTGAATTTTGTGCACAGAACCGTGCCACTTGGTCTGCGTAACGATTTCCACTGGTCACATAATCATTTCCAGATTTATGTGCTGGACATTTGACCACTGCAATTTCTTTGGGCAATTGTAGTGAATTTAACAAATCTTTTACATTTTTGCTGTTTCTGATTGGTGATCCTGAAGGAGTTAGAAAACCACGTTGCATCCACAACTGTCCAGTCAAGCACCACCACAAAACCATATTGACTATCAGTGAATATGGTTACTCTCAGACTCTTGCCAATTATACATGCCCTGGTTAAAGCAACCAGTTCTGAAATTTGAGCTGAATTTACTCCCTTTAGGCACGATGCTTCAAGAACCATGGCCACTGTACGAACAGCATAAGAAGCACGAAGAATACCTTTTTCATCTCTCAAACAAGAGCCATCCACAAACATTACACAATCTGACTCTACCAATGGTGTGTCCTTTATATCTGGCCTTGGTTTCGTACACAACTCTGTCACATCCAGACAGTCATGATCTGCTTCATCCACCACTTTCTCACAATTTGTACTAGGCAACAGAGTTGCGGGGTTCAATGTTGTACATCTCGTCACAGTCACATTTTCAGCTCCCAGAATTACTCTCTCATATTTAGTCAAACGACTACTCGTAAGGTGCTGAGTACGAGTTCTTGTCAACAGAATCTCAACAGAATGTGGCACATACACTTTCACTGGATGTCCCATCACAATTGACTCCCTCTGTTCCAAACTCACACAAGTAGCAGCCACTGCTTTCAGACAACCTGGCAATGCTGCAGCCACTGAATCCAAAGTGGCAGAAAAATATGCCACTGGACGACGTACTATTCCATGTGTTTGCGTTAGAACCGAAAGTGCACATCCATCTTTCTCACAACAGAATAGTGCAAAATCTTTGCAATAATCTGGCATTCCCAATGCAGGTGCTCGACAAAGACTGTCTCACAACTCTACAACGGCCTTTATGCTTTCTTCATCTAATTGGATTGGATCGACTACATCTTTGTGAGTCAATCTTTGTAATGGCTTGGCTGTCAGTGAGAAATACTGATCCACTGTCTGCAGTATCCAACCATACCCAGAAACATTCAAACTTCTTTCTGTGTTCTGGGAGGACCCATCTGTAAGATCACAGCAATTCGATCGTGTGATACTTTCCTGACTCCTTTCTCAATTTTGTGTCCCAAGTATTGAACCTCTTTTTGACAATTGTAATATAGCTAGTGACACCTTATGCCCTTCTACTGCCAAATGGTTCAGAAGAGCAATTGTATCTGTCACACATGCTTCTCGTGTTTTTGATGCCACCAATAGATCATCTATGTACTGCACCAACACTGAGTCTTCTGGCATTACCAATGACTAGACACTTTTTCAAAATCTTATTAAAGATTGAAGGACTCTCTGTATACCCTTGAGGAACTAGGCACCATGCCAAAACACGGTCTCCGAACCGAAACGCAAAAAGATACTGGCTATCCGGATGCAATGGTATAGAAAAAAACGCTTGGCACAAATCAATCACTGTGAACCACTCTGCGTCACAGAGAATTTGATAAAGAATCACTGCTGGGTTTGGCACTATTGGACAACAAGGTACCACAAACTTGTTCGCTTTTCTCAGGTCTTGGACTATCCTGTACTTCCCACTCGGTTTCTTAATCCACATAATAGGTGAATTACAAGGACTCCCTAATATCTCTCTCAAGATGCCTTGTTCAATCATTTGCTCAATTACAGGTGTAACTCCTGCAATAGTCTCGGGACTCATTTTTTATTGTTGAGTTTTTGGAAATTTTGCTCCTTGTTTGACTGAGATTTGGATTCGATCAACTCCTTTAATCAATCCAATGTCTTTCCCTGAAAAATCCCACACATCAGTCATTACTGTTTCTCTCAATTCAACAGGCAAATCTTTCGCTGTAAATAAAGGATATAAATCATTCACTTCTGTCCCTTGGCTTGCCATCATGACCTTGAATGCAACATCCTCATCTGGCGTTTGAAAAGCAATGCCATCTGGTGTACAATAGATGGTGCAATTCATCTTCCACAACAAGTCTCTACCCAAAAGGTTTACTGGACTTGTGTCGCACACCACAAACCAATGTAAATCTCTAAACTCTCCAATGTGTACCTTCATTGGTTTTGTCACTGGAGTTTTGATAAGCTGATTTGAGATGCCCACAACTTGGATAGTATCTCCCGAGAGGGGTAGGTTTGGAATTTCTGCTGTTCTCACAGTAGAACAGGTAGCACCAGTGTCCATAAGGAATGTAATAACATTACCTTCTACTTCCCCATCCACAAAAGGACCACACTGATCTACCTCCAGGGATGCGCGAAGCACGCACTCCTCCTCAGGCACCGTCATTGAAATGTATCTGAATCACTCTCAGGACACTGTAACCAATATTGTGAAACCATTTGCAGATTTTGATTCTTACCGACTTGTTCACCTGTATGGAATCCAGCATTCGCACTGTATCTCTGTACCTGAGCACTCACATTATTAGGCATAGGAGCTTGTGGGATTTGTACTTGTTGTACCTGTGGTGAAACTACCTGTTGCTGCTGCTGCTGTTGATTCACGACAACTTCATTCTGCATCTGTGGATTAAAATTTTGATTCATTCCATTATTCCCTAAAGAGTCTTACACTCGTTCTTCCAATGTCCCAATTTCCCGCACGCATGACAAGGAAATCTCGTCTACATATCTTCTTTATTACCTTTACCTCTGCCTTTTCCCTGAATCTGAACCTGGACACCACCATTCGTCACAACACCATTCACATTAGGAATCTGACCATTTTGAAAATTCTGATTCTGCCCTTTTGTTTGGAAATCTGTTTGACAATGATCAACAAAATTCCCATTTTTCTGCACTGCTTTCACTTGTGCCCACATCATTTTCTCTTTCAATTTCTTATGTCTTGATTCAATATCATCACTACAATATTTTGCATACCGCAGTATTTCATCCACTGTCTTGTTTTGCCAGCAAATCAAATGCTGTTGAATCATGTTGCTAATCTCTGGTTTCAATCCAAACACAAACTTATATACAAAGTGTCCCATATCCTTGTCAGTTATGCTCTCAAAACCACTATATTGCTTAAACACATGCAATAGTCTCTCATAATAAGCATGTACTGATTCTTTTGACTCCTGAGTCGTTCTATCAATCTTAACCAAATCTGTCTCCTTTGGGGAAATCGTACTCTTCAAGTAAGTAATTACTTGATTATATTTCTTCATCACTTCATCTGACGGAGCTCCAGTTTTTACATCTCTAGGATATTCCTCTTTCGGCCAATCTACTGCAATTTTACACTCAGTCAACAAATCAGCTGGAACCACAATATCAAACAAACCATCTAAATCTTTCAACAAAACTTTTGAAACCTTTACACACCTCTCTACTTGTTTATACCATTCTACAGGTTTTTCTCTCAATCTAGGAAACTCATTCGTAAAAGACAATATATCTTGCCTTGACCAAGGAATGTGGACATATCCACCACCTGGAACTTCTCTCATCGGATAGATCATTTCAGCATTCACTGTCTCTGTATCTGTCTCCCTCATCGGAAGCAAAGGAGATGCAGTTGCACCCTTATTCGCAAGCATTTCTTCTTTCTTTTTAGCCCATCTGCCTTTCCAACGTTCCAATTCACCTCATCTCTTCAAGGTATTAATCAACTCCTTTATCTGCAGTCGTTTACCAGAAGCATTCAAACTCTCCAAAACTTTGTCACTAAAATCCAACCTATAATTCTTTTGCAAAGCTTTTGATTTTTCGATGTCCACTCCATATGCCTGTGCAGCTTCAGCAAACCTCTCATGCAAGCTCTTCGCTCTCATCGTAACGTTTTTACACAAAAATAACAACTCTTCTTCCTGGTATTTATTCAATCTTTCTGGACTAATCGTTCCTAGAATCATTTCTTCCAAATCTGCTTTCAATCTAGTCACATCCGTACTCGGTTTAATTTTACTAGACACCATCCCTCTGATCCATTCATCTAATTCTTCTGGTGACGGTCCTACTGATTCCCCTGAAGCGGGAGTTACTTCTCTCGCATTCTGCATCAATCTTCTAGGCTCTACTTGCACACTTCCCTTTGGAGTTTCCATTTGTCTCTCTGCTATATCAATCAAATTTCCCATCTCATTTACTCCAACATCATTATTACTCCTAGCATTATTCATTGGTACTGTTAATGCATGTACTCGTGAAATATTCTGGCCCTCACTATACAGTGGGACAATGGGACCAATTGTCACCGGAACTGACAATGCCTCTGCATTCAAACTCATTTGATTAATTCTTTGTGTCAATTCATCCTTCGCCTTATTAACTGCATCTACATCTCTCTCCTGTAAAGTCTGTGGATTTTGTGAAGCTTTTGAAACTTGCAGAACTTGTGGAGCTTCTATTTCAATTAATGGTGCATTTGGTATAGTTCTTTCCTGATCTTCACGATATGGTGGAGGTCTATTCAATAACAACTCATCCAACAACTCATCAATCTCATTTGGATCTGGATCTATACTCTCTACATTATTCCTTTTCTCTTTGCATTTCCCTCCAGTCTGATCCTCAGCAACACTCACTGGATATAATCCCTATGAGATTACATCTCTCCTCCATCTTTTCTCTGAGCAACCCATTTTGCTTCTGAATACCTACTCACAGTATTTCTATTATCTTGTCGCAGTCCTGTCTCTCTCTCTCTCTTATACGCCTCATGTTCCCATTCCTCAAGCGCCTAATACTGCATGGGTCTAGGATTTGGTCTCAATTGATATATCTGATAACTTAAGTTTTCTAGAAACCTCACATTAAAAGTACCATTCTCTGGGAAAGCTAAATTGCCATCTCCTTCCGTATACTTCATCCAATTCTCCAACCAAGTACACGTATGATATCCACCCTCTAGTGACATAAAAGAAGCAGGTGAACCAGCAGGTGGTATAGGAACCCCCTCTCTAATAGGTATAGGCTCATCCTTTTCAAACAAAGTCTTCATCATTCTTAATAACTTCATTTTAACTCCCTCTCGTTACTTTAAACTCAGAAACAAGCGAGAAAATCCTTCCATAATTCCACTCACGCTATTCGTTCACACTGTCCAATACCAGCGCGACTCACACCAACCAACCAATAATAACACAATACTTTTTTATGACGTTTCCGCAAACTGTCCAATGCCAGCGCGGCTCTCTGTGACGTCAGTATAACTCCAACTACTGACCCTCCCTTCACAAAATTATACAGCAATAAATTTACAACGTCTTTTCTAAATAATTATTAGAAACAACACAAAACACTGCTGCTTTGTCTGCCCCACTGAAAAAAGAGATAGTTCAAACACTCAAAGGAATCCTTTTACATCCAGCGGAATATCGACCAGCGTTACTCCACTCTCAATCAAGCGAAAGAACTCTTGGTACTTCTTCAGGTGCGCTCTCTAAAGTTTCCCAACAATTTTCCACTATTACTAACTTCAGAATAGGTCCCTATGCAATATTAACAACCTCTCTCGTTGATTAGTATCACACCAGCAGACAAAACACTTCTCTAGTGTGTACTTTCCACGCTCTTCCTCTGCCCCTGAGGCTAAAACATCCCGGGATCTTAGGCAACTCCGTACCCGTTTCTTCCAGACAACATAAAACGCTAGCACAATGTATTAGTAACCAAAATCATTAATTCCAACCATTAATTTGCCAAAATAATTAATTAAAACCATCAAGCTGCTACAAAACTGATCCAGCGATCTGAGACTAACAAATTTCCATTACCTGGGCCGAATGTATAACCCAAACAACAAGTCCCTTCACGCTGGGTGAGTGATAACTAAACTTACCAAATATGAATTACCAAATCATCCTCGCATTATCTTTGTGGCAATGCGATCTTTATTTATGCAATCAGGGTTTGGCAAACTAATACCAGAATCTAGAAATGCTCATCATAACCAAATCAATAACACTAATAAAGACAAACTCACTTGAAAAGTTATAATGCTTTATCTAAATAATGTGATTGCTCATCAACATAACACAGCACATATCATGGATAATCATACAGAAGAATAAATGAGAATGACAAAAGAACATCTCAACAACCATGTAATGAGTGAGTGGATAGGCGTAGAGACAAAAGATCAGAGATAAGTCATTTGCAAAATAATTATGCAAATTCAGATATCATACTAACCCGCAAAGGAATTTAGGAAAAACTACTCTCTGGCCATGAGAGTAGTGAGGCCCCTCAATTAGAGTTTGAAGAGCAAAGACTAAGTCGGAATTGGCAAACAGGAATCAGCCAGCCCAATAAAGAATAGGAGACAGCAACGCAGCCCTCTCCTCTCGCAAAGTCATGCAACCTCTAGAACCCCTCCTACCGGGTACCTAATATTATACTCTAAAACCCAAAAGACCAACCCACATTGTATCGTAACACGCAATTTCTCTTAATTCTATTGGTTAAGGAAGGGGGTGTACCACTCTCATCATGATGCTTCGGTAAGACTGTCCATTGTCCTTTTTATTCATTTTATCAACCTCCAGCCCAGGAAATACAAATTCGAGCTGTCATCATAGTACACATTTCCTCCATCTCGGTCATGTAACAACTTTTGTGCCTCAATTGTTCATTTACGCCGCTCTCTGAGGAAGTGTTCCTCCTCCGAAGATTATATTGTTTCTCCGAGCAAACTGTGGCAGGCACACAGGACCCATGAAGGACAAACAGTTTCCGCCTTCCCTCTCCTCGCTCAGATTAAACCCGCATTTATTTTCTAAAATGACTCTCGGGCCTTTTCTACAGAGCAGAAAACCATGTTTCTACGGAAAACAAAAACAATCATTATTAATCACTTATAATGCTATATCAAAATGCACCCACCCCGTGTGTTGCATTTACCCACGTGCACCCTGAATTAATGTTATTTCCAAGGTATATTAGTATAAAATAAACAAGCAGCATTAGTTCTTTTATTTGCCATTAGTAATAAGCACTTGCGGCCTACTCCAGCATTTTAGTTTGACCTTGCGCAATTTAATTTTCCCTTATGTTAGCCCCTTTTCGCATATAGTTTACACTCCACACGATTAGTAATTTCATCATGGGGTGTCAATCCGAGCAGCTTTCATTTCACGAAAACCCTGCTCCATCACACCCAAGAGTTCGAATAGAACTGTGGCAGAGACAAGACATAGCTAATGAGAGAAGATATGGCAGGATCTGTGCAGGCTCTGAAGAGAAAGGGTAATAGTTGTTAGCTGCGCACCAGTGACAAAATCAGATTTATTTTGCTTTGTAGGATTTGTTTGTATAGTCTGCTCTAGCTTTTACTGTGATGTCTTGGTATTGCTGTGAGATATCTGATGAAATTCATAGTATTTAGGATCCAAGCTGCTAAATTTAGAGATTCCGGGTTTAGATGTATGACCTGCCCACAGTCTCTGTAGAGCAATCCCGGGACTGGTTTGAGTTGAGTGTGTTGCTGTTCTGACATTAGGAGGAGCTCTGTATACCAATAGTGTATCAGCCACGCCTGGGCTGTCAGGATGATCTCGAACAGCTCCCGTTTCAGCTTGTGTAGTATCTGTGAAAATAAAGGTATCGGCGGGAAATCATATGCGAACATGCCCGCCCAAGACATCTGCAGGGCGTTCCCCCTTGATTCCGAGAACCTGCTTGCATAGTGCCAGCATTTTTTGTTTCTGTGAGTTTTGAAAAGATCTAGGGAAGGAGTTCCCCATTTGTAGAAGATTTTCTTGAGTTGGTCGTCTGACATCTCCCACTAGTGACATTCTATCAGCGACCTGCTTAGTTTGTCCGCCCATTGGTATTGTTTGCCTTGATCATGTTCCATCTTGAGGGTGATCTTGTTCTTTAGCACCAGGTCCAAATTTCCTAAGTTCCCCTGGATAGAGGGTGTGATCTTGTACCTGTTTTTTTAAACAAAACATTGTGGTTGTGTTGTCTGTGTGGATTAAAACATCCAACCTTTGTAGTCTTGTCAAGAAGGCTTTGAAACCCAGCTCTACTGCTTTCAGTTCCAGGAAGTTGATATGGTTCTGTCTTTCTTTGTCTCACCATTTTCCACTCACTTCAAGATCTTGGAGGTGTGCTCCCCATCCCTCCGTTGATGCATCCATTGTCATAATGAACTTTGTGGCTTTGAGTAAGAATGTCGACCCCTTTTCGATGTTTTCTCTTTTTGTCTACGATTGTATCACTGTCACCATCTCTGGCTTTAACTGGACCATGTCGTGGAACGAGCCCCTTTCCTGTGTCCTTTGCCTGTCCAGTTGTTCTTGTAGCAGCCTCATGTACAACCAGCTGTTCAGTATGAGAGGGATGCAAGACACTATCATTCCCAGGAATGATTTGTATTTACTTACTGAAATGGACCTTTTTTGTGACAGTGAAGATCCCGGCTTGATCATCTTTGTCACTCTCTCTTCTGTTGGATACACCTTGCAGATGGTTGAGGGAAAGGAAGGGAGGACTAACACGGATAAAGGCACATCCTGGATCCCCCTGGATGAACTTTTCACCTTCATGTTCCCTAGGTTTTATGGGAAATAAAGTTTGTTTGTTATAATGTTGTGTTCAAACATGGCTGCTATTAAATAAAACGAAGAAAGAAAAGCCTAATCCTCGCCTCCGGGTTCAGACATGGAATTCTGCTTACTGTATTAGGTTCTTAGACAGACAGCCACTGCCAAGCAGGGGGCTGACAGAACTTAATTGTTTTAGATGCCTGACAGTGCATTAAAGAACATGTTTTCCTCTTTTAAGTGTCAAGGGCTGCCTTGGGCTGGATTCTATGTGTGTTCCAGGCTCAAGCCATACAAGGGACAACAACTTAAAATATCGAATTTCTTGACACTGTTTTTGGGCAGTTTTCAGGGCTTGGTGAGGCTGTTTGAGCAGGAAAGGTACGCGTTGTTCATGCAAACAGAGGAGCAGAACGAAGTTAAGGGGGTGGCGACTGACTCGATGTTGTGCTGCAAGACAAGGGCACTATTTTCTAGCATTGGTGAAACTTACCACGTGCTCACACTCTGTGCATATCCTCCGTGCTACTTAGCAGACTCTTTAAAATTGCATTTTTCATGGTACTTTTCAGTCTCTTAATACGTATAGTTCTTCCACTTCCTGCTTTTATCATGCCCTGCAGGTTTTATTCATCAGGTGCTTCATTCAGTACAGCAAGAGACGTGAGACAGTCTTTTGCTGTTACTTGCCTACATGTTTACTAGTGCTCTTGTAAATACGACACATAGAGACCTTCACACTGGCAAGCACCGCCACCAACACAAGCAGGAAAACAGAAAGGCTGTGACCCACACACCTCACATACTTACATGGAGATAATGCATTCTGTGTGACAATCAGCCCTGTCAGACGGCAGGATTCTATTTTTTAGTGAGTTCAGGATCCCACTTCCGCAAAAGATGGGCACGAACAGGAAATGCACACTATTTAATTTAAAAATGGTTTATTAAATATTAAATCTCTGGTATAGTGCGGATTATATCCGTGAACGTTATTGTGGAAATAAAAATAATGATGTTAGCAAAAATGCAATTCATGCACATACAAGAAAAAATAGTAGCATATCAGATGGTGATCATTAAGTCAAATTATTGATGGAATCAATCTGTATTGGACTCCTTCTCTTGTCAGCCTCCAGCCAAAGTCTATATTGGCACTATAATGCCACATAAACACATTCCTAGGTGGCCTCTTTACAGACCGTTTTAACTCATAGTCTCGCGATGTTTCTCAGTCTGCAACATACAACGTCAGTTTCGGTCTTTGCTTACTTGTGTTTTGTTTGAAAAAGTAACTGATAGCAACAGTGCGTGTGTGTGTGTGTCCTATGTGGCGCCGACGCTTTCTCCACTAAGATGCCTGTTCGTTCACATTTTATTCGTTTTCTGAGGTTTTTTATGAGGAAAATAGGCCTTGTGAATTGTATGTTCGGCATAAAAGAGAAATATGAATTTCTTCCGCACATTTGCACAAATCTGTATTTTGCAAATAACACTGTTGAATACATATGAGCTACTGATGTACTATCAACCTATATCAAATTTTCTCACTATATAACGTATAAACACAATGAAATAAAGAGTAAAGTCATGCATTTATGGTGAGTAAAAATCCTGTGAGGGGCTCAAAAGTAGGCAAAACAATTGGTGAAAAGTGTATTGATCACAATCCAAGTTTAGCCCATGCTAACTTTCCAGTAGCCTCGGTGACCTGGTCAACTCCCAGGTCCAACAGAATTTGTCCTATGATATTCTGTGTCTGATATGAGTTAACTATTTTTACTGTATCTGAAATGAAGTATGCCTTCCCACTTGATGAGTGTTCCATTAAATGGAGTGAACCATCTTGACATCACAAAGGTCTGATATTCAGTAATTTCCATTGTGCTCCTTCACATGAGGCACATATACGAAGTCGTTCACCATCGTAAAACCAGCCTCATTCTTTCACCATAGACTGTATTTTGCCTCCTGCTGGTCAAAGGGCCCCTAACCAACCTCAAATGGACGGAGCACTGAAACTTTTCAGACACTCACCCCCAGTCACACATCTGGGTTGAATCCATCATCGTTCTTTAGCTCACTTTGCCACCCCAGTTCCGACACAGCTATATGCAAATCAGTCTTGACCCTGTGCCTCATGGGAACAGTCCATCCCGAACTGTCAAGCCATGTCTTCCCTGGACCGGAAATAAGCATCCTCGGACCGGTTTCGGGCTAACAGCCCTCATCAGCCAGGCTAGCTTGAATCCAGTGTCAAAGTGAGCAAGGGACCCACGTCTGGGCATACTCTGCCAACTTAGGGCGAACAAAGCAAACACAAGGAGATGATGGACGGAGCGCTGAAACTTTTCAGACACTCACCCCCAGTCACAGATCTGGGTTGAATCCATCATCGTTCTTTAGCTCACTTTGCCACCCCAGTTTCGACACAGCTATATGGAAATCAGTCTTGACCCTGTGCCTCATGGGAACAGTCCAGCCCGAACTGCCAAGCCAAGTCTTCCCTGGACGGGAAACAATCATCCTGGGACCAGTTTCGGGCTAACAGCCCTCATCAGCCAGGCTAGCTTGAATCCAGTGGCAAAGTGAGCAGGGGCTATGTTCGTGTGCACATTAAACCCCTGCACATTTCAGTATAATCTCCAAATACTTTTGTTATATCTAAGGTTTTCATACGATGCATCTTCCCTGTTTCTCTGCCTCTGCTGCTCAGCCAGTGTGAATGTGTTGGGTAGAATGTTGGTGTGTGGATGATGATGTAATGGAATGTCTGGATTGCTGTGGGAGAGACTTGGCTGAGCAGCAGGGAGTCTGCTCCTGGTGGTGCTATTTACATCTTTACTGGAAAGCCTACTTAACATCTAAGAACAATAAAACTATTCATCTTTAACCTTACTACGTCTACTGGAACTCCTTCCTACGATACAACATAAACTAGCGACGAGTTGGATCAAGAAACTACGCATGAGGATCTATTTCAAGCTTCTACTAAAGAAATTTCTACTTAAGATACTACTCAAATAAGAGCCTACCTAAGGATTTTACGCCCTGCTGCCCCACCAGTTTCAAGCTTCACCGGACAGCCCATAGACAGGCCGTATGCTTCCTGATTCTGGTTACATCCACTACAAGTCAAGAGACAAACCTTCAGACATTTCTCTACCAAGGGGTGGACCTGGCATCTACAAAGACTGGCACTACACCAAACAACCCACTGACTGGGCATGAATTGAATTGAAGTAAAGTGAGCCAACAGCCTCATCATTCAAGTACAATATTGCGGCGTACGGTGACTGCAATGAATTGCTGCACGGGATTAGAGCCTTATGTCCTGCTACTTTCTGTTGTGAAAATCTGCTGGAGCAGCTGGGGACCTACAGTGGACATTTTGTTTAAACTTCTACCGAGCTTCTTGTGGAGCTGCTGCTGTGTGCACTAAGGTCTAAGCTAAGGATTCCTGTGGCATGTATATCCACAAATGGTGAGTGTGCTTCTGAAAACGATTTTTTGAGCCAACGTGTGAACTGTGGAGCCAGCGCGTTAGGACAGCACAGACTCTTGTACACCAACGAGCTTCTACAGACTGATTGTTATTATTCAAAATGGTACCTGTCGTAGCGACACACACCTCAATTTTCAAAAGATGCATCCATGACGTATCCAGCCTGTTGCTGTGGAGCCGCGAGCGGAGAGAACGGCTTGAAGCTCGTGTGAAACCTTTTATGGAGCGCAAGCTGTTCCACGACGTTGCGTTGTCTTGTGACGTCAGGGGAGCATGTCTTTGCCGTGAGCCGCCCGACGCTGCACACTCCGGTGTGCCGCCATCTTTGCTGCCTGAGGTTGCACTTTAACTCGAGGTGCAACATGTACTGGAAGTACTGCCTGAGGTTGCACTCCAACTCGAGGTGCAACATGTACTGGAAACATCTGCTTAATGACATATTCTTTACTGTGTTGCAGCTTTCTTGGACGAACCTGATGAACCGAAGGCGGAGACTGGCAGGTCTTGAATACGTCACTGGTATGCTCTATTTTGTTCAAAGTGACATGCCAAAAGCATTGCTGCCGAAGTTCCCTTCAAGATTTTATGCCTTCCTGGTTTATGGCGATACAAAAGGGGATGATGGACGGAACGTTTGAGCCAATCAAACACTCACCCCCAGTCAACTGATCTGGGTTTAATCCATCATCATTCTTTAGCTCACTCCACCACCCCAGTTCAGACATGGCCATATGCAAATCAGTCTGACCCTGTGCCTCATGGGAACAGTCCAGCCCGAACTGCCAAGCCATGTCTTCCCTGGACCGGAAACAAGCATCCTAGGACCGGTTTCTGGCATTCCAGCCGTCATCAGCCAGGCTTGCTTGAATCCAGTGGCAAAGTGAGCAAGGGACCCACGTCTGGGCATACCCCCGCCAACTTAGGGCGACCAAAGCGATACAAAAGGGGATGATGGACGGAACGTTTGAGCCAATCAAACACTCACCCCCAGTCAACTGATCTGGGTTTAATCCATCATCATTCTTTAGCTCACTCCACCACCCCAGTTCAGACATGGCCATATGCAAATCAGTCTGACCCTGTGCCTCATGGGAACAGTCCAGCCCGAACTGCCAAGCCATGTCTTCCCTGGACCGGAAACAAGCATCCTAGGACCGGTTTCGGGTTCAAAACCCTCATCAGCCAGGCTATCTTGAATCCAGTGGCAAAGTGAGCAAGGGACCCACGTCTGGGCATACCCTGCCAACTTAGGGCGAACAAAGCGATACCAAAGGGGATGATGGACGGAGCGCTAGAGCAAATCAAACACTAATGCTTGTTCATTTTTTAGATTCCCTCATATTCTGGATTAATTAATATCGCACTGGGTTTGTTGACTGAGTGTTTGGTAAATGTGTGCCTGCCTGTGTTTGAAAGTATTTGTTTCTTTATGATTTCGTGTCTATTCCTCTCGCGTTTATATTCTCTTTAGTGGTCTTACTTGAGGTGTGACTGCACTAGAAGGGCATTCTCCTTCCGTTTCTTACTTGCTCCTTCTGGTTGTTTATTCTCTGTGGAGTGCAGTCCACCCAGATCACATATACTTGTGTTTGCTGCTTGGGGACTCACTAATTTTGGTGTAGTTCTCCCGTTCACGTTTACTATTTATATACACCCTTTTGGGGTGTAGTTCAGGTTTATTTTAGTGGGGTGCATCTCACCCATTTTTTGTTTATTCTTGGTGTTTCACCGGTGGGGTGTTGTTCACCCATTTTATACTTTTCACTACATGCCCTTCTCCTGGGAGGGTGTGTTGGGTGTACGCCACCCGTTGATTGCTTTCTGGTTGAGTGTAGCCACCCGTTCCTTGATTTCTGGTTGGGTGTATTCCACCTGTTGCTTGCTTTCTGGTTGGGTGTAAGTCACCCGTTTGCTTGTTTTCTGATTGGGTGTAAGCCACCCGTTGCTTGCTTTCTGGTTGGGTGTAAGCCACCCGTTACATGTTTTCTGATAGGGTGTATGTCACCCGTTGCTTGTTTTCGTTTTAGTTGTTTTCTTCACGTGTGAGAGTTGGGTACTTCTGTGTGGTGTTTTGTTATGGGTGTGCCTGGTTTCTTTTAGGGTGTTTCTTCTTCTTTCTTGTGTGCCGTGTTTCCCTCATTTTCTCCGCCAGTCTGGCCAGCTGGTGGGGTTGTGGTGGTAACTTGGAGCATTTTGCTTTTGATTTGTATGCGTGTGGAGGATTTTTTTCTTATTTTTATATACGTTCCTTCTTTATTTTATGTTGTTTATGGAATATCACGATACCAAAGGGGATGATGGACGGAGCGTTAGAGCAAATCAAGCACTCACCCCCAGTCAACTGATCTGGGTTTAATCCATCATCATTCTTTAGCTCACTCCACCACCCCAGTTCAGACATGGCCATATGCAAATCAGTCTGACCCTGTGCCTCATGGGAACAGTCCAGCCCGAACTGTCAAGCCATGTCTTCCCTGGGCCGGAAACAAGCATCCTGGGACTGGTTTCGGGTTCAAAACCCTCATCAGCCAGGCTATCTTGAATCCAGTGGTAAAGTGAGCAAGGGACCCACGTCTGGGCATACCCTGCCAACTTAGGGCGAACAAAGCAGTACCAAAGGGGATGATGGACGGAGGGTTAGAGCAAATCAAACACTCACCCCCAGTCAACTGATCTGGGTTTAATCCATCATCATTCTTTAGCTCACTCCACCACCCCAGTTCAGACATGGCCATATGCAAATCAGTCTGACCCTGTGCCTCATGGGAACAGTCCAGCCCGAACTGCCAAGCCATGTCTTCCCTGGACCTGAAACAAGCATCCTGGGACCGGTTTCGGGTTCAAAACCCTCATCAGCCAGGCTATCTTGAATCCAGTGGCAAAGTGAGCAAGGGACCCACGTCTGGGCATAGCCTGCCAACTTAGGGCGAACAAAGCAATACCAAAGGGGATGATGGACGGAGCGTTAGAGCAAATCAAACACTCACCCCCAGTCAACTGATCTGGGTTTAATCCATCATCATTCTTTAGCTCACTCCACCACCCCAGTTCAGACATGGCCATATGGAATATCATACTTCTCCTTTCATTTTCTTGTTTTCTTTTGCTCTGCAAAGAAGGGAGATGTGTGTCGCTTCTGGTATTTGTATGCAATATTTTCATTCTTGTGTTGTCACTTATTTTATGCTTCTTTTATGTACTCTATTTCCTCATTGCATGTTTCAGCATGTTTAAGCATTTTTATGTAATACTGCATATTTGTATTTGCAATATCTTCTCATGCATTTTTCTTCTCTTTAACTGCGATGTTTATACTTTTATTCTCTTTTGTTTTCTTATGTATTTCTTCCGCCTTGCACATTTCACCATGTTTATGCTTGGTCACTATTCTTGTGCTTTGCATTTCTTATGTAATGCTGTTTACAATTTGCATTTTGCTATATTTTCTCTTGCAAGATTCTTTTGTATCATGGTGATCTTTCTTCTTATATTTGCTATTGTTTTTTGTGTATTCTATAAAGGGGGAAGGCGTGTTATATCTAAGGTTTTCATACTATGCATCTTCCCTGTTTCTCTGCCTCTGCTGCTCAGCCATTGTGAATGTGTTGGGTAGAATATTGGTGTGGATGATGATGTAATGGAATGTGTGGATTGCTGTGGGAGAGGCTGTCAGTTGGATCCTGGGCTGAGCAGCAGGGAGGCTGCTCCTGGTGGGGCTATATATATCTTTACTTGAAAACCTTCTTAACATCTAAGAACAATAAAACTATTCATCTTTAACCTTACTACGTCTACTGGAACTCCTTCCTACGATACAACAACTTTTCTCCCAGGGATGAGATTGTTTTTATTCTAATACATGTCCGAGCGAAATATGGATAGGTTTTTTGATACTTACTGTTTTCTTTTCCTTGCTTTTGGTTGCCAGGCTTGGGTGCCTTGCTTTTGGTTGCCAGGCCCTGGTGCCTGAATGCAGATGCTATGTGGCTGGCACTTCCTCTCATGAAAATTTTGGATTTCTTCAAAGGACAGCTTGCTATTGCATTGAAGAGGAAATGGCGTTGTTCAGATAAATTAAAGGAAGCCTACCCTTTTTATAATCCTTTTAGAGGAGTGCTATGTTTTACCTAGATTTGTGGTTGGAGACAGCACTAGCATAAAAGAACCTGTGCCTTGTGGCATAAACGTGACTAGTAGATCTTTACATATCCCTTCCTGGATGGCTAGCCTGTTTGCTTAGCCATGCAGTTTGCCACTGGCAGTTACATCTGGACTCATTGTTTGGTTTACAGTTTTGCATTAAGTGAGTCAAACTCATCTCTGCTTGCAGCCATCTTAGAATCATCAGTTCATCGTGTTTCTCTTTTACATACACCAGGGCAATGAGTTATCTGTTCCAGGGGGGATCCTTGTAATTCAGAAGAATGAGTCTCACTTCATGCTCTCACAACCACATCAGTGTCATCTTTTCCAAAGTCGTGGAGTACATAGACCTATGAGGCCTTTGTTTTTGCTAGTCAAACTTCACATAAGAAAAATAAATGCAACCTTGCGCCTGTGTGCTCAGAAATAGGAACCTAATCAGCTGTCTATCTCTATAACTCTATAATTTTCTTTGTTTAGTGGTAGCTGACCACTTCCAGTCCTGAATTTTCAGCCCACCTTCATTCATGGCTCATCAGTGCTTGTTTAATGGGATACAGAGTGGTCTGGTCATGTTCATTGTCCCTAGACAGAGAATGACAGATGCATATCAAATTGATGGAGTTAAATTACTTTATTCCGATTCAAAAAACGTTCCTTGTGTTGTTCCAGTGCAGTTCTGGTGTCCACAGATGACAGGTCCCACATGTTCTGTCTAACACGTATCTCCAGATGCTGTCTTAAAACCCAGTGTAGATTAGAATAAACCTATTTTTTATGAAACCCCACATGCCAACTAATATTTCTTACTAAAACATCTTACCCATAAATTGGGTAATGTAAACAACCTACCTACAAGAGATCATCACAATAAACTCTTCATTCACCTAAAATTCATAATATAATAAAACGCCAATATACTTATAACAAAGGAGGAGGAAGATGGAGGTCAACCAGTATATATGGGACTGAACATTCTATTTTTTATTGTGGTTTTTTTAAAGTTCTATTTGGAAGCTTTTAGTGGTTCGCTGCTCAGAAGGAGTAAATAAAAGTTAATGCATAATGCTAGCCTCCTTAGTCTTTAAAAAAATCGCAATTCTTTATTCAGTCAACCTATAAGAATCGCCATTCTCTCCCGCTATGGCCTCTTTCAGGTTGACTTCTTTACCATCACACACAAATCCAAACACCAACAGCAGGGGCGGCTCCTCCGCTTTGGCAGAGGAGCATCGCCCCAATGGTGAAATGTCAGCAGACAAAATAAAAATAAAATTACAATGAAACTATTTTATTGTCATTTTATTTTTTACTTCCAGTCCGCAAGTCTGGAGCGGGGCGGGCCATGTCTCAGTGTCAGCAGCAGGGGGGAAGTGGTGTTAGGCACTGAAAGTGCGCATGTCGGTTTGCTGACCGCCCATGAGCGAGCGTTAAACAAGCCCCCTGAGGCCAATCACGGCACTGCTTTCATGAGAGCAGCGTCTTGATTGGCGTCTGTGAACCTGCGAAGTGTACAGGAACCGGAGCAGAAGAACCCAGAGACGGCGGCCGGCAGCGCAGCACCAAGTACATGCTATTTTTTTTAATTATATACCCACTAGCCCCCCACCCCTCTGTACCCTTTACCCCCCACTTCACCACTTGTTATGAAAGGGAGCCGCTACTGAAACTGACCCATGTTTGGATTCATCAGTCTAGAAAATAAAAGTGAAACTCGCAAGCTCAATAAAACAGCCAGTGCACTAATGGTTTTGTACAAGGTATTGTGATGTGACATAACACTGAAAGGAGTACATCATTTGGAGCACACCATCATACCTCTGTTGTTTGTTGTTGTTTTTTTTTTAAGGCAGCACCTGTTCACAAAAGAAGCCAGTGCTGCTTTGATAAAACATTTTCTGTTTAGGAAAACATCAGGGAGAGCAGGCAGTGGTCCCCTCTGCCACTGCCTACTCCCCTTGAGGCTGCCCATATGATTCCAAAAGGAAAGGGCTACCAAGGGGACCTCTTTCCCTTGGTAAATCATTTACCACCTCCTTTGAGGTATCAATAACTGTTCAGTGGTTTGCGATTGAAACTGCAGTCACAAACCATTAATGCATCGCATACGAATCGCATTTTGGAAGGAATGCCCCTTTAAACCCATTCCAAACTGAGATTTGATATGGTCACTAAGCCCATTTCCAACCTTTTCCAACTAGTTAAGTGAGTTTTTTAAATAAATAAAAAAAATGCATTGTGTGGTTGCAAACTCAGTGAGTTTGTGAATCAAGCTATTTTCCTACATCTGGCCCTAAGTCTTCAAAGCGTTCTAGCTGTCAATGGACAGCAGAGGGCTTTTTATGAATGATGGTCTTCAATGATGAAGGGAGAGGTAATAACCCGTACTTCATTGGTGGAAGAAACAATCTCTGCATCAGAAACAAGGTGGTTTGTGCAAGGAAGTAATGTAGGACAGGCAGGTATGTATGAATTACTCCAGTCAGAGAGTGACTTTCGAGTATTAGTACTCAGGAGTGCAGCAACAAGGCCATCATTAATTGTGAAATACCCATAGAATAATTAAAAAAGAGGGCCGCTAACATACTGCCCCCTGACCATGTTATGAATGTAAGTAACAAGATTGGAATTGCAGAATAAACCTGACTGGAACCAAGGAACAGATCATATTTCTCACTTTGCTGTCAAACCTGAAACACCAAGATTTGGTTAGAATGAGTATAGGACAGATTGTGTGGTCAATACAGGCCTAAAGAATTCCTGCGACCATTCAAGCATTTAAATAGTAGCAGGAATATGTTGACCAATCAGTATAGGCAGAGGTCATAACAACCCAAGCCTATACTTTTACTTTTTAATCTTGTGCTAATTAGGACATCAAATAATTAAATTATTATTCAACCAGGCAGAACGCTATATTAGCAGTGAGAACACCTTTGGAGACTTAACACAAAATTTAAAAATCACAATCACTCTACATCAATTCATCCAAAGAAGTAGCTTGTAGTGATCCCACCTAGGAAAGACCCCAATGGTAAACCATGTCACATAGTGTGTGTGGGTGAAGGGCCTGCTTCATTTTTAAGGAAAACAAAAAAGATTTGAACCCGTACATTCAAACAGAAATATAACAAGGTTAAGAAATAAGAACTACTAAAAGATTCACCTGACCCGGTCTCCCTTTGAATTTTTATTTTGGGTGAGCATACCATTGGCATAAATATGTCTCCCTGAAATGTTTGTGTAGCATTATATATCAGTTTCAATCCTAAGATTAGATGTGTGAAGTAGACAAGGGCTTTATGGACATTCACCTACTCAGCTGTCTGTTGTTAAAAGGAGGTGGGATTGACTTTGCGATTTTATCCAAGTGGGCAAGCAAATTTTAGGAGAAGCTCGACTGAAAAGTTCTTATAGTTGTCAGTTCTGCTCATGGCAAGTGCAGGGCTTTAGCAGGGAGGAAAGGAACACTATTGTGGAACTCTTAATTTCAGTACTTAAACTTAGTGTGGTAGATCTAAGGGATTCAGGCTGCACGCTGAAATCAAAGTGCACACTAAGGTTTCTGGCTGATTGGGATGGTGCAGGGCACTGTAATTATGTGGGTAATTCTGGGCAGAATTAATATTCAAATATCTTGGCAAATTTCAGTGTGAGTGATCAGAGTGCCATCCACCACTCGATTCTCTTTAGATAGAATCGCAAGTAATGAGTTGTTGGGAGAGAGATGGGAAAAAGAAAAATAGTTTAGTGTCAACAACATACAAGAGGCCAGCCTGCCATAAAAAAGTAACTAATTCATTTACCTAAAAATGCAATTTTTAGTGTTAAAATGACTGCAGGTCTGCAGCAAAAACACAATAGAAGTGTTGCTATTGTCAAGTTTGGGGTTTTGGTGGGCACAATCCTGACTGTACTGTATCTGTTCTCTTTGTGTGGTGAAAACATTACACTTCTCTTTCCTGTTCTGTCCGTGCTTTCAGTTGTGGGCGAAGCCTGCGCTTTTGCTGTCTTTTCTGAGATATCTGTTTGAGGGATGCTTGCACTGCTGCTGTACATGCTGTACTTGTGTGTCTGGGGAATCTTTAACTGCTGCTGCCCATCCTTTGTAACCAGTTTCTCCTGTAAGGAAAGACATATATAATCTGTTTGCTGCCTTAATGATGGCCTGGACGAAGCCGTGCTCAGTGCTGCCAGTGAGTCGATATATTGCTAGGCTCCATCAGCCTGCACAGGGGAATCCAGCCTTCCTGGCACAGCATCCGATACCAGAAAACCTTTTTGTGCTGGTGTCTTCCAGTAAGGCAAACCCTAGTGCCTTCCTGCAGCCATGACAGAGAGGGAATCAAAGCACATTGATTCTCTGGGAAGAAAGAGTCATCTCCTCCACGAGTCTGGCTCTGAAGTCCATTAATGTGGTTTGTCTTATTGGGCATTACACGCATACCCTCTGGGACATGGCAAGCAAGATCTGGCCTGCTCTACCGTGCTTCAAAACTTGTTCACTCAGACAGTTCACAATGGACAGGATGCAGACAAGTAGTATATTTAACGGGGCAGTTTAGACACCACTGTTGCTCAGTAATGAATTCACCTTAAATAAATAAAAAGATAAGAGGCGTTTGACAAAACAGGAAGAAGTTGGTTTGATTAAACGCTGCGACCGGGAGAGCCTTGACAGAGTGCATCTACTCAAAGTCTCAAGTTCAAGTGGTACAATTAAGCAATTTCTACATTCCAAAAAATCATCTCAGTCGTAAATCAACAAGTGCGGTCATCTGATAAGGACACGGATGGCTCAACCTCTGGGAGAGCTAGTGTGGGCCAGTGTGTATGTGTCCAGATGTCCGGCATGAGGAGCGCGTGATCACTACGTGTGGTGTGCATGTCGTGTCCTGATTGGTTGAGTGTTTCTATCTCCTTGTGGTATCTAGCTTTGTGGTATTTTTAGGGAACGCAAGCCTTTGGCCAAACATATTTTATTGGGGCCGATTTCC
This sequence comes from Calotriton arnoldi, assembly GCA_963921515.1. NCBI lineage: Eukaryota > Metazoa > Chordata > Amphibia > Caudata > Salamandridae > Calotriton > Calotriton arnoldi. The sequence goes on along the minus strand of CAWUFW010001796.1, from coordinate 1,315,739 downwards.
TCAGACCTGTTTGTGGTGTAAGTATCTGTGTGATCAGTCAGGGTTTTCCCTGGGGGCGCGTTTGTCTTTAGGTTAAAAGAGACCCCACCTGTGACCTGGTATTCGATAGGCGTGGGTCGTAGGACTTGTCTAACCATGTATCTTTGACTCTGAGTTGATGGGGAGGTCACCTTGGGTGAATCCGACAGCAATGATGGGAGTTCATTAGAACTCCTGAAAATAATATGGCAGTCACTGGTATCATTTTTATTGACATCCTTAACATTGTGCATACAGTTGTCATAGAATACATTGACATTGTTCTTAATGGTATTGACACAGTTATGTTTGCTTAGGACATAATGTACATTTACATTGTTCTTACTAGTAACAGTACCATCGTTTGTGCATGGATTATGACATACATTGATATTGTCATTGCTGGTGTCGGCGCTGCTGTGCGAGTACAGGTTATGACATACATTGGCATTGCATTGACGGGTATTGGCATGGTCATGCGGGCACAGGTTATGGCATACGTTGATATTGCCTTTATTGGTATTGCTGTTGTCTGGCCTGCACATATCATGGTATTCATTGACATCGTATTCACCCATTCCAAGACCCTCAATTGTGTTGCCCATGCTGTGGGTACAAGTGTGGTTTTCCAGAGACGTGCCTGGATGCACGTCCTAAAGGATGTGCCATTTCATGGCTCCAGGCTCATGGTGAAAAAGCTGATTCAACCTTGGAGGATTTTAAGATAGCCATGCTTCATTACACTCCATAAGCTTATTTTGTCCGGCACACCATTTTCACCAACAGTACAAGAACATCTGTGGCAACTTTAGGGGCCTTGCTGTCTCCAGAATAGCCTTCTCAGCCCCTACTTCAGCCCGTGCAGCCATATTGCAGCTCTAGAAGATGAGGTGGTGGCAGAGGTTAGGGCTATCAGCAAGGACAGCATCCCTCCTCCTCTTCATTGCCTGCCACAGCCTCTGCCAGGCTGCTCTAATTTTCCCTTCAGTGGTCATCTCCAGTCAGTAGGGTGCAGAAAAAATGTTTTTGCCTGCCCTGTGGGCTTGCGATTATCTTAGACCGAATTGTCTTGGAGGCTGCTGAAAACAGCTGCACCCTCCCTTTTCTTGTACCCCACCTCATGTACCTCCTGTTTTGCCTGAAATTATATAGATCATGCCACCATTTTTTAAAAGGAAGTGCAGATTCTATTGACCCCTTTAGACAGTAGAGAGAGTGTCCGAGCAGCAAAGGGCACTGTACTAATAGGTGCTCCAAAAAAGACAGCGGCCTGACACCGATCCTAGATTGTCGGGTCCTAAACAAGTTCCTTAAGAAAGGCAATTTTAAAATGCTGCCTTTGAGAAAGTGCATTATTAGAAGAAGTGGATCTTAGTCCTCTTCAAGTAATAATATCACTATTCCTTACCAGGTCCAGTTAGGTCTCTATAATTTAAACATGAACTCAAACTCTGGAAGCAATAGCTGGCAAGCTTAACTTAGATTAAATGTCTAATGCATTTATCAGTACCAAAACAGTTAAAAAGTAGAAAAAACAACAATAAAAATCACAGGACCTCAAGGACACCACTTGAAGGTTAGGACTCACTCCGGGGGAAGTCTACAGCAAGGTCCAGGGCAGGTTCAGGTAGAACTGGTCAGCTGAGCTCTCCAGGAAGGCGGGCTTCTTGCAGCATTTGTGTCCCTTTAGCTTAACAGAAGGTCAGCCAACTGACCCTTGGAGTCCACTTCTCAGTCTTGAGTACAAGTGGGAGCAGGTCCGGCCCTTGGGTTCTCTCTTCACAGGTTCAACAGCAAGTGCAGTCCTTCTTCTGTCTTTCACAGGTCAGTAGGTGTTCTGAAGAGGGCATTGAGAGTGTGACTTTTATGCCCAGCACCAGCATGTGGGTGGAGAAAACTCCTGAACACGACCTAACCAGTGGGGTAAAAGTTCCCAGGGGAGCACCCACCTACTTTGCAGCACTTCCTGTGTGTTTTACTTTAAACTATCCCACAGTGCCCCTCTATTACTAAAACCAACATCGTAGAAACTTTCTTCCCTTGTGTAGTGGGCTGGGCATACCCCTGAGATGTGTCTTAGGGCAATGAGAAACCCCGCTTGCAAACTAGTTCTGGATCGGGTTTCCGTCCCCTGGGATTCGTGCAACTATGGCTACGAGGACAATGGCAGGGGGAGCCCTAGGTGTGATTGACAACAGCCTGTAAGGGGCAGGCAATATCTTCAACTAAATCCCAGGGCTGGTAGAACTGGAGTCCGGACTGGCGAACCCAATCGGGCAGGATTGGAATTAGCAGGTAGAATTAAAATGAGGCAGGACTGTAGTCAGATTAACAATCCAATCAGGCAGGACTGAAATCACTAGGCAAATGGATCAGAGCTGATCCACTTGTGGAAATAAAGATGGCAGGAGGATAGAGGCGGGAAGCAGGCCACGAGTAAAAAAGTACTAGAAACTAGGACGAGGGAACCAGAAGCTCCTTAACTATAATGGCTAAATACATTTGTGAAGCATTGACGTGAAAGGAGCATGTGTTTAAGTATATTGAGGTTGAATGCACTTCGCTTGTACATAATGCATACCTGCCAACTTGAAGAACAATCTGTGTGAGGAGGGGGCGTGCCTTGAAGGGTCACAGCTTCATGCCAAGAAGTACCTAGGAGGCACTTTTGAACCCCACCCCTCCCCCCAAAACCCCCTCCACCCCCAAAAAAAAAGCTTGCTGGTGCCATTGTCCTGGGGTGTTTTCACACCCCTTAATGGACATCGGCAGTTCAAAGCCTCGGAAAACGAGCTGGAAAACCACTATGTACAGCGGTTTTCATCTCATTTTCCCGGCCACAGTGTGATATCGGCTCCTCACCGTGTGACCACTTGATGGGAGCAGATATCGTGTGTCACACTGTGGCACCATCTGAATTGGCAGGTATGATAATGCATCTTTGCTAAGTAGCACCGCTGGTGTGAGAGGGAAGTCTTCTGACTGCACGTGCTCCCTGAAGGGAGATATGCGACTGGGGATCTAATACGAACTCACAAATATACTGAATCACTTTCTGCTGCGGCCACCTTAGTGCCGAGGAGAGCCCTCTCGCAGGATCACCCTGTTTGGAACAACAGGGTGGTGCACTGCTGCCATTATACATGTGGGTGGTGGAAGCCTTGACTCCTATTGGTGCCGCCTGTCTTCTGGCCACCTCTGCCTTGCCTAACCACTAGTTCACCAGCATGAGCCAGGGTGAGCGAGGTGAAGCGGTACTCCAGCACGCCAGACTGGCCTACAGGGCAATCAGGCAGTGTCCGATGGTTGGTCTGACCGATCAGCATATGGTCCAGTTTTTTTAGCAGTTTGTGGGCCTGTTTTATGGCTAAGTGGACCGTTTTTAGGTCTCGCCTAGCGAACGCAGCGCATGCGCTGCTTCGCCTTGGCGAGACTATTGTTGTGGGTTTGGTGCGCGAAGGGAGACAAAACATGTGCGCGCCCGGACAGGAGATGTGCACACGCATGGTGTCGCCTCTCTGCTTCACACGCTCCCACCGGCGCGCTTGATTTAACTTTCAGTTTCACTGTGCGCTGCAACTGCACCTCCCTCCCCTGAAATAAGAATATGACATTCATTTTCTCGCGTAAAGCGCTAGAAATTCTAATGAAACGTGTCTAGTCTGTTTATCGTTTATCGTTTAAGGAATACATCGATAGTACCTGAGGATACGTGGACATGCGTGGAAAAGGTGCTGAGGGGCAGAGGTACTGCAAATGCTATATTCACGGAAATGGTTAAGAATAATATAAATATCACGAGCGAAATGTTGTAAAGGTAATTGTTTTCGTTGTATGCTACTGCCACCTAGAGGTTTAAGTGTAAATCTTAGGAGATCAAAAATACGCATACAACACAAAGCAGTGGTGCTGCCTACCTCTTGCAAGCATCAAGGAAGTATCACTGTTTTTGGAATTGTCAAGTTCATGCTATAAGTTGCAGATTCTCCTAACTGAATAGTGAGCGAGAGGCTTAATTTTATTAAAGACACGGAGGCGACAATTATAGAGTCTCCAAGTTTGTAAGAAAATTAGCTGCAGGTTTCCAGTTCGATAACACTGAGATCAAAGTTCACTAGAATCAGTCAGTCAGTGTGGCACATCGTGAAAATTCAAAGCGCACCAGGAGAACATTGTGCAGAACCCTAATTACTAGGAGCTGTGCACCAATGGTGTCATGGGCCACTCTCATGCACAAAAAATGTTTTAGTGAAAAGCTACAGCGCCATGACACAAAGGCAAACAAGGATCCATGGCAGGCACATCCTCCTGTACAAATGTATATGTGTAGACATCCGCCCAAAGGTGAGCCACATAAAATATGTACTTCTGCAGAAGATACACATGTTGCACATGAAAATAATGCAGTATTCATTTGCCAAGATGGGGCACAGCTCTCTGTCCTGCCTCTCCCTTGAACCACACCATCACAGCTGTTGAATGTCACTAAATGCCAGTAGGTGACACAGAAGGGAAAAAAAAATCAGACAGCACCTTGCCACACACACTAATATATCCAACTACCTTTCACTACAAAATAGCGATTGTTTGAGGCACTAAAGAAGCCTACTTATTTGCTTAAAATGTTTTCATTTGTGTATGCATGCATTTGAGTAGATATCTACATATCCATAGCTATGAATAAAGATATATACACACATACATGGTAGGTAGGTAGGTAACATGGTCGAATATTGCCTGCACTGAGTTATGATGACATTATAAACCATGAAGCTGAAAATAGTCAATTGTAAATGTCTCCAGAACCCAAAGATTGCAATATAGGACCATGTTACACGTTACCCTTGATGTATTTTTTATGTGACATGTTTACGTATATTTTGGGGTAGTTATCTAGAAAAAGCTGTTTACTTCAAAGCAGCTGACAATGAGCACTGATTGGAATGTAAGTGTTCAGGTTTACCTTTCATGAATCCATTGTTGATAAAAGAATGGATAAGGGGAAGGCCAGTGGATTTATGTAATTCCGTGAATGCCCCCTTTACCGCGTAATTATTGAGGTATGACATATGGCACATCATTTGTTTAGTTTGCAGACCTCACAAACAAATGTTTCTAGCTCAAATTGAAAATAATTCTGCTACTGTATTTGCCACATGATTTATCCTTTTGCCGCAAAATTTACATAAGGTTGACACTTTATTGAAATAACCTTATTGCATGTTCTTAGTCGTGAATGACATGGAAACACTTTCGATATAGGCTCAAAACAAAAGCAACACCCTTCCATTCATACACCCTACACGGTGTAGCTCACTATCGGCATGGATAAGCGCTACAATGCCCCACATAGGAGTAGAAAGCGCTTAAGAAGTGACAAAGATACTGCAGGTGGAGGGGTCCACTTACGACTTTGGGTCCTATCTTGCCACGTACATCGGAGTACAGATCTATAAATGTGGGTTCACAAGAGTCAACAAGAAAAGGTAGCTGCTCATTGTGGCCAGCATTTCACTAATCCAAAGCCAGATGGACTTCGCCTAAAGATAAACATGCAGGTGGGCATTTGTGAATCAATGCATTTCACTGGGCTCTCTTCCCACATAGCACAAGAGAGTTTAAGGTCCTTCCTGGCAGTTCAGCATTCTTTTTATATTTTAACTGTGTCATCTTTGTTGCTATGTTCACTCTTAGCTGACTGAAAGTGAAGAAATACCTTGTGCTTTGTTCACTGTGGTGTGCTCACAGGCAGTGTTAGAGGCTGGAAGAAGCAGACAGGCTCCTGTGTGCTTCCAGTGGTTCTCTCTTTTGATTGTGATGTCCACATCATACAGTTTCTCAGTGTATCTTTAGCACTGCGCATGAATACATAATTAAAATAGATACTTGGGACAGTTAAAAGGAAGAGTAAACAAAGACTTTTTACACATAATCTTAGATATGAACACATCACCGAACCAGATGCCCTGATTTCTGCACGGTCAGCAGTGAGACACACTCCGAGAATGAAAGGTGAGATGTACGAAACATTTATGCAGTCAACCACACAAGTAAAGTATACGCATGTCAGCCGTGCTCTGAAGTGCACTTCTTTCCCAAACTGATGAACTGAGTAAGAGTGTACAAAGACAAAATCGCAGCACTGATGATGGCTTTCCATGTACAGATGCAAGCAGTGCAGGATGCACTCAACATGCTCTCCAGTGCAGGCTCATAATGGGAGCCCTGCGTGCCCGCTCATGCTTCATAAAGGGGAGCATAGGTGAACTGTGTAAGAGATGGCAATAGTTCTCTGTACATGCTGTGCTGGCTGAGCTGTGCTGAGTGTGTGGACTCGGGTAGATTGAGATGGCTCCAACACCTTACACAGATGGCTTACTGAGTTGGTTTTGTTCATATGTTGCTGTAGTGTGTATGCCATTGTTTAAGGGGTATTGTTGTCAGAAATGCAGAGAAATGGCTCTCAATTGGGGGTGAGGGGGTGGAGAAAATAGAGTACAGAACACAAGTTAGAATAGTAGTGGGACTGACTGGAGCATGGCGATGCAACTGACCACTCATCAGATGATCTAGATTCCCATACATGGAGGAATGCGCAAGGCTCGCTGGCGGCCAGATGATGACCATGATGGCGAGTGATGGAACATCCGCCTGTGTAACACTGCTCACTTGGACGTGCAAGGGTTAAATAATCCCAAAAAGGTTTGATTGATAGAAGCATACCTCGACAGACATGCAACAGGTTCTGTTTTTTTACAGGACACGCATTAAACTGACACCAACTCTAAGCTGTTTATAAGTAAGTGGGGACTACATGAATGCTATGCTGCACACAGCACTTTTGCACATGGTGTGGCCATTTTGATAAATACAATGGTAGAGTATAAAACACGAGGAAGTGATAAAAGACCCAGAAAGGAGCTACTTAGTGGTAATAGGACACCTATACGATCAACCAGTCATCCTAATAAATATATATGGTCCAAATATTTACACTGTAAGCAAATATGGTGAGGCAATTTCAATCTGGTCTTGGACACTGGCCTAGAAAAAATACAACAGACCCCAACACAATCTAGGGTAGCTGGGTGCAAACCTCAGGAGCAACAGGGATGTTGAAACTCCAAGACCCCTGGCGAACTAAATAAGGCAGTGAGAGAATATACTTGTTCTGCTCATCAGACCATGCCTCCTTTTCCATGATATGTTTTAGGCTGCATTCACAGGGGCTTATGGCCTGGATACAGGAGGAAAAATACTTACCCTGCTCTCCCGTTTGCATTATACGTTACATTTATTGAACAAAAAGACAGAATACTCTCTTGGAGGTTCCCTTCTAGGGTTCTACATGGCACAGCTTTTAGATCTGCGATATCCTGTGACATAATGGAATCCTTCACCTTGAATCCCAATACAGTAGAAACACGAGCCAGTCTGTGGGAGGCCTTTAATGCAGTTATCCGAGGGGGGAGTCTATCCACCCAAGCAGGGATTCTAAAAGCCATACACACTCATTCATCCCAGCTAGAGAAACAGCAAAGTCACTTAGATGGGAAAATGACTGTGGACAGGACTGCTGCCGAGTTGCCATAGTTCAGTCTCAGACTGGCATCTTTCAAGGAAACAGCAGAGAGAGAAGTACAGATTATGGGTAGGGAACGCAGGCTCAAGAATATGGGGAAGAACTTGTAGAACTTGGCATGGATGCTTAGATATCACCTCAGATCTGACATTACAGCAAGTATGAGAGATAAGATGGAAAACCTGAAAATGACGTCCCAGTATGGTCTGTTTTTTTAACGCTTGTTATGAAGAATTGTACTCTACACGCATAACATTTGACAAGAGGACGAGGGAAAAATATCTTAATGGCATTGACATGGCTTGGCTGGATAGAGGGGACAGGGCCCCAATTAATGAACCATTGTCGGAGGAAGAGATAACAAGCATTTGCAATGCAATAGGTCTCGCATTTTTGAAACTTTGACCTACTGGTAAGGTAAATGACAATGCCTTTTATTATTGCAGGTTTTTTAAACACATAAATAAAAGGCATTGTCATTTACAATGCCAATATCTCAAAATCTCGCAAATGCGAGACCTATTGCATTGCAAATGCTTGTTTACTGTTTTCTCCAATATTTCAATAAACTGCCTGCAGCAAACACAAATGCTTTCAGACTCCGGCGCCATGCAGAATACTCATACAGAGTGTATTTTATAAGTTCAAAACCAGCCTGATTTACAAATGTGGGCCACTTTTTTAGCTATGTGGTTCGCTAACGGGGGCCAATTTTATTTTGGTGCCTGGGTCTGTTTTTGGTCCCAGTCCGACCCTGTACTCCAGCACTGTTAGCGACCCTTGGTTAATGAAAAACACATGCACTGTGACACAGACTGGCAGTATCAAAGCACAGAATTCTAATACCACCAAAAATATATCCATAAAATGTGAAAAATCTGAGGCGGCCATGCAGAAAAAGGCAGTTTGCTACAGTAACCTGTTGCGTAGATGAAAAACTTAGTGTAGCGTTTATTGTGCAAAGGCTGGGGGTGGTCGAGGTTAAAATGACTGTGTCTAGTGGGCATATGCAGGACCTAAAATACATATTACTAGAGAAGCATAATCAGATATGGATATTATTCATTAAAAGGGCGGGATGTATTTGATAACAAATCCAAGTGGCAACAATTGCCGCCAAATGTCTTCAGTAGAGGCAAGGAAAATGTGTTAGTTCAACATTATATGTAAAGTATTATAGGTGTGCAGTTTTGTGTGTATATTTACACTAATATTGACCATATGGCACACAATGCAAACTGATTTTTGACTCTTACTAATCGGTGTTACTTATTACCAAACAAAATAGTAGTCATTTTGTCGACCTAAATTGACATTGCAGTTAACACTGTCAGATTTCAAAGGTATGCTTTGCTGGAAAGCACCCGCATATCCTCTGTTTGCCAAGACTAGAAGTTTTTAAAATGATGATTGGACATTGATCGCTACAACCAATGCACGAGTCCACTGCTCTGTCTTGCTAGGATTCAGACAAGTGAGCTTCAGGTTACACAGTGCTCTGAAAAAGCCACATTAACCATATAACCTATTTTATAATGATTCAGTCTGTGGCAAGCTCTTTACAGGGATCTCTGCAACAGGTTTTAAGCACCTGTAGCATCTTGCTAGCATTAGCCACTCGGCTTTAGTAAATACATGTTGGCCTCCGCCATCTTCCCAGCAGGCACACGTGTGCAGCATGTACAGCCGGTCAGAGAGTTTAGTTAAGCATGTTCCAAAGTGAAGGTAACAGGATCGAATCTTGTTGCAGCCAACGCAGCCTTTCATTCTTGTAGAGTATAGACGGAGCACTACTGAGCTGGACAAGGTAACTAACGCCTATTAACATTTCCACTCAAGTGCCAGACTGTGGTGATAAGATGTATAAATAGCACCTGCGTTTGGAAGAGCGCCCCAAAGGGAGCATGCCCCTTTATCCTGGGTGCGGCTCGACACCAGCACAGAGGAAAGGCATAATACAAACGCGTTGTTTTGGGGCTCTTGCCTCCCCCTTCCTGGCGATGACCCTTTGGCACTCCATGTTTGGCTGCAGGTTCAGGGTAAGCGACAGGCAGACTCAAAAGTATTGGTATTGTCCACAGCAGGTCTTCAAGGCTATTTGTTGTGGACAATACCAATATGTGGGGCTATGCGAGACCCAATACCACCAATAGAAGCTCTATTACTGCAGTCTTCTTGGGGTGCAATAAGGTGTGTGCACGTTTGCACCCCATATCCCAGTGGTGGCCGTCGTAGGTCCTGGAAGGTGGTGGGGAACCTTAGCATATTTTCGAATAAAATAAGTGTACGTAATTCATTTTATAGACCTCATTTACATACTGAGTGGCTACTCTGCAAAATCTGTCAAGGTCCCGCCCCTCCCGAGCCTGCGTTGGTGGACCCGCTTGCCAATCCACATTGATGCCCCCCTTGCACTCTAGCAACAGTGCAGGGATCAGCCGCTGTCCCTGCGATAGGCTGCAGATCTCTCTCTGTCTCATTGCGTCGCTTTGAAACGCTGGCGCGTGGCTTGCGTTTGCCCGCGGTGCTGCGGCTGGTGCCAGAGCTGCGTCGCTCGGTCCCCCCGTCTGTGGACAGCTGACCCCTCGTAGAGCGCTTGACCTCCCGTTTCCATTCCACCGCTGGCAGAGCCTTGGGCCGGCCAAGCCTGCAGAGCCATCCTTCAATGCCCGAGACACGGGCCGATTAATCACCGCGCTGTGGTAATTCAATGCAGTAGCAGGGCCTGAATGAGACACTGAGAGGGCAATCTCTTACAGAAGAGACAGCTTTATCCTGTCCCGGACACCTGACAGGTCATCCATTGCAGGCTAGGAGTGCAAGGAGAGGACGCACACCAGTAATTATCCCATGCAAATCACCTCGCCTCCAAGAAGACGACCCCTGAGCCAAGGCACCAGGGGCCCTGCCTGATCAATGCGAGCTCCTAAAGCATTCTGCTGAGCGGCAACAGAGCTCTACCTACGATCCCGCCAGGAGGGACTTGTGTAAAGATGAAGTACAGAGAATTGTTCTCCATCTCCCAAGTGCAGTACATGGTGCAGGCTGTGGTGGCCCCAGAGCGGGTGAGTGGCCAGATCGTCTATATGGACCGGGTGAGAAAAACTGCACACACTCCGAAATACAGAAAAGCATTCTGATGGTAAAAGTGGAATGTCTGACAAAGCTCCTCCTAGAAAAAATATTTCTAGATGAATCCTCAAGCATAGTGACCCTGCAGCTGCCCACGGCCATACTGTTGGGCGCTTCACCCTTTGTTATTATGGCAGCTGGCTCATAGGAATGGGCTGGTCCTTGCTTTTTGAGCTGCATCACTCCTTGGTTGAATGGGTCAAACAACAAACACTTGCCCCAACGCTTGAGTCCAGCTACTAATCTCTGCTGCGCCAGTGACCATTGCCTGTGCGATGCGACAAAAGCACTTAATATTCAAATTCGAGCGATGCTGTGTCGAGACGCAGAATTAGTCTTCTTCGCTGTAAACCGATATGGTATACACACTGCTCGGTGCATTCCTTGTTGAAATGTCACATGAGAGCCATTAACCGGTTGAAACCAGAAATAATCTGCCCACCTTTGGTGGGTGGCTGGTTGTCCTTCTGAGCCTATCATCTTCTTGGTCGTGCATGAGTCATTGGTTGCCCTATTGGTGGTTTTGGCTGCAACAGCTACTTAAGAATACGTTAAATGCTGAAACTAAGATGGCCATTGGCCTTTTGGAGAACTGTCTCGTATTGTCAGAGTGACCAGGTGTCACAGATTTTCCAAGACAGTTCCAGATTTTCTCCACCTGTATTGGCGAATTTCATTAAATTTAGCACGTCCCTGTTTTCATTGAGGATCAACTGGACACAGAGGGAGGCAAGCATTCACGTGATCCAGTGCAGGGTTAGCTAGCAGGCTCTAGCGCAAAACAATTCAGTTACCACAGATGTATCTATGTGTAAAAGCTGCATTTAGTCCCCCTTGGTACCCCATTGTCTGTGTTCTCTGTTTGTGATCCCCGTTTGTGGAATGCTCGGTTTTTGGCTTTCATGATGTGGTCACGCTACATCTTGTGTGGCACAAGCCCTCTCTGCCCAGGGACTCCAGTTAAAAGGGAGCCATTGGATGCGTCTGAGCAGCAGGAGAGACGTGCTGGCAACAGGTCATCAGCTGGGAGTGTGTTGGACTCTGGCTGCTTTAATATGTCCTTCTGCCATGTTTCAGTGCAGTCTAAGAATGCGTGGTTTTACTTTTACTTCTAGCAGCCCATCCCGTGCACTTATAAAACATTCATCACTTCCTTCATGTGGGAATCGAGGTATCCATGTCGAGGGGTGTGTGCTAGCAGCTTCAGTGTCCGAGCTGTAGCTGTTGGATTACAAAGGTTGTTGGGCCTGTCTCTGTGAGTCTCTGAACTTCGCAATCCCTCCTGCATATCGTAGTCCATCCGCTGGTCGCATCCAAACTGGCATCTAGAAGAAATTTGGAGGTTGTTGGAGAAATGCAGAGATGTCAGTCCATCTGCTTATATTAATTCCTAAAGAGGGAGCTGAGAATTTGAGATTGCTTCCATATTCCTTTATTGTTTATGAAACAGCCAGAAGAAATAAAGCAAGTCACTCTGCTAGAATCCATATTTGTCACCAGAGCGTGTCTGCCTGGTGACTGTCCCCATTGAGTTTCAATGGGGTGCAAAACGCCAGGGTACATGCATAACAGCAATTAAAATGTAAATAAATCCATCTTTTCTAGAAGATTAGTGAAGTATGAAGGTATGAAATGTTGCTTTATCATGCTTAATTGTGTACACACACCAACAATCGTTTAAAGCTGCACTCCAGCTGTAAACATAGAATCAGAGTGGGAATGCATTTTGCAAACATTTGTTTTCCCTAAAGTGTAGTCCCGTCTGTGCTAGAGGCAGTAATGTCTTCTAATCTAGTGTAAAACAACTCGATGTTATGAATTTCTTATTAGATCTGTGTCTTATGTTACATCCAAAGACCAAGGTAAAAGAGCTTACCCTAATGCGCTGTCCCATGTAAATAGAAGTCATTATTCATATCAAGTTATTGATACATTTATTTATGAATATGTAAATGTCGACATTTAAACTATTTTATCAGAAAATGTAATGCACACTAGGTTTGTGAATCAATAATCAGTCATTTGTAATAAGTACCTTTTCTTTCAAATTTCCACGTTTATAAAAAAGCCAAGTAAAGTCCTTTTCTCGAGCCATTGCATTTTTGCATCGCTTCTTATTCCGTGCACAGTGTTCACCAGTTGTTCCTTCTGTCATCAATCACATGGTAGCAAGGGATGCTGCAGTTGAACTTTGATGGCTGGCAATTGCACCTGGGGAGTACAGAATGTATTGGAGACAACCTTAGTGTGCGACGTATTATCCACAGCGGCACTTTGTGGATCGTTTGATGTAGCAACATTAAAACCATTTCAGCTGAGTGTGCTGTATAAGGAAGATTCTAATTATGCACACATTTATTATCGTTTCTCAATTATTTTTTTTGAAGAAGTATTTCCTCAGAAGGGTTTATTTCATATCCCCTCTTTGTGATAGTTCATACCAATTGGGCTGGAGCCTAAACATGGTCCAATCTCAAAAGGGCTTTAAGTTATAAGTAAACAGAGATAAAAGGGAGACCAAATTGCAAGGCATGCTTTTCGTGCTTAAGAAGGAAGGGGAAAGACAGCATAGTTTTGTGTTTTCTGTCTGCCACCAGATTGTTTTTCTGTGGCCTCTTTTAACACAAGAGGGCAGAGTCCTTCAATTTAGTATTTCAGGTGTAGTCTTGAGTTGGCACTTTTTTTCTGGCTTAATCCTGGCGGGACTCGCCCAGGTTATATCTGGAGTGGACTTCTGGATACTCCTACGATGCACAGTACTTTGGCCGCTTAGTGCTGATGGAATGGACGCAAGTAGAATTTGTATAGCACCTCCATAGATTGAAGCTCTCGGCGCAATCTAGTTAATACAGGATAAACAAGTATGGAACAGATTTGCCATTGTTCAAAGATGTGAACTGATGGCTCTTACTTGCACTGATAACTTATTCCAGTGTCTGAGATAAAAGATGGGGATTATTCCCCAATACCTGTTTTGGATCAAATGCCAGCCTTTACTAACCCTGTGTGAGACCTTAAATCTCTATTGATAACATACCAGATGCTTTTCAACCTCATTGAACCTATTGCTTTGAGCAGGGTACAGAGGCATTTACTTTACTTTAGAAACTTTATTCGATCTTTTCTAGTTAAGATCATAAAAGTACATAAACAGAAAACTACAAAAACAGCAGCAGTCCATAGACCATCCCAGTTCATAAAGGTAAAAGAAAACCCAGATAAAATTCCATGTACATAGGCACTTATGACCGCTTAAAATGTAAGTTAAAATACAAATTGTCTGATATTAAATTGTGGCGAAATAAATAGTAAAAAAAACCCTAGGCTAGTAATGAGCCCAACTGCTTCCTTTTTTTCACACATGCCCACAAGAATGTCGCTACCGAAAAGCAGGCAAAAGGATCAGACAAAGATTTTAAGAAATATAGTGCAACCTGACATTGTTTAAAATTGTACTGCTTTAAAATCGGGGAGATAAATTCCTTTCTTTCCTTCTGATAAAAAACACAAAAAAATAGTAGATGAAGATCAGTTTGGGGAGATTGCGTATCACAGGGGCACAGAGACAGTTCGGAGTGCTTAAAACATCTCCCCGGGTGCCCTAGCATCAACGGCATCAGATTTAAGCGGAATCTCGGTAATAAGAATTTGTGCTGTGATATAGGGATATCCGCTAGATAAAAGTACCCTCCCTCTAGCATAGGTGGGATTAATTGGTAAGTAAGGACTGACTGTTTGCTATAGTTCTTTTCCCTACGGATATATTGGGCCTGCAACATAAATGTATAAACCAACCTCTGCTGTGACATCTTACTGCACTCAATTGGGTTCTTAAAAAGTTCTTTCAGCCCCATAGCGGTCAGCTAAAGTTCTACATAGTTCAGCCATCTGATCCTACTGTAGTTCTCCAATTTTAGGCTATCTCTTATTATGTTTTGTGTTAGGGTCACCGTATGCCTTCGCCATATGGAGAGCCACAGAAGGATCGGGCTAGTCTGAGTCTGTAATATAAGGTAAACCCAGTCCTGCGTGTAATACATAATTTGAATGAGATTGTGGGAGAGACACCAGGGACTTAAAGAATCTATTCTCAATGGTTTGGAGTGAGTCAATAGGTGCCATACCCCAGACGCCTGCCCCATAAGTTGCTGCAGACTTTGTTTTGGCTTGAAAGATGTTCTTAATGGGTACTAGTGGTTTTGCACCCAACCTGTTGGAGAAAGATTTTATCGCTGTTAGACTCCTCTCCATTCCCAGAGCCCTTCCTTCAACCAACTGTGACCATGTTTGTTTTTTATCAAAAAGTACCCCTAGATGGGGGAAAGACTCGACCACCTCGATTTTCCCTGTGGCCATGTGGAGGAACAGGGTTTCATCTCGTTTTCCAGCCCCTGCAATAATTGCGAATGACTTAATCTGGTTAACTTTCAGGTCCAACGAGTCCATAAAAGCCACGTAGGCTGATATGAGACGTTGGAGACCTAGCCCCGTTCTGCCAATCAGGACGGCGTCGTCAGCATAGGCCAAAATTGGTAACCAATGGGAATCAGTCACAGGGACATCCAGGGTTGCGCCATCGAGCGCCTTTTCAACACCGTTTGTGTAGATGGAAAAGAGGAACGGAGCGAGGACGCAACCCTGCCTTACCTCCCTTATGATCTTAAAAGGGCGGGTACATTCCCCATTTTTCCCATAGCGGACACTTGCAGAAGCATCGGCATATAATTGACGGATAAAATAAGTTATAGCATGTTCGATCCCCATCTGTTCCATTATATGCCAGAGCTTGGAGTGGGGGACACAGTCAAATGCTGCTGATAGATCCATAAATGCAAGATACATTTTCCCACCCTTCGCTCTAGTATATTTATCCATGATTAATGAAAGATTCAGACACTGATCTACAGTGCCCTTTCCCAGCTGAAACCCATACTGTGACTGCATTAGAATATTCCTCTCCTGCGTCCAAGACTCCAGGCTGAACAATAGAAGTTGGCCCAGGAGTTTGGCTGTTGTGTCTAAGAGCGAAATCGGCCTGTAGTTCTTGGGACTTCCCCCATCGCCCTTTTTATGAATCGGGACGATTCTGCTAGTTTTCCAGGAGGGAGGGGGGCCTTCTAAAGCTATCTTATTAAAGACGTTAGTCAGTAGAGGGACCCACAGATCTTCATTCTCCTGGAAAAGGTCTATCAGCACCTCATCAGGGCCCTGAGCTTTCCCGGAACTACAAGCCGCTAGCCCACTCCTCACCTCTATAAGCGAGAAGGATAAATTATCCTGGGTGCTGAAGTGTATAGTTGCGGGAGGTAAGACAAGAGAAGTACTGGGAGAAAAGATGTTTACGAAGTGTACCACCCATTCCTCTTCACCTACGTTAGTATCTAAGGTAGGGTCCCTGTGAGTCTTAAAATAGGGTGAGTTAATTATCTCCCAGAACTCTCTGCTATTACCCGTGGTTGTTGCATACTCAAGTTTAGCCCATGTCTCCTCCCTCAAAACCCTCTTCCTTTTCTTTCTTGCTAGTTTGTATTCAGTGCGAAGTGAGGCGATTTGGGCCGCATTTCTAGGTTGAACTCTCAGGGCTTCGGTAAGGGCCTTCCTGGTATTTGAGCAAGGTGAGTCAAACCAACCTTTGCCCTTTTATCGGATTTGTTCTGGGTAAGTGCCACCTTTATTTGTTCTAACAGTTCACTAAAGGATGATACCAGAGCTGAAGGAGAGGTTTCTGGGTCTAAGCAGTTATTAATGTTTTCATGGGTAGTCATTATTATTTCGGGGATCAACTTAAGCTTATCAATTTGAGCCCACTTTAATTGATAGCCATTTTTCCTGGCCAATAATAGGAGACTTATTTCCTGAAGCTTGATCGCTTCCCTAGGGGTCAGAGTTATCTCGCAACTGAGAATGGCATGGTCGCTAAAGTTCGTGAATTGAGCGTCTACATGATTAAAGCTATCATTAAGGGTGTTAGTAACCATTATAAAATCGATAGTTTCATAGGCGCCTCAGCGGAAGGTTTTTTTTTTAGGGAGTCCGTTGAGGTGATCAGTTTGTTAGGTATTACCATATTCCTATTAAATAGGGTCTTATTAAGACTATTTCCATAATTACTATGGGAAAAATGGTAAACCGGGTTTCCCACCAAGTCCTCCAGGCCACAGACACGATCTTGATTGTGCTTACATGGATGTAATAGTACCAGTCGTGGGAGGGAGAAGATGGCGGCCGGCTAAAGTGACCGGTCGGGAGCTCCATGCTCTCCAAGCGGAAAACATCGCGAAGCACTTGATCTAAGGAAATATTGCGCTTAGAGGAAAAATGGAACTAATGGAGCTATGCTGGCCACAAACCCAACATTCATTTCTGTTTCGGATTCGGAGTTAAAAAACGTACTTGCCGAGCCTCGTGGGAGTGGAGAGGGTGAGGAGGCGGTGTCAGTCGGCTGTAGTGCGCGGAGTGTCCTCTTCGGCGTGTGGGCTGAAGCCTCGGAGGCGCAGCGGAGATACCGCAGGGCGGTCGACAGAATCTCCTTCCGGGGGAATCTGGGAAGGGTGATCACGGCTATCAGCGGTCTGGATTCCCCGTTGAAAGCAAAAACGAAAGGTGGGCCAAAGGAAATCGGGAAAGCGGCAGCACACGCTACAAACGTAGAAAACGAAGCTGGAGGAAAGGAAGGAGAAGGAGAGCGCATGAAAAGGGTAAGCAAGCCAGCGGGGGCCAAAATTTCAAGTATTAAATTTCTAGCTGGGGACAAAGGCAGCTTGATATTATCTGAAGAAGAGTGGGGGGGACACTTAAATACCACCTGTTCCTCAGAGTTAGACACAACGGCAGACTGTGACACAAATAGAGGTACAAGTTACTGTTTAAGGAATAGGCAGTTTCTTGAAAACACCTCGTATGCTGCCTCTAAGCCAAGTATAGCCCCCATAAGCACTAAAAAGAAGGGAAGAAAACAGGTTACGGTTACAGCACTCCCCCATAGAACTAGAGGGAAACAAAACAAAGGGAGAGGATCAGGTGCAGACTTAGGGCTCAAGGCTAAAGTTACCCCCTCTCTAAGATAATTTTTTAAAGTACAAGTGCAAGAACAAGCACAAGTAGGTCAAGAAGGCCACAAAATTGTACCCTTCAATAAAATACACCCTGCATTTACCTCCTTTGAAAATAAGAGTGAGGACAAGGTGGCCGAAATGGAAGAAGGCACACCTCAAGTTCAAGTAATAGAGGGTAACATAGTAGAAAAGTGCCAGGCATTATTTATAACTGCAAATGAAATTGGAGACAATCTAGAATGTAGCATGCAACAACCTAAACCCTCAGAACCCCCCAAAACTCGACAGAAAAAATGTTGGAAAGAATGTTAGAAGAAATGAGGGCTAAATTTGCGATCTCCGAGGAAAATCAAATTAAAATACAGGAGGCTTGTGAAACATTGGACACTAAATTGAATGTACTATGGGAGAGAGTAACAATAGTAGAGGCAACAGTAGAAACCCTGAGTAAGGAAGTAGAATTACATCAGAAGGAAATTAAAGCTCTCAAGTCGAACGAAGGTAGCCTTAGAGATAAGCTAGAATCCCTGGAAAACCAAGCGAGGAGGAATAATTTAAGAATTTTAAATGTGCCAGAAGGATTGGAAGGGGACGACATTAAAAACTATGTAATCTCTCGGTTAGAGGAAAACTTTCCCTGGGCAAAAGCAGCTGTTTTAGTGGAAGATATACAGAGGGTACATCGAGACCCTTTCGGTAAAAATAAGATGAGGAAAACCCCGAGAAAAATGTTGATAAATTTTAAAACCTTCACCCTCAAAGAATTTTTTTTGGGTGAAGCCCTGAAAAAAGGCTCCTACAACAAAGACGAGTGGTCTTTCAGAATTCGGTCAGATATTTCAAAGGTAACACAGGATAGACAGTGGGAGCTTGGCCAGCAGATGCAACACTTAAGATCTCTAGGTGCAACAGTCCAGATGCGTTTCCCTGCGGCTCTGAGAATAATGTGGAGGAATAAAATGTACAACATCAAAGAGCCAAAAGAGGTTGAGCACTTCCTGGAACAAATGTGAGAATAGCAGCAAGAATAGAATAGTTGAGTGGAGAGCATGGAGCTCAAAAAGGGCTATTAATACTGCCCAGTGAAGAAAGGAGGGAGGCTTCTCCAGGGTGGGAAAAACCAATAAAGATAAATGGAAAAAATAAATGCACATGGGTGGGGAGCAAAATAGGGGAAAAAAACAAAAAAAGAGTCCTCACAAAGTAAAATGAAGGAGATAGGGACCGGGAAGAAGGTAGGAAGACCTCAGTGTCAAAAAGAAAAAGCGATGACGAAAGACCCAGTAGTAGTTAATATCCTTTCCTGGAACGTTAACGGCCTCAGAACCAAGAGCCGTAGAAGGAGAATACTCGAATACCTGAAAACAAAAGTTAGTGAAATTATAATATTACAAGAAACACATCTCCTGAAAAAGGAATGGGAAGAAATAATAAAGAATCAAAGATGGGTGGACTCCTATGGCTGTACCAATCAAGAATGCTGTATCAAGGGGGTAGCTATATTATTTAAAAAATCTCTTAATGTAAGGATTGAGTCATCCGAGGTAGACAGGAAAGGAAGATGGGTGATAAGAGCAAGAATATTTAATAAACAGTACACGATTGTTGGTTATTATGGGCCAAATACTGATGACCCAGAACCTTTAAAAAAGATATATACACAATTACTAACGGCCTCGTCCCCAATAATCATGGGAGGAGATTTTAATATAATTCTAGACCCCAAGGTGGACCGTCTTCCGGTTAGAAAAGAAGCTAATCTTTTAAAAATGAGAGAGTGGCTAGGAGTATGCATAAGAGATTTGGGTTTAGTTGACATCTGGAAGGTGAAAGGAGATAAGGGGCAACGCTATACTTTTCAGAATAAGAGATTAGGGCATTCATCTAGAATAGATTATTTCTTGTTGGATACAAATTTAATTGATGGCACTCAAAGAGTAGAACACCTGCCAGCCCATTTATCCGATCACTCTGCGGTCCTGTTAAAACTTCAGATGAGACATGCCACTGCACCTCCAAGGTGGACAGTTGATCGTACAATCTTAGCGGATCCTCAAAATGTAGAAACTCTTAAAACAGAGACTGAGCAATTTTTTCTAGTAAATAAAAAGGGCACTTCCAGGCAAGTTGCCTGGGATGCCTATAAGGCAGTAATCAGAGGGAAGATATTAAGCATTGCGGCATATAAATCTAAAATAATGAAACACAAAATTAGCCAAATGGAAGATGGTATAAAATGTCTAGATACACAATTAGAAAAAGAAATTTCAACATTAGAAAGAAGAAGAATAGAGACTGAAAGGAAAGCAAAGAAAGAAGCCCTCGCAGAAATCCTGGAGAGTATAGTGAAAGAAAAATGGGAGGCAAGTAAACTGTCCCATTACGAATATGGAGAGGGGTGCAGTAAGATGCTGGCCTGGAAGACAAAAATAGATCAAACAAGAAACAAAATAGCAGGTATACAGACTGGGAATTCTGCAGAAATAAGTTCGGAAGATACTGTGATCATGCAGGAATTTGTGAAATTCTTTGAAGAACTATACACAGAAGAAATTATTCCAACATTAGAACAACTTCATGGCTACCTTGAAAAATTAGATCTCCCATTACTAACACAAGATGAAAGAGAAGAGCTGAATGATAAAATTACAAATGAGGAAGTAGAGGAAGTCGTTAGAGGCTTAAAAAAAGGAAAGGCCGTGGGTCCGGATGCCCTACCTAACGAACTATACACCAAATTAAGAGATGTCCTGGTCCACCCCCTGACAGAGTTGATAAATGAGATTTTTGTAGATAAAGGAGATTTCCCAGATTCATGGAATGATGCAGTAATTAATATTCTTTTAAAACCTGGAAAGAATCCGGTGAAATGCGAATCATACAGGCCTATATCCCTCCTAAACTGCGACTATAAGATATTCACGCAGATTATGGCAAAGAGGTTAAGG
Organism: Calotriton arnoldi; assembly: GCA_963921515.1. Taxonomy (NCBI): domain Eukaryota; kingdom Metazoa; phylum Chordata; class Amphibia; order Caudata; family Salamandridae; genus Calotriton; species Calotriton arnoldi. The sequence goes on along the minus strand of CAWUFW010001796.1, from coordinate 1,295,004 downwards.
ATGATACCAGAGCTGAAGGAGAGGTTTCTGGGTCTAAGCAGTTATTAATGTTTTCATGGGTAGTGCGAAGTGAGGCGATTTGGGCCGCATTTCTAGGTTGAACTCTCAGGGCTTCGGTAAGGGCCTTCCTGGTATTTGAGCAAGGTGAGTCAAACCAACCTTTGCCCTTTTATCGGATTTGTTCCGGGTAAGTGCCACCTTTATTTGTTCCAACAGTTCACTAAAGGATGATACCAGAGCTGAAGGAGAGGTTTCTGGGTCTAAGCAGTTATTAATGTTTTCATGGGTAGTCATTATTATTTCGGGGATCAACTTAAGCTTATCAATTTGAGCCCACTTTAATTGATAGCCATTTTTCCTGGCCAATAATAGGAGACTTATTTCCTGAAGCTTGATCGCTTCCCTAGGGGTCAGAGTTATCTCGCAACTGAGAATGGCATGGTCGCTAAAGTTCATGAATTGAGCGTCTACATGATTAAAGCTATCATTAAGGGTGTTAGTAACCATTATAAAATCGATAGTTTCATAGGCGTCTCAGCGGAAGGTTTTTTTTTTAGGGAGTCCGTTGAGGTGATCAGTTTGTTAGCTATTACCATATTCCTATTAAATAGGGTCTTATTAAGACTATTTCCATAATTACTATGGGAAAAATGGTAAACCGGGTTTCCCACCAAGTCCTCCAGGCCACAGACACGATCTTGATTGTGCTTACATGGATGTATATTGAAGTCTCCCACCCAGATAATGTTTAGAACCACAGTTTTCCTTAATGTATTTATGGCCTCATCGATCGCCCTGTTTACCTCATCTATGACTAAGTACATGTTTACCCCGAAATTGTTATTATAATAGTTTATTAAAAGCCAAATACCTTGGTTGGCCAGCTCAAGAGTGAGGAGATGGAAGTGGGGGCTCCTGCCTTCAAACGTCTTAACTTTCATTGCCAATGTATTGGGGATTAGGGTTAGAAGGCCCCCCTTGGCCGTCCCTGATACTGACGTTGCCCTTGTCTTAAAGGAACGATAGCCTTTTATAAAAATGGGTTCAGTTGCCCATGTCTCCTGTAGACAGGAGATATCTTGATCCTGCCAAAGTTTTAGCCAATGTTCATTGCCCAATTTGTTAGTGATACCCGCCACATTCCAAGATGTGATTTTAAATATATTGTCTTGCCCCTTCCTAACTTCATTACTTTTGAGGGTCACTTGGGTGTCAAGAAATGTGGCGCTCACTATGGCAGATCACTCATTAGCCGGTGGATGTAGTCAATCACAGAGATCCAGATCAAAAAGTGGAGCAAATCTATTCTCAAGAGTTATCCCAGAGTTAGTATAAAGAAAAGGTTATGCTGTTCCTATGGGATGAGAGTCAGAAGAAGGGAATCTAAGCCAACCCGACCAGAGTGGTTCAAAGTTGGGAATCCATTTAATGGATTTTAATGCCCTCACACACCCAGTAGGGTGTCATGCTTCATCATTGGGCTGCTCCTCGTCAGGTCGGCGGTGCAATACCTGACGGGCTCCCTACAATAGGGGCACTTTAGCGGAGATCTTTTTCCAACAGCCGTAAGGTGACGTGGGGGTGAGGGGCCAAGTGTGTGTGGATGAATATTTTAAGTGAATGTAAAATAGGGTTGGGAGTACCAGCGACAACAACTTTTAATCAACGGGTCTCCTACCCTAAGTAAAATCAATTAATAAGGCGCTAGGCTAAGCTTATGTCTTAGCTTAAGCGTACTTATTGGTGACAGGTCAACATGTTTCTCACCAAGTGTATAGTGTACGGGCGATTTGTCAGGACCAGAAAAGAAATCTATCTACAGCTCAAAAAAACTAACATGGTGACGTGGATGCATACTCATGTCAACCATACAACTAACTAGTTGAGTACCTGGTAGTACTGGAACTACCTGTGAAGGGAGAAAACTTGACACTGGTTAAGTCAATACAATTTCAAGTGTGTGTATCTTCTCGTTTCCCTTGTGAAGCTGACTCTCAAGATTCAGTGGTGAACATAAATTAAAACCACATAAAAAACAGTTAAAATTGGTGCCACACGGTGAGTGCACAAGGTGAACTAGCGTGAACTTCAGCCCTTGTGGCACACAACAAAATAGCAGAGAAACTCTGGGGACTCACCCAATGATTAAGACTAACCAGGCTTCAACAGTACCCGGTAGGTCGTACACGAGGAGTTCCTCATGCACTGGAGCGAGTGAGTAGGGAAAAATGAATAAATATTCACTTTACTCACGTGTCTTCCACATACTGTGCAGTTATGACCATTATTCTTAGCATCACTGACATACTCATCATCAACCATTCATTGCAGTGAGTTAGCTGCGACTAATGCCGCTCCTCTCAAAATGTTCTCAAAAAATATATATAAACTTGTCGTAATATGGGAGCAAGTTAGGTTAGCATGAGTCATGCTCCCGCTTCTTAAAAGTGCTTGGGAACATGTTGCCATCGCATGTATCACCACATCTCATCACATTCAACCATATAAAACCCCTCGTGTCCGGTGGAAGGGGGGGCGGGAGGCGTGGTGGACTGTTTGCCGCTATGATCTAATTGCTGTTTGAATAACCCAAACAAGTGTGCGGTAAAGAATCCAAAGTGCACTGTGCGGGGTATATTGTCATATTGTCACTTCCTATAACATCAAACCCTTGTCAATTGTGCGATGGTCGGGATGGGGGCGTGCCGCTACTGAAGTTCACTAGTTTGTCTCAATGTAGTGCCACACTCGTAACGATAAAACAACAAGTTTCCCAAGCGCGGGTAAAGGAATCCAAAGCGCAGGGAGTTTTTTAGCGTAGATCCTGGCTCGGAACGGGGGCGCGTCGCTGCTAAGGTTCACTTTGTGGTCATAATGCAGCGCCACCCTCGTAAAGTCAAAACAGCAAAATTTCAGGAGCGCGGGTAAAGGAATCTAAAGCGCGGGGATTTGTTCGTAATGTAGGTACTCACGTGTGTGCAAGTAGCATGCTGTCTCAAGACCTACCCACTCCTACCGGGTCCTGGATGTAGAGTGGTATGAGACCGCGTTGTTTTTATCAGTGCGGATCGGCGCTTCCGGGGGCGGGAAGCGCCTGGTTGTGGACGCTAGTGCGTGCATGTTTGTTCACAGTAGTCGGCCATGTTGGGGTGGTGGTTTCTACTGGAGGTGCAGATATGCGGCCATCCTGGGCGGATATACATTTGGGAATGTTACAATCGTGTAACGCCGATGTTATAAAGTAAATGTATGGCACTAATCGCGCATTACATGAAAATGATCCCCAACATTATTGCAAACTGGCGTGTGTGCGTATCATCATCATTGCGCTGCCATCTTGAAACAAGAGTACCCCTTTGACATTAAAAAAGTGACCCATGGCGTGGCACTCCGAGCGGTGCCACGCCGCAAACTTTGTCTCCCCCAGTCCTGGCTCAAAGTCTGGATTATCAAATAACGGAGTCTTATGCGACGGAAATGTCGTAAGGTTGTATTTAATGTTAGTCTGATCCCATGTCGTCATTGTTGTCCGTGTAATATCGGATAGGTAAAGACTTCGTGGTCTGTGCCCCTTTTTAGGTCGAGCCTGTAGCAGCGCGCATGCGCTGCTCTGGCGAGACTTTTTGTAAGGGGCTTTGAAAAGCTCACCACACGCTCGTGCGTGTGGTTTTGTTTTCGTCACAGGCTATTGGCTTTTGCGTGCGTCTTTCTAAGAAAGACAGCACGCAATTGGGCAAAGGCGGGCGCATGTCCCGCCTTTGCTCCGCCCACGGCCTATTGCTTGCGGTTACCCTCACGGGCCACATCTGTTTTCAATTATCGTGCACAGATGCGTGCGCGATAATGCAAAACAGATGTCTCGCTGTGGCGCGCGCGCACCACTCGCGTGCTTGTTTTAGCCTCCTAATTCACTAATGAGGGCCACGCCGCGCTTGTTGACATTTGCCTGTCTCGGGGGCTCTTTCACTTTAATGCCGTGCGTGTTTAAGTGACTTCCTAGTGCTGGCAACAGAACAAGCGCTGGCAGAATTTCTTTACTTCTTCTCTGGAGCCCCCGAGTTACTCCCAGTGATATGCATTAGCCTCTTTTGACCCATAGTGTTGCTTTACTGAGACCTTCCCTCTTGGTCGCTTTTCCAGAGACATTTTCCCTAAAATCTTCTTCCCTTAGTGGCTCATATTGTACCTTGCTCTCCTCCTCTGTCATGTTTTGTCTCCTGGGGTGCTGGTCTGCTTTATCCCACATATACGCGTTTCCTCTTTCACCACTTTTCTCCCATCTTTCTGTTTTCCTTTAAAACTGCCAAATCACACTGCGGGTACCTCTCGTCTGTCTAATCTCGCCCTTCTTCCTCCCTCCTCACCCTCACACCTCCCCCTTATCCTTCGAGTATTCACCTGCTGCCAAATATTACACCTTTGCTGCTCACCTGGCATACTTTCCTTTCAGCTTTTGACATCCCTTTAGTCTTTATCAGACATACCTCCGCCTCCTCCTCTTTTGTGTCTCACCTGGTCTGTAGTCTTCTCTTCCAATGACCTGTCTGTCATATGTCACCTTTTCATCTGTCATACATCACATCTCGCCTACTGTATATCTCATCTGCCCCACTTGTGACATCAGGCCCTTATCTGCTATATCTCACCCCTTCAGGTCATGTCCTGTAATCTTACCAGTCTGAGCCACACTGGCTGTACCACACCCACCCGCTCTTGACCAGCCGACTCAACCCTTCTGATCCTAACCTGCAATCACACCCTCTGCGCCTGACCTGCCATATCTCGCTCTTCCTGTGGTCTCCCCCCTCCTCTCCTCCCTCCCGCCTCTTCCTGCTGCTGCAGTGCTACCTCCACAGTTCAGCTTGTCAATGGAGCTGGAAAACATCATAGCCAACACGGTCTTGCTGAAAGCCAGAGAAGGTGAGACCAGGGAGGGGAGACTGAGGAAGGCAAGAGTGGGGGTGCTGCCCTCACTCTGCCCTCTCTCTTTGTAAATCATCAAAATGCAACGACCATATCATGCACCCTTATCGAACCCTCCGCATACATCGCATAGCCACACACCTTACCCAGGCAGACCGCAGACACTCTCAGAAACGGATGGCTCACCAGGCGCCCATGCATTGTGTACAGGCGCAGACGAACATACATTACGCATACAATACTGGAGGGCACACACCTTGCACAGGCTTTACCGACGCGCACACGCTTGGAGCTCACTTTGCACATTCACACAGTGCAGGTCTACAAAAATGTACATACATACTTATTGTATGAAAACATGCTGCACATAAAAATACCTACAGAAATTGTGTACGCGCGCACATGCACTGCATGCGCATTTTACGCATGCGAGCGCAGGCACACAATATGACAATGGGTTTCGAAGGGAGAGTAAATACCGAGCTGAAGGTTACGTAAATTCGACGGCGTTGCAGCAGATAGGGAAATAGAAAGGGCTCCTGGGCCTGTCGATCTGTTTCCATTGATAATGTTTTGTGCAATGTGTCGTTGTGTAGACAGCTGCTTTGGAACGTGTGGAAGAAAGGTTGCATTGTGCGCGGTTGTGTAAAAAAGATCTCGTTAAGACGCTTTGGATTTGAAGAGTGGTATCTCCGAGATTAAGAGGTGCATTTTATTGTCGTAAGGAAATGCACGGGGGGGGGGACTCGGGGAGCGCAGGGCTTTCGTAACGTTGGTTCTTGGGCTGCGTTTGCAGCCAAACTGTTCTAAAAGTGATGTGACCATTTTGAATTCACGCTGCTCATGACTGTTGCTGTGTCTGTTATTTATTTAATATTTATCTTTCAGTGTCTGTTCTCTTTCTTGTACATAATGAATGCTGTCAAAGCCCGCACGTTATTTTGCACACTTGTCTGGCATTGGCATTCCCCACATAAATGAAAGAATGCCAAATCTACCCGACAATATGCAGATGCCAAGGTCCTTCCCTTTGCGCATATGTTATTGAGGCAGGCTCCTCTCATAGTACATCACAAGAGTTGCACTATCTACGGCATGTACACAACTCTGCGCCAGCATGCTTATCAGCCTGAATTTAAAAGGTGCAGGTTTCACTATTTTGATCATGTATTTGTCTTTTTAAAACCACATAAGGAGATGTAATATACATGAATAATACCTGCTGTTAAAACCTATGTTTACGTTGCGGGCCACTGATTTGTGTCAAAACTCTGTGGTCTAGTGGAGCGCTCAGTCTTTTCAAAGCAAGGCATGTGTGGGCTAAGCAGGAACTTAGATGGCCTTGTATTAACTATTTGGCTGTTCTACTTCACATGTTTGAAGAATAGTTAACAGGGCTACCCGCTTCCAAGAGATATACTTTTGCATCAAGGACAGAAATATAGTGCACTACTGACTTTTACATGCGCCATCTTTGGAAGCTACCAATGTCTTCATGGAGACAAATGGCCTTAGCCTTAGAACAGGCTGAATATTTCATATTTATTTTTTAAATCAATTTATAAGCACAAAGCTTCAAGTACACACACTTAAAAAATTGTCCAGCACAACTACCGATGTTACACAAAATGTGAACAGTTGCTTTGTCTACTTTCTTATGTTTGTGAACTAGCAGCTTGTGTGCTGCATGGCTAAACACTTATATGGTCCCAAAGGCGAGACCTATTGGCTATGCCAATGCTTGTTTAAAAAGGGGATTTTCATCAGTGACGTACCTGCCATTGCCCTGTCCTGGAATAACCAGTGTTTACCCGACTCTGTATGATTCCATTCCACTAAGTGCCTTGTCTGGGCTGCCTGATAATACAGTTGGAGACCAGAGATTCCCAGCCCCCCCTCGCTAGGTGGTAAGAAGCTAAGGGTCTTTTTCATCCTAGGTTTGCGGCCCTGCTATATAAAATGCATGATCTCCTTTTGCAATTTGGCAATCATGCCCATTGGTGGACGTAGCAGGAAGTGTTTGGAACACGTATAGAATTTTGGGGAGGATCATCATCTTAATTGCTGCTACTCTACCCAACCAGGAGATCGGGTAGTGTTTCCATCTACCCAAGTCAGCACAGATCTGTCTAAGTAAAGTGGTGTAGTTGATGGTAGCCGTGGTGTGCGTGGACACAGCTAATTGAATCCCTAGATAAGGAATTGTGTCGTGGGACCATTGGAACGATTGTTTTCTCTTGAGGCGTTCCACCATCTGAGGGGGAAGCGAGAGGTTAAGAGCCACGGATTTCCCCACATTAACTTTGAAACAGGAGGCCCTACCGAAATAGTCTAATTCTGTAAGGAAGGCCCTTAGCGATGTATCTGGTTCATTAAGTGTCACTAGAACATCGTCCGCATAGAGACGCATAATGTGTTTAACCCCCCCCCAAACAGGACTCCCAGTATCTGTTGGTGTGTCCGTACTCTATGGGCCAGTGGCTCCATGTATAGTGCAAATATCAGGGGTGCTAAAGGGCACCCCTGTCTTGTACCCTGAGCTACCTGGAGTGGGGCTGATCTGTGACCATTGACTCTCACAGTTGCTGTGGGACAGCAGTAACAATTTAAAATCTGCGTACGGAAGCGTTCTCCGAGGCCAAAATGGGACAGGACTTGTTCAAGGTAAGGCCAGTGTACTCTGTCGAAAGCCTTTTCGGCGTCAATTGTCATCATCATGTAATTGCCCAGGAATCTGGAAGCCTTGTCCACTATATGTAAGACCCTCCTGGTATTATCAGTGGTCTGTCTCTGGGGAATAAAGCCGGCTGGTCCGGATCAACCAGGGCTGGCATATATCAGCCCAATCTGTGTGCCAATACCCCTGTGTATAACTTTAAATCTATGTTGAGCAGTGAGATGGGCCAGAACGAGTTACAATGTGTTTTATCTTTCCCTGGTCTGGAGATGAGCGTTATAACAGCCTCTAACATGGAGGCAGGGATTGCGCCTGGTGTAGAGAAGGAATTAAAAAGCCTGGTCAATAGGGGGGCAATCTCTAGGCAGAAAGTTTTGTAAAAGGCCGCTGTGAAGCCATCAGAGCCTGGCGATTTGGCCAGCTTTAGCCGGGATATTGCAGAGATCACTTCCTCAATGCGAATTTCCTCCTCTAAAATTGTGGCTTGGTCTGGGGTCAGTTTAGGCGTTTGCACGTCTTGGAGATATCTAGTGCTCACTGTGTCGTCTAGCGTTTGTCCTGCATAGAGCTGCACGTAAAACTCTCGGAATGTCTCAGCTATCGCAGCGTCCTCTGTTACCAGGCTTCCCTCTCGATTAAGTATCGATTGGATGCTTTGCTGTTGGCAGCTCTCCCGAAGCATATGTGCCGGCAGCATTTGTCCCCTCCCACATAGAAGGCGTGGCACAGCCGGAGGGCCGCATATTCCACCCTGTCCAAATCTAATGCAGCTAATTGTGCAGGTAGAGCCGAGAGTTGGCGCCACACCCTGGGGGCCCCAGTCCTCTGATGTATGTGTTCTAACTCCCTGATCTGTAGGGATAGGCCTTTTCTCTTCTCTCTCCTAAGTTTATTGTCTGCAGCCGATATCGCGATAAGTTCGCCGAGTTCCACTGCTTTAAGCGCCCCCCATAGGATGGATATACCGGTCTCAGGGTTATCGTTGTGTGCAAAGTAGTCCTCCATTGTATGTTTTATTCTTTCCACTACCTCTTTGCGCTGGAGTAGAGTGTCTCTCAGTCGCCACTGTCTACTGGGATGAGGCTGGGGCGGAAGTGACTCCGTTGTCACCACTGCTGCGTGGTCTGAAAGTGTGGCCGTGAGTATTTCGCTGTAGGTTGCTGCAGTGTGTATTTCTTTAGTGCCCAATAAATAATCCAAACTAGCGTATGTTTTGTGAGCATTAGAGTAGTAGGAGTATTCCCTTGCTTGACGGTGGGAGGTCCTCCAGAGGTCAACCAGATTTAGTTCCCTCAGTCGAGTGTGTCCCTCTGTGGACAACGCGCCCACTTGTCCGTGTCGTTGTGCTGACCTGTCTGTAGTGTTATTAAATACTAAATTAAGGTCTCCCCCTAATAATATGCTACGTTCATCCGTGGCAAAGACCTCTGATAGTGCGGTGTGTAAGAAACCCTCTTGACCCTCGTTCCGTGCCCAGATCGTCCCCACTATTAGTCCCTGGCCCCCAACCGTAAAGCGGTAGGTGAGTAGTCTGCCTTTGATCTCCGCCTCCTTCTGTACCACCCTTCCCTGAAAGGCTCGAGATACGAGGATGGCCACTCCCGCTGTTTTAGTTGAGTTACAGGAGAACAACTGGATTGGAAACGCCCTCGCCTTAAGTCTGTAGCAGTCCCTAGCTAAAAGGTGAGTTTCTTGTAACAGGCAGATATCTGCTTTCGTCTGTTCTAAGTATGATATCGGCGCGCGGCGCTTAATCAGGTTATTAAGTCCCCTCACATTAAGTGAGAGAATTTTAAGATTAGAGGGTGGCATTCTTAATGAGTGGACTTGCCCTTAGCCTGAATCCTCTTTTCCCCAAGAGTCCTACCTGGTCTGTGATCGTGTCCCTCGTGGTCCCGCGTGCATGTGTAATGTGCCTCATGAGTCGATTATCTGTTGAATGGAGGTCCCCAACATTATCCCCAAAGAAAGAAAATAACAAAAAGAAAGAACAAGAAAAAATCCCATGATAACATCAACTGATTTACCCAACATGAAGTTTGAAGTCAGTCCAGTGACCATGCCGGGCCACTCGGGGAAGAAAATGGGGTCCATGTTGCGGCCAAGTTCTCGCCGCTCCCCCGCTAAATAAAACTCCAAGAGGAGACCCCCAATGGGGCCGCTGAATTGTCCTCCGCTTTTGCCAGCGCGGAAGGGATCGATTCCAAGGCCTCTTGCTGCCCTCTCGCAATTTCCGCTGGATCCGGCTTGTTCGGGCTCAGATGGCGACCCTGCCTCCACCAACGCGGTCGCTGTTCCCCATGAACCGGAGACTCCCGGTCCCTGACTCCTTGCTCTCCAGGAAGATCTAGTCCCAGCAACCTGCATGCCTCCGTCAGTGAGCGCATCTGCCGGAGTCTATCCTCCCATTGGAAGATAAGTCTAAAGGGGTGACCCCAGAAGTACGCAATATTCTGAGATCCCAGGTAAGCAGTCACTGGGCGAAAGTCTCTTCGCTTTTGCAATGTCAATGCGGCCAGGTCCTGGAATAATGTACGGGTTTGGTCTCTGAATGAAATGGGATGCATTGCCCTTGCTTTGCGTAAAATTTCCTCTTTGGTTTGGAAATCGTGCACACAGACTAGGATGTCTGCCGGAGGAGCCTTATCCGAGCGGGGAGCCCCAACTCTATGTGCTATGTCCAGTTTGAGCGTAGTGTCCTGGGGGTTACCAAGAATGTGATTGAAGAGGTCTCTGACGTACCCAAAGAGGTCGTGTCCCTGTACTTTTGACGCCACTCCTCGGATCCGGACGTTGTTCCTTCGGGAACGATTCTCTATTCACTTGGTTTAAAGCAAAATAGAAAAAGGAAAGCAGGAATGAATAAGCTTTTTTGCACGTATCACTTTTAACATAAAATGTTGCACTGTCACTTTAAGTTTTGAAACTCTAGGAACATGTGTAAATGAACTTTGTAATGGCGACGGCAGAAGGTTTGACAAAGGTTTGACAAAGACCGCGGCTGCGGTTGAAACGCGTCACCTGTTTGTGAGTCACAATAAAGCCAATTTATGAGTGAGCCTGAGCGTGTCATTTTCTTTTGTTTCTTTTTGTAACTCCTTTGATTGATGTCGAAATTGCGGCGATACGAACATCATGTCATGTACTCACAATTGCTTCCTTCAGTACAGTCTACTATTTGGTAATTCTTGACCTAAATATGTTCCAAGTTAACTACATCTCTACATTTGCACGAGACTCTCATTCCCCGTGTAATGGGGAGGGCGGAGCACAAATACTACCTCTATATACATTCCACTTGCCCCATATTTACATCCATTTCTTTGGGCAACCCCGGGCTGTATACACTGTTTTTTCTCTTAACATGCACCAATCCATGTCTTTTTTCCATGCGTTCACCTTTGGTGCCTCTTGTGCCCCCCACATTCTTGCAATATTCCGCTTGGCCACCATTAGGCCCAAGGTTGCCCATGTTTTTTTTTTGCAATTCAGGTCCGTCGGTTCCCAAATATTCAGTAAGCATCTTTTGACCTCTAGCTCCAAACTTATTCCTAATGCCTCAGTTATACTTTGGAGCACCTCTGTCCAGTATTTTCTGATGTAGATACATTCCCATAGTACATGCATGAAAATTCCCTCCCCGCTGCACTTCCGCCCACAACCTGAGTCCTCCCTATAACCCATCTTAACCAAGGCTGGACCTGAAAGGTATATTCTATGAAGTATTTTGAGTTGTATGAGTTTGAGCCTAGAAGAAATTGCTACTTCCTTGGAAGAGGCCAGTGCTTCTTGCCATTCATCATCTTCCAGCTCTAATATCTCAGTTTCCCACTTCCTATGGAGTTGTATGAGGGGGTCAGGTGAATGATTAATTTCTGGTAGGTCAGGGAGATTGCTTTTTGAGGCATGTATTCGTCAAGATATCTATCTTCTAACAGAGAATATTCAGGAGGTGTTTCTCCCTTTGGGATATTCGCTTGTAGAGCGTGTCATACCTGTAAGTATCTAAACCTCTCTGTGTTTGATAATTCATACTCTTTTTGTAGTTGCGGGAAGGGGATTAATTCTCCTCTCTTCCACAGGCCCCCCACCTGAGATATCCCTATCGTATCCCAGTTATCAAAACCCTTTGTCTGTCTTAGTGTATCTAATTGTTCTGAGTCCCACAGAGGGGTGGCCAGCGTGATCTTTTTGGTCCATCCCATACTCTTATGGGTAGTGTGCCACACCTGGACGGAGTGCCACGTGGGCCCTGTCAATTTCTGTTTTGCAGGCCTAGAGTATAGTGCCCTAGTATAACTCCCGCCCGGTAGCAGCCATTTGTCCATTCTGTACCCCGGGTCGTCGCTGGGCCGATAAATGCAGTGGTTGATAGCTACTAGATGTGCCGCCCAGTAAAAACTCTTGATATCCGGAAGCCCTATCGCCCCATCATACCACCCTCGCACCAGTTTTGGGAGCGCTATACGAGGCGGTCTACTCATCCACAGTAGTTCCCGCTCTTCCTGTTCCATGGCCCTGAAATAAGTGACGAGGACCGGGGTGGGCGAATTAAGCAAGACATCTAAGAAGCGCGGCAGATACATCATTTTAAATAGGGCGGCTGTACCCAGCAGGGACAAAGGGAGAGATTTCCAATGTACTTCTTTCATCTTTTAGTCGTTGCAGCGGGGGCAGGAGGTTACGGGTATAATACAACCTCGGATCCCTTGTGATATAGATTCCAAGATACTTAAAGCCATTACTGGCTTCTGTTACGATGCATCCTTTGGGCAAGGGTGGGAACTTTCCGTTTAACACATAGATTACTGATTTAGTCCAATTAATCGTGTATCTCGAGTATTTACCAAAATTTGTGCATATGTTGAGGACCCTATTTATGGACATCTTGGGTGCCGCCAGATACAACAGTATGTCGTCAGCATAGAGGGAGATACGGTCCTCCCAGTCCTCTGACCATCTCAGGCCTCTTATTATGGGATCCTTTCGAATCCATGATGCAAGTGGCTCCAACGTCAATGCAAAAAGCAGTGGGGACAGAGGACAACCCTGCCGTGTTCCTCTTCGAAGAGGAAAGACTGTAGATTTTTTGTTGTTTAATACCACCTGCGCTTGTGGGTATGTATATAAGAGACGTACCTAACTCACGAAGTTAGGACCAAATCCCAATTTTCCCAGGACAGCAAAAAGGTAAGGCCACTCAACCGTGTCGAATGCCATGGTGGCGTCCAAGGATACCACCACTGCATCCTCCCTTAGCGTATCTATTCTTCACATGACCCCGTGTAATCAGCGGAGATTTAAAGATGTATTTCTGGTCGGCATAAAGCCCGATTGGTTGGGGTGGACTAGTTTTGAGATAACCTGAACCAGGGGAGTGGCCAGCAACTTTGCAAGGATCTTGACCTCTGCATTAAGCAGCGAAATGGGTCGATACGAGGAGCATACGTTTTTGGGTTTACTATCCTTGTGTATTATAAATGGTGGTACATGCACTCCTTTTTGTAAAAAACTGAGTTCATCAGATTTATAAAGTTCTGCGTGCAGATCGGGTATTGCTCACTGGTCCACGAGCGTCTCTGTGAATATGTCGTGAAAGCGTCCCCCCAGGGAGACGTCCCCTCAGTGCACAGCAATATCTCCAGAACAGTGGAGTGATTCCATTCAAAACACTTTAAAATGTGGGTTGCATCAATTTATTTTTCTTTCATAAATTATTTCTTGGTTTGTTGTAAGCAAACTTCATATTAATGCCAAAGAGAACAAACGTATTCATTGGATAACAAAATAGTTTGGGTCCCAATTTGTCAGTCCCAATGCATTTCGGGCTCAAGGGGCCCTTCATCAGGGGGATGTGCAGTATCTGTGTAAATGAAGCACGAAAGTAGCTTGGTTACCACCACAGTATAAACATGGTCTCTAATAGTAATGACCAAAATAAGTATTAAGAGATGCTAGTGCAGATGACCCTATCGCCGATGTGAAGTGACGGTCATGCAAAAATATGCACGTGAGAAAAAGAGCAAGCAATTGCTAAATCCAACTGAACCAAAAGTGTAAAATTAAGGTTAAAACGAAAACGCCTCCCGTTCATGCATAGAGAGGTCAAGGTTAGGAGTGCTCCCATGGCGTTGACAGAGAGTTCTGTGTCTCAGTCGATGATAACTGTTTATTTAAAACGCGGTAGTGTAACTCATTTATATAATGCGGCATGCACCTAAAAAGTCAATAGGCTGAATCTCCGTATTAACAGTAGACAGATCCACTAAGTGTATCGGTGTTTCAACATGCTGTTTATGTGAAAAGTCGAGACCCATGCGTTCTGTATAAACATGCAATATGTGTAGCAGTTCTGCGTTCCGTGTGTAAAGTGCAAAAGCACTCATTGTTCAACTAGTTATAAAAATACAACGTGCATCTGAAATCTCCAGTGACTGAATATCCGTACTAGCGGCAGGCAGTTCAACATTTAACAGTGATGATACAACATGCTGTTTACGCGTGAGTTTTCCAGAGTGCCGGGACCTATGCAGTCCGTGTTGCCACATGCAATATTCGAAACCATATGCGGAATAGAGAAACGCTCACCTTTGGGTTGATGGCAAAAATTGCCAGGGTCACAGAGTCAGATTCAACTGACTGAGTGGACGCCAATGTTTAAAACGTCTCAGTGGAGACGCGAACTAGAAAGTAAAAAGTAAAAGTGGACTAATCGAGTAACCAGTGATTAGCATATGGCGATCGCAACGCCATCTGGTAGTCGAAGTTCGTAGTGTGGAACCCCAAGGGCAAAGATGAAAACCAACATGATTAAAAGGTTCCGTGAGGTGAAAAGTTGAGAGAAATTCAAACATAATAGACAATATAAGACAAAAAATCAATGACGTGCAAAACGGAGAATGTGGTAGGAAAAAATGGCACAAGTGTCGCCATTAGAGACTGTAGAAAACGTGAAAAGAAAAGTGAAAAGAGGTTGAAGGGACAAGGTGTAAACAAAATTTACAAAAATAAAAGACGAAATTACAAACTATAAAATTGTGAACGGAGTGTCTTCTCAGTCCGTCCCAATACAGTCATTCGAGATAACTCAAAGTTAAAGCAGGTGACCAAAAAGAGAATGGAGAATGGTTACAAAAAGCAACTGTATTCCATTCGGTCATTTAGTCCATTTGGATGCAAAGTGTCCAGTAATTTAATCCAGTATAGTTCCCTTTGTAAGAGAGACTTGGTGATGTTCGTACCCTCTCGGTGTACCGTTTGTTCCAAAACCAAAAAACGCAATTGACTCACGTTGTGATTGTGCATCTGAAAATGCATAGCTACACACGATTTTTGGTTAAATGTACGTATATTCATCCTGACTTTAATTTTTCGTTCGGTCTTGCCTATATAGGCTAAGCCACATGGGCATTTTAACAAGTAGATGACATTCATACTGTCGCACGTTGCTGTGGTGTGTAGTTTGATGGTGTGACCTCTTCACGGATGTGTGATCAAATTGCCTAGGATGACTAGTAATCTTCGCGAATGTGTGATCGAATTGCCTAAGATGACTAGTCAAGCTTCTATACTCTTCTCTTTTCAGGTTTAATTTGTGTTCTGAGTTTTTCTCACCAGTTCTCGCCATTTCTCCTTCCAACTGCTGAAGTTCATCTTCCAGCCTGCCTAGGTCCGCATTCCTTTCCTTGCACGCCCCTGCAATTTGAGAAATTGCCTGTCCTCGCACCACTGTCTTAAAGGCTTCCCATAGGGTCTGAGCTGACCCCACCGATCCCTCATTCTCTTGGATATAGTGCTCTATCTCTTGTGTTATCTTCTCTTTTACTGCTGGGATTCGGAGGTGCCAGGGATTTATTGGTGCTATTCTCCCCACCTGTCCCTCCCCCACCACCACCAGCGCTACTATCGGGGAATGGGCGGAGATGCCCCGCGCTAAGTGCCGGACTTCCTTAATGTACCCAACCTGGTCTGCTGGGGAGACGATATAGTCTATTCTTGAGAGACTATTGTGCGCCCCTGAGTGGAATTAGAACTGTTTCACTGGGATGATGGATTCGCCATGCATCCACCAATCCCAGGGCTTCCATAAAGTTAGGGAAGTGCAGCTGTGGAGACCTTATGTCTCGGGGG
This sequence comes from Calotriton arnoldi, assembly GCA_963921515.1. Classification (NCBI taxonomy): domain Eukaryota; kingdom Metazoa; phylum Chordata; class Amphibia; order Caudata; family Salamandridae; genus Calotriton; species Calotriton arnoldi. The sequence goes on along the minus strand of CAWUFW010001796.1, from coordinate 1,279,274 downwards.
GGATATCGGTCAAGTCGTCCCGACACGACGGAGTTTAAATCACCTCCTATCAACAACCGCCCCTCGGGAAAAGTTTAAGAGAAAAAGAGACCTGGGTACCAATTTTAGTTGCTGCCATTTATTTCAGCAGACTAACAGCCCATACATTTAGTCTTTGGGCCTGATAAATCATTTCTCCATGATTTACACTTTTAGAAACAATTGTTTTTGTAACATGTCAATTTTGTCTGAGACATTCAAAGATGCATAGCTCAAAAAATTCTAATATACATTAAACATACACTTAAACATACACTTGAAGAGGTGAAAAAAAATGGGAAACAACAAAAACATGAATTTAGTGCATTACAATCAATTGTGAGAAATTACACCAGCATGTCTTGAGACACATTACTAAAACAATGAGCACTCTCTTAAGGCCCTTTAATTAGCTTGTTAAGGAGAGATGCTCTCCATGAGGGAGAAAATAAATATCTGTGTGGATATATCATGTGTATAAGGTCCCTCTACAGAATCCGTAAATAATTTAATTTGCCCCCTTCATGGATAAGAGGAAATGCCAACGCGTTTCCAATCCCATGCTGTGTTAAGGGATTTTCATCAGGGCTGGAGCAAGGTGTAATCTGAAATAAATAGTATTTGATTCAGTGAAAATTAATAAATGAAACCCTTTCTCCATCTATTCCTTTCGCCTATTTATGAAATTCTGATTGTACCTGATTATGCGGTTACAATCTTCCTCAATGCATGTTGGTTTGTTCATCAGTCAATCTTTTGAAATTTAAACAGGAACCTGAAACACGGACATTGATTTGCATGGTTAAGAAATATGTAAGCCCAAATACATTTACTTTTAAGCTGTTAAAGTGTTTTGATTTCAATAGAAACGCTTACTTTTAAAATTCTGCAAGTCAATTCAAAAGAAGGTGGTGAGCCTGCATGTTTAACTCGGAGCTTGTGAAAGCATAAATCTTCCTCGTTCAACTTTTTTGTTTGCTTAATGTCTCGTGTCTGCAGAAGGAAATGGAGCCACATTGTATCACTGGGCGTTTCTACTTAATTATGCTGAGCTTGTGTATTTAAATAGCAAAAATGTTAGAAAAACGACTTACTTAGTCCAAAGTGATTTCTAAGCAGCCACTGTCAATTTCACTCTGTGCTGTTCAAGGCTATTACAAAAGAAAGCAGACCATCAGTTGTCTGTCTTGCCAAGTCTTTAACAAACAGGATTATTCATAACTTGTTGAATAACTCACATTGCTACTTCTCCATGGTGTGCTCACACGGACAGCTCTTCCTTCGTGTGCGTTTTCCCTGTTGAATGTGCTTTTCCGTTTGAAAGGCAGGAAGTATGTCAGTTGATTAGCTTGAAGGATTATGGGAAATGTAGTTGTGCCATTTCTTGATGGAAAAGTTAGCATGAGGGAAAAGTTAGCATGATCCTACCCAGGTCTCTAAATGCTATCACATGTAGGCCGGGAGGGACGCACATGGCCACCATGGTTAGTGCCGCGCCCTCCCATCTCCCGGAGACCGCAGCGTACCTATCCTGTGTGTCGGTCCAGGTATGCTCGATCGCCATTGGAAAGGATCGTCTCATCATGATTCCCACTCCCCTGGACCCTGAGGAGAACCCTGAATGTTCTACCAATTGATAACCCCACCTCGCTAACGCCTTGCAGGTGTTTCCAATTAGATGTGTCTCCTGCAGTAACACTACCTCGGGGGAATGCCTTTTGATAAACTGCAGAACTATACCTCTTTTGAGCTTATCCCCAAGGCCGTTAACATTCCAGGAGAGAAGTCTAAATCTTCTATCCATTGTGGAACCTGCGGTGGAATTTGTTGGGTCTCCATGCGTTTGTTGCCATCCTCTCTGAGCGTGTCATTTTCGATATATATGCAGCTGAGAATTACTTATAACAAATTGTTCCCTTTGGAGCAATTTTTCTATTGTGATTAGTGAATACCTGGGCCCTTTAGGAATTACAGGGTTGTCCTATTTTTGGTATAAATTAAATAGGCATAGCTAAGCTGGGACCCTTGTACATTACCCTACATCATAGTTCAGTTTATATGGATAGGAACCCAAATTCACATGTGTGGAATGTTCTTAGAACAAGATATTAACCAATCCAATGTGGTCTCATCGACTCTGCCCACTGTTTCCATATACCACCAGAACTTGGCAGTCCACAGTATCGCATACGACTGACCCATCAGTTGGAACAGACCTTGAGAGATGACCTCGAACTAGGGAGTCTCTCATGTCTACCCATCTAGCAGAGCTGCCTCCAGTCTAGAACGATATCTGAACCAAAACCGAAGTTTGTCTAGAATTTTACGCTATCTGAGGTGAAATGGAGTCTGATTTGTCAGTACTTTCTCTGTGACTTTGCTAATGCTAGAAAGTGCCCAAAAAAGGGTGGTAAGTTCTGGGGTCCTCACGATGAAACCTGATTTCTTGACAAGTGTGGTGATAGATGCTTCTTTCAACTTAACGTGATGGAAGCCTCTCTAAAGGAGGAATGAATTAACCCTCTTCAGATTGGGCTAACACTCTGAAAATGAGGCACATAGCCAACCCAGCATTTCCTCGAACCTGAAATGGGGCAGTTTTGTTCATTGTGAAGGGTGATCTTTTTCTTCAAAAGACATTGTGTCAATGAAAGAGAGTGGAGGGCAGCTCTTCAAACTGGGGCCTTGCAGTTCTGGCTCAATAAGGGATAATATGTTTAAAACAATATAGGTTCATCAGTTACCTGAACTTTGCTCCTTATGGTAGATACTTTAGCAGAAACAAATGGCAGTCATATTGCCTAACTCTTGCTGTTAGCAGATTTTCTTTTGTCTTATAAAAGGGCCATTGCTTGGTTGTTAGATTACATGATGGTCTCTTAATAAAAGGCGACTTTGATTGTCTTATGGGCTTTACGATAAATTACTTAGTGACCCTTAAACAGTAACTTATCTGCTAGGATATGCTTTCAGCCATCTGGTCTCATGCCATCAACTCTCTTGTTTCAAAGTGTCGCGTTCCAGTGTGTGTCAGGCCTTGACTGGTCCTCGTTTTCAATTTTTGGCAAAGAAATCAAGTATTGGTTGCCCTCGCTTTTCCACTCGGAGTATGGAGCAGGTTTTGTCTTGGATTTTCAAGTCCAATCATAACATTGATATATATATATATATATATATATATATATATATATATATATATATATATATATATATATATATCCTATTCAGCTATCCTGGTTGTTCATTAATTCAGCTCCCCTCTGCCTTTTACATGCAGTACATCCCCATTGTTTACTATGGAAGCAGGCGCATCAGCTCTGTTCTCTCTCTAATTGACAAAACCAAACTGTATCTTTCTTTCATGATCACCTTTCTATGAATGATTGTGGGGTATTATTGCCATTTTTATAGTGCTCACTGCAATCATTATGGGACCGTACATTCACTTTCAAGTGCATTCTGTGCGGCCTTGAGAATGCTATGAAATTATTGTGTCTGTTGTTGGCATTTGGAATAAAATGGTTAGTAGAGAGTTTACACAATGTTTAGTTTGTCTTTGTAGGTTAGTATGAAGGTAAAATGTGTTTGATCTTGGAAGGCCTTTAAAGTGTCTTAGGTTCATGGATCGGTGGGCTAAAGAACCTTTGTGTTTTCTTGGATTGTCTAGTCAGTTGTCCATTGTTTGGCCAGAGTAAAGTGCTTTCTGTATATGCTTAACACTCGAGGGAGGTAATTATGATGCACATGTCTTTGGTCTGCTTATATTAGTTTAATTTTAGTGGGTTTAGGCTTCATATTGCTGTGGTGTGTCACAGTCCATTTGATTTGGCATCTTTCCCAAATTGATGGGCATGGAGACTCCGTCATCTTCTTGCATAATATAGCCTCGCTTTTGCTAAGGAAGTGAGTGTGCCTACTGCCTCATTTTGTCATAATAACATAGGGTAGAGGGGAGCACCATAGATTATAGTCTAGTGACAACCAATGTGTGCGTCCATGTTTATAATTTACAAGCTAATGCCACATGCTGTAGTGATCACAAAGCTTTGAGCTAATATTTACCACTTGGGCAATATTGCCTGTGTATACAGACTTGAAGGGTGGGTGGAATTTTGGTGATCAGGCACAATGGCCCGTGTATTATTTGGGGCAGGGTGAATCCAGAGGGGTTCTTATCAAAGTTAATTGGGGCTAACCTATCACACATCAACACCTGCTCGAACGAATACGCGGGAGACATGGAAATCAGGAGGGCCTTTCTTGAAATATCTGGATATGCAAAGGGGGAACTCATGAGGTCATTGGCTGGCAGGAGACCAAAGTTGAAAGGTTTGTGTGATTGTAATTGCTCTAAGGCCCATGCAGGTCTCAGGAAGGCTCTCAGCAAGCCCATCAGATCTCAGGTAGGGATCCCTATTGGAGACGATGATACAAATCTGTGCTAATTGTAGAAAGAACAGGATTAAGGATGAAGCATAGAATGCCTTAGTAACTGCCAGTAAGAACAAGGACAGTACTTCCTTTTGGCAGGTTATAAATCCACTACATTTTAAAGAGTTGGAAGCCCCAGACTTGGAAGGAGCAATCCAGGCTCATGGCTGGGCTTCATACTTTAGCAGCATTTCAGCTGCCCCCGGTAATGACCCTCAGGTCTGCTTAGCGACCTTGGAGGATATCAGTCCTGCTCTCCCACCCTGTTCATTTATAATAGTTTGCTGTAGTTCATGTACTTAGTTTGTTCAACGATCTCCGGATGACATTAGCATAGAGTGAGCAGAATCAATATTTATGTAGTGGGATAATGCTTATTAGGTGCTAAGGCAATATGATGTTTTATAAATCTGTGTTCTGATTTGCTAAAATGATGATACTTTTGCTCACACTATGATGAATCTGCACTTTCGATTCTTTTCTATGAGAAGATTTCCTATATAAACCTCTGATTGTGGGGGTGGTATTATAGATGCTGTTTGTTTCTCTATTGACTTTGCTGCTCATTTGGGACTTAGAGTTATTTTGATTTTGCACTTTATTCGGTATGCCCTTTTTGCTAAGGGTCTTTATGTCAATGATTTTATGCTGATTCTGTACTGTGGCCAAACACACCTTCAGTTTTCTTTACAAGAGGTTATATCTGCCATTTCTATAAGCCCAAGGCAAAAGCACTGGCCCCAAATGGGATTTCTTCTGACCTCTTCAAATCCAAAATATTAAGTTTTGGGGCCCATTACTCTCAGTACATGGTCACAATCCCTAATCATACCCATATATAAAAAGAGCAATTGTGCTGATCCCTGTTGCTATTGGCCAATTTTGCTTATGGATTTTTTGATTTAGGTTTTGAGTAGAATGCTACTCGCTGCGTTGGAATAATTTGCAGAGTAACATTGTATCCTAGCCGACACCCAATATGGCTTCTGCAGGGGTATTGTAATGGTGGAACAGAGTCTAAATTTGCCACAATTGATCAATAAATATATGTGGCCAAAAACAGCACACACTACCTGGCCTTCATGGACCTTTCAAGCGCCTTTGACTGTGTTTCTGACCTCAAAATTTTGCGCTTAATGGACATGGAGATGGAGGTGTCAATTATTAACCCTTTAAGAGAAGTTTACCCTGGAACAACAGCCAAAGTTAGATATATATGGATGGGGAAAGTTTTGATGAATTTCACATTACTAGGGGGGTCAGGCAGAACTGTGTCCTTTTCCCTTTCCTCTTCAACCTCTACATTAACAACTTGCAGAGGGTGTTGGTGTAGAGGTGCAAGGAGATGCCCCACTTTGGACATCGCCCCATTCCTGCCCTCTGATATGCGGATGATGGGGTCCTGATTGCCCGCACTTTGCAAGCTCTTCACCTACTTTTGAACATCTTCGATGAACTTCTGGGCAATTTGGATCTCAGAGTTAAGCTGGATAAGTCCTATATTATGATTTGCGGGGTCCATCCTTCCTCTCCCTGTCATTTTAGACTGAAGGGTGTTCAGATAAAGCAAACAGGTTCTTTCTCTTAGTTGGCGGTGCACTTTGATGCTGGTGCTACCTGGAAAAATCAAATTAATGTCAGGAATAATCAAATTGTGAAGGCTACAATAGCATTGTTGTCTTTCTCAACTATGTTGGAAATGAAACCCCTGAAGGAAATGACTGGAACCTATCGGTTTAAGTGTATCTCGTTTGCCACCTATTGGGTAGGCATTTGGGAACATGTTAACATGGATAAGTTAGAGGGCACCGAAAATGCATGCCTTTGGAGAGTGTTGTCAGTCTCTGCTAGTTGCTCATCCCTTATGTGCCACAAAGAGCTGGGTGTTTGCTTTTTGTTTTTGTTTTTTTAAAGTATCTGATAAGACTCTGCCCACTTCTTTTGTGGCAAAAGGTTCGGACGAAAGAGGAAGCCCACATGAACAGGTTGATACTGCAAGATAGTCTAGTGCTTGACCAGGCTTCATATATTCCCTTGTTTGGGTATTAATTAAGATGCTGTGGTATAAGCTAAAGAGACCCAATTTATTTGATGATCCGAAGACGTTATCTCAGGTTAGCAAAGTTGAACTCAAGAATGTGTTCCTTTAGCTCTTTGAAGAGGAAAGACATAACCTAGCTAGACCCAAGGTACGTGTATCGTGTACTCCTCCTTGTTACCAAGTGAATTTCTTTAATCTTACTTAGCCCCCACTACAAATACTCAAAATAGGTTTATACTTACAGGATTCATACTTCATATTTTCCACCTTGTAGTTACTTTTCTGTGATGCAGTTTATGATTTTTTGCTCGTTCCACGATGCCCCTAGAAGAAGTTACATTAAACTACTACGGAAATGCCTTTTTCGGCATTGCAAACCTGCTTTGACATTTTTTGCAACAATTCCAGTAAGTAGGGCTTTTATGTGTCGATATTTTGTATTTGATCAGTGTATTTTATCTTTATGATCTCTTAATTCATTGTTTTAAAGTTGCTTTTAGTTATGAATGCTTGTATTATGCTACCTTGCACAACTTAAAAGTGTTAGAATTTCTGCCTTCTCTTTACTTTTATGGTTTTAAATTAGAAAACATATAAAGATTATTGATGATGGTGATTTGGCAGCATTTTACCAACTATTAGGTTTTGATGCAAAGCAGTGTGATAAAGATTTAAGAGTTCTTTCTGGCGTACGATGTCTGTGGATAACCGTATGTACGTTTGTTTGCAGTCGCGGCCGGCATGGCTCACGGGTGGGGGGGTGGGTGCAGAGTTGCGCGGGGTGGTCGCGCGGGGGGGTTCAATAATAAATTTTAAAAAATGTAAACTTACCTTTCCCGGGTCCTGCGTCTTCACTGCTGGGTCTGCTCCAAGCAGGCAGCCTCCCTCCCCTCCCCTAAACCAATCACAACGCTGCAATGGCAGCGTTGTGATTGGTTGGGACGCCGACCACACAGGCGTCTATGGGGAGGCCATTTTCTCCATGTAGGCTGCATGCAGCCTACATGGAGAAAAGGAAGAGTGCGCATGACTGGTTTGGTCGGCCCAAGAGGGCCGACCAAACAGTCAGGGCCCACAGCATTGGGCTATCCACTCCTCCCCTCGAGCAGACCCCCCCCACCTGCCCGCCCCCAACCAAACCCTTCTGCTTTCTCGCAGTGCAAGAAGAAGAAACATAAAATGGTATTTCTAATACCATTTTATGTATCTGCTTCTCGCACTGCGAGAAAGCAGTGGGGCGACGCTCCTCCACCCACATGGAGGAGCCGCCCCTGTTTTTTTGGAACAACGCTATATGTTGATATTGTTGAATGGAGAATGCTGTTAGATATCCAATGAAACCCAGGTTATGAGATATAAGACATTGTTTAAATATGCACGGTAAGGACTGTCTGTAATATTCTGGTAAGGACATTACATCTCCCGGAAGCTGCAGTGTAGAGTCTCGATGCTAGTAGACAGAGATGGGACTTTTCTGTAGGATTGTATATTGCTGCCTCACTCTGGCCCATACCAGCTACTGCAGACCAGTTGTGAGTTTTGGACAATTCTGAGTGTAACTGTTTGTTTTTATTTTGCAGGGAGCTGGTACATATGCTGGGTCACCTGGCAGAGACACTACATCAAGCCAAACTGAAGTTTGTCCTAGTGATTCCTCCCTCTGTGGCACCGGGGTAGGTACTTTCCAGAATTCAGGCAGAGATCCTTCTGTGACAGTGACATCCAGTGAGTAACCCCAAGATCTGAGCGCTTGTTTAAAGGGCATGTAATACCTTCATGAGTCACACACCCCTCCTGTCTTTATCTGGGGCCCAATCTGCACTGCTTTGGGGCTGTGTTTCAACCAAAAAATACATTCCAGGTGAAAACGCACCCTGCCCATCTATTTTCATGTTGTTAACGTAAGAAGGAACACGCTTTCAGCCTTTAAAATGCAAGAAAAAATAATGAAGTCAGCCAAGTATATCATTGGCTCTTTAAATAGCACATGTTTGAGAAAAGTTACCTCCATTTTCCATACACGCCTATATTTCTTTTAACTGTTCAGCGAATGCCATCATTAACGACAGCGTATTTCTGGCCTGCATTTTCTAGGCAGTCTTTCTTCCATTTACATCACAAAAGCGGAGTAGAGTGGGTGTTACTTTGACAATAGTCTTTCACTGTGTTTTGAACTACGAAACTTTTGCTTGGCCGAAATACAGCTCGGAAATGATGTTAAGTAAACTTTTAAAATGTGTTGCCTGAGGTGGGACATTTCCCCTTTCTGTATGTGAAATTTAATAAATTGACTCTGGTCCTATAAAGGTAGAACACGTTTATCTATCAGTCCTCAAAGGTTCGAGTGTAACGTCACAACTAAAGGTACAACAGGAAGGATGAGTTTGGAGTAAGGCAACAGTTAGAGCATTCGGCGTTGCAGCAATTGTTCTATGTCACAGTTGTAAAACAGACTGCGTAATTCGTGACGGATACATTCGTTGTATTATCTGAGTCCTCCTCACGCTTTGCATCCATTTGTTGAATGCTCCCAGTCATGTCCACCACCTCTTTTGCCTTCCTACTGCCCTCCTATCCCGGCTTAATTTCAAGGATTAGTCCACGTGATGATGGCACGGCCACATTGTCCATTCGTATTTGGTCTTGTTACACCTTACGTCAAGCCTGCACGGTGCCCAACTCATTCTGGGTCCATCTCATGACAGTTAATTCCAAGCCCCTACTTCTGGAGCCAACCCAACCATTTTCTATCTGGATATTATTTAACAGAAAGAATGTCCAAGTACTGAGCGCCATGCTGCTGAGCAAAATGGCTTTAGAATTCTTATTTCACTTTGTAGATAAACAGCTATTTTCAGGGTGCAGCCACTGTTAGAAATACAGAAACTTCCTTTTTCCCCAAATCGAAAAATCCTTCTATTGTTTCAGTTTTTTTAAATCATAGAATTCATGCGTGTATACATTGTAACTGGAATGGTTATGTTACAATAGGTATCGAAAATAAGAAGTTGTGATTTTAAAGAAATTGATCATTTATATTCTGTTTTATTAAGCAGTATCCTAGTCTGAACGTTTATGTTATGAAAATGAGCGCAAGTGCATTGAAAACGGGGTGACAATGCCGCGCCACAGGCAAATGTTTCAATATTAGGTCACCAAAAATGGCCTTTGTATGTTTCATCCAAAAGCAAGCTACTAATGCGTTAGTCATTGTTCATATGTATCTATGCAGGCACGACAGGCACAGGTAAGAACGGTGGGGTGGGGTGGGGTGAGGGGGAAGTCTACAGACGACGGGATAGGTAAAATTAAATAAATAAAACCACTTACCTTGCCCTCGCCGCATCGCCGACTGGCTTTTCAATTTGTTTGAAACTCACAGCACGGCCGTCATACAAATGTCATACGAATGATGCGGCAAACTTAAAACTTTAAGAATGTAATTCCTTTCACTCCACGCTGGGAGGTCGGTTTTTGATAAATACTTTACCTGCCAGCGAACTATAAACCTATACACCGAGAATTCGAGTTGATTCTTCATTACCCATCCAAGGGGTCGAAAAATTTCACAAGATTCTTCCTTGTCCTGAAGATGGTCTTACTGACATGATGCAACAAAGACTGAAACGTCGACACCTAACTCATTCTTTTTTCTTTAGTCATTGTTAATTTATTTATCTTGAGTTCTGAATCCTATGCATAGGACAGACTCATCACTTGATTTTTTTCATGTGTGATATATATGTTTTCTGTTGTCAATGTATGTTTTGACTTTACTGATGTCATTTCTGTACCCTCATCTCTATGTTCTTGAAATATAAGATCATTCCTTTTTTGATACACCTGGTTACTGCAATTGATTTGTTTATTGACTCTTTGAATTACTTTGAGTTATCCCAGCGGGTGTCATTAAAGGTCACCTATCCTAAGATATCAGTAATCTGAACTAAAGTTCTTGACTTAATCCCTTGAAGGCATCATTACCTTTGTTACTTTATTACCCAAGAACACAGAAAGGAGCACAGGGGGAAAAAAAAGGTCAAGCCGCCCCCCACTCAACACATTATCAACAACCAGGGCCTAACTCAATGGACAGATATCCTTAACTTTCAGACACTGGAGGAGTCTATAATATTTTCTAATGACTCCCCCAACGATGCGGTCTAATACCGCTAATTCAAGTGTCTATATGTCCAATTTATAACACAATGTCACTACACTGCAGCCAAAGAGTTCCCACCGAAATTAATTAGAAAAGGTTAGAAAAAATGCGAGAATGGAGAGAAAGCACCTCACGGTAGTAACACCAAGGGGGGCTTGCTAGTTGGTACTCGCTAGCACACCCACTTATCATCGTTGGTTGCTGTTACATTCTTTTGTACTATGTCTTTAAATGCTTTTCCCTTCTTTCATTCTGCTTAGAACACTTTGTTAGGTTCGGATTGTTGAGCTATGATAGAGATTCTGTTTTAGAGTCAGATGCCTGGAGCTCCCTACCTAATCAGCTGTGCAGTCCTGTAACTCCTCCATTAAACCACTTATTCTTAATATAAAACATCTTCTTTGTATTTATTGAATTCAACATTTTGGCGACGATTGAGAACTTCCAGACACCTACACCTGGATTCCGGCATATGAGGAGTGTTTTACTTTTGGAGTTTCCCGTTTTTCACTTTTATTGTCTTCAAACTACTGGTGAGTGCTTCTCTCGGTAGCAACGATTTCATTTTTGTTTTTCATCGCCTGACTTTTAAAAGACATCTACCCTGAAGGTATTTTGTTTCCTTACCGTTGGATGACTGTTGATGCCTGCTATCCTTTGAAACTGCGAGCATTCTTTTCCTGGCTCGAGCCCCAGCCGCGCAATGCATGGCTTACGTTGTTTAGAATCCTCTTGACTCCTCCGGGTTCATCACGTCTACGTGTGAACGTCAAGGTCACGTTACGCAAGGTGGGCCATTTTGATTTCCTGCATTTCTGGTCTCCTAGCAACGCCGAGTTGTTGAAAGAAGTGAAAACAACTGAAGGCTGAAGGATTCTCGCTGCGCTTGCGGTGATTTCTTCTTTTGTTTTCAAGGGGCGTTTGCTGCACACGGTGATGTGCACACCTTTTCTAAGTCTACAGAAGGTATTTATTTCTTCACAATTTTGAGGAAGGACTTTGTGCACACGGTGATGTGCACACTTTTCCTGCATTTAAGTCGGCATCATTGGCATCACTTAGTGCATGTACACGGTGATGTGCACACTTTTCTAGGAGTGTGAATTTACATGTTATTTGAATGTGTACACGGTGATGTGCACACCTTTCCTGCATTTACGTCCACATCATTGGCATTACTGAGTGCATGTACGCGGTGATGTGCACACCTTTCTACGAGTATGAATTTAAATGTTAGCTGAATCTCAGTTCCTAGAGCATTTTAGGATACTGCATTTTATCGACTGCTGTATCCACGCGGTGATGTGCACACCCTACTTTTGACTTTTAATCAATATGTGTATAATTTTCTAGAGCTTGTACACAGTTGTGTAGAACATTACATTATTCGTTTTTGAGTTGTTTCTTCACTTGTATGTTCACTATGCAATTTGATCCTCCTGCGAAATTCCTTCAAGTGAAGGGAGAACCTCCCATTCCTTGGTCTAGGTGGAAGGAGGAGTTTCTAACCTATCTCAAGGCCATTGATGGCGAAAGACTTTCCGCGGAAAGAAAAAAAATTATTTTTTTGCATTGTTTAGGTTCTGAAGGGCAGCTTGTGTTTAGGACTCTCCCACAAACTGATGGAAGTGGTGATAGGAATGTTTTCGAAGATGCTTTACACAGGATAGAGATTAGATTTAAACCTTCTTTCAGTGTAGCTCTTAACAGATATAAGTTTTATACAAGAACTCAAGAAGAAAATGAAAGATTTGATGATTTTCTTACAAGTTTACGGGGATTGTCTGTGCATTGTAATTTTGGCCCTATGACCGATGAGATGATCCGTGATCAGATTATCGTGCATATTAAAAGTAAAAAGATCATCTGTGGATTATGGGGGATCCCAGTTTAGGTGATGTCATTAATACTGCTAAAGCGATGGAACAATCAGAAAAATGGGTCAAGGCCTTACATAAGGAAAGTAAGGGGACAGGAGGGAGTGATGTATGTGCTGTCAAGGGAGTGGCACCACGTATGGGTGTTGATTCATTACGGGTTGGTGTTGAGTCATATCAAGCCGGTCAAGTAACATCAAGAAAACCTGACAGGGGGTTTCATTGTTTCAGATGCGGAAACCCGAATCATGGAGCTTCTTTTCCCAAATGTCCTGCCCTTAATAGAGAATGCAAAAAGTGTGGCAGACGTGGACATTTTGCCTCTGTCTGTAGGGATCCCAGGAACCGTGACGCAGGAAGTGGGAAAGGGAAAGTCTCCTATATTAACGCTGAGCCTGATGAAGGGAATAGTGAAAACTGTGAAGGGGGAATAATTGTGTCCATAGCAGAGGATGGAGATAGTAAGGAAGCCAGTAGTCTGAAGCCTCCTAAGTGTCTTGTACATGTAAAAGATGTGGAGTTGGAGCTCATGGCGGATTCTGGTTCTCCCTGGACCATTGTCACTAGAGAACTCTTTTTGGATCGTTTTAAGGGAAAGTTCTCTATTGAGGATTTGAAGAAATCAGATATTATTGCTAGGGCCTTCGATGGTTCTGTTATTGAGATGGATGGTTTTATTGAAACTATTCTTGAGTTTAAAGGTCGCACTGCAAATATCAAAATGTATGTTGCTGTCAAAGGTGTGAACGTTTTAGGATGGAGAGATCAGAGGACTCTCGGAATCATGCTTAATCCCAGGAGTTTGGATCCTGTTTTGTTAGTGGCTCAAGTGAATGAATGTATAGGTTTTAAGGATGAAAGTGACACTATAACTAAGCTGTTCCCTAAAGTATTTTCAAACAAGTTAGGAAAGCTCAACAACTTTTCTCATAGAATTAAACTTAAGGTTGGAGCATGTCCTGTAAAACAAAAACTTAGGTCTGTACCCATATGCGTTAGAGAAGATTTAAAAGTACTTTTGCAAGATCTCATTGATGAAGATATCATAGAGGAAGTAGAATCCTCTGAATGGGTTTCTTCCATTGTTTTCGCAAGGAAATCGGACAATAGTTTGAGGCTATGTCTTGATTTGAGGGCCCTCAATGCAAATTTGATAGTGGACTGCCACCCCTTGCCTAATATAAATGAGGTAGTTTCATTGCTTGAGGGAGCCAAGATATTTTCTACGTTTGATTTGCGGTCCGCTTATCATCAGATTGTTCTCACAGAAGATTCTAAAAATTGTACTGCTTTCCTGACGCCGCAGGGGTTATTTCAATATAAGAGAATGCCTTTTGGATTAGCCTCTGCGGCGTCCGTCTTTCAGAGAGCGATGTATCACATTTTTAAAGACCTGGATGGATTTGTGAGATGTTTCCAGGATGATATCCTTGTGTTTTCTCCTGACCCTGGGAGACACGCTGAGCACATTAAGGAAGTATGTAATCGTTTGGAACAAAATGGTTTGACCTTGAAACAAGAAAAGTGCAAAATGTTTCGTGATAGTGTTGAGTATTTGGGTCATACACTGTCTGGGAATGGTGTGGTTCCTAAGAAATCTTTGGTTGAAGCTATTGTAAATGCCCCAGCTCCTGATAACAGAGAGAAACTGTTGTCCTTTGCAGGACTTTGCGAATATTATAGTAAATTTATCAAAGACTTTGCTACAAAAATGGAACCTTTAAGAGAGGCTTCAAAGGCAGAAAGTTGAATTTTGCTGGTCGCAGAAACAAGAAAGTGCTTTTCAACTTATAAAGAAGGAGATTGTTGAGGCTCCCACTTTGAAACCATTTTGTATCAATAAGACCTGTGTTGTTACTGTGGATGCCAGCATGTATGGTTTAGGGGGGGTTCTTTCACAGAAGTGTGGGAAGGATGAGTGGTGTGTGTCTTTCGCTTCTCGCACTCTCAACGAAACAGAAAGGCGATATTCTGTGATCGAGAGGGAGCTGTGAGGATGTGTTTGGGGAATTGAGCATTTTAGGAATTTTATCTGGGGTAATAGATTTGTACTCAGAACTGATCATAAACCACTTGTTTCTATCTTATCTCCTGGGGGTGGATGGAATGCCACTGCAGATTGTCTTTCTCGACTACCCACTTCCCAGGTGGAAGAAGTTGATGTGTCAGGAGAGATTGAAATGATGGCTTCTGTCTTTGATCTTGTTCCCCAATAATTCTCTACCATTTCTGAGGAAGCGTGGAATCAGAGTATAGTTTCTGACAAGACTTGCGGTTTACTAAAAGATTTCATTCTTAAAGGGTGGCCTAAAGATGGAAGTGTCCCTGTTGAACTTCAGTCCTTTATGCAAGTCTCTCCTGAACTTACCGTGGAAAATGAACTAATTTTTAAAAATGGAAAATGTGTACCTCCTGAGTCTATGCGGGATGCTATTCTCAAGCTTGCACATGAAGGGTATCCTGGGATGTCGTCCATGAAGAGATTAGTTAGATCTAGTTTTTGGTGGCCGGGTTTGGACAAGTCTGTAGACAGGACTGTAAGAGAATGTTTTGAATGTGTTAATAGTGACAAAATGCTGAGAGTTTTTCCTGCTCCCCTTAGACCTGTGCCGTGGCCAGAATGCCCTTGGCAGAAGGTTGCTTTTGATGTTTCGGGGCCTTTTCATTTTTTGCCTCAAGATTCTCGTTTTGCATTGGTAATCATTGATTATCATTCTAAATGGCCAGAGGTTAAGTTTGTTCATCATGCCACCACTGCTGCCATTATTGAGTTTTTCAGGGAAGTCTTTGCCAGGGAAGGTTTCCCAGAGGTTCTTGTGACCGATAATGGAGTACAACTTAAATCTCATGAAATGGAAAGTTTTTTGAATTTGTACAATATTAAACATCTTACAACGGCCCTCTATGAACCCCAGGGTAATGGTCAGGTTGAAAGGTTCAACCGTGTGCTTAAAGATGGTGTTGAGACAGCCAGGAAGTCAGGGAGGGAATGGAAAATTGTCTTGAGACAGAAGATGTGGGCGTATCGTATTACTCCACATTCCACGACCAATCTTAGTCCATTCCGTCTCCTTAGAGGAAGAGAACCAGCTTCTAAGATCTGTCCCTGGTGGATCAAGAATAAGATGTCAGAAAGTGTCGTTGGTAGTGATTTGAAGCAAGTATCGCTTGAGGTTCAACAAAAACAAGAAAAGATGAAAGGGTTTTATGACATAAAAATGAAAGTGAAGGAACCTTCATTTGTTGTTGGTGACTGGGTAAGAGTACGTAAGCCACGTTTTAATATCAAAGGATACTCCAAATTTGGACCTCCTATTAAAGTTGTTAAGGTTAACCTCAATAGTGTAATGACACAAGATGGGAGGATTTGGAATGTTAGAAGAATTGCTAAATGTTGCTTTCCTCCTGATCGCTCCATTCTTTGTGAACCCAACATCTCCGAGGAACCTGACTCTATTGCTTCCAGGATCAAAACTGGTTCTAGGAGTATCAGACCTCCCACTAGAATGAAGGATTATGTTTAAACTGTTAAGGGGAGGGATGTGTTACATTCTTTTGTACTATGTCTTTAAATGCTTTTCCCTTCTTTCATTCTGCTTAGAACACTTTGTTAGGTTCGGATTGTTGAGCTATGATAGAGATTCTGTTTTAGAGTCAGATGCCTGGAGCTCCCTACCTAATCAGCTGTGCAGTCCTGTAACTCCTCCATTAAACCACTTATTCTTAATATAAAACATCTTCTTTGTATTTATTGAATTCAACAGTTGCTTTCTCACCATGAAAAGAAAATGTGTTCCAACGTAAATTTTCTCGAACGTGAAGGAAGAAAACAGTGAAAGAAAGATACAATATGCACTGTAGGTGCTAATGACACACAAGTGCCCTACTGGTCCCCGTGAGAAAAGAAATGAAATGCAGTTCCCAACATTAAAAATGAGATCCTACTCACTGGCCAAATTTGACTTTATTCAGTGCTGTGAGCGTCCTCAATTAAAAAATGGTTCAACTTAGACCATTATTACGTCCAAAGCGCCAACATGTTTCGTTGCTACCACTTTGCGCAACTTCATCAGGGCTAAGGGGATGACCAGTCTTCACTTCACTTAGAATTACCACTTGGTCTGCAGGTATATGACAATAAAAAGACAAAACACGTGCCAGGAGTAAATAACCCCCATTCTCCACTACACAACATACTTGTAATAATAATAATACAAGACCTTTGATTACCGAGTAGTTGCCAGTGTCCCTCGTACCTGCAACCACCTCGTTGTGCGGTACGCGCCAATCGGTCACTTATCCACAGGGTAACCATACACAATTATGGCACATATAGATAAGCGCAAACAGTAAAGTGCTCATTATACATCACATTATCACTTCACACACTCAGACAGAGACTTTTTGTGTGGAAAGTGTCTAAATCTGTTGCTATATCTGCCAATGCCATGGCTTTCAATACTCTCCCCGCACATATATACGTAAATTTCACAATTATTCATTCCACGCCCTTTTTCCCATTATTAATCAAAACTGGGCCTCCACACACCCTACTGTTGTAATGGAGTTCAATATCAATCACCCGCCACGTAATGGCAACAAAGATATACCACAACGCGTCTTTTGCAAGCCTTGGTTTATAGGTAAAAGTAACTCATACGTCAGCCAAAGTCTCAGACGCGAGTCAAAGAGGGTCCAATGACAAACCCTGTCTTTATCCCAAAATACAGTCCCATGCGCCATCCATACGTTCCCCTGCCTTACCACTACCGGGAACTATCTGCGTCTCCAGGCTCCGTCCTCACTCACACGGGCCCCGCGGGCATTTTAAAATTCAACCCGGGCGTCCTTCGAAACGTCATCACGCGACGCGCAGCGTCACGTGACCACACCTCCAGGTCCTTCCTGAATTACACGGGCGCCATGGTGGAGAGGTGAATAAACCACTATTTGCAATACAAATAGGCCCGAACATAATCCCAATTTGTACATTCCTATAAAACCAGGCAAGGGTTAGTTTACTGTTATACATTAACCCACATGGACACAGAGTCCTACGTTATTACCAATGACTGGAACCTATCTATGCTATTACACTCAAATGTGGTAGTTCGCACGTTATTGCCACTAGACATTCATACCAGGAGAGAGAAGGATGTAAACTATTTTGCCACACACAAACGCCGAAAAGGGACAGGGGAGCCGATATTAAAAGGATAGGCGCGCCATCACAATTCATAGAGCCCCTCTCCCAGAACATACCAAAAGACATGGCTGTAGACTGGCCTCAATGTCTACTAATTTTATTCCATTCTATGGAATCCTTCAGACCACACCGGTCCACTTGTTCAGAAAAAATCCATTTAGCCTCTTTTCTTGCTAAGATGGTATCAGCATTATGCGTTTCTACGACCACCCTTTCGAGTACCGTCCACTTCAGAGCCCTGAAGTCATGTTTCATCTCTTGAAAATGTTGTACCAGATGAGTTGTTAATCTGCCTGCTTTAAGGGTGCTAAGATGTTCTTGAATACGCACTTTCACCTTGCGAGTGGTGAGTCCGATGTAATGTAACCCACAAGAGCAGGTGAGCCTGTAGATGACATTTGAGGTATTGCAATTGCTAAATTTAGTCAAATGCCATACTTTGCCACTCACCAGGGAGACACTTTTAGTAGCTTGTGTAAGGTCGCACACTGAACACCCACCACAAGGGTAATGACCAGATGGTAGATTGGATGATTGTGGCATCACGAAGGAACTTGTATGGACCAGTTTATCTTTTAAGTTAGGGGCTCTTCTGAATGCAAACCGCGGCGGCGGCATCTTCTTAGCACTTGTATCCAAAATTGACCAATGTTTTCTTATTATCTGTCTTACTTTTGTTGAAAGAGGATCAAAGGTGGTAACCACAGGTAGACACTCGTCCTTTTGTTTTGCATTTCTCTCCAATAGAGCATCACGTGGGGTATTTAATGCACGTTTGCGGGCTCTTCTGATCACCTTGGCAGGATAGCCCCTGGCTCCAAGCTTGGTTGCTAGCTCTTCCGACTGTTCCATGAACTTATCAGTGGAGGAACAATTCCGGCGGTATCTCAAAAACTGCCCCACCGGAAGATTGTCACGGAGCGCTCTGGGGTGGAAAGAGCGATAGTGCAGCAAGGAATTCCTATCCGTCAGCTTCTGATGGACAAAGGTACATAACCTATTGTCCCTTGCTGTTATATCCACATCAAGATAGACTGCAGAGATGTTACTAAAAGACCATGTAAACCTCAGGCAACCATCCACCTGGTTTAACCAGGTCAGGAACGTCAATAAAGAGTCCTCTGAGCCAGTCCAGATGCAAAGGATATCGTCAATGTACCTCCTCCAAAGAGAAATATTCTCTTTGAAGGGGTTAGAGGCATGATGAATCACATTGTTTTCAAACTGGCCTACATAAATGCAGGCCAGACTCGGCGCAAATGTAGCCCCCATTGACGTACCTGACACTTGAAGATACAGCTGATTCCTGTACTCAAATTTTTTTTTTGTGAGAGCCAATTCAATACACTGCAAAACAAAGGACTGGGGAGTGTCATAAAACCATTCCAGCTCCCCAAGAGCACGCGCTGCTGCCACCAGCGTGGCATCCTGGGGTATGCTGGTGTACAAGGATTCGATGTCAATAGTAACTAAAAATTGCTCCCTGGGGTCAAACACCACTGTATTAAGAATATTAAGTATATCAGTGGTATCCTGCACAAAGGATAGCTGTGTGATGACTGCTTCTCTTAAGAAAAAGTCCGCAAACTGGGACAAAGGCTCCAATACAGATTGGATACCTGACACGATCGGGCGACCAGGTGGTGGGCGCTGAGGTTTGTGGATCTTCGGCAAGATATAAATTGGACATATAGACACTTGAATTAGCGGTATTAGACCGCATCGTTGGGGGAGTCGTTAGAAAATATTATAGACTCCTCCAGTGTCTGAAAGTTAAGGATATCTGTCCATTGAGTTAGGCCCTGGTTGTTGATAATACTTTATTACCCAAGCCCAAAAGGGTGAATTGGGTTGCCCATTCTTTTGATAAACTTTCTAAAAGTGGCATTTTCAGAAGTGCAACTTTAAATACACCTTTACAATTAAAGAGAATTTAAAAATTACAATTAATTTGAGGCTAAACAGCATATCTCTATCTGCGCCCAATCAAATGTTATTACTTATTAAATGTAATTAGGTAACCCAATGTAAGTTGTGTACAGTAGTGAAACATGACTTTAGGCGTTTTTCACTGCCAGGACATGTAAAACTTAAACCCATATGTCCTACTTTATAATTACAAGGCACCCTGCCCTGTGAGCCTTTAGGGCCTACCTTAGGGATGACTTATACGTATTAACAAGGAGGTTTATGCCTGGCAGAAGATTTATTTTTTAAATGTTCAAAAGAGTGCTGGGATGCACACCATTCTCTTCTTAATACGTCATATTTGTCCTGAAATTATCCTAGACTGCGTGCTCACTGGTTTAGTGCCTTGCCCTGGTGGCACGCTGATAATGGACCATACTGTATGGGGCGACATATCTCCCCAAGACCAGTTGCACAGCTAAATTTGTGAATATACAAGCGTGATTTAAGCACCAAAAAAGAGGAACAAAGTACTGAGTACATGGAGTAAAATGGATTAAAAATTCAGAGCGTTGTATATTCACTAATTTAGCTGTGCAACTGGTCTTGGGGCGATATGTCGCCCCATACAGTATGGTCCATAGAAGATTTATTTTGCCAGACTTAAACGTCAGATTAAAACTGCACTACAGGCTGCAGTGGAAGGCCATATACATGTTTTAAGAGGCTACTTCAGTGGGTGGCACAATGAATGCTGCAGGCCAACTAGTAGCATTGAAGTTACAGGCCTTGGATACAGGTGCCGATTAGGTGCTGTTCAATTTTACCAAGTTTGAAGGAGAGAGCACAGGCATATATATTTTTTTTTTAATTTTTAATTTTTCCATTTTGTGATAACTACACGGTGGGTGAATATGTGCGGGCAGCCATCCTGCACCAAAGCGAGCACAATGTACAAGGGAAACCTTTGACACAAGGGAGTCCGCCAATTACAGATACCAATAATCATACATATACATATACCAGGGAACATATACATAGCAGTATTATGAGCTTTCGCTGTCTTCGCAGATTGATCCATTATCATTCGCATCTGTCTCAATGTGATCGCTCGCAACCACATCAGTGGTTAAGAGATCCCTGCAGAGTTCTCTCCACATTCTAAGGTCCTCATCCAATTTCTCATCCTTCCTACACTCTTTCATGTGGACCTCCTCTGCAGTCGACCACTCACGCACATCCTTTAATCAATCGTCCACTAAGGGGGAGCGCCTACCCATCCATACTATGGCGACCCTTTGTCTCGCTAATACCAGGATTAATTGCAGTAATTTATATGCCATCTTGCGCTTTTTGGGTCTTTGGACTTGCCCCAACAGGCAATGCATAGGGGTTGCCTCCATTTGAAGGCCAGTTCCCACCCTCGTTCGCTCAGCCACACTCATCCAGAACTGGTGTACCTCCAGGCACCTCCAGGCTAAGTGTATAAAGTCCGCTCCTTCCCTACTCCATCTGGGACAGGCATGGGAGCGGTCAGGGTCAATGCGATTCTGCCACACTGGAGTCAAATACACACGGTGCAGGTAATTAAAATGTATTAACTTGAAACGGGCATTACAGGATACAGTGTGAGTTGGGGTGCATGCTGCTTTCCAAGTCCTGTCACCCTTGTGCAACTGTAGATTTCCGTCCCAGGCAATCCGTGCCCTAGGAGGTGGAATCCTTGAGTCTGCCCTCATGGCCTTATACAACAGTGAGATTAGTCGACGTCCACTCCCGCAGATAAGCATAACATCGAGTGTTTTGGTCATCTGAGGACCGTTCGGATATGTAAGCCACGTTGCTCTGGCCAAGTCTGTGAGACCCGCATGTGGCAAATACTGTCCCTGCCCCAAGCCGAACCCTTCGCTAGCCTGTTGATACGTAATAAAGGTTTCATTAGGGTACAGGTCTGCCAACACCTGACATCCGCCCTCCCTCCATGCTTTAAATTAAATGTTTTCCACCATTTTTCGCACTGGGGCTAGAATCTAGATATTCAGTTCCCGGTGGAACGGCGCATGTCTGAGTATGCGCTCCTCAAATTCTTGCCAGATATATGTGGTCTGTTTGACCACGTGCGGCAGGTTTGCGGGTGCACCCGCCCCCTCCATCAAGGTCGCTGGTAGACTATCTGGCTGTACTCTCCCCCTGAGCAGATGCTTCTCCCAGTTGTCTCCCTCATCCAACCACCGGGAGATGTGTCAGGAAGTAGTATAAGTCCACCCTGGGTGCCTCTAAACCCCCCTCATATTGCCTTGTTAGAACCTGTAGGGCCACCCTGCTGCGCTTGCCTGCCCAGTATAGCGACACCAGTACTGAGTTAAGCTGCCTAGACACTGCCATGGGTATGCCACACAACGAGTTCTGAAGTACGTATAGGCAACGGGGTAGGACAACCGTTCTGGCCACTGCAATTCTACCCATAATGGAGAGCGGCAAAGTGTTCCAGAAGGTCACCGAATGCTTCAGGGATTCAAGTACTCCAGTTACATTCAGTTGTAGCAATTGTGTCTCCCCGTGTGCAATTGTATGCCTAAGTATCGAAAGTGCCCTGTCTCCCAATGCAGCCCAAGTCTCGGTAAGTCCTCCATTGGTAGCGCAGACAGCGCAGACAACCCTGCCAGCGGAAAGATCAAAGATTTATGCCTGTTAAGGCATAGACCAGAGTAAATGGCGAACTCATCTAAAATCTGCACGAGTTTAGGAATTGCTATTCGAGGGGACGCAACATAGAACAGTGCATCATCAGCATATAGCGATATTCGATGAGAGCTCTCCCCTACACATATTCCCCAATGCTCAAGGTCCCGTCTGGCCCACATCGCAATGGGCTCAATGGCCAGGGCAAAAAGCAACAGGGATAGAGGACAACTCTGCCGGGTTCTTCGCCCCAATGTCCAGTTCGACGACCGACTCTGGCCCACCCGGACACATGGCTCCGTATAGAGAAGCTTGACCCACCTGCAGGACTTATCATCTTCAGGCATGTAGCCGCTGGCGGTAATGAGAAAGCGTATATTTGTCCAGTCTATCCCAGGTATCACTGATCTGAATGAATTTCCGTTAATGCATCCTCCCTGTCCCTCAACTCTCGCTGTAACTGTTACCGGACACCGCAAGTAAGTCCCATTCCCGCCCTGCTTACTACTGCCTTCATAGCTTCCCATCGTGTACCTCTGCTAGCTGTGGTGGTCCAGTTGAGTGTCCTATATTCTGAAAGTGACGCCCTTCCCTCCTGATCCTCCAAGATCTCAGGGGGCATTTGCCAATGGCGGGCCCCAGCTCGATAGCATTCCACTGTACTGGGCAGCTCACTGGGGCATGGTCCGATAAAAACCTAGCCAGATGGGTTACCTCAGCTGCCAGAAGGGCGGGTGTCTCGGTCACTAAAATCCTATCCAACATGTTATGTGTGTTGGTGAGTAACATGTGAAGAGCCTCTGCGTCGGGTGCCCTATTCGCCAAGCATCCTGCAGCCCCAACTCCCTCATCATGTATTGCAGTTGTTTTGTCATATGAGGCTTAGTGCCCGCTCTGGGGGGATGTCTGTCAAGGGCAGGGTCAAGAATGCAATTAAAATCCGCCAGCCATCATGGAACCCCAGAACACTCCCACACCTCTGCGGCATACCACACTCATGCACGTATCAATTTGGTCTTTATGCCTGCCCTAGACTGCCGTGACGTCACGGACATTAGCAGCCTCCCCTGGGGCATATCGGACCACTCTCCTCTTCTCCTCTGGATGGGAGGCCCCTCGGGCGCGTTACGCCCCATTTGGAGACTGAACGCCTGGTTTCTTCAAGACGGCAAGTTTCGGAAGATGATCGGGGAGGAACTCCAACAATACTTTCTCATTAACCAAAACACAGTCCCCTCCCCGGGCTCACTCTGGAAAGCTGGCAAAGCCACAATCCGAGGCTTCGCCAAGGGACAACTTAAGGCCAAGCGATTGGCACAGAACAGCCGGATCACCCTCCTAGAAGCCCAAGCGACCCGCTTGGAGCAGGCCTTACCAGAATCGGCGGGAGAGAGGCAGAATCAACAACTCGTGCTATTGCGAGATGAAATCAAACAATTATCGCTTGAATTGGCAAAATTAATGTGGAGGTCCTCAGTAGCCCATATGTGTGGCTGGGGAGACAAAAATGGGAAGATACTCCACATTCTGACATCGCAACCCCTGGCGAACCGTATAGTCCCGGAGATCCAGGATTAGCAAGGTGTTACCCATCGTACGCCTGCCTCCAATGCCCAAGCCTTTGCCGACTACTATTCTTGGCTCTACTCAGCTGACCGAGCCGAAATCTCAGACCCTGTCCTGTCTAGCCTGGGAGTTGTCCAACTCCCGCGATTAACAGAACCAGAAACTGCCCAACTAGATCTACCCATTAAAAGGGAGGAAATAAGAGAGGCCATCTCCCTGGTCGCCTTCGGGAAGGCACCTGGCCCAGACGGGTTCCCGCAGGAATACTATGCATCATTCCGGGACATCCTGATACCCCACCTCCATGACCTATATACCGAGGTAATGGAGAAAGGAGCCTTCCCACCCGAAACAGATTCAGCAACCGTGGTGGTCATTCCTAAATCACAACCCCCTTCGGCTTCCTTTTCAGACTACCGTCCGATCTCCTTAATAAACATGTAAGTCCAAATTTACGCGACAATCCTGGCCCAGCGCCTTAGACTAGTTCTCAGTAAGCTCATTCAACAGGACCAGTGCAGCTTCATGCCGCTCCGCAGCACGAGGCACTGTCTTCGGCGCCTCCAGGTGGCCCTGGCCCACCACCACCAACTCACCCCCTACTTGGCACTTTTGCTGATCAACTTCGAAAAAGCCTTCGACACGGTCGACTGGCGATATCTGGAGGAAGTGATAGACGCTGCAGGCATGGGACAGCATTTCTGTCGCCTGGTGTGGGTTCTGTATTCCAACCCCACGGCAAGAAAACTCATTAACGGGGCCCTCTCGGAGGTCTTCCCTATCCGGAGAGGGATGAGGCAAGGGTGTCCCCTGTCACCCCTCCTCTTTGCCCTCGCGATAGAGCCGCTAGCCTGCCTCATCCCAGCAGAAGCACAGATCCAGGGCTGGAGATGGAGGGGTGCACATGAGGATCGGATAGTTCTATATGCGGACAATGTCCTGCTCTTCCTAGCTGACCCAGCACACTCGGGACCCAGGTGCCTCCAAATCCTCTGCACCTTCGAACAGGTTTCAGGCCTGCGCCTGAATCCTGCTAAATCAATCTTAGTGCCCCTCCACACGTCGAGAGAATGCGTAGACTGGCAGTATTTGGGTATTTGGATCACGTTGCTCCCAGACCTAGCATGGTCGCTTAACATTAGCCCACTAGTCAAGAAAACCAAGGGGGGGGGGTGTGGCCTAGCTCATGGCCGATTAGGACGTGTTGAAGGAGAGCTCCCGCCGGACCTAAACCCTGCTGTACCACCACCTATAAAGAAACTCTAACTGGCCTCTCTGGAGCTCTAGTCCGGCCCCTGTCTAGTGGAAACCTGAATTCATGCCCACAACGTTGTGAGGGGACGGTCCCGTCCCGAGGGCTGAGCACGGCTACTGGAGCAAAGATGGCGGCTCGCCGAGATGAGTAATCACTGCCTCTTCCTCTACAGACCCGCAGAGAGACGAAGGGCGCCCTGGGCCGACCCGACCGTTTGGGGCTCATTGAGGAGGGGGCGCGGTGGGTCCGGGTTCCCAAACCCCACCCTCTGATTATAAAACCGGACTCGCCTGGGTGACGCAACCGACTTTACACGACCGCGACCGGCGCGGATTCCTAGTTGGTGGCGGTGGACCCATATACACGTCGGAGGGGTTTTTTACAAAGTGGCGAGAACGGAGTGGGCTAGCCCGCTGGAGAGCCCACCTGAAGCGTGACTCTGCCACGGCACCGCCGGCGGTGGCGTGGGTCGGCTGGGGGATCCCCGTGTGATGCTTGCAGTCTGCTGAGCGGAGTTCCTGTTCCCGGTGCACCGGAGGAGGTGAGGAGACCCTCCGCATTTCTCTGCTTTCGCACCGGCTCCTGAGACGCACACTATTGGGCCGGTGAAGTGGTGACCTCCCCCTCCCTTGGCAGACCGGAGCATTCTACCCGCAGGGGCCGCCTTCGGCGGGCCCGAGAACTGCCACGGCTTACTTTGTGGAGACGGAGGGAGGGGTGTGAGGCCCTGTGCTCCTGCGCTGAGCCTCCATTAGCAGAGGCGGTGCAGCTGGGTTCCATTGGCTGTAGATACCCGGAGCCTCCATTCAACGAGACGCCTCTGCCCGGCCCTTTGTTCTCCCTCCGGCTGCACTGTGCCCCCTTCCCCCCCTGCGTGATCGCTGCCGCCGGCCGGATGGTGCCTTGGCCGGTGTTCTATGCAGGGGAGTGAAGAAGATTACAGTGCCTGCCAGTTTGTGCCCAGCCCTGCAGAGAACACTCCCTCCGGCTTCCATTACCGTCCACCCTCCCTGGCAGGATAGAGAGCCCTGGTGCAGGGGCTACATTTGGTGACTGGGGAGCTAAAGAGGCTGGCTCCGTGGTGGTGCGGGGAGGGGGACGGGGGACCCCCTGTTCCCATGCTGACGCCCGGATTGGGGTAACAGATGTATTGAGCCTTGATGGAAGTATGTGCCCGGGATAAGTGATGACAAGTGTTTACCTGGCTGGTGGATCGCCTACGGATGTAATGACTGTTTTGGCTTTGCATTGCTGTTTGTGAAGGGCGGTGGAGTGTACGGAACCTTCTGCTCCTGATTTTATTTTTTATTTTTTGTTTGATTCATTGCCACCCGGGTAAGGAACGGAAGGGGCGTGGCTCCTGATAGCCTGGGAACTATTGACGGCCCGCATGGTGTTGGGAACGAGAAGACACCCGCAACTGATGATGCAAATTTAGTGAGGAAGTGGATGCAACTTACAGGGTGACCCCAAAACATCTCTGTGATACACCATAGACTACTTTGGTGAAGTGGTCTATCCTGGGGCCTCGGACTGAGAATAGACGGGTGGCCTCGTCGCCCTTTTCCGCCATAACGTTTCTACAGGAGGGGCGGAGACCGTATCCCTCGGATCTTGTCCCAGGAAGACTGCGCTGATTGCGCGTAAAGACGCCCAGCTAAGACAGATATACCATAGGGCCATGGCTAAAGATAAAGAATCGAAACTCCTGAAGCAGGGGAAGATGGATAAATATACCAAAGTACTCCCGTCGCAGACTGAGGCATTGGAAATGCCATCAGCGCCAACAGATACGGCGTTGCTTCTGCAGGCCATCCAGAACTCTAGAGAAGCCCTGAAGGACAAGATTGGGGCAGTCGGCTCGGAGGTATCGCTGCTCCGTCAAGACCTGCGTAAAGTGTCGGAGAGAGTGACGGAGGCGGAGAACCGAGTGTCAGAAGTGCAGGACGCTGTCAAGGACTTACAAAAGGGGATGAGGGACATGCATAATGTCACGGCGGAAATGCTGTGGAGAATTGACAACGCGGAAAACCGAGCGCGGCATGGATAGAGGAGAGACCAAAAATTCGGTCCCTGGAGGGAACACGGCCCGATGCCCATGCGGCCTGAGATGGGCCTGGGGGAGGGAGGCCTCCCCGGCGAAGGCGTCGCACTACTGAGAACAGATCGCGCAGACTAGGCCCGGGAACTCCATATGCCCTCAGGAGGCGAGCTCCAGAACAAGGACGTCAAGAACACCGAACAGAGGCGTGCTCCCAGTATGCTCCCGAAACAGCACGGAGAGCTGACTCCTCTAATCCTCATACAGACTCCGAGGAGAATGCTGACTTTTCTGGATCAGAGGCGGGACATCCACTGGTGGACGAGACCCGGGCCCTTGAACAGAGTGGTGAAATTGACAAACCTGCAGAGGGAACTCTGCCAGTGGTACTCGACCTGAATGAACAGGGTACAGCAGCTTGAATACCGGCGGAGAGGGTTCGAGAACCAACATTGGACACTCCCCCACCTCCAGTTCTTCTCTTGTGAAGTGTTCGGGCTACAACCTTGAACGTGTTGGGTAACTGAACAACAAATTGTAAGTGTTGGAGTTTTGGGGTGTTTGATTGGGTGGGGTGAGGACGACAGACCGACCGACTCTCTCCAGCTGAAGGTCACTTCCAGGGATGGGGGGACAGACAGCGAGGTGGGGGTGGAGGGAGGTGGGGGGGTGGTAGGGTGTTTATACAGTTCAAGTTTGATTGGTTACATGCAGGGTTATTGCTTACTATGGAAGCCACGAGGAGACATTCCCTTCAGCTGTGGGGTGCTGGTGGGGTTCTATTTTCTCTCCCCCTAGTGCCTCAGGCCGCATTACATCACCACCTGTTGACAGATGACCCAAAGACCTAACCTAACAGTTATGACCTGGAACGTCAACGGATTGGGGGATAAGATCAAAAGAGGGCTCGTGACGCAACTCATTAGGAGACTTCACCCAGACGTCGCAATGCTCCAAGAGACTCACCTTAAGGGTACTCGGTGTGGGTTTATTGGGCGCGGGGCGTACAAGGTCCTGGCGCATTCAGGTTTCTCGTCTGGGGCACGGGGAGTGGCTATTCTGATTAGGAAGACCATCCCTTTCCAAATCACGCACATATGGCAAGATCCCTTGGGTAGATACGTTGGGGTTTCCGGATTGTGGGGAAGGGTAGAGAACACATTGATCTGTGCTTACACGCCACCCAGGCTACAAGCACCCACCATGACCAAGATCATAGATATACTGACCGAGACGCCCTCAGCACTACACATAGTGGATGGAGATTTTAACGACGTCATGGACCCAGTACTTGACCGCACTACTAACGGGGACAGATCCATACTGGCCGCCCCTCTGAAACGATTCACTGTGACAATGGGCCTGATAGATGCATGGAGAGAGAAACACCCCCAGACCAGACAGTTCTCCTTCTACTCCGGGGCACACGACTCACACTCCAGATTAGATTATATCTTCGTTCCTAAGGGAGAATTACGTACTGTGGTACGAGCGGACTACACTGTTCGAGGACTCTCTGACCATTCCCCACTCTTGGTAGAGATGAGTTTGAGGACACGAGACGGCGCCCGCACCTGGCGGCTTAGTCCGTGGGACCTGCGCAATGACAAAATAGCGAGAGGGATAAGGGTAGACACGAAGGTGTACTTTGAAGAAAATAAGGACTCGGTCCCTTCTGGGGTGACGGTCTGGGAGGCATACAAGACTGTGCTGCGGGATAGGGCCCAAAGTCGTGTAGCCTGGGAAAAAAAAGAGAGGGACAGAAATATGGTGGCGCTGGAACATAAGATAGAGGAGCTTGAAGTTAAAATCGCCCAGGGCAGTGACCTAGACTCCATGCGTAGGCTGGATGCCCTCAGGATTGAATATAAGGAGATGGCTACGGAAAGTGCTAAAAAGCAACATTTGGCGACTCTGCACCGACTTTACGAGGTTGGGGATAAGGCGGGTAAGCTCCTGGCCTGGATTAGTAGATGAGAGGTCCAGGATAGATGGGTGAGGGAGGTGATAGACCCCCAGGGAATCACCCACTCCACAGATGAGGGAATAGCACATGCATTCGCCGAATACTACAGAGACTTGTACCGAGCCCGGACATCTAAGTCCTTCGATGAGATTGGGGACTACCCGGCGACGATTCCCACTCCAGTTTTAGGAGAGGATGACGCCCGAGACTTGGAGAGTGACCTGTCTTTGACAGAAATCCAAGATGCAGTGGCGAAACTTCGTCCAGGGAAGACCCCTGGCGCCAATGGACTGCCAGCGGAATTCTACAAGAGGTACTCCAGTATCCTGAGCCCCCATCTGCTTAGGCTTTTTATCGACTCCCGTAAAGAGGGCATTTTGCCACCAGATCTTATGATGGCTACTATTGTCGTTATTTATAAAGAGGGTAAGCCCCGTGATCACTGCGGCTCCTACAGGCCCATATCACTCCTTAACTCGGAAGTCAAAATATTAGCCACCGTCTTGGCCACCCGACTCCTTAGGGTTGTTACAGCCCTGGTTCATGAAGACCAGTCGGGATTCATGCCGGGTCGTTCTACTCGACTCAATCTTCGACGAACTCATAATTGACTTATGAAAACGCGGTCCCAAACAAATCCACAGGCGTTCCTGTCCTTGGACGCAGAAAAGGCGTTCGACGCCGTAGACTGGATGTTTCTAGATGCCGCTTTGACTAAATTTGGGTTAGGACCGAAATTTCGAAGCTGGGTGACACTTCTTTATAATCAACCGGTGGCCATGGTGCGAGTTAATGGTACGGGCTCGGCGTCTTTCCCAATTGAGAGAGGGACAAGACAGGGTTGCCCCCTCTCACCCTTACTCATTGCGCTGACCCTCGAATACCTGGCATGTAAAATCAGATCCCATCCCTCCATTAGGGGATTCCGCGGTACTCCCACAGACACTGCAGTAGAAAAAATTTCTTTGTACGCCGACGACATTTTATTATACATCTCTCACCCATTCACGACCTTGCCGGCCTTGTTCGAAACAGTAGTCGAATATGGCTGCTACTCGGGTTACAAAATCAACTGGAATAAGTCGACGTTCTATTGCCCAAATGACTCCCAGACGGACTGTCCCCTGCCCGGGGAACTCCGAGTCGCACAGCAAGGTTTGAAATACTTGGGTATCTTTGTTACGCCCCATCCCGAAATATGCAGGAAGGAGAACCTAGAGACTATCCTGACTAATTTCAAGTCGGACATTGAAAGATTGAGAGACCTCCCCCTCACCTTACTTGGGCGGGCGGCACTCTTTAAAATGATTACCCTACCGCAACTGCTTTATGTTCTTCAAAACTCGTACCATCCCCTCCCTAAAAGTACCTTTACTGAAATTGCTAGTAAAACCCGCACCTTATTATGGCAGGGGGGACGCCCTAGAATAGCGCTTAAGACACTACAACGTAATCCATATAACGGAGGGATTGCACTCCCAGATATAGAAGCCTATTATTGGGCCTCGCACCTGATACCCATAAATGAGTGGATACATAAGAATAGACTCCACCCCACTTATCGCCTGGAAAGGGCGGAGATGCTGCAGCACACGTATTTACATTATCTTTATGGAGGGAAGGGCAGCTCCCGACTGCTACCCGCAACTCGAGGGACTCTGTCGGCATGGGCAAGGGCGACTAAAATTATGGGTTGGAGGGCTCGGGTCACGAGGAGCACGCCGCTCTGGGAGGGGGCATGGTTTAAAGAGTTAGGGAAGCTCAGAGGATTTGGATCATGGGATCTCCTTGGGATCTCCACAGTAGGAGATGTCATAGAAAATGGCGACCTAAAAACATGGACAAAGCTCAAACAGGAGTATGAGTTGAATGACTCTCAATTTCTTAAATACCTGCAATTGCGCCATGCCTGGCAGAAAGACTTTTCCAAACGATCAACTTCCGGAGTACGCTCCTCTGGAAGGTAGGCTTCTGCAAGAGGAGCTAATTTGCAAGGCGGACTCTTTTACTTATAAAACTATTAACAACATCCCGGATGGACTGGTGGGGCTTAGAGCAAGATTGGAGGGAGAGGTGGGAGCCCTGGAGGACATAGACTGGGACGCGGCATTAATGCACCCCAGAGAGGTAGCCATAAAGGCGAGACTTCGTCTTATCCAATTTAAGATACTACATCATATATATTACGATCGAAATCGGCTGCACAGAATGGGGCGGGCTGACTCATCATCCTGTCTGACTTGCTCCGGGGCTAATAGTGACTTTTTCCACACGGTTTGGCTATGCCCCGAATTGCAGATATACTGGACGCAGATACTCAAATTACTGGGAGACGTATTGGGAGTGACGCTACCCATGGAGCCCCGTTTTGTGATACTGGGGATACCAAACGACGTAGATATTACCAGAGCGCAACTGATTTTCGCTTTCTTGGTGTTGGTGGTTGCTAAACGGGACATAGCGCGAAAGTGGCAGACAAACCTACCATACAGGACTGGACAAGGGGAATGGACTTATATATGGCGGCTAAACGTGTCAAATATCACAGCAGGGGATGTCCCAAAAAAATTTCATAGGATCTGGGACCCATGGAGACGTTACTTTGGGCTCGATATTGGGGACGACACACAACGTTCCGCAACGCATTCCACACAAGGAACTCCCATGGCGGGGTCAGGATGACAACTGATGTTAGGCATATCACGAATGGACATATGAGGCCACCTCTAGATCTCTAATACACCTGCATGGTGGTCAATTGGAAACAAGGGTGGTGTTTATACTTTTACATGTATCAGCAAGGGGAAGGGAGAGTGGCTATGTTATAAAAGAGATTGTTTCCGGTCAAAGACGTTTAATTTTTGTGGACATATCCTGCAGTGACTGTACTTTGCCAATTGTTAAGTTGAAAAATAAAAATAAATGTATTAAAAAAAAAAAGAAAACCAAGGAGGACCTCCGTAGATGGCAAACGCTCCCACTTAACCCCATGGGGAGAATCGCTCTGTTTAAAATGATGGTTCTCCCCCGGTTCTTGTATATCATCCAGAACACCCCATTCCATCTCCCGTGAGGATGGTTCAGAGAGCTTGACAGCCTGGCTACAGTGTTCCTCTGGGGAAATTCGAGACCGTGCATGAGCCTCGCCCACTGTCAAATACCCCCTTTGACGGAGACTAGGGAATGACTAACCTCTACTACCTGGCTACTCGCCTATTAGTCTTACACCACTGGTTTAACAGAGGCTGGTCTGACCCGGCTTACAGAGTGGAACTGGAGGGACTGGGACTTTCCCGGATCCAAGCGATGTTATATGAGGACCCTAAACCTGGTGCACTTCCCAGGGTGACTTGGGTGGTCTTAATCACCTGGCATTCCGCATTGCGCTACACACACTGGGAAACTAAACTCACGCTACAGACTCCCCTGTGGCATGGCGCCTGGCTTCGGGAGGTGGGAGCGTTGGAAGGGTTCCGGAGCGGGGCCTAATTGGTATAATGCAGTTGGGGGATGTATGGAGGGGAGGCCACCTATGCTCCTTTCGAGACCTACAGACTGTATATTCACTGCACCCTTCACAATTTTACAAATACCTACAACTCCGCCACGCTCTTACCTCACACATGCAGGCAGGCACTACATTTCCAGAATTCAGTCCCCTAGAGGCTCAAATCCTGATGTGTAACCTTGGGAAGGGAGGGATATCCAAGATTTACCGGTCGCTGACTAACTCCCCAACCACACTTGACCCCCATAGACACTGATGGGAAACATGGGTGGGCCCGTTGGAGGACGAGGATTGGAGAGACGCTCTGATGGCTCCCAAACTTATCACTATTTCAGCCAGGCACGAATGGTCTAACTGTACTACCTCCACTGAACATATCTCACCCCAAATCGCCTCCCCCGAGTGGGGCTTTCGGCCACTCCGGCCTGCACGTGCTCTGGGCTAGAACCTGCAGACTTCTATCACATGATATGGGCTTGCACCCACCTCGCTTCGTATTGGGTGGCACTAGTGTCCGAACTGACCGACATATTGGGCTGGGAGGTTCCACTTAACCCCCTGACTCTGCTCCTGTGAGTCATGGATGGCTTAGTCAGATCCAGATCGGATAAGCTCTTCCTGGGAACAGCCATTATGGTGGCCAAACAAGACATTGCGGCCTGATGGAAGGACCCTGCCCCTCCCCCCCAAGCATAGTCAAATGGCTCAAGGGCGTAGATTGGTGTGACACACAAGAAAAACCAGTATACGAGGCCAGAGACTGTCCTGCTAAACATGGTTGGTGTGGGGTAAATGGCTGGGTCTGCTAATATAAAGGGAATGAGCCGTTGTGCGAGACGTTTTGAATTTTGCATACGCTATGTCATGAATCGTATACAATTAAGTATGATGGCAATGTCAATGCATTAGGTCTGGAAAAGAGTATTGAGCAGTGCTGTTTTACATGTCATGAAAAATTCAATAAAATTGGTTATAAAAAAAAAAAAAATCCCCCAGCATCCAGGTCTGCTGCTATAAGATCCTGTAACTCTTGATTAAAGGCCAGCTCGTCTGTTTTCGGGGCAAAGGTGTTTAGGATGGCGAAGTCACGGCCATCCAATTGACCTCGTAGGAGCACATAGCGCCCCCCCACATCTGCCTCCATATACTGGAGAGTGAACGGAGTTCCCGGGATCACCCAGATCAGCGCGCCCCTAGCGTACGTGAAATAGGAGGAGTGAAATACCTGGCCCCGCCACTTTCTCGATACCCTTGCAGCCCCTGTGTCATCTAAGTGTGTTTCCTGCAGGCATGCAAATGTTATGTTATGTCTTTTCAGAAAGGAGAGCACCCTGTGACGCTTAGTACAAGTGCCCGGTCCCCTGACATTCCAGCTCAGAAACTTAACCTCCCGTGTTATGGCATCCCTGCTTTTTCCTCACCCTGCATGAGCTCCAGCAACCACCACCCAGTACTCCCACCCACCGCACATCCATACAACTTGTAACGATCATTAAACAGAAAACAAAAACTCCCTACCCCCCCACCCACGGACAATACACGAACCACTTCACAGTCAAGATTGCCCACCTCATGCTCGTGTCAGGACGTACACAGCATCCCAATTATCCCAACAGGGGCAAGTCAATAGCGGTTGTCCCAATCCGCACACCCATATATAAATCAGCAGATGCACAGCAATTCTTGTGTACTGCAAAGGATAGCAGCTACCCCCCTCAAGCTCCCATTGCGTATCCCCATGCTCCCCTCACTCATCCAAACACACATGGATCGGCTCATTTCCTATGTATTCACATTAATTTCCCAAAAAAGGGCATTCTCGCCTTAACCATGCAGCTTTCCTCTCAGGCACGCTGTACAACACTCCGACCAAAGGGCCTCAGCTCAGCCATTGCTTGTCTCAGTCACCCCCCAATTCGGGGGCCTCATTCATCAGGGTCTCGGGAACAATGTCCACAGTTGGGCCCAGGGTCTGCGCCACTCCCTCCCAGTCCGGGGAGGCAACCACAGGCGGAAGATCCGGGGACCCAGCATCTATATTGGCCTCCAACTGCAGCGATCTGTCCTCTCCCACCGTGATCCTGTGTTCCAATTTAGAATCCGGGTCACGAGTCTCCGTCCGGCCAGTTCGCTGTCGGGGCCCCCTGCCTGGGCGAGAACCCCATCTCCGCTTCTGCTCCCGTGGAGGGAGTCAGTCCCCCCGGATTTTGAGCCACTCCCAAACTTCCTCCAGGGATTCAAAGAAGTGAGCCTTGTCCTGTGCCAAGATTTTCAATTTGGTTGGATAAAGAAGCATATATTGTAGCTGTAAATCTCGTAACTTTCGCTTTACCCCTAATAAGGATTTCCGGAGCTCCTGGACCTGCCTAGTGTAGTCCGGGTATATAGTAACTTTATTGTTTTCATACTGAAGATCTTGTTCCCTGGCAGCACATAGAGTACAGTTTCTGTTGCAGTAGTTTAGCACCTTCGCTATTATAGCACAGGGCTGCGTGCCAGAGGTTGGGGGCGGCACTAGCGCCCTGTGGGGCCCTCTCAATCGCGAACAGAGTAGATAGTCCCTTATGGCAGAGTTGCAAATGGATCCAGTGTTCCAGGAATTGCTCGGTTGATCCCTGCTCTGCCTTTTCTGGGATTCCCAACATGCAGATGTTACTGCGTCTAGCACGTCCTTCTGCGTCTTCTGCCCGTTGCTCCAGTGCCCTCATGGACATCATCATCTGTGCTACTTGCTGTTTAAGGGTTGTCACGTCTCCACGCAGTTGTGCAATATCACCCTAAGGTGCCGTGACATTGTCGGCCACCTATCGCAAATCCTATCGGAGCAAGTTGTCTATTGAGACTGATTCAATGCGGTCTTCCAATGCCTTCCTGGATCCCTGTATAGCGGCCAGGAGTTCCACCCGGGTGGTTTGTATTTGGGGCACTCGTCCACTTCTTTCGCCCCACCACCCCCTAGTCTGTCTGGTTATGCGCTGGGGGGGATCCTTCAATTATTCTATATTCAGGTGAGTAGGGTGGCGCCTGAATTAGGCTGGCGGAGCGCTGATGTAAAGGTCCCCAGTACAACCTCACACTCAACAGTGGTCTGTCTTGTCTGAGAGGGGCAGGGGCAGCGAACCAGCTCCACCGCAGTTCCCTACATAATACTCCACTGTAAAGGGATGCCCATATATACCGAAGCCAGGTTGCTGTCTGTGTTTAAATTGTGCATGACCCAAGATTTCCAGCCATGTGAGTTGAGGGCTCCATCCACTTGACAGGCCTCATCTGTCTAATCAGGTGCCTTCCTCTTCACAGCGGGTCACTACGGGTAAGGAGGAGGGGAAAGGGCAGAACAGCCGTTGCTGGCAGTCGTCGTCTCCCCCCGCACCGCAGCCCGGCCCAGCACCAGGAACATCCGATCACCCCTCCACGTTGCTCGGCAGGGGGGAATGTTCCAGAGCTCCAGTATCCCTTACGGGCCCCGACTCACGATCGCAGGAGCTCCTCGGGAGCACGACAGCAGATTAGTCTGCACGGTCCCGTAGACCTCACTGCAGGCGTCCAGCAGCGGAGGAAATGTCGCCGCCCCAGCCCTCCTATCGTGCTCAATCGCCGGCAGGGTGCGCCTCAAGCCCGGTCCGGGCCCCAACCGTGCACTGGCATCAACTGGTTCGTGGCCACCGCCACTGCAACAGTCCACAGTCTCCCTCACCTGTGGTGGCCCAGCCCCTCTCAGTCCTCCGGTGCAGCCGACTCGGCGGCCCCCATCTCCTCTGCAAGGCAGGCAAACCACATCCATCGCAGGCCACGGCCCAGCAGGCGGCGACGGAAACTGCTCCATATGCCCATGGATCAGCTCTGAGCCGGCACAACGTTAGTATGGCTCGGTGTCACCCTTTCTCTGTTGGTCTGAGGATCGGGTAAGAGGCTCTTGCAGGATTTT
Organism: Calotriton arnoldi; assembly: GCA_963921515.1. Lineage (NCBI taxonomy): Eukaryota > Metazoa > Chordata > Amphibia > Caudata > Salamandridae > Calotriton > Calotriton arnoldi. Next base: position 1,242,685 of record CAWUFW010001796.1, on the reverse strand, counting down.
CGGGCGGACTGAGAGCTCAAGAGGCTCATGTCCTGTTGGCCATGTTCCTTGGCCATGCCCAGAGCACAGGCATGTTAGCACTGGTAAAGTGTGCAGAGTCCTAAAGCCAACAGGAACAAATTCAGCAAAACTGAAGGAGTGAAGGTGAAATGTTTGGGGGAATACCACTCCAAGGATGTCAGGTCTAGCACAATTCATTTTAATATGATAGTCAACATCGAGGCATAATAGTGTTCCTCGTGCACCTACCAAATTTTCAGCATCATTGTCTTTGTATGCCCACTCTTGGTGGCAAACACTGACATAATTGTGGCCCTCTGATTACTCTGGGCATTCAAGGCATATTGTTGCCCTTATGTTGGCTACCCCTGGCATATTAGTGTCCAGAAGTATTTGTCATCGTTTTTTGTTTTGATTATTAAACTTCGCCAATGTTTGTCATGCAAACTTAAAATAAATGCATTTAAAAATCACGATGTTACAGAGCATCCATCTACAGTAATCGATGAGGCAATATACATCAACTGCACAGCAGCCTTGTACAGCATTTGATTCCACTAAAGGTCTTTTAGATCTGCAACCCAACATTTATTCATTAACGTCCGGGTAGGTTGACACAGTAATTCCAAATTTGGTCTGAGTAGACCAACTGCATTGACAATCAGATTAGTCCAAAATGTCACTTGCAGGAACTGCACAAACCAGGAAATTCACATCACCTAACATCTAAACAATTTTTTGGAGGTCTGGCACAGATACATTCCCCACCTTGATGTCTGTTATGGAAGGGAAGTACCACACCCTTCTTGGCACTGTCTCTTCATTAAACCATGTATCCCAGGAGAAATAGTAATAGTGCAAAAGTGGGCAATGCTAGTTCCCCCAATATCCTCAGAGTACTCTAGCATCAATGCACGGCTAGTTAGGCACATCTTCCATGACCACCGCTTTATCTCGAACCATAGGCCCAACTCCCAAGTATTAAAACACTTCTCCACCCGTGGGCTCAAATGCAGTTTTAGGCTAGGTGAATGCTTCATTGAGTCCTGGTAAGCCAGGGTGGAGATGCCTGACCAGTACCACTGTCAAAATCGAATCAGATACACCACTTCACGTAGCTTCCTCAGTCCACAGAGAGGCATCTTGTCCAGTCTTTTCCTCCCACACACAAAAGTGTCTGCTGCATGAGACAGCCTAGACTAGAGGTAACAGTCCACCCCTACAGCTAATGTAAATACATCCTTTAAACCACAGTAAATCTGCCCACCGCAATTTGAAGGTTCCTCATAGCATAGAAGCAACCGTATCATACTCACTAGGCCAGCCCTTTCCAGGTGAAGAAAAGATCTCTAGTGACAAGGCAAACAGCTGCATGGAAAGCAGGTGTGCTTTGAAGCTATACCAGGGGTCGTATTACAGAATGTGCCCCAGGGGTGAAGCGGGCATGTGCACCAGCCCGAGGCACGTTGGTATTACAGAAGGAGCCGCAGACGCTTGTGCGGCCCCTTCCGTAATACTGAAAGTGCTGGCGCACCAATAGCGCCAGCGCTTTCTCAAGAGGGCATTCCCTCATTTGCATGGGCGTGGCACCTTGCAAATGAGGGAATCCCTTTGTCTCTGCACCCGCGACGCATTATAGATGTGGGCGCAGAGCCAAAGAAGCTATCAGGAGGCATACACACAGTGCGCCCCCTGATAGTAGCCCTCTGAAGGGGGCAAAGGGAGTCCTATGAACCCCCAGACATCCCCTTTCAGGTAGGTGCAGTCACTTACTGCACCCCCCCTGCAAGAGGATCTCTCTCCTCTCTTGTATGGCCAGGTACTGCCTATACCCCCTCCTCCCTTATCTTACCCGACAGATGGATAGCTGAGACGAGTTTGGATGAGGGGTCGTAAACCCCCGGCCGTATTTATTAACATAAAAAATTAAAAATTACCACATAATTAATATACATTTTTACAAAACATTCTTAACGCAGAAAATACTTAATGACATTGATTACATTGATACTTACAGATGCCAGATGCCTAACCTTAACATATCTCTAATACAAAGGTATTCCTATCCGAATCTAAGTTCTCAACATCAACCAAATAGCATACATTTAATTTTCTGCGTAACAAAAAATTGGAGCCTACGGCAAGGTCAATAACTGGTGTCAGATCCTTATCCAATAATGCCACGCCCTCCTACCGGAGTGCGCATGCGCAGAGGGCCCGTTTACCGTGAGGGTACTTCCCCCCCCCCCGGTTACCCTCGTACGTTCTGTATAATATCTCCATAAGGGGCCCTGGCAGTTCTGCGCCGTTTACTGGCGCCATTGTCCACGTGCGGGGTGGCCCACTCGCCTTGGGAAAGCGTTACTCCCCCCTCCCCCGCACCCATCCAGCCACCGGCTGTAACTGCCCCTGGAGTTCTAAGAGAGACCACTTGTCCCTCCCCCTTGGGCGAGCCCATTCAAGAATGGCGCCGCCCCCGAAGGACCTTAAATTTACTGCTCACCAATCATGACCTTACCGCCTGACCAAGTGATAGCACTAAATACGACGTTACATGACCTGAAAAGTAAGCAAATGTCTTTCGAGCCACGAAAGAGAAAACACATACCACACTTTATACATTACTTCTTTGACTTGTCACTACAACCAAAAAACTTCATTAAACCCTCAAGACTCCTTAGCTTCAGGGGATGGTGGGTGGGGAAAAAGATTAGCAGCCTCCTAGCGAGGCTGGCGTGAGGAAGCTGGAGGAGCGGGGGGCAACAGAGGCCGATTCCCCCGCTCCCTCGCCTTTTAACCCTTTTGCGGGACAAGCCGGTTCGGACCGGCTTGGCCCCTGCCCAGAGGCGTGACCCGGAAGTGATTGCAATCACTTCCGGGTCCCGCCCCCGATCCCTGACCAATTGCTGGCGAGGCGGGCCCGTCGCGTCACTCCTGGCGCGACAGGGGCCCGCCTCTCTGGTCATTCGGGGCCGGCACGACCGCCATAACTTCGGCGTGGCCGATGCCGGCCCCGCCTTTCTCTATGGCCAGGTACTGCCTATACCCCCTCCTCCCTTATCTTACCCGACAGATGGATAGCTGAGACGAGTTTGGATGAGGAGTCGTAAACCCCCGGCCGTATTTATTAACATAAAAAATAAAAAATTACCACATAATTAATATACATTTTTACAAAACATTCTTAACGCAGAAAATACTTAATGACATTGATTACATTGATACTTACAGATGCCAGATGCCTAACCTTAACATATCTCTAATACAAAGGTATTCCTATCCGAATCTAAGTTCTCAACATCAACCAAATAGCATACATTTAATTTTCTGCGTAACAAAAATTGGAGCCTACGGCAAGGTCAATAACTGGTGTCAGATCCTTATCCAATAATGCCACGCCCTCCTACCGGAGTGCGCATGCGCAGAGGGCCCGTTTACCGTGAGGGTACTTCCCCCCCCGGTTACCCTCGTACGTTCTGTATATCTCCATAAGGGGCCCTTGCAGTTCTGCGCCGTTTTCTGGCGCCATTGTCCACGTGCGGGTGGCCCACTCGCCTTGGGAAAGCGTTACTCCCCCCTCCCCCGCACCCATCCAGCCACCGGCTGTAACTGCCCCTGGAGTTCTAAGAGAGACCACTTGTCCCTCCCCCTTGGGCGAGCCCATTCAAGAATGGCGCCGCCCCCGAAGGACCTTAAATTTACTGCTCACCAATCATGAGCTTACCGCCACAGGCCAGCATAGTTGACCGACTATCTGGCCCCCCCCCACTTGCTCCCTAGTAGGTTATCTCCCGTTTCCTACACCACCCAACCATGCCAGCAGATTCTCCATGAGGATTTCATTCCCTACCTTTGACAAATGGACCCCGTCCCTCACGTAGCAGGGCTCCCCTCTGATACATCCATGGGCGATAGTTTGCAACTGCGGAGCCCTGAACAGCCTCTCAATCTTGTTATTGACCCTCCTTACCGAGTGGTTCAGTGCTTTCGCTGACGCCCCCCCCCCCCTCCATTGGAGCCTGGGCACCATCTGCGACCATGCGATGGTGCACCCCCTGCATATCCGGGATAACCACCCCACTTCGGTGATTATGGTTTCCACCAGTCCCCGCCTGCCCAGATTCGCCAAGTCGTTCCCTCCCAGGTGCAGTATGATGATACTGGGGAGGGCGTCCCCCGCATCAATAGTTCATCTACAAAAGCCCTGAACTGGCTAAAACGTAGACCCCCCTTTCCCATGAAATGAAACCTGAAAACCTGCCTGCGCCGCCCTAGACCTGTAGTTGCCTGTAAGAAAAAAGTTATTCAAACGCTGTACATATGAATGACCCATAACCCAAACGATATGGGGTCCAGACTTTGGTGCCGGTGCTTGTCCTTGTGTTGCTTGATGCCGCTGTTGTGTCATCTCCAGTTTCCCCCCTGCGTGACAGGTTTGAGAAACTGCAACGTAAACAGAGAAGGAAAAAGCATCAGTACCGGTGACTGACCCACTCACAACATATGCAGTCGCACATAACGTCTATAACAGTTGGAGGACCATCTCCCAATCCTTTGAACATTGCCAGCGTGAAAACCTCTCGCTGTTGCCTCCGTGGCTGCCCCTATTCTGAAGGAATGGGTCCCAAAGCAACCTGGATCCAAACCTGCTCTCAGTATTGTCATGTCCATGACTCTCTTAAACTGAAACCTTGTCAGTGGAGTACCATCCGCATGTATCAATAATGGCCCCCCCTCTTTAGTAGGTCGGTGCCGCAGGAAGGATTCGAGATGAGTGACGGGACAGCAGGGGTTACCCTGCGCCCGGTGCAGTACTATTCCTACCCCACGAGCCTCCTGGTCGGTTTTGGACTTCCGGAGTGATATCAATAGCACGTCCCCCTGTACCTTCACGCTGTCCCACTGTAGACCACCCTCTTTGTCCTGCTTGTTCTGCGCCACCAGCTCACCTACCCTAAACGCTCCGTAAAAGGCTAGTGAAAATGCAGAGCTGAATAGCAAGGCTTCTTCTGCGGTGTTGCAGATGTCGTGTAGGAACCCCAGCAATGACGTTAATAGCTCGACTCCTATTGGACGCCTTGTGTCTGGTGTTGACCCTTGCATACGCTGCCACCCCTTCAGCGCCTTTTTGACTGTGAAACTGTTAGTTGGGTCCCCCCTGTCCCTTGTTTGCGCAAAGAATGATATTGCCGCTATCTGCCGCCTAGCCGCTGCTGCTGAACGTCCCCCCTTTTTCAAAGCCCCTAAGTATGCCAGCAGTGCCCCCGTGTCCGGACACTTCTCAGACCACTCGTTCCCCAAAAAGGTACAGTATGCCCAGAACGCCCCTTCGTATGCTTTCCTGGTCCTGGGAGCTAGGCTAGCTGCCACGAGGTCCGGTAGTTGGGGGCACCAATCTGCCAAAGCCAGTCTGGGAAGGGTGTGGGAGTTGCTGCTGCAGACGGGAGATGTGCCCTGAACACCTGCATCTTGAAGCGAGAAAGAGCGTCAGCCGCATGATTCAAGACTTCTGGCACATGTTTAGCTTTGAATTGCATGCTCAATCTCATGCATAATAACACTATCTCTTTCAACAACCTGAGAATCATCTTACACCGTGCCGTTTGATTATTAATGCATTCAACCACCGTCATGTTATCAGACCAGAACACTACAGATTGATTACGCAATAAATCCGGCCACACTGTTAATGCCACCCAGATGGGGAACAACTCCAAAAAACCGATGTTAGTCGTCAGCCCAGATTCCACCCACCACGCCGGCCACCGCTGTGCCACCCACTCAGTACCGAGTATGGCACCAAATCCCTCACTTCCCGCAGCGTCAGTCATTAAACCTAACTCTGCTGATGCAGTGGGTGGACTGGGCCACACTGCCCTGCCGTTAAAGTCACGCAAGAATGCCATCCAAATCTGCATGTCCTGCCTGACCTCAGCCGACAGTCTGGTGTGATGGTGTTTCTCCTTGAGACCGGACATGGCTTGTGCGATGGACCTGGAAAATGGTCTCGCCATAGGGATGACCCTTAGTGCAAAATTCAACTGTCCTACCGTCTGCTGCAACTGATGTAGGGTGACCCTCCTTTTTGCCAAGCACTCCTGCAAAGATCCCTTGAAGTTGGCAATCTTGTCTGCGGGCAAGCGGAAGCACCCCTGCACTGAGTCTAGCTCAATACCCAAGAATTCTATCGTTGTTGCTGGCCCGACTGTCTTACCCGGTGCCAGCGGAACCCCAAGAGACTGCATGAGCGTGCAAAACTCCTGCAGCGCCCACTCACACTCCCGGGTGCCCGCCGATCCCAAGACAAGGAAGTCATCAAGGTAATGCATAACAAACCGGTGCCCCGTCACCTGTCGAAAGACCCATTCCAGAAATGAGCTGAATTGTTCAAAATAGGCACAGGAGATCGAGCAACCCATAGGCATACACATATCCATGTAAAACTTGCCCTGAAATTGAAAACCCAGAAGATGAAAATCCGATGGGTGGACCGGCAGCAAACGAAAGGCGGACTCTATGTCAGATTTTGCCAACAAGGCTCCCGGGCCCAATTCCCTGAGAATCTCCACTGCCTGGTCGAAAGAGGCATACTTCACACTGCAAATCTCATCACTGATGGCATCATTTAATGAATTACCCATGGGTGCTGACAGGTTATGTATCAACCTGAATTCTCCCACCTCCTTCTTTGGGACTACCCCCAGTGGGGAACAGACAAAATTTGTAACCGGGATGGAGTCAAATGGCCCCGCTATTCTGCCTAAGCGTAGTTCTTTTCCAATTTTTGCTGCCGCCACCCCTGGGTTAGCCCTAACAGAGAGTTGATTGCTCCATTCCGCCGCCCCTACATAGTCAGGTGCTGGGATCCTGAAGCCAAACTTAAAACCATCAAGCAATGTCCTAGCTGCAGCGTGTCTATGGTATTTGTTTAACCAGGGTGTCATTCCCGTTACATCAACCGGTGACCAAGCCTTGTGTTGCATGATACCCTCATTCCTGCTTCTTTTTTCCTCTATCCTTGGATTTTTTAAAGCATTTTGACTCCGGATGGGAGGTGTTGGCACATATAGAGCACGCGTGCTTAAACTTGCACGTGCCTGGGGGCCTGGAGCAGGTGCGCCTATTAAAGTCCCAACATGTTCCCTTCCTTGTCCCCCCGTTACCCGTGTTGTTGAAAGGGCCCGTGGAGGACTGTGACCGAAAGGACTGAAAGGGCTGATAAGACTGGTTTTTTGTGTTGTCCTGAGGTGTCCCCCCAAAATTATCTAACCAGGCTATTGTCTCAATGCGGTACCACGAGAGGGATGGGCCAGATGCCTTAGCTCTTCTGAAACTCTTATCATACTCCTTCCACCCCACACCACCATATTTGTCGTGCGCCGCCGTGATCCTGCTTTGATAACATGCCATCTCTGCCTGCATATTAGGGAAGCGTTCAGCCATTACTGCCATAAAGATTGAAAAACCCCTGATCCAGTTATTCAGACTCTCATCAATCCTGAACTTCTGTAACTCACTTGCCCATTCTCTTGGCAGCATCCAGTCTTTCTTTTTCTTAGCTTCCTCCCTTTCAGTCTCATCAAGCAGCAACGAGAACATACTGAAATAATTCCCTGACCATATTTTCTCCTTGACCTCCTTTGTGACATGTCTTGCCACATGCTCCCTTTCTGAGCTGGATTCCCCCACTCCTAACACAGGCAATGTCTGCAATTTACCTGCTGGGGCTGCCCCCCGTCGCTTCCGTCATCTTCTCCTTTTCTGAGCCTGGTGCAGCTGCTCCTTTCGTGGATTCCACTGGGGAGGGCCACCTGCTGGAATGGCTGGGGGAGGTGTGCCCGACCCTTCCCCTGGCTTATCCCCCGGCGTCCCATTGTACCGGGCTACTATCCGCTTTGCCTCTGCAAGTGCATCCCCCCCGATGCCAGTGGTACCTACCGCTGGTGACAAAATCCCTACCTTTCCTAACCAAGGCAAGACCATCGCCAGCTGCGCAGCTAGATCCTGAGGGACAGGGTTACCTCCCGCAGGAATCCCAGGAATATGGGGGCTATCCCCTAACGGAGCCCCCCCACAGGAACCGGGTGGGGTTGAGGGGCAGGGTCACTAGGTATCGGTAGGTCAACCCCCCCACCCCCCTTGGCACTGGCTCCTCCCTGGGCTGCGGGACCGGAGTGACAGGTTCACTTGGCTCCCCCCTTTTGGATCTAACCCGTTTGGGGAGAGGGGGAAAAGCTGCCCTGGGTGGCACCATGCTGCGCCTAGCCCTCTCCTCTGGCCCTTCCTGCCCTTCCACCTTTTCCCGGAGGTCAGCCAGGCCATGCCCCAATTCGTCAACTTTCTTCATCATAGCTTCCATGAGTTTCTCCATACGGGAGCGTTGGTCGCCCCTTTTCGCCTTACCGGCCATTGCAACCCCCTCACAGTAAGCACTGTACCTTCAACCGCAAAACACAGGCCACGGATCAGTAGCCTAGCCAACCACACCTTTGCCGCACCTGCACGACTTGGCACACAGTCCAAGCCCTTACCCTTACGCTGGAGGCACACAGACCGGCCGTGAGCACACACACCACCAGAGCCACCCCCACACCAGCTAGTCTAGTGGGGCACGTGAGATTCGCTCAACGCGCGTGGCTCCCGGTGGCGCTGTAATGCAGGCCCGCCCGTGTCCTCGACGGTCTTCCAAGACACCTGGAACAGGACTCCGGACCACTTGCTTGTCGTCCCGGTGCTCCCCGACTGCAATATAAAAAAGATCAAGGGAAACCAAACAATTCCTTCCTTATATTCTGTCCCCGTTATCTCGCCGCAAAAACTCTCCCCCCAGCAGCCTAATGACTTGCTATTGGTCACCTTAAACTAAAATGTTCCACACCTCTTTTACAATTCAGGTCCCCAAGGAGCCCAGAGCATATGGCCCTAGTACCACAAAACCCTGGGAAACGCCTGAATTCCCCCCAACTTCTCCTCACTGAAACCCACACAAGCGCCACTGATCCCAACAAGTCCCCAGCTTCAGAGAAGCCCAGCGCTCAACACTCGCTCCGTGTTTATCTGGTGTTTTTCCTCACTGATGGAGCTTCCGAGCAATCATGCACCCGCTAATGCGCTGCCGCCGCGACACGCGCCAGAAACGCCCCAGCTCCCCTTTCTAAATCCCGTGCGTGGGCTTTCCAACTGTTGAAACCACGCAAAGCACCAGTACAATCGACGGGAGTACAGTGACCTCCCGCGCTGCCCCTGCCTTCCGTGCGGCCCCTGTAAATGCCCCCGGTAGCCTGACTCCTCTTACCTCCCCAGCGAGCACTACCTGACGGGCCGCGCGCCTCCGGTCGCCGTCCACGCTACCCCGCCACAGTCCTGCGATTCCAGCAGAGCACCGCCGTTACGAAAAATGCCGGGTCGCACGCCTCCGATCGCCGGTATTCTTCCGCAGTCCTGCAAGATAAAAGGAAAAAGATTAGCAGCCTCCTAGCGAGGCTGGCGTGAGGAAGCTGGAGGAGCGGGGGGCAACAGAGGCCGATTCCCCCGCTCCCTCGCCTTTTAACCCTTTTGCGGGACAAGCCGGTTCGGACCGGCTTGGCCCCTGCCCAGAGGCGTGACCCGGAAGTGATTGCAATCACTTCCGGGTCCCGCCCCCGATCCCTGAACAATTGCTGGCGAGGCGGGCCCGTCGCGTCACTCCTGGCGCGACAGGGGCCCGCCTCTCTGGTCATTCGGGGCCGGCACGACCGCCATAACTTCGGCGTGGCCGATGCCGGCCCCGCCTTTCTCAAAGTGCAGGCGAGTTGCGATCTGCACAGAGAAATAGGAAGCAGCTTTTAAACAGCTGCTCTGTATTGGTCTTGAATGTGCTGCCCTGCGGGCAGCAGGAGTTCGCGGCTGCCCTGAGGGCAGCGCATTCTACATGATAGAGTGCACTTTTCCTGTTTACACCCTGCGCACCTGCTAAAAGGTGCGCCGTGGCGCAAACAGGAAAAGTGCGCCCTGCCTATAATAGGGCCCCAGGTATGCTCGTCTGCGTGTATAGTGACTTTAACACCATTTATATACCACACAATACAAAGCTCATGTTTTGACATGTAGTAATACAGTACTTATAACTGTCCAAGGACACCTTTTTTTCAGCATTCAGTAACTAGAGGGTGAGTTAAAACCCAACGATTAGAATGTATGCCTCGTATTTAACATATTGCTGGTTGCAGAAGATGTATAACTCAGTGAGCTGTTGTCTGGTTGGGACCTGCAGTCTAATTGAGGATCTCTGCAACAGAAACAGTAACCAACAGAGCTATCCTGAATAACTTAGAAATTTGCGAGCTATTCATTACGTGTCTGCAACAGACATAGCCATAAGAGGCATGACGAAAGATTACACACAGATCTTTGCACCAAGTGCATTAACCACCTGGGTTATCTTGTTCATGTTATCGCTGCTGTAGATGTATTTGCAGCAGGTACATTAACGGCATAAGCAATCTTATAATGCACTCCTATATTTGTCACAATTATGACAGAATAGCGTTACTTTCACCTTTTCCATGTCCCCAATTTATTTGAGATTAGAACTTACAAAAAAATGGACTTTTACATGACCCCGCCACATTTCTAGCCCATATCTCTGCCTCCGCACCCCCCATTTGTGAGTTCTGCAGTATTTTTTTTATTTCCATCGGTCATCCACGCACTGCTGCTTTCGTGACGTGTACGTCTAGACAGTAAATGAATCATTACACAAACAAGCTTCTCCTTCAGTCGCCCAGCACAGCACACACTTCGACCTTTCGTTACTTGGAGAGCAGCCTCAATCTCTCAAAGAGAGAGAGAGAGTGTGTGTGTGCGCGCGCACGCGCGTGTGCGCTGCTCGTTGGAAACTCCTGCAGAAGTAACTGTAAACACATACATCTTTTACGTGCCTGCGGATCCAAGAAGAACTAAGCTCTCGAATACATTTTACTTGGCAGCGAGAAAATTACCCTAGCTTGTTTGATTTGTGTAATGTGTTTATTTAAAACTTTTCCTTTATGAAATACAGCATGTCACAGACCATTCATGCTTAACAGAACAAACAGTAAACAAAGAAGACGTAAGCACACTGAATTATTAATAGGTTTGTCTGAGGCTGCCCGAAGAATTCACAAAATGATGTAGGACTTATTGTGAGTGCGCCCAAAAGTGTTGCTTAAAAAGGTGGGTTTGCGTGAAAGTGGGAAACCTGGGGTAATAGAGGGTTGGTGCCAACTTAATTAATACTACCAGCAGAGAGGAGAATCAGATGGGTAATCAGTGAAGCTTGTGCCTGGCAGGACAAGAATCTTTCCCCAGGCCCAGTGTGGAATTGTTCATCACCATCGTTTACAGTGAACCTAGAGAGGTTTATTTGTGGTAGGCTGTTCAGCACGGGGCTACAATACTGTGGCAGGTTTTTGTGGCTTCGCTACAGACGCGCAGCTGTCTGTCGCAAGCAGCACTGTACACAATACTCAACAGAGTCAACCCTTTCTTATGATTCGATAGTTTTCTTGTCAATCCCAGTTCGTTTCTTTTAATTCGAGCCCCTCACCCCCAATTCTTATTTGTCCCTTCCCCTGAAAATAGCTCCTCTACCTTTTTTTTTTTTTTGATTGACAAGGGCGTAGCATTCCATTCCTCTGTTGATGCCGTGGAACAATTTTTTTCTCTCCATATCATTAGTTGTTTGTTTAGCTCTCCATGGGAGTGCATGTCTCTGTTTTCAGATTGCGCTCGTGCTCTTTACTTTAATCCTCTTAAGTCGCCGTCCATCTCTACCTTCCTGCCCTCCCTCCCGAAGCTCCATGGTGGTGGACCAGGTGTCTGATGGCAGCCTCGGTGATGCCCTGCATGTCCCCTGTGGTACACACGCGCCAGATGGCTGCCTTAGTGATGCCCTTAGTGATCCATGGTGGTAACCTGCTATTGGCTTTTCCAGTGCCAGCACAGTTGAGCGTTTTTAAAATCTGCCCCCATTGGCATAGCATGTCTGGCCATGCTAAAAATGTAGAGAAAAATGAAAACAATATTTTCTAAACTTTTAAGATTACCACCACTTTGGATCATAACATCGCAGCAGCAGCGCACGTGACGATGCAATGCCGCGGCCATCTTGAAAGTATCGAAAGCAATGTTTTCATATCTTTCTCTACTTTTAACATAGCTACTCAGGCAATGGCAAAGCTGATCGTGTTACTTGCTGAATATTTGCAAGCGAGACTGATTGGCTTTGCAAATGTTTGTTTGGAGGGGCTTTGAAATCCTCAGAAGTCCAAGAGACACTATAACTCTTACATGCGGTGATGCTTACTTTGCAATTGTTTTGTTTTTAGTAAACCGAAGATACCCTGAATACTATTTAAAGGTCTTCATGATAACTGGCTACCTATTGTATCCAGCATGGAGTTGTGAGAGAGTCTCCCCAAATGTTGCTGGATTATGTGAGGGTGAAAATAGTGAAGAGGCAGTCGACTGGTTTAGAGTATTTGACTAAGACCGAATGAGAAATTTCCATAAAGACTTTACCTCATAGATAAGTGTGTGACCAACTTACCTTTTAGATACCAGTATATATGCAAGACGTTTAGTGGTGGGCTAATAATATGTATTGTTTATTGCACGTAGCACAAATAAATCTTGTGACAACTATAGGTGCCACAGGTGGGTTTCTGGATGAAAATCTTATGCAAGGGATTCTCCAACTTACAAAAGGCTTGCAAGAAACCAGCTCCAAGGTAAGTCCATCCAGTTTCCAAAGTCACACAGTGAATGTTGCTTCTGCGGTACATGCAAGCATAGCACACACCCACTTTCACAGTTTCTGCAAGACATTTTATTCTCAAATTATATCCCCTGCTAGAGAATATTACAGAATGCAATAAGTGTAAGTTAACACAAAATTATTTGTGCTACTGGGGAGGGTGTCTGGGGAAAGGCAATAATAAGCATCAGTGCTGAATTCACTCATGTAGTGGAAGTTGGGCATAGGCCTCATGACCATGTTAGTTTCTGTGGTCATCTTAGTCACTACTGCCAGAAGAGCAGTGACATTTGGAATAACCCAAAGTTCATTTTGTCCTCACAGACAAAATTAGCTTCCATGTACATTCAACATTAATTTGGAACTAACTTCCTTTTGAAACTTTTTGTTGAACAAATCGTCAAGTGCTATGAAAAATACTGAAAAACACTAGTTAAATTGATGTGTTGCCCCTTGACGAGCCTCTCAGTATTCCCTACTTGGAATATTGAACAGCTCCTAGAGACTGTTCAGTCAAGTTTGTGCTACATGTTGATCTCTCTTACTCAGGTGAATTCAAACATGAAATGCAACTGTGTTGAAACCTTCTATCAGTTCTTGCAATGAATGACAACCAAATAATCGGCTCTAGACGTGACTTTAAGGTGTGGAGAAGTCATTGGCACGTGGTTAGTTGGTTAGGAACAAATTTACTATAGAATGTGGCGTAGTCAAATTTGTTTTTTTAGAAATATTCATTGCAAATGACTGAGCAAAGCAAACTTAGACCATTCTAGAGACTATGGCAGTAGTGTCTTGGTGGAAGAGAAATATGTGATTCCAATTGACTGAGTTATGGTGATAACATCCAAGATCGAAGTTTTTAAAAAGACATTTGTGTTGATATTCATAGTCGAACACAACAGTTAGAACCTTTCCAATAGGGCCATGTAGTGTTCCTTAGAAACTGTTCAATACTTCCATGCACTGGTGCTTAGCACCTCGCCGATAAAGCCATGCAGTTGCACATAGAAAACTTTCCAGTATACCCATGCACTTAGATCCTTTCAAGTACAGCCCTGCAATGGCATGAAGAACCTTTCAAATAGTCATGCACCATTAAAACCTCCAAACACAACAGCCATGCAGTGGCATTGACAAGCTTTCAAATTCAGCCACATATTGGCACTTTGAACTTTTCAAATACAGCGATACGGTGCACATAGAGCCTTTCCAGTAAAGCCATGCAATGATCATTCTTCAATCCAAAGTTTCTCCATTTTCCCTTCTTCATTTCACAGAAGTAACAACCAAATCCCTTCTTCTCAGCGGGGGGGGAGGGGGGAGTAAACTCCTCCTACAGTACATCTGTATTGAGTTTAGCCTCTATGAAGAAGTAACTTCACTAACATACTTTAAGAAGGGTAATAAAGGAGTTTAAGGGGTTAGTTTGTGTGCCTGGAGTCTTGTTCGTCCTGACTGATGGTTGTGTTGTTGGTGGTTACTTACAGTAATACCAGCCTTGTTTGGACAGTGGCACAAATCCCCTTTTTCCATTTCTTAGCTGTGGGAATAGGATGGATCACTGAGGGAAGGGAATGGAGTACAGACAGTGTCTTCTTGTTCCATCTCCTTCACTCAGAAGGTTATTATAAGGTTGCATCACCATCAGCAGCTTTTGAAACAGACCGTTTCCACTGTGCTCTGATGTATTAATGACTTATTTCACAAATGCTGCTCCCCCACACAGTTGGTGTGGGGGAATTGTGAGAGGCCCTTCTCCACACCAGCTGTGCTTATGTGTTTAGATCAGAAGTGCTACCCAAAAAGGGAGTAAGTCGGCCAGGTGTGCTTTTTGAAGGACAGGAAAGACATGAGGTGGTAATGTTAGATGCTACACTGTTACTTCTCACATAATTGGTGGACCCTCTTTGGGAGAACATGTTATATCCTGGTTTCTAGTTATTTGATGTTTGTTTCACATTTAATATTTCGCATTGTAGATATGGTTTCAGTTTCTTTGGTGGATTGTTGTGTGCTGCTTGTTTTAAGGGTTCAAGTGCTGACGGTTAGTCAGTTGAGTTGGTTTTAGGACCCGTTTGGTCATTCTCGACGTGAGCTTTTAACTTTTAACTACCCAATAAACCATAGGTACATTTTGTACCTCCATTGTGTCTGCCTGATACTTCATTTGACGTGTGGAACGGAACATTACTACTGCTTGCAGAAGAAGGAGCCCACCACGCAGCAAGACAGTGTCTGTTAGAAGCACTGGTCAACCAGCATGAGTGCGCTGCAGCAGATTGTGAGCCTTTTGGTGAATGATAGGCTACTAGGGTGCATTATATGTGAGACACGACAACAAATGCGAGTTCTATACAGATACAAGCAAGTAAGGAGTTGTAGCACAAGATTCCTGGACTCTTTAATATCTTTACGGGTGGTTTTTATTAACAATTCATTGTGATTACTAGCTGCTATCCAAATTACACCCGACACCATGATATGGACCCGGGCCAGGGAAGGCAGAGCCGGACCCGATGGGGGCCCGGGTAGAACGCTGGCCGGCGGCGGGAGCCCGCCCCGCCCCCCTAATCAAAATCCTGGCTAGGGCTAGGCCGGGTGGGGAGGGGGCAGGATTGGCCCACAAACAAAGGAGGGCTCCCCCCCAATCAGGGGGCGAGAAACTAAGGCAAGGAGGGGGTTAAAAGAAGGGCCAACGGCCCAGAAAAAGCACAATTCAACCCTCCTCCTGGTGAGCGAAGAAGAAGAGAAGAAAGACGGAAGCTGACGCACCAACGGCGATCGAGAATCCCCGACTTCCCAGAGTTCTTCTTCGGGAGCCGGGCCCGCGGATCGAGTCCTGGTCTCCCCACGGCGGGAGCAGCGTGAAGAAGAGCCTCCACTCCCGTCGGACAAAGGACACTGCCCCCAGTCGAAGCTGCGATGGCGGGAGCAGCGTGGTGAGACTGCCTTCACCCCGCCGGAAAGCAAGGCTATCCCAGCTCCAGGGGCAGCAGCAGGGGACATCGGAAGAGCAGCGGGAGCAGCGTGGTGAGCAGCCTCTACCCCGCTGGACGGAATGAAAGGACCCGGTGGGGAGAAGCGGCAGCGGCGGGCAGCAGAGGGCGGCGGGTTTCAGCCTACACCCCGCCGGTCGGAGGAAAGTGCCCGGCTGCGGCAGTTAAACGGGAGGGCTCCGGCGCGCTTGCACCAGCATCCACCCCCCCCCCCCCCAAGAACGGTGAGCGGGCGGCACGGCGGGACGACAAAGGGGAGCAGCGAGGCGGCAGCCAGTTCGCGCCCTTTTTCCCCCGAGGCGCCGAGCAAGTGTACCAGCGGGATCAGTCAGTTAATACACCAGCTGTAGAGAGGCAACCGGCCTGCATGACTGTGGTTCGAATCTCGACAGAACCGACTTAATCGCTACGCACAAGGCAAAAGGATCTGACGAACCCATTTAAACGGACAGCGGCCCATTACAGGGAAAGCGAAAGAACAGCTGACTACTGGTATCCTCTTGCATGCAAAACTAAGGAAACAGGTGTTTTCTGATCACCAGTACGCCCAGATTGACCGGGGACCGCAAAAACTCAAAACGCATAACTGAGCAGGCAAGAATAAGAGGGCGAATTGGGTCCCAGAAACTGGGCAAACAACTGCGGAATACAAACCTGGGCTAAGAGACTGAGCAAAGCAAGAATGGCCAGCAGAAAAAGTGCAGCTGGTAGAAAAACACAGCCCCCAGCACGGTTCAGGGAGAACCAAGAAGGGCCAGCAACCCAGAAGAAAGGACAGAAACGACGCAGCAACGGCGCAGGACCAGACCTAGATGAGGACCTACAGGCCATGCTGGATCAAGCCAGGGCCCTGGTGGCGTTAAAGGGAAGGAGCTGGATGGACCAACAAATCGAGGAGGCGGCACGGGAAAAAAGTAAGAGGCCGCGACCATCATCGCCAGCACGACCAAACCCAAAGAAAACATCGGAGCAGGGGCTTGCAGCCAAAACGGCGGCCCCGAAGAAGGTGGCGGGCAAGGGGCATGCAGCCAGAGCGGCGACCACAAAGGAGACCGCAAAGAAGGGGCATGCAGCCAGAACGGCGGCCCCAAAGAAGGCAGCAGAGAAGGGGCATGCAGCCAGAATGGCGACCCGTCAAAACACAGCGGGAGCAGGACACATGGCGCCCCACAGGCCAGAAGGGAGAGGGCCAGAACCCCAGAACTGGTGATCAGCTCCGAGTCGGAGGAAAGCGGCAGCGAGGAGGGGTCTGTAGCCGGCACGGCGGCCCCTCGGGAGCGACACGAGAGAGACAACGAGACAGGCGCCAGGGGCAATGGTAAGCAAAGCGCACACAGCAGCATGCTAGAGCGCAGGGAGGGCCAGGGAGCAGGCAGCAGCCCTTGGCAGAATGTAAATATGGGCACGCAGCTAGGGGTACACAACGTAGCGATGCGAGCTCCATGGTTCACCCAACCCCCATGGCAGGCAGGTCTAGGGAGACCAGAATTCCAAGGTGAGGCATGGAACAGGGAAGGGGAGGAACAAACATCCGGGTTGCCCTGGTGGCAATGGCCAGGGATAGGAGCCCCATTTAATAGGTACTCCCCATGGGGACCAAGGGGACAAGGGAGGCCCCCAACACCTGACACAGGGCTGGACAATGGGGGACCAACAGGGAGGGCAACAGGACAGGAGCCAAGGGCAACAAGCCCAGCACCACAGAGCGTCACAGCAGAGACCGGGGCAGCCCTGCAAGGGAGCACAGGGGCCAGCGGGGGGGAACAACCTCATCCAAACGAAACCCACTGAGGGACAGGACAACAATGGGAAGCCGGCTAGCGAATATATACGACCCTCTCCGAGTGACCCACCAACTACAACAAAAATGTTAGGGCTGGCCAACCTTATCCCCCTCACCGTTAGGGAGAGAATTTGGAGAAAAGAATTCATAGATATTTTCTCACTGCTAGAGGTGCGCCAGGCAGGGTTAGACCTGACGGCGCAAGACAAAAAGGACGAGGACAGACGTGCCCCCCGAAAACCTAGAGTGGAGAGGTCAATCGAGAACTGGCTGAAGGCTTTCAGAACACTAGCATGCGTCTTCATTGAAAAATTCCCCCAAAGCGCAGCGGCACTCTGGCTTTATGAGCAGAAAGTGCACGAGGTGCAGCAGCAGTACCAAGGCGAGGCATGGCTACACTATGACGAGGGCTTTAGGGAAAAAATGCAAGTCTGGCCAATAATGGAATGGGATTGCCAAGACATGGAAGGCTTCTCAAAGCACATGGTGGCGGCCAGAGAAGGGGTGGGCGCAAAAGAGACCCCTTTTCGTCAATACGGGAGTAAGGGCAAATTTGAACACCAAGGGAAGGAGTTCAAAGGCAGAAACCAGGCGGGACACAAGTCGAATTAAGCCTGTTGGAAATTCGACAAAGACGAGTGTAAATGGGGAGCGTCATGCAGATTTAAGCATGCTTGTGGTTCATGCGGGGGAAACCATCCCACCATCCGCTGCAGACGCAACACAGGGCCAGGGGCCAACAAAGAAAAGACAGGCGCTAAAAAATAAGGCACAGGCCCCGCTAAGCAGGTGAATGATAGGCTACTAGGGTGCATTATATGTGAGACACGACAACAAATGCGAGTTCTATACAAATACAAGCAAGTAAGGAGTTGTAGCACAAGATTCCTGGACTCTTTAATATCTTTACGGGTGGTTTTTATTAACAATTCATTGTGATTACTAGCTGCTATCCAAATTACACCCGACACCATGATATTACTCCTGCCACAGTTCAAGCATTCTGGTCTTTGAAACAAAGTAGTCAAAGCACTCCTAATTGTGAGAAAGCAAACTGCACAAGATTACTTTTGTAAGGTATTAATGATTATGTATTAGATGCGATAGTAACTAAAGTATACTACATGACATGTTAACGTACAGGCTTGTCTTCCTGACTTCGAACAGATAACATCAATCGGAGATTCCACCTAACACACAGTATTGTATTAGGTCGTTGTGGGGCTTGTACTAGATTCGAATAGATTGAAATCTGCAGTTTTGGATTACGTTTGGTAGAAAATGTGATACGTGCAAGAAAGTTGGGCACTTTGCCAAAGTGTGCAAGAGTGCTGGTGCTGTTGTGGGCGTGAGTAGCCTTGAAAATGACAAAATTGTTATGAGATTCTTGAAGTTAATTCTGACACTGTATTTCAAGAATGAATTGAATATTGGGGTGTAATTTAATGATGTGAATATTGGGCCAATACATGTAAAGACAATGGCTGATATGGTTGGCCATTAAAGGGTTTGTCTGATAACAGTTTTGAAGGCAAATGGAGCAGTAAATATTTGCGTGCTATGGATATTAATCTAAAAGCATTTGGAGAGTTTGATGTAACAATGGTTGGTCATATTCCAAGTTACCTAGAGTTTATGGGAAGGTCTATCTACTCTAAAATGTCTGTAGCAGTCCGTGGCAGGATCTTGGGAGGCTAGATATAGTTCTGCATCCTGCTACTGATTGTCCAGTGATGCTTGTAACTCAACCCGCAGAGTCGGGAAACGTTGGACCAAATACTGTGTAATTTGTCAGAAGTATTTAAGGAAAGGGTGGGGTGTGTTAAAAAGTATCAAACTGTGAGAGAGCTATACCTGCCTGCCACACGCTGAGAAGAGTGCCCATGGGGAGCCACAAAGAAAGAGTTAATACGTGTAAGATAGAATAATTGAACTGGTGGTCTCCTCAAAATGGGGCTCATTAGTGCTAGGGGCATGCAAAAAATCGGGATGCACCTATTTGTGTGCAATCCACTTAACAAAACCATCTCGTCCCTTGCCCAAAATGCATGTAATGTTGGCCCAAGTAGATAGTGCCATATTTTTCTCCACTTTAGATGTCAGAGTAACCTACCATCAGGTGATCATATCAGCTTTTTCCCCGCTATACGGTACGCTTGATAGACGTTTTGGTGCATATCAATATTTGAGGCTGCCTTTTCGTTTAGGTTCGGAAGCCGGCGTGTTTCACAAATTAATGGAGAACTTATTTGGTGGTATGTCTGGAGCAAGGCATTCTAAGATAACATTTTGGTCTTTCTGTGACCTCAGGAGGAGCATAACATTAAGCTAACAAAGGTATTAACCATTTTAAGGGAGAAAGGAGTGACTATAAAAAGGTGTATGTTTTTGACTGATGCTTTGCATTATTTGGGCAATTGTATTATGTCTAAAAGAATAGACCCCAGGTCAGATTTGTTCAAAGCAATTATGCATTTACTGTGTCCAAGAGACAAAGACATGATACGATTTTTATGGGGCTTCGTGAGCATTACGCGAGCTTGGTTCGTGGGTTTGTCATGTTGACTAAGCCATTGCGGAAACTGCTGTGAAGAGAAAAAAGTTGAACTAGGGCAGTGGAAAGCATGGAGTGTTTAATGGAGAGGTAAATATGATTGATTGTCTGTGCTCCTGTATTGAAGTCTTTTGTGTTTGGGGTGCACTGTGTGTGGAGATGTGTAAGTGCTGCTGGTCTAGGCTTTGTTTTGTGTAAGTGGTTTACAAGCCGTTAGTCTGTATTATGGGTTAGAATGAAGTAAGCAAGGCCTCAGTGGTATCCAATCTGCAAGAGTATAACTTTCACATAAGATACATTCCAGGATGAAGTAGTATTCATGCCGGCTGTTGGTCTAGTTTGTCTGTGTCAGATGGTGATTGTAATGAGGTTGAAGGACAAGTGTGTTGTGGCATGAGTGAATGCCACAGACTGTTCACATGGGATTTTCTTGCCAGAAGAATATTATGTGACTGCGTTTTGCTCGCAGTTGGTCTTTTGTAAGAAAGTTGTGTGGTGAATTATGCGTTTTTGTCAGGTGGCTTCGTAGTTAACTTTTGAGAAGAGTGTTGTGTTGAGGCCACATCAATCTGTACCATATTCACCCAGGAGACATAGTGAGACATAGACTCATTCACTGGTTTCATGGAGGGGGGGAGGTTGGGTATTACGGTTCACCAAGAAGGTGTTGCATAAATGTTATTGGTGGCTCGGAATGAATCGAGCTGTTGAAACTTAAGTAGGATCATGTTAGTAGTGTTTGGTGTCTAACAACCACTGGTCAGCTACTATTACACATGCTGATACCAGTTGCTCTTTTGGATAAACCTTGGAAGAAGATTGTAATAGATTTTGCTGTACAATTTGTGGGATTTCCAGATCATCGAAAGTACTTTATTGTTGTTGTTTATTTTTCCAAGTGGATACATCACGCATTTTGCAGATCAACAACGACTGATGTTATTTGTTTGTGTTGGATTTTGTTCCTGAGAAACTGAGAATATTTTTATGTGAGTCAGGTGTTGTTCAATTCTGTGTAGCTATGTAATCCCCACAGTCAAATGGTTTAGTTCAGCTAACAGGCTTCTTAAGGAAGATATACAAACAGCACTTGCTAAGGGCATTGTTGAGTGTTTTCTGGAAAATGAGATCTGGTTTACTTAATGCACCGTACACTACTTCTGAAATAGCACCTTTTAGATTACTGTGGGACAGGGATACTTTGACAAAGATCATGCTTGGTTGATTGTGCGATAAGACCAGTGAGTAAGGATGCGGATATATGTGACTTAGTAGAAATGAAAAACAATCATTGGCAAAACCAATAGGTCTTGCTTTTGCAAAAGCAATTGGCTTTGGCAATTTGTTTTAGCCATGTTGAAACACCAGCATGGCTAAAAGTTAATGACGTAGAGGAGAGTGGCATGGAGTGTCGTAGAATGGAATGGTGAAGAATGGAGTAGTGTTGTGGAGTGGCATAGAGTGTCATGTATTAGAGTGGAGTCGCGTACAGTGGAGTGGCATACAGTTAAGTGCATTGGCGTAGAGTGTTGCAGAGTATAGGGGTGTAGAGTGCTGCAGATTATAGGTGCGTAGATTTCAATGGCATAGAGTGTAGTGGCATAAAATTCAGCGCCGGAAAATACAGCGCCGTAGAATGCAGAGGTGTAGATTAGAGTGTTGCATAGTAGAGTGCAGGGGCGTGGGGTGGTGCGGAGTGGACTGGTGCAGAGTAGAGTGGCCAAGAATACAGAGTAGAGTGGCATAGAGGGCAATGAAATAGAGTGGCGTAGAGTGGTGCAGAGTAGAGAGGCGTAGAGTGCATTGGCATAGAATGCAGTATTGCAGAGTGGAGTGCAGTGTTGCAGAGGAGACTATCGTAAAGTGCAGTGGTGTAGAGTGCCATAGAGTGCAGTGGCATAGGGTAGAGTGGTTTTGAGTAGTGTGGCATATAGTAGAGTGGTGTAGAGTACAGTAGTGAGGAGTAGAGTGGACTGGTGTAGAGTGCATTGGTGGCGAAGTGTTGCAGAGTATAGTGGCGTAGAGTGCAGCACCATAGAATTCAGTGGCGTACAGTGCATCGTCGTACAATGCAGTGGCGTAGATTAGAGTGGTGCATAGTAGAGTGCAGCAGCGTAGAGTGCAGTGATTTAGAGTAGAGTGGTATTGTAAAGAGGAGCGGAGTGGAGTACAGTGGCGTAGATTATTTCAGAGTAGAGTAAAGTGGCGTGGAGAGGTGCAGGGTAGAGTGCAGTGGTGTAGAGTGACGTACTTTGGATTGCCGTAGAATGCTGGGGCATATAGTGGAGTGGTACAGAGTAGGGTGCATTGTCGTAGAGTTTATTGGCATAGAGTGCAGGGATGCAGATTGCCGAGTTGTAGAGTAGCATAGAGTGGAGTTGTGCAGAGTACAGTGGGGTGGCCGAGACTGGAGTGGTGCACATTGGAGTGGCGAAGAGTGCAGTGGTGTAGAGTAGAGTGCATTGACATAGAGTAGAGTGGTGCGGCGTACAGTGCACTGACATAGAGTGCAGTAGTGCTGAGTGGAGTAGAGTGCAGTGGCTCAGAGTCCATTTGCGTGGAGTGGTGCAGAGTAGACTGCAGTGGCATAGAATGGTGTAGAGTAGAGTGGCGTAGAGTATGCATGGTGCGGTAGCACACTGCCATTGCAGACAACACATTTTCAATTGAAATGACCATTACATTTGCACAGACATACAGTTTTACTAATAAAACTATACAGTGTGCAAACAATGTGTAGAAACTGCATCACCTGGTGTATTGATTTGTTTTGATCGTATTAAAGTCTTTCTTTCCAACATACTTCAAAACTAACAAAAATGTTTCATTTGTGCTTTAGTAATTCTGATATATTCATAAATACCTGCACAGTTCATTTAAATGTTGTTGTGCGCTAGAAAAAAAACTCTTCCTACCCCCAGTATCCTGTAATATTGTCACATAAATCCTCTCACATTGAAGTCAGAGAAAGAAGACTAGATGTCAAGCTCCCTAGGAAGACAGCACCTGGCATTTGACCTCTGTCTTTGAATAAGCAGCAAATGTGACAAAATAAGAACAAGATTTACAGGCCTGTTTACAGAAAGGAGCACTCATGGAAGAATGCAAAGAGAGGTAGTGTGAAAAGGGTTTACTCCTTGGGAAGTACGAACTCACGCTGGGCAGCCTAAAACTAATAAAGCTAGCAAATGGAAAGCCAGAAAATGTGAGTTACAAGCCACAAAGCCAATGGTAAGCAATGGGCGGAATGCATCCCCTTGGCAGCCGCAGCCCGTGCAGGTAAGAGCAGTGGGGCCGGGTTGGAGGAGATTCAACAGACTACCACGAGCGAAAATTAAATAAATAATTAATTTTCCGTCCCCCACTCCCTCCCTCCCACCTGGCCCACCGCTCTTACCTGCACGGACCGTGGCTGCCCCTGGAAAGCTTTCTGAATGGCCCCAAGATTTATTTAGCAAACCAGACAACTCTGCTGTCTGGTAGGCTTCGACCTAAAAAGGGGCAGTCTTCTCAAGTTAAATCTAAACAGTCGCATGGTAGAAGGATGCATGTAAAAACAAAGGGTTGCAGTTTGACGATTGTGTTTTAATGAAGAAACCTAAACGTGGTGAAAGGGGTGTCCAAGTTTACTGAATTTGTAGAGGTAGTCAAAGTTTATAAAGTCCTGATTTTATAAAAAAAAGGAGGGCGAAGAATAAGTGAATGATGAGCACACAAGAATAATGACGTGTCTAACTTTGCGGTGCATGAGAAGGGTAAAGATGCATTCTTATTGTTAATAGTGATCATCTGTTGTATAAAGATATTATGAGGACAGTAAGAAAGACAACTGTACTGGAAATCTCTGCCGTGAGGAAACTTCCTGCTCTATAATGTGTGCTAATAAAGTTTTGCCTGAAGACCGAGCGGATAATACCGAAGTTGGCTCTGATGGTGTGTTCCAGGTGACAGGATATTAGTAAAATGCCTAAAATATTTTATCATTGTGTATTTGTGGAACATGGCCTTTCTTAGGGGATTTCCCTAAAACCTTTTGCTTTTTTTCCTGCTGGTTTTTGCTGATTCTGTCTTCGTGGCCTTAGGACTCTAGGCACTTTCCCACTGTAATGCAGTGTGAAAGTGTGCGCGCCCTTCTTACATATGCTAGGAAGTGGTGCTTATCTAATTGGTTTAGTTGTGGTACCTGTGAGTGCCCTGTAAAAAGGTCAATCACATACCCAGGGCAGGTCCTGCACTGGCTACTCGTGGACCACAGCACTGATTGTGCCACCCACCAGAATAACATTTAAACATGTATCAAGCCTGCTATTGCAGGTCTGTGTGTGCGCAGTTGCACTTATGCTCAGGTTGGCATTTCTAAACCATTAGCCAATGCTTAGTGGGCCGTCCTCTACCACTAGGACTCCCCCCTAGGGTAAGCCCTGAGGGGTGGGGCAAGTGGTAGAGGAAAGGCAGGGCAGGTACACGTGTGTTCCCTGCCCAGGTAGTGAATAATCCCCATGTGGGTTTTCCCTGCCCAGGTAGTGAGGAACCCCCATGTGTGTTTTCACTACCTACAAGGTTTGCTCTCCCCATAGGTTAACATGGGGGAATGGCTGAGATTACTTTAAGCTGCAGTGGTGGAGTAGTCTCATACTGTTTCCTAAGACAAAAAGAACAAATGATGGATGGAATACTGAACAATGCAAACATTCACCCCCAGCCACAATGATCTGGGTTTAATCCATCGTTTTTTGCTCAACACGCCACCCCAATTTGGACCCAGCCACGTGCAAATCAGTCTTGACCCTGCTTCTCATGGGAACAGTCCAGCTCAAACTGCCAGGCCAGGTCCTCCCTAGACCGGAAACAAGCACCCCTCATCAACCAGGCTAGCCTGAATTCAGTGGTACAGTGAGCACAGGACCCACGTCTTGACATATCCTTCCTACTTAGGGCGACAAAAGCAAAAAGGACAAATGATTGGCGGAGTGCTGAACAATGCATACATTTTCTCCCAGTCACAAAGATCTGAGTTTAATCCATTGTTTTTTTGCTCACAACACCACCCTAGGCCCTGGCTTGGCAGTTCGGGCTAGACTGTTCCCATGAGGAGCAGAGTCGAGACTGATTTGTATATGACTGGGTCCAAATTGGAGTGGCATGGTGAGCAAAAAAACAATGGATTTAACCCAGATCTCTTGACTGGGGGTGAATGTTTGATTTGTTCAGCATTCCGTCCATCATTTGTTTGCGCAGCATTTTACATACTTTTTCTTATCATTGGATTCACAATGACAACCATCCCTTGTGGTAAAGGTGGTTTTGTCATTAATAGCTTAGAAAGGCCACTTCTATAATGTGGGCATTTCTCTGCTCTAAACTCTTTGTGTGGCTTTTAGTTTGACTCCAGCCCACACTGGAGCAGCACATCTGTGCATTCCTCAGAGACAGCCATAAACATTGGGCATGCAAATGGAACACAGACCTCTGCCATTTGAGGACTTGGCTGGATAGATTGGGGGGGAGAGGTTATGACGCTTGGCCTCTGGGAAGGCAGATCATGGCCCCACTAAAGATTAAGTTCTGCATTCCAAGGCCTCATGGCAGACAGGACTGAAATTATGGGGAGACATCTGTGGTTCAAAGGGGAACCCTCTGAACCATCCCCAACTTCAAAGGCACACTGCAGTATTATTACTGGTACCATACTTCAGCAGGGCACAGATACACTTGTGGGGATGTGGAACCAGAAATCCTGGACTGCATGGTGCACACTGCCAGAGGAATCTGCAGTGCACAAAGAGGAGACGGACATTGGACGGGACCGTGCACCCTGCCCGACTAGTGGCTGGCCTGGGCTGACTGCCTGCTGCTGTTTTGCACCCTGAAATGTGCTCTCCAAGGGCTCGTTGGCTTGCCCCCTGTTCTTTGTGTAGGTCTCAGACACATCAAAAACCTCCCGTGAGGGACTTACACCGACTGTGTGTTACACCTGGAGAGCGGTGCCCTCTCAAGCGCCTACTTCATCTGCTGGATCCTGACTGCAGCGCGGTGTGAGCGCGAAGCTAAGTATTGTGCCTGGAGATCGGATTGCCTTGTGCGGAGCCCCTAAACCATGCCCGCATCTAAAGAGTTTGGCCACTGCTTTGTGGGGCCTCAGCACACACAAGCGTCTCATTGGCGATGAGCGGATTCACTGGTTGCGGAACTCATCCGTCATCTGTGCCGCATTACTCTCGTGCGATACGCGGACAGCATGCCATTGCATGCAGTGTCCAGTTCACAAATTACGAACCTCAGAGGGAAGACACATCCATAGTAGTGTCTCATTCTACTGCGTGCAGTACTACTGAACTTGCCACTGTGTGTATGACCGGATTGTCTGGTGCGACTCGTATCATCGCACACCAGACATTGTGCCTCATTCTAGGGAGGTACGGCGAACCAGACTGTGAGTTGATTGTAACAGGATGGTTTGGTGCGACTCGTATCATCGTGCACCAGGCGTTGTGCCCCATTCCGGGAAGGTACGGTGAACCTGACCGTGGGTTGATTGTGACTGGATTGTCTGGTGTGACTTGGATCATCGCGAACCAGACGTTATACCTCATTTCTAGGCGAATCCAACTTTTGCTTCATTGTGACCAGATTGTCTGGTGCGACTTGGATTAACACACACCAGACGTTGTGTATCGCTTCCCGTGGAGTGCGGGGAAAGCTGCACCCCTCATTCACTGAGTGTTTTTCCTTGCCGTCAGTGCGGCGAATCAACTGCCGTCTCCTCACTCGGCCCAATGACTTCGTGTTTCTATGTAGCATCACCTGGGTGGTGAGAGTAAGTGACTGGGCTGAGAAACACTTCTGAGAGCGATCTGAAGCAGGTCAAGAGACTGCCCATAGGGCTACTTAGGGCCTACCTTTGGGCTGACCTATATGTAGTAAAAAAAAGGTGTTTACCACTTGGCAAGTAGTTTTAAATGCCAAGTCAATGTGGCAATACATTGTGCATGCAGGCAGTACAGTGGCTGGCCTGAGACAGGTTTTAAAGGCTACTTCTGGGCTACTTCTGGGCAGTCTGCCCTGCAGGCCCACTAGTAGCATTTAATTTACAGGCCCTGGGTATATTGGATACCACTTTTCATGGGACTTGCATTAAATATGCCAAACAAGTGTAAACCCATCATACCGTGTTTTAGGGGTGAGAGCACATGCACTTTAGCACTGATTAGCAGTGGTTAAGATCACAGAGTCCTAAAGCCAACAAAAAGAGACTCCGAAAAATAGGAGGAAAAGTTTGGGGTTAACCCTGCAAAAAGGGCCAGGTCCAACAGTCCTGCCTATAAACTTCCTCACATGAATAATAGAAATTATAGTTGCACCCCTCACACAATGTACCTAACCTTCAGTGCTGAGGGAAAGTAATCAGCAGCCCCTTCCAGCAAGGTTCTTATTGATTTTCCAAGAAAAGCCATATCTCCATTTCTCTCACTTCAGTGGCTGGCCTGGGGCTCTCTCTCTTCCGTGCTATGCATACAGGGTACTGCGTCCCTCCTTCTGTCCCCTATGTGCGGTGTACTCTCTATTTATGTTCAGCTCCGAGCACACTTGTGTCCTTAAGTTCCTATGTAGACCTAGCTTCAATGATTACAGTAGTACATTTGAAAGATCGTTTTTATTGTAGCGGGGATTTCTTAGACATGTAGTGCTATACATGGAACAGCACTGCTTATGATGTCATACAGAGACCAGATTAAAGAAACATGGTTATAAAGATGGGCAAACAATCCAAATGATGGTTCCACTGATATCTCATGAGGATTAGGTCAGGGTTAGAGGCCGGCCCACTGACCCCAGAGTCGCTGTAAACGAGGCAGCCTACCCTGGGCCTGGCCTCTGCAGGCTGGAAGCAGGCCCTCTGGGTCCACTTACCTCGAGTGCCCTTGTCAGACCCTCAAAATTAAGTTCTGAAGTGCGCTTGCTAGCGGAAATGTAAAAAATGTACAACACCAGTGTTTAAGACAACATTTTAAACGACATCCACACAAACCATACAAATGTTCCAAGTTCCCTTAAATGCTTAAAACATAGTTACAATGCAAACCATGTTTACTAGTTAAAACCCTTAAGTTTTCCAAAATGAAATGTCTCAGAGATGAGCTTGATACTTTATAGCTTCAGATCCTTAGCTACGGCGGCCGGTACGGGAGGGGCGGGACAGGGGAGGGGAAAAAAATCAGTTACCTGATCGCCGCGTCTCTCCCACGTCATGTCTCTTCCACGCGTCTTCCAGGAAGCACCCAGACTTCCTTGAGCCAATCACAACGCTGCAATGCAGCGTTGTGATTGGTCCGAACGCCGTGGTTCGGCGCTCAGACGGGGACAGGGAGCCTGGGCATGTTCGCCACCCATGCTATTATACAGCCTGCATGGAGAACATGCAAAGTGCGCATGACGGTTTTGCCAAGACGGCCGGCTAAAGCGTCATGCGCACCTTAGAGTGCAGCAACCACTCCTCCTCCCTGACGTCAGGGGAGCCAAACCCAGGCCCGCCCTAACCTGACTAATCTAAAAATAAAATGATAATAACTTCTGTTATCATTTATTTTTTTGTTTTACACTGCTCTGTGAGCAGTGGGGTGACGCTCCTCCACCTTAGCGGAGGAGCTGCCACTTACCATATCAATTATCTTATCTAATATTCCATCACACTATAAACACCAGTTTTAATCGGCACAGGCACACGTCAAGATGAACTTTTTGTTTCACATTGCCTACTCTAATTCGTTTACACATTTTGATAAACAAAGCACAGCATTTCAAGATCAATGGTGGATGTTCCAAATGACCTGCTACAAATAGCTTCTAGAGAATCCAATTGCGCCGTGTGGAATTTAGGGCATTAGAGTGTATATATTCAACTAAAAAAATATAAGAAACTCTACGACTTGCTGAAAAATATCAACAGAAGCCAATAAATACCATTAAACACAAAAAACAAGTTCCAAGAGATAGGCTTAATCTAATGTGATTCCCCTCCTCCCCCCCTCCAAAAAAAATATTTAATGTCCAAAAACTATATGGCAGAAACCATTTGGAAATAGTCAACTGGAATTTCAACAAAAAAACTGTAGATGTTCAAGTTAAAAGGTTGACGTTCAAATATTTAAAAAATTCAAAATTAACATCCTGCCTTCAAACACACTGATAGAATGAAATAATGAAATGCTACAAGCCATTGCTATTACTTTGCACAGCTATATGAATGGTGCAGCCGTAGAAACCTTTGAAAAGAGACTTTTAAAATAAAAATTCTCTCAAATGCCCCTTTCTAAATTCAGACCACAGACTGCAGGGCGTGTCTGATGCACAAAGACAGTGTCTGCTTCCAAGCCCCCCCTTCCCGCCCCGTTGCCAAATCAACAAACTGGTGGTGTGTTTTCCTGAAAACACCAGCATAGGAAGCACCCTTAAAGAGTTTTAGGAGTCTCACCCTGCCCGGCCTCTAGACTACTCTCTGGTTGCAATAAAAACAAGGGACTTTAAGAGAGCTTCCCCTGTACAGAATTTTTACAACCCTTTCCGGGGTTGGGGGCGGGGTCCTAGACCCTTCTATTGCACCCTGCAAAGTCTCTGCGTTTCCTCCAGGTTTAGGGTCATAGCTGCAGGTAGTGCAGCAGATGCTGTAGCACCAAGGTTATCCCTCCCTCCATGCCACCCCAACCTGTGGCATATCTTTTTAGGTTTCGCCTGGACAGCGCTTGCGCTGTGCTTGTGAAATCTCTTCTATTTAATATATCTTAAAAGGGGGCTGTTATCAGTTCTCATCGCTGAATTACTGTGTTCATTCACAAGATATGAGCTCTTCCCACAGAAAAGACAGACAGCTTCTAACAGTATGCTGGAATGCTTGCTTTTTATTACTTAGGTGTGTAAAGCAGATGCATCTGAAAGAAACAGTTAGTTATAGATTCCTTACCTTAGAATCTCCCCCAGGCGTCAGACTGGATCCGGAAAGTTTTTCGTCAGCAGTACCCCTGCACGTCTGAAGGTGGCGTCGGTCGACTCCGCGTCCGTCGTCGGCATTGTGGTCGCCAGGATGACGTCGCGGAAGTTACTTAGACGCCGTCCTCACGCGCTGACGTCAGTTCTTTCTTTTTCCGCGCCAGCAAGCGCAGATCCGGGAAGAGCGGTACCCCTGTCACTTTTTGACTGAGTTTTTGTGACTTTTGTCGACTTTGTTTTCGAGTCTTTATCCGACTCCTGGTGCTTGAGGGATGCCCGGTTTCAAGGCCTGCGGTTCCTGTTCCCGAATGATGTAGGTGACCGATCCGCACCACGTGTGCCTCTTCTGCCTGGAGCATGACCATGACCCCAAGTCATGCTCCGACTGTCGAACCATGGCCCGAAGTCTTTGCGGGAGCAGTCCCGAAAGCTCCTCGAGGCCCGGCAGTTGGCTCCGTGTCGCGCAAGGTCCCGGTCACGTGGGAGGTCGAGGGACAGTTTGCGGAGTCATCATCACTCCTCTTCTAAGTCTTCGCACTCGGGGTCAGGTAAGTCGAAGCACAAGAAGAAGTCGAAGAAGCATCGTCGCTCTTCGACTTCCCCTCGTCTGTCGGCCGACGTGACGCAGGGTGCGGGTGGAGCCACTCCAGCGGCTCCGCGTGCGGAGCCTTCAGGGTCGACTCCGGCCTTTCCTCCCTTCCCGGGACCGGGAGCGACCCCTGCCCAGCTTCGTCAATTTTACGAAGTGATGCATGTCATCTTTGGGCAGCCCGACTCCGCCGGCGCGCTTTCGGGCCCCGCGGACTTGGCTGGGGGCCCTAGGCCTTCGACGCCGGCGGCTTCGGCCTCGGCACCGCAGGGCCCCCTTGGATCCAGGCCTGGATCGGTGCAGGTCGACCTCATTACACCTCCACCGGCGCCGACTCCACCGGCACCATGTCCGCAGCCGACGCCGGCTGGACCCCCAGCCGGCGTCGACCCCGGCTCCCACCTCGACGTGGACACGGAGTCGGACCGGCGTCGGCTGACGCCGGATCCGACGCCGATGGATACTTTTGTCCCTGTGTTCCACCCTGGCTATTTTCAACCAGATTGGCAGCCAGAAGAGGTTGAGGAAGACTGGAAGGGGTCAGGTGACCCTCTGACTGACTAGTTGGAATACAATCCAGACTGGAGAGAGGAACTGGGGGAGGCCAGTGGTCTGGATACCTCCCCAGACCTAGGCATGTTGTCTCCTCCTACAGTGGCTACGGAGGAGGGAGCGTCATACGCAGTGGTGTTGCGTAGGGCGGCCGAGGCTCTCAACCTTGAGCTTCCTACGGTGGCAGTCAGGACTAACCTCCTGATAGAGGTGCTTCAGCTGGCGGCAAGCTCTTCAGAGCCCCTGCTTCAGTTTAATGAAGCCCTTACAGACATCCTTTTGGGCACTTGGTCCTGGCCCAACACAGGGGCTCCTGTGGACAGGATGATTGCCCGACGCCACCGCCCGGCCCCGGGCGACCCCACTTTCCTCTCCCAACACCCCACCCCTGAGAGCTTGGTAGTCCAAGCCTCTACGTCCAAGGGCGCCTTCCCTACCGCACCTCCGGAAAGGGAATCTAAAAAGCTGGACCACCTTGGAAAGAAAATGTTTTCTTCCGCCAGCTTGGGACTGGGGTCGGTAAACACCGCATGTCTGTTGGGCCGTTATACCCACTCCGTGTGGGATACGGTGGCACAGGTGCTGCCTCAGTGCCCGGAGGAGGCCTGGGCCATGCTCTCCCATGCCGTTGCCGAGGGGAGAGACGCAGCGAAGTTTACCATTCGCTGTGGGCTGGATACCGCCGACGCACTTGGCAGGACGATTTCAACGTCAGTAGCCCTTCGACGCTATGCCTGGTTGCGTTCGACTGGTTTTTCAGGGGATGTCCAATCCACCCTTATGGACATGCCCTTTGATGGCTGTCGCCTTTTCGGCGACAAGGCAGACAACGCGCTGGAGCGCTTTAAGGACTCACGGGCTACGGCCAGGTCCTTGGGCCTCTCCACCAGCGGCCATGCGCAGTCCGTCTTTCGCCCCTTTCGTGGCTACGGAAGGGGTGCCCCACTACGTCCCGCCCAGAGCCACAGGCCGGCGCAAGCTGTACAGTCTCAGCGCGGCCGGGGACGTGGGAACCACCGGCGTGGTTCTGGGGTCCAGCGAGCGGGCCAGTCCACCACCGCCCCCTCTGCAGCAGCCTCCAAACCTTCCTAGTCCGACATTTCAGGGCCACCAAACGCCAGTGGGCGGCAGGATCCGCCATCACCTCCCCCACTGGCGCACCATCACGTCGGACAAGTGGGTTCTGCAAATAGTCAGAAGGGGCTACTCCCTCCCCTTCGAGACTATCCCTCCCTCCATGCCACCTCAGTACCATCGCTGGTCGGAGGATTACCTGGCCCTTCTCCAACAGGAAGTTTCGGCACTCTTGGCCAAGGGTGCCATCGAGCGCGTTCTTGTCTCAGAAGTAGGTCATGATTGTTATTCCCACTACTTTCTGGTGCCCTAGAAGGACAAATGCCTGCGTCCTATCTTGGATCTCAGGAACGTCAACCGCTTCCTCCGGAAGGAGAAGTTCAAAATGTTGACTCTCGCTCAGGTCTTGTCTGCCCTCGACCCTGGCGACTGAATGGTAGCGTTGGACTTGCAGGATGCTTATTTTCACATCCCCGCCCTGCCGGCCCACCGGCCTTACCTGCGGTTCACGGTAGGCCACGAGCATTTTCAGTTTACCGTGCTCCCCTTTGGCCTTACCAGCGCCCCTCGGGTGTTCACGAAAGTGATGGCGGTGGTCGCAGCTCATCTGCGCAGATCAGGGTTTCCAGTCTTCCCCTATCTCGACGACTGGCTGTTGAAGGCGGGCTCGCCCCAGGCTGTCGTCTCCCACCTCCAGACTACGGCCGACCTCCTGCCTTCGCTGGGGTTCTCCATCAATGTGCCATAGTCACACCTGATTCCCTCTCAGAAGCTCCTCTTCATCGGAGCAGTTCTGGACACGACACGGTTTCGGGCTTATCCTCCCGAACAGCGAGTCCGGGATATTCGGGCTATGATTCCGATCTTTCAGCCCCTATCCCGGGTTTCGGTTCGGATGACCCTGAGGCTGCTGGGCCTCATGGCCTCCTGCATCCTGCTGGTCGATCATGCCAGGTGGCATATGCGGGCTCTGCAGTGGGACCTGAAGTTCCAGTGGGCGCAGCATCAGGGGAATCTGTCCGATTACGTCCAGGTCTCGGAGGGCACTGCACGACAATTGCAGTGGTGGCTCACGAACCAGGATTGGGTCAACTGCAGTTCCCTCTCCCTTCCCCAACCAGATCATACAGTGGTGACAGACGCATCCCTTCTGGGATGGGGCGGCCACATGGGAGAAGCGGAGATCAGAGGCCTCTGGTCTCCGGCGGAGTCAGGGCTCCACATCAACCTTCTGGAGCTTCGGGCGATCTGTCTTGTACTCAAGGCATTCCTTCCCTCTGTACGGGGAAGAGTAGTGCAGGTGTTCACGGACAACACCACCGCCATGTGGTACTGCAACAGACAAGGCGGGGTGGGGTCGTGGACCCTATGTCAGGAGGCTCTCCTCCTCTGGACATGGCTGGAACATCAGGGCATATCCCTGGTGGTTCAACACCTGGCAGGTTCACTGAACGCCAGGGCGGACGAACTCAGCCGCAGGTGCATGATGGATCACGAATGGCGTCTTCACTCGGAGGTGGTGCAAGGTCTCTTTCAGCAGTGGGTAGAGCCTTGGTTAGATCTATGCGCCACCGAAGAGAACGCGCAATGTCAGCAGTTCTGCGCGTTGGAATTTCCAAGGCGGCACTCGCTAGGCGATGCTTTTCGTCGCGAGTGGAGTTGCAGTCTTCTATACGCCTTTCTGCCTATACCACTTCTGCCCAGAGTGCTGAAGAATATCAAGCGCGACCGGGCCCAAGTCATTCTTGTGGCTCCGGATTGGGCACCAAGAGTCTGGTATCCCGCGCTGCTCAACATGGCCATCGATCCTCCGATCTGCCTGACTCTTCGGGAGGATCTTCTGTCGCAGCAGCAGGGGACGGTCCTCCACCCGAACCTGTCCAGCCTCCACCTCCTTGCGTGGAGATTGAGCGGCAGCAGTTGACATTGTTTGACCTGCCTCCTGAAGTCTGTGATGTAATCTTGGCAGCCAGGCGTCCCTCCACTAAGATGGTATACGCCTGCAGATGGAATAAATTTGTGGCATGGTGCACAGCAAAGGCTGTGGATCCCCTTTCTGCCCCTCTTTCCGAGGTTCTCTTGTTCCTCCTCTCTTTAGCCCAGTAGGGCTCTGCTCTGGGCACTATTAAAGGCTACCTCTCGGCCATTTCAGCCTTTCTTAGGCTTCCTAATCAGCCTTCTCTTTTCAAGTCCCCTGTTGTAAATAGATTTCTTAAGGGCATTACTCATCTTTTTCCTGAGTGGGACTTGAACTTGGTTCTTACATTTCTTATGTGCGCTCCCTTTGAGCCGCTTCATAATTGCCCTCTCAAGCTTTTAACTCTGAAACTGCCTTTCTGGTGGCCATCACCTCTGTTCACAGGGTGAGTGAGCTCCAAGCTTTCTTCTAAGCCTCCCTTTATGGCTATCCATCCGGACAAGGTCGTCCTGAGAACTAGACCTTCCTTCCTTCCCAAGGTGGTTACTTCTTTCCACATTGGCCAAACCATCACTTTGCCCACCTTCTTTCCGCCTCCTTCGAAAGAGGAAGAGAGGCTCCACCATCTGGATCCAAAACGTGCGCTTTCTTTCTACTTGGATCGCACAAAACAATTCCGGGTGGATGACCAGCTCTTTGTTGGGTACGTGGGCGCTAAGAAAGGTCGGGCCGTGCACAAACGGACCATCTCCAGGTGGGTCGTTCTGTGCATCAAAGCCTGCTATTCTTTGGCTAAGAAGGAGCCTCCAGTGGGGCTGCGCACCCATTCCACCAGGGTGGCGGCAGCTACTACTACTTTGGGACGAGGAGTCCCCCTGAATGACATCTGTCAGGCAGCCACGTGGGCATCGTTGTACACGTTTACGAGACACTACTGCCTGGACAATCAAGTCCGGAGATACGGCTTCTTTGGCCGTTCTGTTCTCCAGGACTTTCTGGTGTGAACTTGGTTCGCAGACCCACCTCTGGGGTTGGTGTTGCTGGGGTATCTATTCTAAGGTAAGGAATCTATAACTAACTGTTTCTTTCAGATGAACAAGTTACTTACCTTCGGTAACGATATATCTGTAAGAAACATAGGTTACTTATAGATTCTTTACCGCCCCACCCATCCTCTAAACACCAAATATTGCAAAATTTTACTACTAAACAGGCAGTCACAAGTGCAGTTATCTTGCAGGCAACAGGGTCAATATTTGAATGGTGCAGCAGGCACAGTGGTATCAGGCCCAAAAGTTGTCAGATCTCCTCTAAACACCTAATATTGCTATATTTTACAACTAGTCATAGGTGCAGTTATCTAGCAAGCACTAGGGTCATGATTTCAATAGTGCAGCAGGTGCAGTGGCACCGGGACCAAAAGCTCCAGGCACCCCACTAAACACCTATTAATGCTATATTTTATTCCTAAACAGGCAAGTTCCTAACTTCCTAAACAATTGCAGTTATCTAGCAGGCACAAGGGCCATGATTTCAATGGTGGTGCAGGTGCAGTGGCATCGGGGAAAAGTTGTCAGAACTCCTCTAAACACCAATTATTGCTATATTTAACTACTAAATAAGCAGGCACAAGTGCAGTTACTTATTTATTTTATTTATTTATTTAGAGTTTTATAGAGCGCGAACGTAACCCATTAGGGTATCCGAGTGCTTTACAGGGATAACACGCTGTATTCCAGTTTGAAATAGACAATAAACATAAATAGGGATAGAAGGACGTGACTACACTCAGGAGTAACAGGGTTTATACAATATTCAGAGCAGCAAACGTGAGCATTATGCAGAGATATCCAGCAATTACATTTGAGGGAGTAACAGAACATAACACATTGACGTTGTATACAAGTTTGAGATAGACAATAAACATAAATAGGGATAGAAGGAAGTGACTACACTCGGGAATAACTGGGTATATACAATATTCAGAGCAGCGAACATGTGAGCATTATGCAGAGCTATCCAGCAATTACATTTGAGGTCAGTCCAAAGACCAGAGCTACCAAGCAGTCAAGAAACTAGCAGAAAACCTAAAGCAATGCAGCTGAGCGGTGTGTGCAATGAATGAGATTTATGGGAGGAACTTGCCCATTAGGAAGGTTTTAGCTTCCTTTTTAAAAACTGACTGAGAAGGTATTCTTCTGATGAAAGACGGCGAGTTCTAGATTCTAGGTGCGGCCCCAGAGAAGGCACAATTGTAAGGTTTTTCCTTTCGGAAGTGGGGTGGCTGGAACACAAAGTCTCTGGCGGACCGGGAGTTTCTGGCTCCTCCAGAAACCATGATCTTCTGGGCGAGATATGCAGGGGATTTCGCGTGTAACGTTTTGTGCATGATACATGCCAGTTTGAGTTGGATTCTGGCTTCAAGAGGAAGCCAGTTCATCACCTTCAGGTGCAGTGAGATGTGGTTGCATTTTTTAGAGCCTGTTAGGTGTCTAGCGGCGGCGTTGAGGCAATCTTTTAGGGGGGCCTTGGAGATCTTGGGTAGGCCAGATAGGGTTGAGCATCCGTATTCAATTCTGGAGATAACTAATGCCTGAACTGCCATTTTTAGGTCTGAAGTATCAAGGAAAGGTTTTAGTTTCCTCAAGTAGCTCAGGTGAAACCT
Source organism: Calotriton arnoldi (assembly GCA_963921515.1). Classification (NCBI taxonomy): domain Eukaryota; kingdom Metazoa; phylum Chordata; class Amphibia; order Caudata; family Salamandridae; genus Calotriton; species Calotriton arnoldi. Next base: position 1,205,792 of record CAWUFW010001796.1, on the reverse strand, counting down.
GGCAGTTTTGGCCATCGAGTTGGTGTGGTCTCGTAAATTCAGGTTGCTGTCCAGGGTTATACCGAGAGATTTGGCAGATTCCACTATGGTTGGTGTGCAATTCAGTGCTGTGATCGACTTAGTCCATTCCAGAATGCAAGTGGTACTTTTAGGGGGGGGAGATTAGAAGGAACTCTGTTTTTTGTGCATTTAGTTTGAGCTGGTTGCTGGCGAGCTATTGAAAAGTCAGCTTTAGAGCCTCATTCAAAGAGCTGATCTCCTCTAGTGATGAGATTTTGATGTAGATCGGAGTATCATCGGCATACATGTGGAAGGAGATGTTGGCGGTACGTAGTATTTCGGCTAACGGTTCGAGGTAGAGATTGAAGAGGGTTGGAGAAAGAGTTGAGCCTTGGGAGACTCCGATTGTTATCGGGAAGGAGCAGATAGATTACTGTTGACTAAGAATCTCTGGGAGCGGTTCCAGAGGAAGGATCCAAACCATTTGAGAACGAATCCCCCTATTCCCATTCTGTGTTTGAGGCGTTCAAGTAGTATCTCGTGGTTGACTGTGTTGAATGCCGAGTATAAATCCAGTAGAATTAAGAGACATGTTTTGCCTTGGTCAAGGGCTTGAAGAGCGTCGTCTACAATATGGAGAATAGTAGTTTCCGTGCTATGCCCAGGCCTGAATCCAGATTGGAATTCGTCTAACAGGTTGAAATTGGTGATGTGTTGGCTCAGTTGAAGTTGCACCCATTTCTCCAGAACTTTCGCTAGAAGTAGAATATTGGATGTTGGTCTGAAACTGTCTGGAATAGCAGGAATCAAAGTGGGTATTTTCAAGATGGGGATGACTTGACCGGTTTTTAGAGAGTCAGGTATGGGCCCTTGTAATAGGGAATCGTTGATTATTGTAGTTCAGATGGGAATGATAAATGGGGAGGTTGCGGCCAAGCAGTTGGAGGTGAGTGGGTCATTAAAGTGGTTATTCGATTTTAAGGAGGATAGAATTTTCTAGATGGAATGGTCGTCCTATAACTTGAAGTTGGACCAGTGGGCTTGGTTTTTGGGTGTTGCCTGGGGGGATGAGAAGAGAGATGGGACCCGGCAGGAGGAGGTCAGATGATGGTGGCGAAGTTAAGTTCGTTTCCTAGAGAGTTAATTTTGGCTGTAAAGAAGGAGGAGAATTCCTCACAGGTTATTAGGGATTTTGTAGTTTCTTTGGAGGATTTAGCCACTTTGTTTGATTGGTGTTTGACCATTTCAAAGAGCTTACAAGGTCTGTTCTTAGCGTTTTCCAGTTCCGATCTAAAGAACTCTTTTTTGGATTTGAGGATGTTCGTGTTGTATGCATTTCTGGTTTGTCAGAGAAGTTTTAGTTGGGAGGTTGAGGGGTGCTGTCTCCAGTTTCTTTCTGTTAGCCAGAGAGTTCTCCTTTCATTGTTGAGGGATCCGTTGAACCAGGGGTTTTTGTTTTTGATTTGGGATCTTTTTAGCTTTAGTGGGGCAAGATCATTAATTATGTCAGACATAGTCAAGTTGTAGTGCTCTGTGAGGTTGTTGACCTTTGATAGATTTGGAGTGGGGGAGGTCATTCTCGCAACGTGCAGCCAGCTTCTCGAAGTCTAGGCTCTTTGTGTCTCTGAGTCAGAGTTCGGTTTCACAGGTTGCGCTGGCCTTGTCTTGTGGATGCCAGGCATTAGGAAGGTAATAGCGTTGTGGTCTGACCAGTCGCAAGGATCTATTGAGTTAAGCCTGACCGCCGATGCCTTAGCAATGATCCAATCCAGCGTGGAACCTTTCGTGTGAGTTGGTAATGTGCAGGCTTGAGTAAGGGATTGGTCAGCAAGGAAGTCTTTGAGGGCGTTGACCTGAGGGTCATTGAGGTCATTCCAGTGCAGATTAAAGTCACCGAGGAAAATGTTGTTGGAGTGGGGGAAACCTTAGCTGTAATGATTTCCACGAGGTAGTCGATGAATGTGTCGTTCTTGCCTGGGGATGGTGATGGAAGATGTGCATTTTGCACAACTGGGTAGCGTTGTTACAAATGGAGAGTGCAAGATATTCGCAGGAATCGGTGGGGTCGGCGTGAAGTTCTGTAACGAGGAGGTCTGAGCAGTAGATGCACGCAACGCTCCCCCTTTTTTTTTATTTGCCTGTCAAGCCTTACGATGTTATAGTTTGGAGGGACCAATAGATCTAGGCAATCTGACGAAGATTCGTTGAGCCATGATTCGGTTAGGATTGCTTCGTCAGTTTTTTGGCTCAGGATGAGTGCGGCGATGTCGGAGGCATGCTTGGCTGCTGATCGGCAGTTGAGGAGGAGGCCAGAGAGTGGAGGGTCGGGCATGTGTTGTGAATTAGGGAGGATAAGGGTACTTACGCTAAGTTGTTGCTGTTTACTCCTCTGTTACGGAGAGTTGATGATCTATTAGTGTTGATTGAGACCGTATGAATTAAGTATTCATCTTTCTTGTCTGGCAGACTGGGGGCATCGGGAGAGGTCTTATAGGATAAGAGGAGAGCTAGAGTTTCGTCCTCCGAGAAGTAGTTGGGATGCTTGCGAGTGTGAAGGTGTCTATTGGCCAGCGGCATGGGTTGGAGGCGGGGCTTGGTGAGTGGGGGAAGAACTGAGTTCTGGGAGAGCTTGATATTCGAGATAGAGTATTCAATGAGGTGAAGGATGCTCTTCAATTCAAGAATGGAGTTATGGATGCTCTGAGCTATGTTGGCTGCTCGGAGATTGAGTTTCCAGGTCCATTAGTGAAGGTTGTACTTGCGGAAAGGGGACCAGTTTGTCAGGACTAGTTATTCTGGTATGGACAGGTAGCCTGGTAGAGGAGCTCGACCACCCTGAGGCTAGGATTCTGAGAGGAGGGGTGTCCAAAGGGCTAGGTGTGCTCAGCAGGGTGGACACAGGTGTCCGGTGAGCTGTGAATGACTTGTGTGTTGGTCACTAAGAGTGTAGGAGAGGAGCAAGGATTAGAAGAGGGGGCGGCGGCGTTGCCTTATTGTGAGATGATGGTGGTTGCGGGGGAGTGGAGAGAAGTTCTCTAACAGATCTAGGGGATATGGAGCCCAGAGAGTTGTTTTGAGTGGGGAACACATTGGGGAGAATCGTGCTAGCTCGACCTTTAGGAGAGAGTGAAGGGGTGCATGGGGGAGTAGCTGCAGCTTTGGTAGACATAAACGGGAGGCTCTTGCCCTTGTCCTTAGAGCTTTATTGACGAGCTACGACAAGAGTCAGATGGCGACAGCGGGCACTGGGGGTGCATAGAAAGATAGGAGTCATATACTTGCTTTTTAAGGATGGTGAAGAAGTCAGCTAATTTATTGAGATCTTTGTCTGGCGCTTGGATCATAATGGTGCTGTTCTTATATAAGGTAATGGTAAGGTCAGCTCTTAGACTTTGGGAGGGCACGATAGTGAGTTTGGCGCCGTACGGAATGTTTCTGGATTCATGTACGCTAAGTAGGTTTGATATGGCTGCACGCCATAGTGCTGTTTTTCTTGAGTAGCAAATAAGGTCATTGGCAATGGTGCCCTTGTTTGCGTTGAAGGGTGTCTTCTCAGGAGGGTATGTTTGAAGGGTTTAGCAGCGGTCCTGGAGAGGTTAGGAGGGTAAACTATGGTGTAAGAGTTGCCCCCTGTTGCATTCAGGCCAGAGCCTGCCATACTGGAGAGGGAAGGGGATCTAGGTAAAGCCAGGAGGACGAACTGGTAGGTTGCAGGAGTGGTTCAAGCGTTAATTATGGGAGATTGCTGATCCAGAGCACAATTAGAGGTGGCCGCTGAGTTACAGGGCGTCAGGAAGTGGAGGCACCTACGTTGGATTCTAAGCCCGGGCAGCATGGGCAATACCCGTTCAAGGTGCTGGCAAAAGAGACAAATTTAGGATGCAGGCAAGGCAGAAAGGTGGTCAGCGCGCTGAGGCTCACCAGGGAGGAAGCCAAGCAGGAGCTCCTGGGACGGTGCAGGCAAACAAAATTAGTGGAGTCAGTGAAGCGAAAGTGCCGTGAGACGTGCACAGCGGGCGGCGGCCTCTGATGGAAGAACGCTGGTGGGGGGGCCCGACCGACTCGGGAACGCAGGCACTTGCCGTCACAGCCAGCGGTGCGGTAGCAGGCGGTGGGGAGCAGGTCTCGCTCCAAGGATGTAGGAGGCAGGGAGCCGGCTTCACTCCAGGGCTGAAGGTGGGGGTCTGAGGTCCGCCCCTGGGGCAGCAGGCGGCAGCCAAAGAAGATTATTATTATTGGTTAATAGCAGTATGGGCGGAGCACCTTATATGTCGTACACATGTAGGCCTTGGGCATTAAATGTATCTAATAGGCCTTGGGCATTAAATGTATCTAATAGGTGCAGCAGCTAGCGGCAGGCAGCAGCAGGCGGCGGGGGATGAGGCCTCGCTCCGGCCCTGTTCCATGGCGGCAGTAAACGGGGCCGTCCCCAGGGCAGGGGACCAGGAAGGGCGAAGGGCAGGCCTCACTGAGGCAGCGAGCCCGGATCCAGCAACAGGTATCATCGCAGCGGCCAGCGGGGGGCAGCAGGAGATGGGAAGAGACAGCCTTGCTACGGCTCGCTCAGTGCCGCCCCTAAGGCAGGTGACCAGGCCGGGGCGAGAGATAACCTTACTCCGGCTGAAGAAGTGCGGGCTGTCCCCAGTGGAGATGATCAGGCTGGGCCTCGGTCCGGGGCCGCAGGCTTCACCACAGCAGCCGGCGACAAGGAGGAGGAGAGACGGCCTCGCACCAGGCCGCAGGTTTCAGGGCCGTCCTCCAGCTACTGGAAGTGAGGCCGCCTCCAATGGAGTCGAACAGGCCGGGGTGAAGATGGCCTCGTTCCGGGCCACAGGGCACAATGGAGTCGAGGGTGAAGACGGCCTCGTTCTTGGGCCTTAGGACACACCTCAGCAGCCGGCGGCGGGAAGCTGGTGACAGGGTGGGACGGCTCGCTCTGGTCTCGCTTCCGGGACGCAGGAATCGGGGCCGCCCTCGGAGCAGGCAACCCGACTGGGGCAGGCAACCTTGCAGGCACTAGGATCATGATTTCATTGGTGCAGCAGGTGCAGTGACACCGGTGCCCAAAGCTCTAGGAACCCCTCTAAACACCAAATATTGCAATATTTTACTACTAAACAGGCAGTCACAAATGCGGCTATCTTGCAGGCACTAGGGGCATGATTTGAATGGTTCAGCAGGTGCAATGGCACTGGGCCCGGAAGTTTTTTTTGTTGAAATTTCTTTATTATTTTAAAAAAAATAGTCAATATTTATATACAGGCATTTATCACACATGTAACACTGTAAGTCCACTATCTTAGTGCCAATAACTTCTGTTACAAGTTATCTCTCCCAAGCTTCAGTTTATGAGCTTAAATATATTGAATAATAACTTATCAACCCACCCAACTCCCCCCTACCCCCCTTCCCCCTTTACCGGTTTCTTCCAGATCGATATCCTGAGTCTATGCCTGAGTTGGACTTTAGGTGTCCCTTCCTCCTGCTTCCTGACTATGAGTAGCAATCATGTTTTGGTGTTCCCCTTCTTGTGACTCCTGCTGAGAGGGCGGAGCAGGCTCTGCAATCTCCTGAACCATCGTCCCCCATGCCATCAGTACCTCCGGGAGCTTATCTCATATGTTCCTCTTCAGCCTGCGCCCATTCCGCCCATTCCTTTAAGTCTTTTCTCCATTTATCTAACTGTGGGCCTTGTGGGGTTAGCCAATGGATTGCTATTCTCCTCTTAGCAATCGTAAGCCCCAGAATCAGGAATCATCTACTCGTTTTATGTTTGGGATTCTGGGAACCAAACCGAAGAGACAGGTCCTTACCTCAAAGGCTATCTTCCAATCCGTCACTTTATTCAGTTGCTCCAGAATGTCAGCCCAGTAAGTTTGTATTATTTGGCAATGCCATACCATATGTACTAAGTCTGCCTGTGTATGCTGACATCGGGGGCATTTCGGGTCTCTAGTTGTGTTTATGGCATGTAAGCTGCCTGGGTGAGAGGTAGGTCATGTGAACTATATCATATTGTATTTGCTTAAACCTGCTACATACTGACACTTTTCGGACACTTTCTTGAGTTCTTTTCCAATCTTTTACTGTGATCATGTGCTCACTGACCTCTTGCCATTTCTCTTCTACCTTCAGGGGCCTGACCTTTTTATCTTCCCTCAGTGCCCTGTATAAGTGAGTTACCAACCTCCGGCCGCCCGCCATAGCAATCATAGTGACCAATGTATCTGTTTGCTCTGGGGCTTCTGGGAATGTCGGCCAAAGTTGTCGGGCCGTAGCTGCTATCTTGGCATATTGCAGGAATCGCCCTGCCCCCAGTTCGAATGTGTCTACCCCATCCTGGTAGGTGATAAACCTATTCTCTGGGTATAGGTTTGATAACATCAGGCAACCCCCTCTTTCCATTTTTCAGTCGACATCGCCCGTTCTATTTGAGCAAACTGCGCTGGGCCCCAAAGTTGTCGGAGCTCCTCTAAACACATAATATTGCTATTACATGAATTAATTCCATTATTTCCCTCATTCATTTCATTTTTCTTTTTTTTTTGCTATTACTTACCCGCACTGTACCACTAGAAACAGCACAATATATTTCCTTTTTGTACATAATAAACAAGTCATAACACTTTAACAAACTCTCTGTAACATATTATACAACTACTCAGCAAGTTACAACTTACAACAAAAACAGCTCATTATTAATTACGTAGGCGAAACCTAATGCATTTGCCAATGCTTGTTTTTACTACCAAACCAGGGGATTTTGGGGGTCTAGTTTATTCCCTTGCATTTGGCCCATGGCAGACTTTCCACGGCAATGCCCCACCTGAACTGTTTCCCTTGGGTGAAAAAATGTATAGGTACCGCTCTGCCACGATGCATTGAAATTACATTTATCTGAAAGAGACAATTAGTTATAGATTCTTCGCCTTAGAATTATCCCCAGGCGTCAGACTGAATCCGGAGAATTTTTCGTCAGCAGTACCCCTGTGCGTCGAAAGGTGGCGTTGGTCGGCTCCGCGTTCGGCGTCGTGGTCGCCGGGATGACGTTGCGGTAGCTACTTAGACGCCGCCCTCGCGCGCTGACGTCAGTTCTTTCTTTTTCTGCGCCAGCCAACGCAGATCCGGAGAGAGCGGTACCTCCAGTCACTTTTTGACTGACTTTTTGTTGACACCGTTTTTGAGTCTTCGACTCCTGGTGCACGTCAGGGATGCCCTATTTCAAGGCTTGCGGTTCCTGCTCAAAACTGATGTCGGTGACTGATCCGCACCGCGTGTTCCTCTGGTGCCTGAAACGGGACCGCGATCCCAAGTCTTGTTCCGACTGCCGGACCATGAATCCGAAGTCTTTGCGGAAGCGGTCCCGAAAGCTTCTCGAGGCCCGGCAGTCGGCTCCTCACCGTTCGAGGTCCCGGTCGTGCGGGAGGTCGAGGGACCGGTCGCGGAGCCACCACCACTCGTCTTCGAAGTCTTCGCACTCCTCAGGTAAGTCGAAGCACAAGAAGAAGTCGAAGAAGCATCGTCGCTCTTCGACTTCTCCCCATCCGTCGGCCGACGCGACGAGGGATGCGGGTGGTGCCCCTCCCGCGGCTCCGCGTACGGAGCCCGAAGGGGTCGGCTCCGAGTTTCCCTCCCTTCCCGGGACCCGGAGCGACCCCTGCCCAGCTTCAACAGTTTTACGAAGCGATGCATGCCATCTTTGGGCAGTCCGACTCCGCTGGTGCACCTTGGGCCCCGCGGACTTGGCTGGGGGCCCTGGGTCTTCGACGCCGGCGGCTTCAGCCACGGCACTGCAGGGTCCCCTTGGATCCAGGCCTGGATCCGGATCGGCGCTGGTCGACCTCATCACACCTCCACCTGCATCGATTCAGCCGGCACCAGGCCCGCAGCCGGCGCCGGTTATGTCCCCAACCAGCGTCAACCCCGGCATCCATCCCGACCAGGACACGGAATCGGACCGGTGTCGACAGACGCCGGATCCGGCGCCAACGGGTACTTTTGTACCCCTGTTCCACCCTGGTTCTTCCAGACCAGATTGGGAACCAGAGGAGGGTGAGGAGGACTGGGAGGGGTCTGGAGACCCTTTAACTGACCAGTTGGAATATGATCCGGACTGGAGAGAGGAGTTGGGGGATGCCAGTGGTCTGGATACCTCGCCAGACCTTGGCTTGTTGTCTCCTCCTACTGTGGCTACGGAAGAGGGAGCTTCTTACGCAGTGGTGTTGCGTAGGGTGGCCGAGGCTCTCAACCTCGAGCTACCTACGGTGGCGGTCAGGACTAACCTCCTGACAGAGGTGCTTCAACCAGCAGCGAGCTCTTCGGAGCCCCTGCTGCCGTTTAATGAAGCCCTTACAGACATCCTTTTGGGCACCTGGTCCAGGCCCAACACAGGGACACCTGTGGATAGGATGATTGCCTGACGACAACGCCCGGCTCCGGGCGACCCCACTTTCCTCTCCCAACCCCCCACCCCTGAGAGCTTGGTGGTCCAAGCCTCCACGTCAAAAGTGGCATTCCCTAATGCTCGACCTGATAGGGAATCCAAAAAGCTGGACCATCTTGGGAAGAAGATGTTTTCTTCCTCCAGCTTGGGACTGCGGTCGGTAAACACTGCATGTCTATTGGGCCGTTACACCCACTCTGTGTGGGATACGGTGGCGCAGGTGCTGCCCCAGTGCCCGGAGGAGGCCCGGGCCGTGCTCTCCCATGCAGTTGCCGAGGGGAGAGACGCAGCCAAGTTTACCATTCGATGTGGACTGGACACCGCTGACTCACTAGGCAGGACGATTTCAACGTCGGTAGCCCTTCGACGCTACGCCTGGCTGAGGTCGACTGTTTTTTCCGGGGATGTCCAAGTTACCCTAATGGACATGCCCTTTGATGGCCGTTGCCTGTTCGGCGACAAAGCAGACAACGCGCTAGAGCGCTTTAAGGACTCTCGGGCTACGGCCAAGTCCTTGGGCCTCTCCACCACCCGCCCTGCACAGTCTGCTTTTCGCCCCTTTCGTGGCTACGGAAGGGGTGCCCCGCCACGTTCCACCCAGAGCCACAGGCCGGCGCAAACTGTTCAGTCCCTGCGCGGCCGGGGAAGTGGGGCCCATCGCCGTGGGTCTGGGAGCCAGCGAGCGGGCCAGTTCACCACCTCCCCCTCTAAAGCAGCCTCCAAACCCTCCTAGTCTGACCTTTTAGGGCCACCAATCACCCGTGGGAGGCAGGATTCGCCATCACCTCCCCCAGTGGCTCACCATCACGTCAGACAGGTGGGTTTTGCAGATAGTCCGAAGGGGCTACTCCCTCCCCTTCGAGACTACCCCTCCATCCATGCCACCTCAGTACAATCGCTTGTCGGAGGATTACCTGGCCCTTCTCCAACAGGAAGTTGCGGCTCTCTTGGCCAAGGGAGCCATTGAGCGAGTTCCTGCCCCAGAAGTAGGTTGTGGTTGCTATTCCCACTACTTTCTGGTGCCCAAGAAGGACAAGGGTCTGCGTCCTGTCTTGGATCTCAGGAACATCAACCGCTTCTTCCGGAAGGAGAAGTTCAAAATGTTGATGCTAGCTCAGGTCCTGTCTGCCCTCGACCCTGGAGACTGGATGGTAGCGTTGGACTTGCAGGACGCTTACTTTCACATTCCCGTCCTGCCGGCCCACCGGCGTTACCTGCGGTTCACGGTAGGCCACGAGCACTTTCAGTTTACTGTGCTTCCCTTCGGCCTTACCAGCGCCCCGTGGGTGTTCACGAAAGTGATGGCGGTGGTCGCAGCTCATCTGCGCAGATCAGGGGTTCCAGTCTTCCCCTATCTCGACAACTGGCTGTTGAAGGCGGGCTCGCCCCAGGCAGACATCTCCCACCTCCAGACTACGGCGGACCTCCTGCATTCGCTGGGGTTCACTATCAACGTGCCGAAGTCACACCTGACTCCCTCTCAGAAGCTCCTTTTCATCGGAGCGGTTCTGGACACGACACAGTTTCGGGCTTATCCTCCCGAGCAGCGAGTCCAGGATATTCGGGCTATGATTCCGATCTTTCAGTCTCTATCCCGGGTTTCGGTCAGGATGACCCTGAGGCTGCTGGGCCTCATGGCCTCCTGCATCCTGCTGGTGGATCATGCCAGGTGGCATATGCGGGCTCTGCAGTAGGACCTGAAGTTCCAGTGGGCACAGCATCAGGGGAATCTGTCCAATTGCGTTCAGATCTCGGAGGGCACTGCACGACAATTGCAGTGGTGTCTAACGAACCAGGATTGGGTCGGCGACAGGACCCTCTCCCTTCCCCAACCAGAGTGCACAGTGGTGACAGATGCATCACTTCTAGGGTGGGGCGGCCACATGGGAGAGGCGGAGATCAGAGGCCTCTGGTCTCCGGCGGAGTCCGGGCTCCACATCAACCTTCTGGAGCTTTGGGTGATCCGTCTTGCTCTAAAAGCATTCCTTCCCTCTGTCCGGGGAAGAGTGGTGCAGGTGTTCACGGACAAAACCACCACATGTGGTACTGCAACAAAAAGGGCGGGGTGGGGTCGTGGACCCTATGTCAAGAGGCTCTCCGTCTCTGGACATGGCTGGAACATCAGGGCATATCCCTGGTGGTTCAACGCCTGGCTGGTTCACTGAACGCCAGGGCGGATGAACTCAGCCGCAGGTGCATGATGGATCACGAATAGCGTCTTCACTCGGAGGTGGCGCAAGGTCTCTTTCAGCAGTGGGGAGAGCCTTAGTTAGATCTATTCGCCACCGAAGAGAACGCGCTATGTCAGCAATTCTGCGCGTTGGAATTTCCAAGGCGGCATTCGCTAGGCGACGCTTTTCGTCACGAGTGGAGTTGCGGTCTTCTATACGCCTTTCCGCCTATACCACTTCTGCCCAGAGTGCTGAAGAAGATCAAGCGTGACCGGGCCCAAGTCATCCTTGTGGCTCCGGATTGGGCACGAAGAGTCTGGAATCCCGAGCTGTTACACATGGCCGTCAATCCTCTGATCTGCCTGACTCTTCGGGAGGATCTTCTGTCGCAGCAGCAGGGGACTGTCCTCCACCCGAACCTGTCCAGTCTCCACCTCCTTGCGTGGAGATTGAGCGGCGACTGTTGACAGCCTTTGACCTTCCTCCCGAAGTCTGTGATGTTATTCTGGCAGCCAGGCGTCCCTCCACTAAGACGGTATACACCTGCAGATGGAACAAATTTGTGGCATGGTGCACAGCAAAGGCTGTGGATCCCCTTTCCGCCCCTCTTTCTGAGTTTCTCTTGTTCCTCCTGTCTTTGGCCCAGCAGGGCTCTGCTCTGGGCACTCTGAAGGGCTACCTCTCAGCCATTTCAGCCTTTCTTAGGCTTCCTGATCAGCCTTCTCTTTTCAAGTCCCCTGTTGTAAATCGCTTCCTGAAGGGCATTACTCCTCTTTTTCCTCCTGTTCCCTTCGTAATGCCTCAGTGGGACTTGAACTTGGTGCTTACTTACCTGATGTGCACTCCCTTTGAGCTGCTTCATAACTGTCCTCTCAGACTTCTTACCTTAAAGACTGCTTTTCTGATTGCCATCACCTCTGCTCGCAGGGTGAGTGAGCTACAAGCTCTTTCTTCAAAGCCTCCTTTTCTGGCTGTTCATCCAGACAAGGTCGTCCTCAGAACCAGACCTTCTTTTCTTCCCAAGGTGGTTACTTCTTTCCACATTGGTCAAACTATCACTTTGCCCACCTTCTTTCTGCCTCCGGAAGACCTGGCTTGACAGTTCGGGCTGGACTGTTCCCATGAGGCACAGGGTCAAGACTGATTTGCATATAGCTGGGTCTGAACTGAGGTGGCGAAGTGGGCAAAAGAATGATGATGGATTCAACCCAGATCTGTGACTGGGGGTGAGTGTCTGAAATGTTTCAGCGCTCCGTCCATCTCCTTGTGTTTACAAATAAATTGGCAACAAGAAGCACAGTAGTAGGTCTGTTATGCTTAATTGGTTGCAAAGTCTACATTTTAAAATATTTGATTGGGTTAAGGCATCTGCTGTGTAGGTGCCCAGTAAATCTCAGGGAATAGTAATAATGGTGAGATAACTCTGGTAGTTAATGCACTTGTTGGCGAGATCTGTGTTTTATGAAGTCCCAGATTTGAGTCAAGGTAGTAGAGAAGGTAAATGTGTCTCCTGCAAAGCACATAATCTAACACGCAGATGACAGATTTTTATTTTATGTAGGTAGTAAAGTGGGTTACTGCTTTTAACACAGAGATCCAATTGTTACCCCCGGTTCATAAACTAATCCTTCTAAAAGACCACAGTGAGGTATGAAGGACATGTGACTCCTACACCATCTAACCCTCACTGTCTCAAGTAACTCATCTTGTACATTGATTTACACATGTACATGATTTATTGTCAATGTGTATGTTACGTAAAGAGCTCTGACACCCTGCATAGCGCTATAAAAGAAATAAAATAGTGCTATTGAGATTGTTCTTTGTGTACAGTACAGACAAACACATCTGACATTCTTACAGTGCATGCATCTCTTATGTACAGGGACTGAACAAAGGCTAAAGCTGCCTCTCTTAAGTAGCTGTGAAGAGATAACAAGCTGTGTGCCTTTGTTTCCCCTCCATGGCATTTACATTTAAGTGTGTGGTTCCAGGCTGCCTCCAGTCAGGAAATTCAAACAAAATGAGGCCTGATGGCCCCTTAACTTCGGCCCAGCTGGCGGTGAAAAACGCTCCCTCCTGCCTGCACGTTGCTGCTGGGAATGGAAAGCAGACAACCTACAGGTGCCTTTGAACGTGTCCTGGTGTCTGAAAATTACACCAGGACATGTTCACCATATTTCTGTGAGGCCCAACTTCTTGGCAGGGGAGACGGCGTCCAGACTGTGAAAAGAGTGGGTGGACGTTGTGTACCTGCGTGTACCCCCGACTCGTGCCCTGCATATACTGCGTCCTTGGCATAACACCGAAGCCGAAAGCAGGAAAGATGAGGCATAAGCTAGCCGTCTAGAAATAGCGCTGATAAAACAACGTGTAGCCATACACTTGCTGCATCCACAGGCCCCACTAAAACAGTATGGAAAAGAGGACATGCCGAAGTGGACCCTGGTAAAAGAGCTCCACATGAAAAGCACAAGAAGGGATGAAAAACCAGCAGACGAAGTAGCGAAATGGGTAGGAATAGTGGGTAGACTGGTGGAGTAGTAAGCTATATGGATGATCCCCAATCCCCCTGTACCGAATGCAGCATGTAATAACCAAGACACTGTATGAACACCATCAGGAATATAACAAGGTAATGATAAAGGGGGATACTTAAAAGGTAATTGAACTAATCTTGATGTATTCATAATAAAGATGTGAAATGTGTGTGTAAGTATCTTCCTGCGAGCCAGAATGGCAAAATAATAGAAGAACAAGAAAATAATGACTGGCAAAAAAAGTTTGTGGACCTTGGCAATGTTTATTAAGTGACATCTTTAAAATAATATATAAAAATGTTTTTGTTTTTTTAAAAGTCCGCGTTTTGTCGTAAGTCAGATGTGTCAGCTCTGGAACCTAATATTGTATTGTCAAGTTGTATCTTCAGTATGACCTGAACTTCTCACCTTGGCACCTCTATTAGGGGGAAACTGACCACCTCCATGTTCTGGTTTTTAGTGAAAGAATCCTAAACTAGAAGAGACAGACCCCAATTGATGTTTAGGCAGCAGTCATCAGAAGGCTGTGTAGCTCTAATGGCGCATTCGCGACTTGGCCAGAGCGCACTGGAACAGCCACTCCTTAATAATTGATGCTACCTCGGTTTTTACAGTCCCCTGAAATATTTATCGGGTGGCCACAGCCGTAAGTTATTTCTTCAGCTGTTGCAAAGGCCGCACTGTGACAAATTGATGTATTTTCTGGGTTCTGTTTTGTCATATGGTGGGGCGTTGTGAGGTCAGCTGCTTCCTATTGCAATGGTGTATTTGCTTCTTGCATAGTCTCAGCGGTACCTTCCTGCTCAGTGTTGCACGGAGAAGATTCTGATGTCTGAATTTGAGGAATATTCCGTTTGATTACTCTCGATTTTACGATCGTTTTCTTTAGCCAGACAAATTTATGTTAATGAAGTAAGCTCTTCCTTCCAGCACAGCGAGGAGTGGAATGAAAAGATCTGTAAAAACACCATCAGCTCTCAGTGTTATTTTTTTTAGACCAGCAATGTACACTGCATCATCTTCTTTGACTTGATTTAAAAACCCATTTTGCTCAACATATTTATTGTGGAATTTGAACCTGCCCTTTATTAAAACCATTCCCTTAAAAAGAGGGGTTACAACGGGATTAGAACGTGGCCCTTCCAGCATCGAGGCCCCCAAGGGAAAGCAATGGCTGCATTGGAGGCACCCTTTTGTTGTAAAAAAGGGTCTTACGGGTTGTTGCCTTGGACGTTTATTACTTCTGGAGGTAGGGTAGCTTGGCAGAAGTAGGGTGCATCGTGGGCCCAGGAGGTGGCGAAGGAGGGGTCTAAGAGCTTATAGCCCTAAGCAGAGACATCTTGGGCTTTGTTGGCCCTTGGTCCTTCCGCCTCTCTTCACGTGGGGTTCTACGCTGGACCCGCAGCCTGGTTTTTTCCACCGTTTTCTCTCTATAATGCAGATGAGGTTGGTGTCAGACTTTGGGAGGCGGAATGTTAGGTGGGAAGGCAAATGGCGTCTTCAGTGTGGGAACAAAATCATACCCCAAAATTTAGACACCCAAAAATTAAACACCCCAAAACATTTACCTCACACCATTCTCCCACCAGTTGAATTGCACATAAAGGCACCTCCAAAAAATCAAATAGCAGATTAAAACATTACAAGTAAGTAATGGGGCCCACTCAATAATTGAGTTCTTGATCGATAAAAGCGAAAGGGTTTTATTGCAGAATTAAAAAAATAAACGATACCGGATTGTTGGACTTGGTCCTTTCTGCAGGGTCATCCACAAACTGTTTGCGTCTCCCTCCTGCTTTCTGAACCCTTTTTTTTGGCTTTTAGGACTCTGCAAACTTTACCAGTGCTAAAGTGATTGTGCTCTCTCCTTTAAACATGGTAAGATTGGCTTATACCCAGTTGGCACATTTAATTTACTTGTAAGATGCTTGTAAAGTGGTGATCCGCGTACCCAGGGTCGGCGAATGAAATGCTACTAGTGGGCCTGCAGCACTTATTGCGCCACCCACTTAAGTAGCCTTTTAAACATCTCACACCTGCCATTGCAGCCTGTGGGGGCGGTTTTAAACTGCCATTTCGACCTGGCAAAATATTCCTTTTTGCCAGACCCCAACTTTCTTTTTTAATACATATGTAACCCCTAGGGTAAGCCATAAACAGCCCAGAGGGCAGGGTGCAGCATATTTAGAAAGTTGGACATGTGCTTTTAAGTTTTACATGTCCCGATAGTGAAAAACTCCTAAATTTGTTTTATTACTACTGTGAGGCCTACCTGTCCCACATGATAACATTGGGTGTCCTTATTACATTTAAAAAGTGCTAACTTTTGATTGGAACAGGTAAACCTTTCATGTTTGGTGTCTCAGAAATTTTAGTTACAAATCCTCTTGAATGACAAGGTCGTATTTTAAGTTACAATTGTAAAAATGCCACTTTTAGGAAGTTGGTATTTTCCTGCCCTAACTAGTCAGTGCCTGCAGCCTGTTCCTGGGTCACATGACTGGGTTCAGTTTGGCAGTTGTACTTTGTTTATTCCTCTCAGACAGCCACAAAATGAGGGATTAGGTTTTTCTGATTGGACAATGTACTGGCAGGAAGGGGGTAGGGGCGGAGCGGGGCACAGCCCCTCTTTCAACTGAATAGACTGTGCTCTACCTTCACACAATGGACTTGTCACTACTGCATTGTTCATGCAGCCAGCTTGGAGCCTCGGCAGGGGAGGCAGGAAACTTCAAGGACTTCAAAGTTAATTCTCTAGAAACTTCACCTACTTCAAAGAAGGCACCAGATATAAATAGTGGACCTTCAGACAAAACTCTTCAGTACTCTCCTGGACCTGTGGATACTATAGAAGGTAGATTGCTGTGCTGCTTTGGTGCCAGAAGGGCTGCCACTCTGCTGCCCTGTTGCTCTGCTCCATGCTGCCCTGCTTGCTGAGAAGGAACACTGGACCTGCACCCTTTATCCCAGTCTGAAGTGACTCCAAGGTTCAGCCAGCTAACCTCCAGTTTTGAGCTACAGGGACATAACAAGCTCCAGAGACTCCCTGCAACTGGACCTAATTGAGCCCTGCTGGAGTAAGCTCCTGACCCCCAAGTGGTGCCCCTCCGGTCCTGGACCCTCAATGTGGCCTCAGTTATGCTCTCCTGCAGTTCTGGTCAATTGCCCAGCTCTCGCCGCCTGCCAGTGCGAAGTTCCGGTAAACACGACTCTTTGTGTCACAGCAACCGCCTGGCAGCGCACGATCTGCACTTCGCACTACAGCATCAACAGCTCACAGTGGCTGCCAATGCCAAGCACCAGCAATGACCGTCCATAACTCCTGACAGGATCTTTGTGCTAAAGTGACGACTGCCCGGCCTGCTCTTCGCGCTACATCGATAACCATCCGCAGCGCTCTCCCTGCTCCTCGCAGTCTTTTCCACTGTGAACAGAACTCTTCTTGCCGGACTTTCAAGGTAACTATTTTACCAGGACTAACCTGGTCCCTCCATCTGGCCCACCCTCCATCACGGTCGGCCTGAACTTGTGACTTTCACCCGGTCTCGCACGACCAGATAACCGCGAGTGGCGCTTTGTGCTTTTAGGTGCTTAACCTACCTGAAATCTTTAAAATTACGTATCTCCAGATTTTTGTTGTTTTGGTGTCCAATAATTTATTAACTTTTACTCTATTTTTCTAAATTGGTGTTTTTTTTTTTTCTTGTGTTTTGTTTTCACTGTATTACTGTTTGAAGTGCTGCATAAATACTTTACATGTTGCCCCTTAATTAAGCCGGAGTGCTTTGTGCCAAGCTACCCGAGGCTTGAACACAGGTTAATTTGAGGTTTGCTTGTGACTTCACCCTGACAGAAATTGTGGCTGCTGCTTGAGAAGGGTTTCACACACCCCCAACCAGTAACACAATTTCCAACAAGGATCAATGCCATGAAGGCTCTAAAATGCCAAATTAAGAATTACAGAGTACGTAAAAAACAGAAATTATTCATAATTCCAAGTGAGCAGCAAAATTAGAGAGATTTCAGCATCCCTAGTAGCATAGGACAGTCTTCTTAAAATCTCCCAAAAATTCTGGTTCATTCCCAAAATCAAGGGGTTCTTATACACATTTCTTGCATAACAAATTAGAAAAACGGCGAGATCATTGTGGTGTGAGCAAAAGTATAATTTCTTTAACAAATCAGAACACAAGAAGAATGCATGTTATAAAGTTAACATATAAGCACCATCCTATTTCTATAAGACTTATTCAACACTCTGCAAATTTCATCCGGAGATGTTCTAACTAATATGAAACATTTGAACAATAAAACTGTCAGCAAGTAAATAGATTAATGATCACAGGAGAAGGCAGGAGAATAGACCATGGCAACGTTACAAGTCATAGGGAACAGGGAAAAGTTAATTGAAAGCATTGTGATCATAACAGTGGAAATAGCCTACTACACATTAGCTTGACAGTGCTCTACAAACCCTGTGATGAGAAGATGTATGCGGGGGCAGGAGTGGAGCAGGAGTGAATTGCAGTGATGGCATCCATCTTAACTAAAATGGTGTTTTATATGAAAATGTGGCATAACTGAAACAAAATAATAAACACACTTCTACACATTTTATGAATTTAGTTTCAGTTGCAAGTATATAAATTCAGCCTATATATGTAGAAATGAAAATATTAATCATCATTTTAAGTGCACAAAATAGAAACCCCGAAAAACAATCTTACAGCCATATGGGCAACAATCGGTGAGCGTCCTGGCTCTGTAAAGATGAGCTGAAAAAATGTTCTCTAACATCAGTGGGAAATTAGTGTCTGCCGCTTGTGTTGGGGGGCAAACTACTAATTCTGTGAGTCCTTTGAGCTGAGAAGGACGCTTAATGTTGCATTGAGTAGGTACACTTTCTAGTCTCTTTACACTGCCTTTTTTTTAACCTTGTAATGTTAAGGTGCACCCTTAGATAAGGGGGATATGGTAAGGTAGGGCCTTTTGTTATGTGCTGCTAAACAATAAAAAGAGATCAGAGCCAAGGTTCCTAGCCCCTTATAAGCAGGAACTAGTTGGACTCTTCTGTTTAAACAGCTAGCTTTGCTGGTTGCACATAAGGATAAGTCTGTAAATGTTCGCTTCAGTAGAGGCTTGAAGCAAATATCTGCTGAATTATCCACTTGGTAAAGGAACTTTCTACTCAGCATCTAGTTTCAACTGATGGAACTGTCAGCCCAACACCCTAAGTGCCTTAGCAATTCAGCATCATACTCTTTATACAGTAGAGTGCAGATGCATAGTACACAGTGAAACCAAGATGCAATGGCCACCCTCCTTCACAAAAGCGAGCAAGCTTAGGAAAATCAGTAAATTTAGGTAAGATGTTGGGAATATTATGGCTCGCAGTAGCTACTGTCGAAACATTCGGGGGAGCATCACATGTTTAGTAACTCTAGTTGACCTGAAAATATTACACCATTGCAGTTTTGCAGGAATGCATAGACTGAGAGAGTTAGACTTTTGGGGGATAGAAAAAGGAGTAGTCTTGACCACAGTCCCACGCGTGTCAAGGTGTTCCTGTCAGTTATAAGCAGAAATGTAAGCTGTTATGCGTGTTGTGTTTTGGGCTAAGCAGTGTTTTTCCACTCTTCGTTGCTGCAGGTATTTGCCCCTTTTGATGTCTTGCCGGGTGGTGGTGGGGGTCACCAGGGTATGTGTAAGCGTCTGACGGAGTTTAGTATTGCAGCAGCAAGCAGGTTAAAAAGATTGTCCCGTTAATTGTGCTTGGCGCTGTTTAACTTGCATGCCAGATATGGTTAAATGCTCAATACGGAGGATTCTGACCTAGGGGCTGACGTCGCCGTGATTTGTGATAGGTGCAGAAAACTGGAGAAAACTTTTGGTAGTCTTTGAGTTCATCTTTCATTCAGCTCAGTTCAGGACTATGTATCTTCCTGGTGTGAGGCTTATGGACTGGCCTATGAGTGGCATCATTTCGCCATTGCCTTGGGGAGAGCACCGAACGACCGGTAGACCATAGTGGTCCCTGTGGCCAGTTGGGCGTATGATAGGCATAGATCAGGGTGTATCACCAGTTGCATGCTACGTCTGAGTCATACTTAATTCATTCATTTTTTCACGTATGTGGGTTGGGGAGGGGCACCTGCTCCGCTAGTTACAAATGTATACACCTTGCTCCTCTTTCAGCGAAGGGAGACAGTCCTGGCCCGCTTGCCAAGGTTGATGCACAGGTTCATCTACCATATGGTTGGCAAGGGTAGCGGTCGACCTGTAAGCACTTCAGTGAAAGGTTAGTGATCCATGGTTGCCCGTGGACTGGGAGCCCCATTATTCAGTGCAATACTTCAAAATTTGGCGGGTTCTGTCAGACCAAATTAGGGTCAGGTGGCTCATAACCAGACAGGTGACATGGTATCTGGTGATCAAGTTGTAGAACATGATTCTATTAATACCTCTTTACGACTAAATGAATTTAGTATTTTCAAGTGAATTCTGACTTTATATTGAACATTATTTTGGTAATAAATGTGACCAGAGAAGTTTATATCTAAACAACAACTGATTGTGTGCTTGAGCACTTTGTTCTTATGCTGCCACTACTCCCAGATACCAGCTGGATTAGTGATTGTCCACTAAGAAATGGGAATTTTGGTAGGAATTGGGAAACCTGCTCTAAGATGACATTTTTCAGGTTTTTTTCCTAACAAATTGGTAAATTGTCCAAGGGGGTAAGGAAAGATTCCTAGGAATGCAGTATTCCATCATTTATTGTAATTCCTGATTCAGACTGAAATGCTGTCTTCAGCAAAATGATGGCAATCCTTTAATAAAAGCGTCTCTAGCAACCTCACTTCTTGGGCCTCAGCCCCCGGACCAAGCCAACTCGGATGTTCTGCAGTCCCGGATTACTGATGAAAGTTATTTGTAATTTCAGACTTTCTCCAAAGAGAAGCATGTTCTGAAGAGCAAGGAGGGTTGTTGGAACTGAACAGATTATCAATTTTAGTGTATATACCCTGATTAAAAGTTCATGGCTAAATTCCCCTTTCAAGATTTTGCACAGGCATCCGATTTACGAGTTGTGTGATAATTATCAAACACTTGCAGTTTGCACCTGATAGATTCCGGAAGGTCAAGCCTGCTGAAATTTATCAGGAAAAAAGGCCTTGGAAAAAAGGCAAAACATGCTAAATTAGTTATGCAAAGTATGGATTCTTCATGTTATGCCTCATTTCTAATTTGAAAACTCAGAATAGGAGGTATTTACCATACTCGGGGGGCTTATTTACAAGTCCCTTGCGCCACCCATACGTCACTTTTCCCATGTTAAAAATGACGCAAAAGTGGCGCAAGAGGGTTGTAATTAAGCCCCTCGTACATAAATCAACTCTGAGTCTTGGAATTTACCAGGTGTGGTAAATACCCCACCCTGTTCCGCATAACTTGTATTCATTGGGGGTGTTCCTGATGTGAACAAACATTGTGGAGAGTTAAGGGAATAGCAGCACGTTTGGTTACGCTGAGAAGGGCTGTTGCGGGTTCTCAACTTGCCTGTTATACTTGTCTTGCATGTGGTGACTGAACAGAGTATGTTCCTTAGGACTTAGTCTGTACATTCTGATCAGGTTTTGAGCTGATTCCCGCTATTTAGTGGGATCTTGGAATGCTTTCCTCCTCAGTCAGGCAAGCATGGGTTTTGTGAAAGTAGTGTTAGAGGGTGGACATTTGAAATTACTTATGCACTACTTATGCTTTTATTTGGACTGATCTCAATCTCTATTATAGAAAGCTTCTTGCAATATTAATTTATTCACTGCCCTATGTCCCTGTCGATGCACAAGGCCTCCTGCCATATTTATTTGAGTCAGATTATTTTCACTCTGAGCTCATTTGAAACAGAGGTACAAGATTTCCGAAAAAATATTCTTTTTAAGCTAACCATCCACAATACATGGCTTATGCTATGTCAACTGTCAAATCAGAGCTGGGATTTGTGTTCCCTACTCAGCCGCCCCTACTGCCTCACCTGGTACATCCAGGCGAGAATGAACTGGAAGGGTCTTCTGGCGTGAATTTCGCTAACCCATTAGGGAAGTTGACTCGGATTTTCAAGATGTGAACAAGCCATGGAAGGAATGGAGACTTTCAGGCTCATCTGATGGCTGCACACTATCGACCCTATAGATTTTGGCAGATATTCATTCATACTTTAACTTGTTTGAGGATGGGTCTTGACATTTGGTGAAAGATTGCAGACATGTGGTTTCCCTCCTCTCCTGAAAGTAAGGGTAATGTTCCTCACTGAAAGAATGTATGAAGCATGAATGATCATTTCTTTTACTATTAAAAAAAAAAAAAAACAATACTTCACTAGCAAAAGTCTTTACACTTAGTGTCTATTACGTTTTTACATTAATACTTGGATGTGACACACAAATGCATTATTGCAGTTAAATTTGACATGCTGATATCAATAGTAGAACTTATTCAGATTAAAAAGTGTTTTAGAATTCTTCCTATCCTAAGGGGCCTGATTTAAAATGTTTTCTTTGCGCAAATAGGTGTTGTCTACTGTTGGTAAATCAGGAACAGGTCACAGAAATTGCGAATTGTGCCTTAAGAGATGTTCGAGTATGCACTCGCTTAATATACATTTGTTCTTCAACTTTACATATGGTAGCAGTGGTTTAGCCAACCGCACAGCCTAGAGCTATGTATAGACTGGGTAAAACCATACAAGAAATGTACTTAATAGCACAATTTGTATGAAGAAGGGTTCTGCACAGATTGCACTATTGCTACCCACTAGATGCACATGTGGTGTGTAAAAAGCCACACTTGTTTTTTCTTCACTCTGATGCAAGATATGAAAAATATGTTTTTACTCCAGGGCGGTGGGGAGTGTTGTCTTATAAATTGTGCGTTTAAAGACCCTTTTCCCTAGCATAGAACAATGTTTAGGTTGCATGGTCTGATGTGAGTTAAAACTCTTTTTTATATTCTACCAAGTAGTACATTTGTGCAGTTACATTTAAGACCTGCGTGATCTCCCATTGCTCTAGGACGCTGACCTCTAGCTCTTCTGTAGTTATTTAATGAAGGTTGGAGAGGGTATGGATGATTTTTTTATTATTTGTTTTTTTGGTTATAGTTATAAGATGACCCTTGGAGAGGCTAAGTAGACTGAGCCTTGTGTGGTTCTCCATAGAGAAGCACAGTGGCCCATAGTCAACGTGTTAAACTGTACACACTAGAATGCAACACACTTCTCTAACAGAAAGCGATTTAGTGTCTCTGGATGCTAGTCAGGCAATGCTACGCCTCTCCCCGCTTTCTCTCTATCTCCCCAGGTACAGGGTCTCTCTCCCTCACACCTCTCCCCTGAGTCTAATTGGCCCCTGTGTTGCGGTGTATATGGTAGTAATGCGATTAAAGCTCAGATGCAATCTTTGTCACTTACAAATAGGTGTGCTTAGTTCTCTCAGTTCACAGTCCTACCACTCAGTAGTAAATGGTCCCGTTGGATCAGCTCTCGGACGCGCTCATTCCCTCTCACACTAAATGCTGGACGCCAACGAGATTTCCTGTGTAGTCCATTAGGCCCGCACTCGCTTGGCGCAGACCCAGACAGACCAGTGGTGGGCGTCTCTGTAGTCGGGGTCTTGCAACGGGCTGTGACGCAGCCGGCAGGTCCTTGCTGGGGCCCTGATTGGGCCAGACAACTCCTAGCAGGTGCAGCCTCTTTTAGCTGGTACAACTTCAGCCGATTCAGACCTATATGGGCTTAGTACAAAGGGCAATTGCTGTCTACATATGGACTGGTAATGCCTGATAGCAATGACCTAACACTGGGCCATTTTGGCCAGGCACAGGCCAAATCTGACACTGCATCACAGCCTCGTCAGTTGCTGTCACAGGTTCTTTCCAGGAACCACCAAATAGACTATGGTGCCACTGACACTGTGGACCATCAGATTGCTCTGGTCAGCCCTCTCTTCTGGGTGCCCCACAGACACCTTGGACACGCTGCACCTCGCTCCTCCTGAACAGATCCATCCTCCTGCAGGGTTGGCAGGCTCTTTCCCTCTTTAAGCATACATACAGGCATTTAGGCGTTTTAGAACCGAGTAATGGCTCTTGGGGGAAGACAAGCAGACTCAAGTAATGTCTCTTCACATCTGGGAGACTCGCTGCCTGGCAGACACCAGCACTGGTTGCACAGCAATCATCTGAGTACTCTGCAGAGCACTCCCTTCTTTGGCCATAGAGGACTGGAATGTGCAACTAGTGGGGTCTTAGTTTTACACACCAAAACCAGACATTGGATGTGTGTCCACTGTGTGCAGTTGTAGAAACTGTATTTTTTTTTTTGTAGTTTACATTTCTTTATTTGCATTTTCAGAGTATATAAATACAATGTCCACAATATATACTTTACAGAATGTGTCAAGTTTTGGCTGGTAGTCATCGCTTTACATTGTATAGGCTTTAACAGTTTTGGTACATGAATAGTACTGGGTGATTTCTAAAGTTCTTGATGTACTGAGGCCTGCTACAATTTGAGGTTGTGATTAACAGAAAGTAGAGAAGAATTCCACAGTCTTTAAGCATCATTGTGATATGAGAAACATATCTGGCGACTGAACATCAATAGGTTTCACTGGGACTGTATTGCCAATATTGTGTGGATTGGAACAATGCAATGTAATGTTAACATTAATGTAAACATATTTCAACAAGCCAACACACCTGATCCATTCAAATTCTGTTTTAGTGTCGGCATCTTGAAGAGTGACCTACCCCACCCCGGTGTCCCCCCACGCTAATCAACATATTTTCGAGTTTGCGCTTATTTGTGCCTCGGGGTCGCTTATGTGAGCATCGCCTATTCAATGTCGTTTCATTTTTTGTATTTGGTACCTGGATTGTGCTTAGTTTAAGCGTCTGCCTCTAATCTCATCCCGTCTCCGTTTTGTGAATTGTTCCCTTCTGACTCATGTTCTGTAATTTGTATTTCTGCCAGTATTGTGTCCCAACATTGTGCGATATGGTATTTACGTAGACCAGCTATCTCTTCCCTGTGTAGTGCAGTGCTTTCTGCCTGTGCCCACACCAGGAGCGAACGTTTCCAGTTGATGAGAATGGGGGGGTGCCTATTTTTCCATCGCCTGGTGACTAATCTTTTTGCGACTATGAGCCCTAGATCTATGAATCTGGAGGTGGCTTTGTTTCTTGGACCTGGGGAACACTCCCAGTATGCATTCCTCCCATGTGTGTAGTTGCGGGCGCTCAGTGTATTCCGATAATCCAGCTGTTACTATCTGCCAGTACAGTTGTAGCGTAGGGCAGGACCACATCATGTGGAGGAAGCCTGCTCCTACTTGATTACAGCGGGGACACGCCAAATTAGTAAGTTGGAAATATTTGTTTATTTTGTCTGGTGATAAGTACGCTCTGTGTATGATGTATGTCTGTATAACACAAAATTTAGCATTTCGTGGGATCTGTGTAGCACTGGCTAGGATTGTGTCCCATTCCTTCTCTGTCCATGGGCTTCCCCTATCTTCTTCCCATTTTGAGCATAAGGGCGTTAGAGGTTGCAGCGTGTGTGTTAGTAACGCTTCTGTCAACCAGTGTATAATGTGGCTTCCATTCCCCATTACGTGCAAATATTGAATTACCAAATGCAGTTGGGGTTCAGTGTTCATGTCTCTCCAGGCTGCCGATAATGCTGTTGTGTTTGAATTCTGGAATAGGAATTGACCTGCCAGCAAGTCAGTCTCTCAGGCCAGTCAGTCAAAAGGTATCAGCACACCATCTTCGTACAAGTCGCCTAAGGTGGGTATCTCAGCAGCATGCCAGTGTTCAAGTGCACCATTTGAGGTGCTCCTTTTGCTTCTTGGGGTACCAACGAGGGGACGCACAGGTGCATAAGGAGTTGTGTGTCTGGTGAGGTATAAGCTGCGGATGTGGCATCGATGGGCCAGGCAGGTTGGTGAGGGGGTGGTGGGTTGTGCTATTGGGTGGAACAAGTGGTAGATCTGGGACAGCGTCCATTCTGGTTGTGTCGTGGCTGTTTCGTCTAGGTTTAGCCTAGCAAGCCACTTCTTTGCCCACTGCAGCTACGGGGCTAGATAATAGAACTCCATGTTTGGGACAGCTAATCCCTTCTTGTTTGAGGGTGCGTACAGTTTACAGAGCGCTATTCTATGGCAATTTTTGTTACATACGAAGTCACGGGTCAGTTGATCCAGTTCACGGAACGTTTTGCTCGGTACAGGGACAGGGAGGTTTGCGAAGTAGTATAGCAGTCTGGGCAGTATTACCATTCTGCCCATCACATTCAAAGGAAGCGTTTTCCAGAATTTAATTTGTGATCTAATGTAGGAAATAGCTCTGGCCAGGTTGCCTTCTAAAATGTCAACGGGGTTATGGTATGTAAAAATGCCCAAATATTGGAAGGAGGTTGGTTGCCAACTGAGGAGAGCATCATTGATGTGCAACTGTAGAAACTGTTTGAGGTAATTCTGCTTTCAAGTGTTGCTTCCAGGCTGTTCTCCGGACACAGCATTGTGCACAGCAGGGCTGCTTCCAACTTGGCGCCCCCTTAACAGGTGCACAAAGAAGTGGGAAGTTTCAGCACCTGGCTGTCATCAGACAGACTGAAGGAATAATCAAAGAAGGACAAAAGGGCAGGCCGCACTTAAAGGTTTCCTCATCTTTCACAACAAAGTCTGGAGTACCAGCCCTCTCTCCTATCGTCCACCAAACAGCAGTGTTCAAGAAGACTAATAAGCAGCTGCAAGTAGCAAAATGGCTTATCGAATTTCTAAAGGAGCCCTTTCTCCACTCCCCTAATTAAGGGGCTAGGTCTCCTTCATCAAGCTTCAGGAATGTGAGCAGTACGCTTGTACAGCATTACTCTGGCTCATTCATGCACATCATGCTTGTACCCTGCATCCTACACACTAAACATTTACTCAGGATGTTAGCACTAGGAACCGGGTAAACACAACGAAGTGGAACTTTACATAATTGGGTCACTTGGCCTCCACTCCAGTGACAGAGTATAAATCTGGTAACTACCATAAATTCACACAAAAACACAGTACACTGCCACTACCGCTCTAGGGGCAAAACCCATAACAAGGTTAGTAGTATACTGTCCCCCTCCATATCAAAAGACAAGTCCAGGACCTTACTCATTAAAGGAACATGACTAGGCCTCTCTGTACACTGTAGATTAGCATGACAACAGGGCAGAAAGCAAAATCAGCACACCAGATGCATACAGTCAGGCCCTGAGACCAAGGGAACACAATTGTGCAACTTGGAGGGGACATGCCATTCCCAACACCGACCATATTTTAGTATTGAAAAGAACAAGAGCCTAAAGCCGTTCTAGATACATTGAGTTTGCATAAACTCATTTGCTCTGTTTTTGGGAGAACAGGTTCGTTCTCCTCAAGGATGCTCATAGCCTCACTGGACAAGAAAGACGAGAGATTATAGATATTTGTAGAAGGTCAGAATTCTTCACTGCTTCGACCTTTTGGTTACGTTTGCTGTTCTTATTTTTCTGAGAGCTCTTCTCACTTTTATGTTACTCTTGGGGTTATCTTCATTCAACCTTGTTCTTGATTTTATTATTCTCTGATTTTTGTACCCCGAAGGCTCCTATCCAGAGTTTCCTTACAGTTATTTTACATGATTATGGCTATGAGATTTGCCCACCGGCGAAGTACCCGATTTTTCTGGAGTTGAGGTGCACAGAAATAGTCCTTTTATTAAGGATGACTGCCTTTTTCCTCCGAATGACATTGCTAAAGGTAGCGGCTGTCGATATAGTTGTCAGGTGCAAACCTTTTTACCTCTACCCTTTTACATATACAAGGTCCCCTTGTAATTTAGTTTGTCATTATTGAAACCCTTTTTCACTGGCTCACTCCCTGTTACCTTAATTTGAGTGTGTGCTCATGTCACATGGATGGGGTATACCCAGTGCTTAATTTGAGCCGGAGCTTTCTGGTGCTCGGCAGCGGCACCTAATTGTCAACACCATACTTAGGCAGTCTGCCACAAGGTGGCGCTGCTCATGTAAATTAGAGATGAGCAGTATAACAGTTGTTTAGGAAAACAATATACATAAAAAAATTACTAATACCTGCCTCCCCAGCCATTCCTTTAGCTTTGGGGACTTGGAATAATCTGAAATGTCGCATTTACAAGCGAGAGAGATGGTTATTAGTTGTTTTGGCAGTGATGACAGGGGCGATGGGTGGTGCAAGCTGCAGTGGCCTCCTGGTCAGAGCCCTGGCACTTAATATTGTACAAATTAAGCACTGGGTATACCTAAGGGGGTGGTGTGCCCCAGTCTCTAGGTCTCCAGTATACGGGTTGCCATAATAAACACCGTAGGTACAGAGTCATGCCTCCCCGTCACCCTGAATGTCACTGCACTGCCCAACCCTTTTCCCATTCAGTGGTTCAGTTCATTACAGCTAAATTTTTGTGTCTGGTTCTCATTTACAAAGCTCATAATGAGGCAGGTAAAGATGGGGCTTTGCACTGGTTCATACCATTTGGTGCAGGGGTGTCTGTAAAACTGAACAAAGCATCTCTTTTACAAAGGCTATGGTAAAGGGCATGGTCAGAGTAACTAACGCCTGAACAATGGAGATGCCGATTGGCCATCTGATTTCCTGTGATCAGCTCTTGAAGAAGAGGACTGTGGCCCAGCGACAAGTACCTCTTTGGCTGAAGGGCTGTGTGAATTGAATGTGCTAAATTCAAAGATGTTATGGGAGGTCTACCATCACCATCGTACCTGGAATTTGTGAAAAATGTAGGATGTTTATTTTTAGGTGGCGGACACTAGGTTAATCAAGGTGCACGTTTAACCTTCAGCCGTGAATAAAAACTTTGATACTTTTGCATGAAGACATGCACTTTGACTATGAAGGCCACAGTGCAATGCAAGGACAGAAAGGGCTGCTAAAGCCATGCAGTACATCTGCATGCAGCTACTGGTGAGTTCTTGGAGCTCTCCAGCACCGTGCACTTGTCTTTTTTCCATTGAAAAACACACGTGCATGTCTTCCTTTGTATGAGGTTTAAATCTCAGATGTATGTGTGGCCCCCCCTGTGTCCAGGCTCTGCCTAACAATATTCTACCTGGCCTCCACAGCCTTTACTGTCTACTTAGGGAATTGAATTTCTACTTGAATTTCCCCTAATATTTGGGCGGAGATGTCTGTCCTGATTGGGAAAAACCAAAAAAAAGAAAAAAGCGTTGGCAATGCCAATAAATCTCGCATTTGGGAGAGTTGGAGCCTATGGCATTGTAAATGACAATGTCTTTTACCCATGCGTTTTGGTTTGGAGTGGAGTGTATGTATGTGGTGTGGAGTGAAATTATGTGGGTTGGATTGGAATTGTAAGTTGTGGAATTGTGTGGTGTGGAGTGGATTTGTGTAGGGTAATTATGTGGCATGGTGGATAGGTAAGGGTGAGAACTGCACAGAATAGATAGACAGGAAGACATAGATGGATAGGTAGTTTGTGCACGGAGTGCTACATGAACTCCAGACAGAGGAGCAGAAAGAGTGTGTGATAAAGAGAGAAAGAAGGGAAGAGCAGTCGACAGATGCATAAAGAAGGAGCACCTGTGTACGCAGAAGGCACCCCAAGAAGAGGAGGAAAGCGTGGGATTGAGGTACGGAAACCTTGAAAAGGTTCGGGAAAGAATCTGTGCTGAAAGACCTGAAGTAAACCACATGAGAGAGGCAGGAAGAGTGTGTGAGAGAGTGATAGAGAGGGGTGAGAGAGAGTACGAAGGAGGTAGAGGCACTGGTTGCTCTTCCCAAAGAAACCTTATTAGCCTCGAAGTAAGGCAGGTGTTCAGAGAGGCAATGACCACCCACCTTCTGAAGGCAACGAGGATGGAAACTGGACCGAGGAAGAGTGTGCTATGGGCACATTTAAGGGTCATCTTTCGACCTTTATGGCCTTCTTATGGTTGCCAGATCAGTCCTCACTGTTTAAATCAGCAGACATTTCTTGAAAGGGCTACAACATATCGATTTGTGATGCCCCAAAGGCACCTTAATCTGGTCCTTACTATTCTGATGTGCACTCTCTTCAAGCTGCTTCACAGCTGTCCCTTGCGTGTACTTCCCATCAAGACTGTGTTCTCATTGCCATCACCTTGGCATGGCTATTGAGCATCAGGCTGTTTGTATTAATCCACCTTACGCTTCCTTCTTCCCAGACATGCAGGTTCTGTGGACTCTGGCATCCTTCCTACCAAATGTTGTGACTCCGTTCCATGTCGGTCAAACCATCATCTCTCTGCTGGCTTTCTATGCTCCACCTCACCCCTCTAAGGAGGAGAGACTTCATTGCTTGGACCCCAAGAGAGCTTCTACATTGATCGTAACAAGGAACAGTGGACAATCAGCTTTTTGTGGGGTTTGCTGGAGCACATAAAGATAAAGCAGTGCAGAAGAGAACCATCTCCCACTGGATTGTGCTCTGCTTAAAGATCTGCAACGCAATGGCTAAAAAGCAGCTTCCAGAAATACTGCATGCTCATTCTACAACGGCAAAAGCTGCTACAACTGCATTAGCACTCAGAGTCCCAGTCCTAAACATTTGCCAGGTGGCTATGTGGGCGTCCCTCCACACGTTCATTAAGCACTATTGGTTGGACAGTCGGGTGTACCGATCGGGGCACTTTGCCCTCTCGGTCCTGTAGGACTTTGGGTTGAGTTCCCTCACGGACCCACCTCCAAATAGGTACTGGGTCAAGACTGATTTGCATATGGCTGGGTCCAAACTGGGGTGGCAAAGTGAGCTAAAGAACGATGATGGATTCAACCCAGATCTGTGACTGGGGGTGAGTGTCTGAAAAGTTTCAGCACTCCATACATCATCTCTTTGTGTTTGCTTTGTTCGCCCTAAGTTGGCAGGGTATGCCCAGACGTGGGTCCCTTGCTCACTTTGCCACTGGATTCAAGCTAGCCTGGCTGATAAGGGGGGTTACCCCGAAACCGATCCCAGGATGCTTGTTTTCGGTCCAGGGAGGACCTGCCTGGCAGTTCGGGATGGACAGTTCCCATGAGGCACAGGGTCAAGACTGATTTGCATATGGCTGGGTCCAAACTGGGGTGGCAAAGTGAGCTAAAGAATGATGATGGATTCAACCCAGATCTGTGACTGGGGGAGAGTGTCTGAAAAGTTTCAGCACTCCCTCCATCATCTCTTGGTGTTTGCTTGGTATCAATTCACAGGGTGAGAAGTCTGCGGCTAGAAGGTTCTGTTGGAAGAACAAGTTAACTAACCTTTGATAACGCTCTTTCTAGTAGAGTCTCTAGCTACAGATTCCTCAACAACCTTATCATCCTCCTTGTTCTGTGATTAGACTCTATACTTTAATAAGATCCCACGTCTAGCAATCTGCACACTGTCCACCAATTTGCTTTTGGGGCTCTGCGTCTGGAGGCGTGGACGGTCTCAAAAGTAACAGACGTCGGCACGCCTGAGCGGCGCCTATATAGGCCGGCACCTTCCAAGGCGCAGAGATACTGCTGAAAAGTTTCCAGATCGAGTCTGACATCTGGGAATATTAAAAAAGTGAGGAATCTGCAGCTAGATAGATGGTCACTACCAGAAATTGCATTATCAAAGGTAATTAACTTGTTCATCAAGACATAATGCATGTCTCTGTTCCCGTGCCAGTTGAGGCATTGAAACATGTCTGTGCTGCTAATATTAAGCATCCTTCCAGATGTGCTGTTCAAGTGTGTCAAGGTACCACTGCTCAGTATGCCTGCTACTTAAGTGTGATCCCTAAGGCTCCAGATTGCTATTGCTTTTCATTATGACCGCTCGCTGTGTAATTAAGTTTCTCCTGTTGGTAGGCCTGTTGTCACTGATTCAGATTATTCAGAAATGAGGCTTAGAAATTAGTCACCCATTAGGATAATGGTACTGCTATGATGCTAGTGTTTATCTTGCTCCTGTATGAAAACCACATATTGCCAGTGTATCAAATGCCACTGTTGTGCCAAAAACCACACGACAGCAGAACATACAGCACCACTGCCATATCAAAGTCTACATTACTCTTCTATCTACATCATTAACATAACAGCACCTTCATTTTTTTTAAAAGTATGTATATTTGATCTTAGTATGCATATAACAAATACGTTCAATAACATTTGACATAAGAC
Source organism: Calotriton arnoldi (assembly GCA_963921515.1). Lineage (NCBI taxonomy): Eukaryota > Metazoa > Chordata > Amphibia > Caudata > Salamandridae > Calotriton > Calotriton arnoldi. The sequence continues at coordinate 1,174,393 of CAWUFW010001796.1, read as the reverse complement.
AATAAGGCAAGGCCTTACAAACCGTTTCAGTTAATCCCGGCATTTGGAGTATAATAACAGCTGTCAGTGTAACTTGTCCAAGATAACAGTACCTTCATTTTTCTTGTAGGCAATAGTATTGTGGTCTCTGATCCAGTAAACTGTGGGAAACTCAATTGAAGCAAATTTTGGGTTGTCTACATTTTGGGGTACGGTTTTGCTCCCACAGTACCTTTATCATACCAGATACTAAACTGTTTCCATTTGTAAACCACTACTGTAATCAGGGCTTTGCTATTTACAATGTTGACAATCATGCCAGAATCCGCATTTTCAAGATGCTTTCAGCACCGTCAGGCTAGAATCCACCATGCACAGGTATGAACAACACTGCTGTTGTGACAGAAACCAAATGCCTAGATAAAGCCTCGACTCAGTCCACACACGGTTGCCATCATGCCATCCATCCTAACTCCCTGCGCTCATCTACCGTCTTTCCTCCTCTGTCTCATCATTGAGCCTTGGCGGCAGTAGGTACCAGGAGCCGCAGGGAAGAACTCCACACACTGCAACCCCAGGGGATGCACATCGCAGCTGGCTGCTTAGTGTGCCGCTGCAGATTTAGGCAGAAACCTGCGGTTCCTTCTTCAACTGCAGAATTTTAGCTTTTTAGTTTTGTTGGGAGGGAGACTGGACTTCCCACACTTCCCATTTGCAGTTGAATCCTTTTATTCCTATGTGGTGCCTTAACCCTTTCGGTGCTCATGACGGATTAGTTCCGTCATGAGCACCAGTGCTCCTGTGCTCATGACGGAACCATTCCGTCATGTGCACAGGTGCACTAAATCCCTCTGCTGCAAACAGCAGAGGGATTTCCTTTTTGGGAGGGTGGGGGGGGGGGCTCGGGAGGTGAGGAAGAGCTTCCCCAAACTCCCGAGGCCTGTTTTTTATTTTCAATGCAATGACGATCGCGCGCATGGCGCGCTGTCGTCATTACATTGAAAACGAAACTGAAACTTAGTTTCAGTTTCAATGTTTCGGTGCTCGTGGGACTATCTCAGCCCCCGAGCACCGAAACACTTGGGAGAGGTATCGTTGCAAAGGGAAGAATCTCCCCTTTCTAATGGTACCCTTCCCTAGTGGATCCTCTAGTAGAGATCCACCCACTAGCAACCAGGGAGGGGAGAGCGGCCCCGTGGGCAAGGGCCTTTGCTCCCCCAAATAAATTCAGGTATAATCAGTCTTTCTGCCCCCCCCCCCCCCCAGGGGGGGCAGAAAGCACCCTAGACACCAGGGATTTTTTTTATAGGCCAGGGGTGGGGGCTGCCCACAATGGGCATGTCAGTGCCCCCACCCCTTCCCCCACAAATAGGCAAACGTCTTTCTGCCCCTCCCCAGGACGCAGATGGGGGCAATAGCCACTGATCTGCCCCCTGTGGGGGGCTGAAAGCCGACTAGGCACCAGGGATTTATTTTATTTTTTTGTACTCCGGGGTGGGTGCTGCCCAGAATGGGCATGCCAATGCCCCCACCCACCCAAAAAAATGCCACAGTCTTTCTGCCCCCCCAACGTTTTCCTACCCAGAAAGGTTTGAAGGGGATTCTGGTAGGAAAACGTTGTGGGGTCCACGCAAGCTATACCTCCCTGGAGTCCCCCGGGTGTCTAGTTATTAGAAATGTGTGGGTTTGGTAGGTTTCCCTACATGGCTGCCGAGCCCAGGGCCAAAAACCAAGGTGACCCCCCTTGCAAAACCAGGTTGTTTTGTGATAGGTCATTTTGATGTCTCCACAATACGTTTTGGGCCTTTCCCTGCCGCTGGCACTTGGCCCACCCACACGAGTGAGGTACCATTTTTATCAGGAGACTTTGGAGAATGCGGGGTGGGTGAAAGTTTGTGGACCCACGCAGATTCCAGAACTTTCCATCACAGAAATGTGGGAAAAATGTGTTTTTTTGACAAAGTTTGAGGTTTGCAAGGGATTCTGGGTAACAGAACCTGGTGAGAGCCACACAAGTCACCCCATCCTGGATTCCCCTGGGTGTCTAGTTTTCAAAAATGTATAGGTTTGCTAGGTTTCCCTAGGAACCGGCAGAGCTAGGGCTCAAAATCTACAGCTAGGTGCGTTGCAAAAAAAGGGTCAGTTTTCACTGTAAAAATGTGGTGTGTCCACGTTGAGTTTTGGCCCATTTCCTGTCGCGGGCACTATGCCTACCCACACAAGTGAGGTACCATTTTTATCGGAAGACTTTGGGGAATGCAGGATGTGTGGAATTTTGTGGATCCACGCAGATTCCAGAACTTTTCATCACAGAAATTTGAGGAAATATATATATATACCCGGTACACAATAAAAAACCATTGCAAGACGCTGCTCAGTTATTGGCTCTGGGTTCCTCGGGTTCTTAGTGAACCTACAAGTCCTATATATCCCCACAACCAGAAGGGTCCAGCGGATGTAACAGTATATTGCTTTCAAAAATCTGTCATACTTAGAAGAAGTTACAGGTGAAAACGTTGGCACAAATGTCTTTTTTATTCAACTCATTTTCAATTTTTCTTATTTTCAACTGTTAGTTTCTATAAAAAAAACCTTGAAGGATCTACACAAATGACCCCTTGCTGAATTCAGAATGAATTTTGTCTACTTTTCAGAAATGTATAGCTTTCAGGAGAACAGGAGTTACAGGAGAAAACATTGGCACAAATGGCTGTTTTTTTCAATTCATTTTCAATTTTTCTTATTTTCCACTGTTAGTTTCTATAAAAAATAACCTTGAAGGATCTACACAAATGACCCCTTGCTGAATTCAAAATGTTGTCTACTTTTCAGAAATGTATAGCTTTCTGGGATCCATTATTGCTTTCACACCCATTTCTACCACTAACTGGAGGGAGGTTGAAAGCACAAAAAGTAGCAAAAATAGGCTATGTCCCAGTAAAATGCCAAAACTGTAACAAATTTTGGTTTTCTGACAAAAGTCTGCTTGTCCCTGAAAGCTGGGAAGTTGGTGATTTCAGCACCACAAACCCCTTGTTGATACCATTTGCAGGGAAAAAAGCAGACGCTTTCTTCTGCAGCACTTTCTCCCCATTTAAAAAACCAAAACAAAATTTAGCTGTATTTTGGCCAATTTCTGAGTCCTCTCCTGGGGAATCCACAAACCCTGGGTACCTTTAGAATCCTCAGGGTGTTGAAAAAAAGGGCTCAACTTTGGCATGGATACCTTATGTGGACAAAAAGTTACAGGGGCCTAAGCGCGAACTATCCCAAATAGCCAAAAAAAAGGCTTAGCACGGGGGGGGGCCTAGCAGTGAAGGGGTTAAGTAGGGAGCAAGGACAATACTCTACTGGGTTCAGGCAGCATCAGACGGCTGTGGCTAGAAGTGGCCCTGGGGGTACAAAGCTGGATCATGGCAATCCATCCAGTTCTCAAAGCAGCCTACTAGCCAGGCCTTCATCCTGCTAGGGGAGAGTCAGAGTGGCCGAATAGCCAGACAGACATGAACTGCAAGAGTAAGCAGAGATCTGCCCGACCTGCACGAGCCAGTCCCTGGTGGAGCCGGCCGGTGACTGGGCGACCTAGTCAGATGCATGTATATTATCCTTTATAGGGGCCCATTGGCTCTCTTCTGTTCCAACATCCTTGTCTGCCTTTGAAGGGCACTGGCGGTCGATGCCAGCATCCGGTAATGGAAGCAGGGAGCCTCGAATGTGGATAAAGGCAGTGCTGTCACATAAATAATGCAGCCCGGCCTCAGTGTGGGGAGAGCAGCAGGGCTTACTTAGCTACCCGTGTTTGGGTGGCGTAAATGCTTCTTACCCTTGCTTTCTTCTCTGTGTTTCCACACGCTGTCAAAAACTAACCAATAGATACAACCGTGTTTAGCTGCTAACACTGTTGTAGTCGGGTGTCTTGGGTCTGGCTACATCGTGTGTTTGCGCCTTAGTTCTTTTAATAGTAATCTGAAAGGGGCTCAGAGAAAAGACGCTGCCATATGATATACCACTGGATGTAGCGCTGGCATCGGAGTGTATGTACGGAGCACATCATACATGCAGAGCAAAGCTTACATTACGTCTCTGCCTGCACCAGCCAAGTCACAAATAATGCACGCAGTTCTGCCTTCAATAATACATGATCCATATGTGCTGTGTTTCCAGTCAGTCTGTATTTATGTGCTTCCAGGCTGTCTGTATTCATGTCTGCGTGCAGCACATGATACTATCGGTGCTGGCTCCCTGTGCTACCAAACGTGGCACTAATACTGCAAGGTTTGACATTGTCTGCCTACTGTATTCACATGCTGCTAAAGTGCAGTATTCCCAAGGGGTCTCTGTCTGCCAGCACTCAGCACATGATACAAAAGTGCGTGTTTAATGCCTGCCTGTATGTCTGTCAGCAGTTAGCTCATCCACGTCCAAGAGTGTGTTTGCGTGGACTCAGCGCATGATAGGCCATTTTGGGTACCAAAACACACAACAACTCCAAGACACAGTGCTTATACCTAAGCAACAACATAAGAAACAACCTGCAAGCTGTGTCTGCCTGCTGTAAGTGACTCAAATCGTGCACTTGAAAGCATGCGCAGACACAAAGCCGGCCCTCTTGGTTTTTAGAAATGCTTAATTTTGAAGTGGATAATGCTTCACTCTGTCTTCAGCAGAAACAGTGCTTGGCTTGCCAATGTGGGGTTCCGAGTTTTGGATGGTAGGCTTGGGCGGCCACCCAGCGTCGGATTGGTAACGCGGGCACTCGGGCAATGCCCGAGGGGCCGGTATCCGAATTCCAGCTGTGGGCTGCTTTTTTGAGCAGCCTGGGGGGCCGATTTGGGCCGTTTCTGCATTGTTCGATGCCGCCAGTGGGTGCCTGAGTGGCCTTTCTTGAGGTAGATGGGCGTCCATTACCTCCCTCTTATCAACGGCAGAGGTGTCATTCCCTTTCTCTCGCTGGACCGGCCCATTAATGTATGGATATTGACCGGGGGAAGAGGGCCTGAGCAGAAGTGGCCTCACTGGTTTTCAGGTTTGTTTCACCAGTGTAAACTACTCCGTGCATTTTTTATTTTACCTCCCCTCCCCCCCTCCTCTTTTTATAAAATTTCGCCGAATTAGTGTTTTGCAGAAAGGCAATATGCAAATGTGGGCCACTTTTTTTAGCGTACCCGGGCCTATTTTTAATCCCAATCCAACCCTGCGGCCACCGTGTTACACTTGACATTTTCTGTGATTGGTGCCTGTCCTAGAGGAAGCCGAATGGTCAATGTTGCTCACATACCTCTTCATCTAGATAAATAATATTGTGGGGACATGGTTTGGGCGCCCTGCTGGCGGCGGCTTGCCCTTGAGCTCCGTGAGGAACTATGGCGCCGGCCAGTGCTTAATTTGTAAAAAAAAAAAATAATAATAAGTGCCAAGGCTCTCGTCAGGAGGCCTCTGCTGCTTGCACCACACAATGCCCCTGCCATGCTGCCACTGGTAGTCACAACACAACTACTTGCCATCACACTCCTACAAGTGTGACAATTCGGACTATTCAAGGGCCCCAGAGCTGTAAGAATGGCTTGGGCGGCAGGTAATAGTAATTTTTAATGTATACCGAATTAATAATTGATTGTTGTGGTCATCTCAGACAGTGCCACCTTGTGGCACAGTGCCACAAACCCAGGTGTTGACAATTAAGTGCTGGTGCGGAGCACTAGAAACCACTGGCTCAAATTAAGCACTGGCGCCGGCACCTCCGACGCTCGAAATGCTGCCACTTTTTCAACCGAGCTGTTTGTGGATCTGAGGCTTACTGGACGCTTTGCTGGTGGCTGAGGGACCGTTCAGCCCATTTGTCAGGCTCCTCTGGCTTCCAACTTGAGAACGAACACTGCCCATTTGAGTCTGCCTCCTCCTACGAAGTCGATCATCAAAGGACTCAAAATTCCTGGTAAACTAGGTCGGGTGAGTCGGAGGGTGCTGACACCCTTCCCTGCCTACATGAAGTTCTGCCTTCCTCCCCAGCCTCCTACTCACGCACTCCATGTCTCCCAGTTGTAGGCCCCACTTAGCCCACGGCCTCGAGCCCTGCTACTACAGCTCCACGTGGGTCCCAGACTCCGCATGCCTACTCATTTCTCGCGTAACTGGCCCCACCTCCAATGCCACCACCTTATTTGTCTCTGGAAGCCCCAGGCCCTTCAGCTGTGGGTTCTAAAGTAGTGCTCATTTCTCCTACCCCTCCGCCTGCAAATCAGCACTTGTGACCTGCGCGCCGGGCTTTGCATTCGACGCTCTGTCTTCTGACCTCTCTGTACGGGGTTCCCATGCATACCATTACAGTATAGCTGAACTCCAAGAAACTAAGGCTAAAGACTTTAAAGGGAAGCTAAAACGATCCAAGCAAGAACCCCCAGGACCATGCAGCTGCCGGTGGTTGTGTACCTAGTCCGACCTACCTGACCGCCTAAATTGTTGCGGGGAATCGGCGACTCATGAAGGGAAGTGGTTGTTAATTACTGGCCACATTGCTTCGAAAGATATAGTTGCGACTTCTTCGTGCCCCTTCCCCAACTACCTTATCTCTAACGTCTTGCCCCTTCCCCAACTACCTTATCTCTAACGTCTTGACCAGCATAGCACTGCACCCAGCTTATGGTTACCAGGAGCTTCACTCCACTTCACTCCACTGTAGGTGGTCGCTGAGAAAGCCATCCCCACAACTTCAGAGGCAGGACACAGATCTTCGAGGAGCCTGCTGACCTCTGTACCTTCCTGGACAATACAACCGAAACACCGATGGAAGAAGATGCAGCCTCTGGTTCTTTGAGTCTCCCTGCCACTTGACTCTTTCCCAAACACCTCATGTGCGACTTTCTACTAACAGATAGTTTTGTCCATCTATTTGCTGGATGCTGGGGGCCTGATGCCTCATGTCTGCAGCGACGCCCTGCCCACCACCTGAGGTGGAGCTGGTGGCTTGTTTTTGTCCGCAAGATGTACTGTGTATCCTTTCCACTGTTGTACTCACAGGCTACTATACACAGTTTGCAATTTGGACACCTCACACCTCACAGATTTGAAATTCTTACAACTGTATCTGTCCTGCATTGTATTTTTGCAGTATTTCATTAATGCTTTAATATGCATCTGATTGATGTTCTCTACATTTTTAATCCTTCTCTACATTTTTAATCCTTCTAGGTTTTAATAAATGGGTATCTGGCCATCTCAGTTTCTGCTGTCCTATTAATGTATCTCTGGTGCTATAATTGCTATAAGCTTATATTGCCACGGTTTGCCACCTCCTGCATAAGCACTGGATAAGGCACTCAATACTCTTGGGGCAATTGACCAGACACCTGGTACCCATGATATCTCCATTGATCTGTACTGCCTCATGTTTATCTGCTCTCAAAATAGCTTTGTAGACCTGGAATGGACTGTGGGGGAGCAGAGTTATTTTGGTGATCTTCTCTACTATTCTACTCACTGTGACTACAGTTTTGGTCCACGTGTCTTGGTTATGGCTCCTCCTTGCAGCCGGGGATCTTTACCTCGCTTACGTGGGATCTCTCACAGATCTATAATGTATCCCTCATGGTTTATATGTCCATCACTCGATCATATGTATCTTCAAGACCTCTTCCCCCACCTGTTTGTTTGGCAGCTTTCTCAATTGCTTAATGATCACTAACTTGCCGGCGCGGTGAGTTCCTTCCCTCCTCCTACGCTGCATGGATGCCGCCACAGCCCCTTGGACCCACACCACATCCTATAGGACTTTCCTTCTCTTTCCGCACAGAAGATCTTTGGTTTATTTTTATTGTCTTTTCCCCTTCTTTCCTACCTCCTCTCCCTACCCTCCTCGCCGTGTGGCCTATGTCACTGAAGCCAGATGCAACTGACTTATGGCCCATCTCTTTGGGCATTTGCATTCCAGCTTAGATGCCAGATCATCAGTCCTTCCTAAGATGCCGGACTTAAAAGTGATCTCCCTCAACCCTAATAACCTTCTGAAATGTAGAAAAATCTTTGTTTACTGTAACGATCTTAAGGAGATATAATTTTCCTCCAGGAAACTAAGGTTGGCCACAAGCATGCCTTATCCTTACATACTGGCTGGGTCTCTGATTGTCTTGCTTCGCCTTTCAGATAATACAGAATCTCCCACACGGTGGCTCAACCCACGGCGAAGCAGGAGACATTGCACAAAACAAACACCTTTTGAAAAGGGTTTTATTTTACTAAATGCAAAGACTCTCTTTTTAGAATAAGGCTTGGGGTTTTATTTTACACAATGCTCTCTAACAGAAAGGCTTTACCAGATGCCAAATGCACAACATTCAAATACACATGGATATATATATATATTTATATGCAAGCAATAATAACACACTTGGTAAATGCAACAGTTAAATGCATGAATAATACCATGAATAAACAAGCAGCAAATAATATGAGATCAGGCTCAAGCAAATATAATATGCTGGACGTCCTGCAAGAGATCAGAAAGATATATACACACTAGATACATCAAATTCTTACTTTGGATGTGCACCTCACTCAGTCACACATCACAAAGAAAACACCTCAAATGATCAAAGCCACTGGCCACACATCACAATGGCAATAATCAAAGCTCAAACACCTCAAATGACCACAGACACTGGAACTATGCATCACAATGGCACTAGTCAGAAATAAATCACCTCACCCGATTGTTCACTCGACATCCTTGCCAATTCTCGCTGGGGGCCCGTTCACAGCTGGCTTGGACTCTCGACCGGGACTCAAGTTCTGTTTGTCTTACAGCAGTACGTCTACTCTGTAAGTGAGCACCAAACTCAACTGTCAACAAACACCAGCTTTATAGTCTCAAAACTCGCACTAGAAGGTTCGAGAAACCTTCCCCCCGTGCCAGAGGAATCTTACCAGGACTGGCCAGCTTCCAAGCAAGCATTCCATGGCAGGAAGGAGTTCCCACGTTCCCTCTACAATCTCGCATATTCCAGCCTTTATCTTGACGAAGCTCACGAAAGCCTTCCAGGGTACATTAAACAATCTCTCACAAAAACAATCCTTGAACGTTATTAACCCAAACAACTTGCAAGCGTGGCTGTGCACGCAGATAAAGCTCAAGCCAGGCAGAGTCAGAATTCAGGATGACATGAGGCCATGTCAAAGCCAATAGTAAGAACTTCATAATACTACCAATGTACAACACAGAGCACATTTGTGCACCACTGCTCATAATACTGCACTTCGAGACCAAAAAGTACATTCCACACCTCACTCTCTCTCTCTCTCATGCTTTCAAATACACATCCCACACGTTCAGTTCTTGGCAAGGCTGTCCTACTCCGTGATAGCTCCCACTGAAAGACTGCAAGATTACAAGAAATAAACCTTTAAGAGAAGCAAGGCATATGCAGGACGTTGTACATTCAGGCTAGGATAATATAACACACCAAAGTCAATTAAAATAATGGTAGTCAAAGGTCATCACAGGGTGTCAGACCACAAGAGTGCCTCTAGCACTACACTGATCTGGCCTGCTCCCCCACTGATTTGAAAAAGAATGGTGTGATCACACTCGCTGCAAAATGCTCTGGCCTATTTCTGATTGCGGTGGAGCAGGACAATGATGGCAGATGCGCCATTGCCAGACTTTCACACAGCGAAGGTGAACTTTATACCATCAATGTCTATGCCCAATTCTGGTATGCCATTAATGCAAAACTAGCCTCTCTACCCCAATCAGCCCGTATTGTATTGGGGGGAAACTTCAACCTACCCATGGATGTAGTTGTTAATAGACAATCGTCATTCCTATATAGACCTCCCAATTCGCACAAATCCATGCTCAACCTGTGTATGATCCATAAATTGCTAGATGTTTGGCGACTTCAGAATCCTACAGGTTGTGACTTTACGTTCTTCTCACCTCCCACAATACTTTCTCTAGGATTGATTACATATTGGTTAGCGCTGGACTTGTCCAGGATTCTCTTGATTCCTCTGTAGAATCCATTTTAGTCTCCGGCCATGCAGTCATCACGATCTCATTAAAATTTTCCCCCGCGCACTCCGAGAGTGGTGCATGGCGTATGAACTCTGAGCTCCTAGACTCTGAGGAAGATAGGCAATGGCTGGGTACAAACATTTCTCAAAAATACTAACTCATTCTCCTTCCCACTGGTTCTGTGGGACGCCCTGAATGCGCTACTAGGGACCTCGGTATCAGTCGGATGTCAAAAAGAAATAAAGACATCAAGACTTCTCTATCCAACTTGGAAAAAAGCAATTAAAGGCAAGACATTCCTACACAGAGACGCCAAGGACCGCACCCTGATGAGAGAAATTGAAAGACTCAAATATGAATATAATTCAATTATCAGTAAGAGAGCACACCTTACAGTTCAGGTCCAAAAGAGTAAAAATGTCTTCTATCTAAATAAGGCTGGAAAATCTCTTGCAGCGTTCCTAAAATTTAAACACAATAACTCCATTATAACAGCAATAAGATACCTCCAAGGTATTTGTATTTGTAGAGCGCAACATTCATCCCGAAGGACATCACGGCGCTAGGACAGCATACATTGCAGTGTGGGAAAGGAGAGTATTTGATTGCAGCGCAAGTTATTCTAAATGACTTGGTATCTGGGGAACAAGAAGGTTTTTAGCTTCTTTCTAAAAAGCAGATAATCATCTGTCAGGCGTAGGTCAAGAGGGAGGTCATTCCACTGAACAGCAGCTAACTTCGAAAAGGAGCGATCTCCCATCCTGACTTTAGTAGTGCGTTTAACTTTGGCCAGGGCCTGATGGCGAGATCTCAAATTGCGTGAGGGGGCGTGGAATTCCAATTTGTCTTGCAGAATGTGTGAACCTTTTTAGGTCTCGGCCTGGCGTTGGAGCGCGCATGCGCTCCTCGCCTGCGAGAGCTATAGTAAACAGTATGAAGAAGGGGACTTTAATCCACGCCCCTCTGTCACAACCTTTTTCCATTGGCTTAGGTAGTGATTAATGTATTTTCTGTGCTTCTGGTTTGCTGGCTGTCACTTTTGTTGACGCCTTTGCAGTTTTCGGATGCCGCTCGTGACAAGCACATCTGTTTTCACTCAGCCCAGACGCGAAGACAAGCGGCTGAATGAAACCAGATGGTGAGGTTTTTTTTTTCTCTTTGTGCTTCACGGCTGTTCTGAAGACTTTTCTTATCTGCTTGTTTATTTAACCAGCAGATAAGAAAAGTCTTCACGAGAGCTGTGAAGCAGAGAGCCACGGCGCACAGGCATTCCGAAAAGAAAGGAGACATTGGAGTGGGTTGTGTACAGAATACAAATCACGCGCGCTACAGCGGGCCTGGCCTCCTTCTGCACAGCGCTGTGGGGGTTTTATTGTACTTCACGCCATGTGAGGTGGGGGCGATAAATCAATATCCATGCTTGCAAAGTGTGTGGTGTTTCATTTACAAAGGTGAGCAAGCGGCATCACTACAAGCCCTGATGAAAAGTCAAAATACATTTCAAGTTGTCAAAATAACTCACAGAAATGTGCCTTCCGGCATAAGATGAGGATACGAATCAATGTTTGACATTGCTGTTTGCCTGAACATCTTATTTCTTTCTTATTCAGTTTGTAGCGGTTTTACTTTTGGAAGTTGTCTTTTACCCATCACTAGTGCCAAGACGATTCTTGTGTATATTGCTCTGCACAGAAAATATAACATAAAACAATCTGAAAAATTGTGTCAGATCGTGCGCTGGCGTGTCTTTATTCTTATGTATTTATTTTTGTGAAAGTAACTGCGTTTGTGGAGATTTCGGAAAACGTGTCTTATGAATTATTAATAAACAACAAAGTGTGTAAAAGTTTCTAACCCGAAGACGACACGATGTTGGTAATTTAAAAACGAACAAACACTATAGGGGGGAGCGTTTTCTAACGACTGCAACAGCCTTGTATGAAAAACATTCATGTGACAAGCGCCTCGGTGGGAAATATGAGATAAGGGCGTCGAAGCGCACAAGGCTCTCCTTCTTTTATACTACGTGTGTTTAGGGGATTTATGTAAACTTGTTAGGGCGACCCTATGCGGAGCCTCTGGCGCCATGTGTCACACAGTTGAAGGAAAGCCAGGAGTTTGGAAAACTTGCAGTTCTTGCACTACTCCCAGGACTGCCCCCCCCCCCCCACCTCAGAGCTTCATTCATGAAACTGTTGACTAAGTACTTTTTGAAAAGTTTAAGCAGTGACGGCAAATGGCAAAACAAGCATTTGCAATGCAATAGGTCTCGCAGTTGTTAGAGTTTGGCCTATTGGCATTGTAAATGGCAATGCCTTTTATTTGTGTGTTGGTTTTTAAAACATAAATAAAAGGCATTGTCATTTACAATGCCAATAGGTTAAACTCTGGCAAATGCGAGACCTATTGCATTGCAAATGCTTGTTTGTGTAAGGTTCTATGAGCATAGCATAGGAGCTTAAATTTGGCTCTTTGGCGCACTGGCAGCCAGTGTAGTTCCCTCATGCTGTCGGATGCTGAACTGTATCTGTTTTTATTACAGATCAACCTAGCGGCAGCATTTTGGACTACTTGAAGACGAGAGAAAAGGTAGTCGGCCATGCCCACATAAAGTGCATTTCCGTAGTCCAGTCTGCTCTGAAATAGGGCCTGTGTGACCGTTTTCCTGCAATTCAATGGAATCCAGGGAAAGAGTCTGCGGAAGAGTTTCAATATGGCAAAACGTTTTCCACATAACGTGCATACTTGGTCCTGCATGGATAGTGCATCATCCAATAGGATGCCCAGATTTTTTGCAACACTTTTGGGTTCCGGTGCGGTTCCTAGGGCGAGGGGCTACCAACTGCTGTCCCAGATTGAGTGTGCACCCCCGAAGAGCAAATTCTCGGACTTTCCAGCATTTAACTTTAGACAGTGATCTGTCATCCAAGATGCGATTTCAGTGAGTCAGTTAATAAGGTTGCTCTTAGTATCAGTGCTAGCAATTCTGTCATCCAGGGGGATCAGTAGTTGTGTGTCATCGGCATATGAGCAGATATCAAAGCCCCATTTCCTGCTGATGGCTGCTAAGGAAGAGACATATGCATTAAAGAGGGTTTGGCTAAGAGAGGCTCCCTGTGGGACGCCATATTTGATGCTTTTGGGGGTAGAGGAGCAAGATCCTATTTGAATTTTTTGAGTTCTGTTTTCCAGGAAGGATGCAAACCATGAAAGGGCTTTTGAATGTAACCCTTTCTCGTGGAGGATTCTTAGTAAGTTGTTATGAGATACGGTATCAAAAGCCGCAGAAAGGTCTAATAGTATCAGTGCTACAGCTTTGCCTTGATCCACTAGGGATCTGATGTTATAGGATACTGCAAGTAAAGTAGCCTGGGTACTATTGTTGGTCCTAAAGCCAGTATGGGAGGGGTCCAATAAGTTGTTGGTTTCCAGAAAAGTGGTAAGTTGACTATTAACCAGTCTCTCCAGGACCTTAGATAGGTATGGTAGCTGCGAGATTGGTCGATAGTTTGCTGGATCATAAATTTCCAAGCCTGTTTTTTTTAATAGAGGAAAGACAACTGTTTCCTTCCATATGTCTGGCACCAAGGCTTGCTCGAGAGATTGATAAAAAATGCTAGTGACATGGGGGCATAGAACTGCCATTAGCCGGGAGAAGATGAAGTGTGGGCAGGGATCGAGTGGCGAGCCTGCCTTAACCTCAGTCATGGCTTTGGCTACCTGCTCTTCTGAGAAGGGGGCCAGAGTGGCCAGATGGACCTGAGCCAGGGGATGGGGTGCCATAGCTTCCCAGTCTATGTTGTTTCTCTCGGGCTTATTGTTGATGCTGTGTATATTTTGGTCACTTTATCTATAAAGAAGTTGTTAAGTAGTTCGCAGTTTTCGATAGGTGCCATAGTTTGAGATAAGCTAGAAGGTTTGCAGAGTCCATGGATTACTTTATAAAGTTCTTTAGATGAATTGCCATTGTCTTCGATTCTTTTTGTGTAGCTGTTTTTTTTTGCATTTTTTAGGGCACAATGATATTTTTCAGTTCGGCTAGGTAGCTCTGTCTGTCGATGGTGTCCTTTGACAGTCAAATCAAGAGGGAGAATGGACCACTTGTACCTGTGGGACCAGGGTCTATTGATAGTGACTGTTCCTTAAAAAAAAAAACTCATATACGTACACAGGTTATGGGCGGTATATCTTGGTTCTCCGCCTGTTAGTGACGTGGCAGCATCATCATTGGGTTTTTAGCATAGGTATGCTGACCTCCACCTGGAGGCAGACCAACTGGTATTACAGTAGTGTCCAGGAATGAAAAAGGTGAGTGCAGTGCTCGTGTGAAGTGATTTAAAATTCTCTACACCACCATTTAAGAAGATTCTTTAATGGTATGGTGGTGTGAAAAAGCATAAAAACAGTGTTGGTGCATGTGCAGATCAAGTTACCAATCTTACGCACACTTAGGTTCATCGGTGGTCGACATGTTTCAGCCTCGTTGTCCAATAGGATCTAGGGGCTTTCTTCAGGACTTAACATGATCTGCACACGCACCAACACTGTTTTTACGCTTTTTCACACCACCATACCATTAAAGAATCTTCTTAAATGGTGGTGTAGAGAATTTTGAATCACTTCACACGAGCACTGCACTCACCTTTTTCATTCCTGGACACTACTCTAATACCAGTTGGTCTGCCTCCAGGTGGAGGTCAGCATACCTATGCTAAAAACCCAATGATGATGCTGCCACGTCACTAACAGGCGGAGAACCAAGATATACCACCCATAACCTGTGTACGTATATGAGGGTTTTTTTAAGAAACAGTCACTAACCAATAGACCCTGGTCACACAGGTACAACTGGTCCATTCTCCCTCTTGATTTGATAGTACTCCATAAAAGCCGAATGGACTATAACTTCCCTTTCCCTCCCCCCCCCATTTTGATTTGAAGAGTCCTTTGACAGTCTCCATTTGTGCTCCCAGGTTCGACACTTTCTTTTCATTAGTTTTAGTTCTAACGAATACCATTTTTCCGATTGCGTTTTGTTGTTAGATTTTCTGTTTGGTTTGGGAGCGCACTGATCAAGTGCTTTCTTTATTTCAGTTTGTAAGTGTTCGGCTTCTGCTTGAACAGAAATGTGATGACACGTGTCGGGGTTAAAATGGGGGGAAGTGTGAGGAAAACGAATCAGGAGTGATTTGGTTCCAAGCTCTTTTCCCTGATTGAAACTCTTTTTTGCCTGTACTGGTTTATCTAGTAGGCGAAGGAGAAGGAGATTAGGGAGTGATCAGTCCAGGGCAGTGACTTGATGTCTTGGATGTTGATAGTGTTGATGTTGGAGAACAGTAGATCTAATGTATGTCCACCCGTATGGGTTGGTTTTTTGATCCATTGGGCTAATTGTATTATTGTCATGTCATTTTCCAGGTGTTTGGCTCCTGGATTGGTGGAGTTTTCGTAGTGGATATTGAAATCGCCTATAGCTAAGAACTGAGTCTGTTTTAGGCAGAGAGGGAGGAGTTGTGATAGCAGATTAGCGCTAAAACCAGGGTGATGTCCGGTCGGGTTGTATATAACTGCCCCTCCGAATAGCTACTACTATGACCAAAACATCAGACATTCTACAAATCTTTCAAAATGTCTACGCTTCTCTATATACTTCAAAGATCGCAGCCTCAAAAGAGTCATGTGCGAATTTCCTAAAAAACATTCCCCCGAAGTCTCTCTCGTACATGGAGAAACTACCCCTCAATAAACCAATTTATTCCAAAGAAGTCATACAGTCAATTAAAATTATTTTGGGGGTTAAGCCTCTGAATCTGATGGCCTCCCCATCGATTTCTACAAGGCCCTCTATTAAGCAGTCTTGCCACAACTGGAATCATCATTCAGGCATTTTACCTCCTTGGACAAAGTTACCTGCTCCGCATCCTAGGCTACCATAGTAGTCCTTCCTAAAGAGGGGAAAGGATACCGGCAAACCAAGAATTATAGACCTACCTCCCTACTGATTATGGAGGCCAAATGTTTATCATTGCAGTGTTGATAAATGTGCCATTTATTTGGGCACTTGTAAGACCTTGATGGTCAACTCAGAGTTTAATCATTCTGAGGTCAACAAACCTAGTACCTTTAAACTGGCTAATAGTAGCACCTGTGATTTAAATCCGAGAGAAGCAAAACCTGCAGAATTAAGCACTAAATAAAAAAAAAAACAGTGTTACAAATAAATGTACAGCCATGCCATTCCTCGTCTACAAACCAAGAATATTAGTTGTTGCTTTTCTAAAGTTCCGGGAATTAAAGCACTCTACTCACCCGTGAGGGTCTCAAGGCGCTTTCTAGTTACAACACACACGTCTGCAACTTAATAAACAAAATTTGATAATAAGATACTGCAAACTTGCCTCTGAAGTACAAGTGCCAGATGAAGGATTCATGGATACATGAAAAGGTTTGAGTAACCTCAAGAGAGATTTACCAGGAGGATATGAGTTGGCATTGACTTAGTTAAGACTAAGCAATAAAGTGATAAAAGTTGTGAATAACCAATATTTGAGGAGGCTCTGCCCTGCCTAGAAATTTGGAGAAGCTAACTGCCCTGTTCATTCTCTGTGCAAATGTCTCACGATTGTCAAGATGGTGGTCAATTTCTTTTATCATAATAAATGCATACAATAAAAAGCATGTTGTTTACTGCTGGAGAGCTCGCTCATCCCCACCCTCTGACCCTTTACAGAACCTGACCCCTAATTCTTCTTTGCCCCTGTACTTCCTGTTCATGTTTCCTGGGGGTCCCTTGCATGCAGTAATGCCTTGCAGCTCCGGGCTTGCCTGCTAATGCCCACTAAATAAAATGGTGCCCAATTGTGAGAAGCGATGCGGCCTCGTGTTGCATAGCTCAGTCACAGGGCCCGGAAGGAGGAGGGAGAAAGGGCAGGATAAAACGTTTTTTCATCACTTTGGATGGTGAGCACTGGGGGAGGTAGCTGTATGCGATGTTTCTTCACTTAGGGAGATGTGCAGTCTGTTTCTAACAGTGCTTGGGCGATCTTACAGTCAAAGAGTTTGGTTTCTGCATGAAGTCTCATGGGCCTTTGGTCCTACTCACCGAGGGTAGTTGTTTAAATGCAAGGCAAGCATGTTTTTGAGAAGCGTCAGTGGTGCGTTCAATTAATGGTAGCTCTTAACACAGTCTTGGAGCAGAGGCAGGGGTGCACCCCTGCACTTACCGTCTCAGAGACCATGGTTACTTCTGGTCTCCTAGGGTGGTCTCTCGTGCACTGCAGCGCCCAAAAGACTACACTCTGGCTTTTGCTCTGTAGCGGCCAGCATTTCTTCCTCTTCTCATTTTCCAGCCAGTCCGACTGCAACATTATCAGACTTGGTGCACGGCTGCAGTTCACAATTGTGAAGCAGCCCCATCAAGACCCAAAAATCGCAGTAGTGCCAGGGATAGTATGTTCAACTTTACAACCAATCCTGGTTTCAGACTCTACCAGTTGCTGGGTTGGCCATCACCCACAGTGACCTTGTTCCTGATTGGCTCTCTTTGCTCAGAGGCCGGAAGTGGATTGCAATGAATGAATGAGAATATTTTTAAACAACAGACCTCTCTGCAATGCCGGGACATTCAAAATGTTTCAGCCAAACCCTTCATGAGTGACACTTGGCAGGGCTGCTTTAACATATTCAGAATGGGCTTTGGCTCCTCCCAGAGGATTATTTCTTACCTCATTTTGTTGTCTATTAGGTGGATCAATCTGTCTCCCAGGAGTCGCTGCCATTGGATTGCATCAGTACCCTAAGACATCAAGATGCTAGTCACATTTTTTGTCTCCTTTATAAATTCCATACAGAAAGCAATCCTTTTTGCTACCTTTTCCCCAGCTTTAACAGAGCCAGTAGGGATTGCTTTAATGTGATCAACATAATTTGTGCATGCACATCTTGATACCATTTGTGAATGTCTGTGTGTGTATATGTATTGGTGTGTTAAACCAGGCCTGTTGGTTTTGCCAATGCTTGTTTTTACCTTGCTGCCTTCTTGGCATTCATGAATAAAAGTGTGTGCTTTCCGTGGCTGACAGCTATAAAAACGCAATGCAAATGTTTGATGCATGTTGGGTTCGGTTTTTATGGCTGGCCTGGTAACGGGACTGACTACTAAATTTGTGAACTATTCACCCCGGTGGGGGCAGGGCCTGTTACAACCCACGTAAATCAAAGTGTTGGATGTTTAATATCTCACCGGTACCGTGTGCCCCGGTGCTGATGAGGTCTGACCTGCTATGTAGCAAGCATCAACAATGAGGAACACTGTGTACGTGTATGCACTGGAGTTTCTTGTTCTTCCCAGGTAGAGGTCAAAGACTTTGACGCACGTTCCTCAGAGGCAGGAAAGAAAGTATGCCGCTGTCACTCATGTTTGCATGATAAAATTGGGTATGGCCAGAAGGGAGATATTTCGAAATGTGCGCTAGTGACCACGTCCTGGCAGATCAACTAAGGCTGTAATCCCTGCTCCCCTGGCCAATGCCTGTCAGATTTAGGGATCCCGCCACTCTGTTGGGCAGGGATCTCTCGGCCTTCAGATGAACCGCTTGCTGCACAGCGGTTGCTCTAAAGCAGGGTTCTCCAACCTTTTCTGTAGTAAAAGCTACCTATGTTCGATGAAAATCATCCCAAACTCCTAATATTATTAGTGTTGTAATAGTGACCACATCACATTGTATTACATTAGTGTTCACCATATGCAAGATTACCTGCGGTGACCACCTCAGTGCATTAGGCACAGTTGCCAGGAGTAATGTAAACAAGGCTTGTCAATGTAGAATGCCACTATGTGGGTAAAACATAACAACCATAGCTGCAATGCCCCTGGCACTAAGGTAATAATATTACTAATATTTCTCTTTAATGCCACATGATTTAGCACTCAAATATCAACTTTTAATATTTTCTGGAAATTCAACCATATGAGTTCTGAAAATACACAAATGTTGTCACCAATACACGCTTTTCATTTTGATGTAATTACATTATTTTCCCAATCAAAAGCTTTTGATTTAGTTGGCCGGACTGCACACAGGAGAGTTATATATTTTTTTTAAACTTTATTTTTCAGTTTCATATTGCAAACATAACATCGTACCAGTTCCAGGTTCCTGACAATGAATATTGATAACTGCCTTAGACATAATGCGGCTAGCCCATGACATGTAGACTCTCGTCAATGTTTACAGTTTGAACACACAAAAGTACATTTACCACGTACGCTGCTTCCCTCTGTACATGTCCAATACCATAAACAACGCATCTAGCAGTGCCTAATGCTATGAACAGTTCTATTCCTAACATAAAGTAAATGTTCAAGCTTATTGTGAGGATAGTACATGGTTAGCCTATACCCACTGGTTCCAGGCCAGCTTCCAGTCGTGCGTCAGGAGCAACCTGTGCTGTTGCTGTGAATTGCTTGAATGGGCCCCAGATGGCACGTGGGAAGGATGCTCTGGGCAGTGTGGAGGCGTATAAATCATAATTCAAATTACAGTATGCCATGCTACTCAACCAGTCTTTACTTGTCGGCGCCACCCTCCTCCCCCACCTCAGCGCTATTTCCCTTTTCGCCAAGAGCAACCCAACAGCGATGAACTTCCGAACTGCTTTCGGGACATTTTTCACATATCCCAGTAGGGCCACTTCCGGGAGTGGGGATAATACTAAGCCCGACATTTCACCAAGCAAATGATGTATTGTCAATCCAGTATGAGCTAATTTTGCTGCAGGTCCATGTGAGGTGAGCAAAGTCTGCCTGCGGGGTTTTGCATTTTAGGCAGCAGTGGGATCTGTCGGGATCTAGTTTGTGGGCCATCACAGGAGTAATGTAGATGCGACGCAAGAATTTAAAATGGATAAGTTTGTGGCGTCTATTCAGCGATATCTCCTTAGTTTGTAGACAGCATTCAGCCCATTGGTCATCGGTGATTGGGTGACCTAGATCCGCCTCCCATGCGGCCCGTACTTTAGCATCTCGCACTGGAGCTAACTCCATACAGGATCTATATAGTTTAGAAATCAAATGTTCCCCAGTGTCGCTGTCTAGGATTGTGGTTAAGGGGGGGAACGGGTCAGGCTCCACCGGGTAACTGGGGAGTTTGGCCTTAGCTGCTGCACTCAGTCGTGTAAGTATAAACTTGTCCATAAACGAAGCCCCCGCAAATTTGTCTCCATCAGAGATAGAGAAGATTTGTCCATCTATATAAAGGTCCCCAATGGTCGTCATGTTGAATCATGAAAGTGTACGCTGCACTATTCCTTCCCCCGTGATGGGAATCCACCGTGGATTCGGGAGTGGAAGTTTCGGGGAGTATAATGGCGGGGAGCCTAACATCCGGACCAATTTCAGCCAGGCCCAGCTAGTCATGGAGACCGTTTGAATGTCGAGTGGGTCACGCGGAAAGCCTAGGGGCAAGACCGTGTGTAGTGCATCTGGTAGGACTAGATCTGCCTCAGGGCGTAAGTAGGGAATCCGGGCATCTGGGTGGAACCAAGTGTGAGCACAGCTGCATTGTGCAACCAAATAGTACATCTGAAAATTGGGGACTCCGAATGCGCCCCTGTGGTATGGAAGTGTCATGATTTCCCAACGGACTCTGGGGCGTTTGCCCCCCCACGTCAACCTAATAAGATGAGTGCGGATAGTGTCAAAAAAATGGTTCGGCAATGGGATGGGAATATTATTAAATAAATACAAAAATTTAGGGAGTACCACCATCTTTATCAGAGCGATTCGTCCAGCAATTGAGAGTGGCAGTCTGTTCCACCTGTCCACTTGCTTTTCCAGTGCGTGTATCGCTGTACCATAGTTTGATAATATTATTTCATTGCTGTGTAAATGTATGTTTATGCCCAAATACCTAACGGAGTCCGAGCACCAAGTCAGAGGGTATTCACAGTCCCATTGGGTCGTACCTGAAGTGAGGGGAAAAATTACCGACTTATTCCAATTGATACCAAGGCCAGAAAAGCCGCCGAATCTGATGATTTCCCGAACTAGGGGGTCTAAGTTGTCTTGTGGATTCCGGACGTATAAGATGATATCGTCCGCATATAAACACGCAAGCAGTGGCCCTGTGTTAAACTGGAACCCCCTGTGAAGGTGTCGCTCCTGAAAGTGTCGAATAAGGGGGTCCATTGCTAGAATAAAAAGCAACGGGGACAGGGGGCAGCCCTGTCTAGTACCACGGGAGAGGGCGAAGGAACGGGAAAGCGTGCCATTTAAGCGCAATCTTTCTGTAGGGGCTGAGTATAACAGCATCGTAAGATTGATGAACCCAAAGGGCATGCCCAGTCTGCGCATGACCGTCCATAGAAAAGGCCATTCGAGGGAATCGAACGCCTTTTCAGCGTCCAATAACACTGCCGCTGCCGGAGTGGCCGGGTTGAGTCTATGAAGGACCGCGAAAAGCGTATGGAGGTTGAGAGAAGTAGATCTGCGAGGGACAAACCCCGACTGAACAGGGGATATGATTTTGTCCAGCAATAAGGGAAGGCGCGTCGAGATAGTTTTCGCTAATATTTTATAGTCAAAATTCAGGAGGGATAGCGGTCTATACGACCCGCAAAGCATGGGATCCTTGCCAGGTTTGGGGAGTAAGACTATCACTGCTTCACGCAGGGTGGGCAGAAGCCGATTTCTCTCCAAAGATTCATGATAGACTTCTATAAGTTTCGGAGCTAGGGTGTCCTTATATTGCTTATAAAAGTCACCTGTGAGGCCATCAAGGCCGGGGGCAGACATGGCATTTAGCGCGGCAATGGCATCTGTTATTTCATCTTTCGAAAATGGTTCTGCGAGGAAATCCTGCATATATTTCTCCAGGTATACTAACGCGATTTCCTCAAAGTACTCCTCGCGTTCTGAGGAGGTATGTACTGATTTGGAAGTGTACAAGCGTTCATAATAGTCTAATAAAGTGTCCCTGATGTCCGATGTATCTGTCAGTACAGTCCCTATCGTCATACCGGAGTTCTGAAATGCAGGCCTTGGAATACGGAGGCAGTAACAGTTGTGCCAACGTGCGCCCTGGGCGTTCGCCCTCTCCATATCTGCGTGCCACAGCATATTTACTGAGGAAGTGTGTTTCCCATTACGCTGCCTCTCGGAATTCTACCAGAAGGCTCAATCGGCGCCGCTCATCTTCAGCCGAATTAGGAGAACAGCGTATAGTGGCTTCGGCAGTTAGTAGCTGCCGCTCGATATTAGCTAATGTCTTCCGCAAATCTCTCAGGACCCCAGCATGCTTGGCAATTACCACCCCACGAATATACGCCTTAAAGGCATCCCAGAGAGTCGCCCATGTGTCCACCGACCCCGTATTTAGTTCAAAATATTCCTCAATGGCATCCCCAATTTCAGAGTCAAATAGATCATTCAACGCCCTACCCGGGAACCTCCATTGCCGCTCGTGGCCCTCATGTCTGGGGAGGCGGAGCTTAAGTACGACCGGGGCATGGTCGGAGTAAGTGTGAGGGAGTATATCTATTGCATTGTACCAAGTAGAGGGAGAGGGGGAAAGCAACCAAAAGTCTAATCTAGTCCAGGTGTTGTGCTGGGCCGAGTAGTGCGTGAACCCCGGGCTCACAGGGTTGTGTGATCTCCAGGTATCTGAGAGTAGGAATCCCGCGCAGATGTCCAACAAGACTTGACGCGCCCGTGGTTTGTGAGCCGCAACAGATGATGAGCTATCAATAGAGCTGTTTAGGAGCAGATTGAAATCCCCACCCAGCAACAACCCACCCGTACACACCCTGGTCAGCTTAGCATCTAGATCATGAAAGAAATCCGGGCAGTCAACATTTGGGGCATAAACACACACCAAAGTGACCATGTGACCCATCAGCCTGCCAACCACAATAGTATAACACCCCTCATGGTCAGTCAAGCAGCATGTCAAAGAAAAAGGGAGACGTTTGTGGATGAGGATCGCGGTGCCCCTAGCCTAATTACTATAGTTAGAGAAAAATCGGTTAGCCCCCCAACCCATTGCAAAATGTGTAGAGTCCGCTTTGGGCAGGTGAGTCTCCTGTAAAAAGGCTATGTCGATATTATGTCGCTGCAAATAATGAACAACGTGTTTGCATTTTTTAGGGTTGTTTAGCCCACGCACATTCCAGGTGATAAGCAAGAGTATTGAATGATCAGATATTTCAGGGACAGCGGCCATGTACGTCTAACAGAAAATAAAAGGAGAGTGTCGTAGTGGCTAATAATGGGCGACTGTCAAGTTTGGAACCGGAACCATAAGAACAGTGAACGTTGTAGGTAATTTCCCCACCCCCACCCAACCTCGTGACCCAATTCACAAGGCAAAAAACCCCACAACCATACATCTAATGCATCCTGTACACAACCCAGGTGTATAGACAAAAACCAATACTGATGCATTACAATCTATTAGAATAACAATGTGCTACGCACCTAGGGGGGAAGCAACGCTTCGATGGTGCCCAGCTAATTGCAGGATAATAATGCTGAGCTATGTGTACTGCCCCTATTATTGTAGTAGCAGAAAATCGAGCCATATTGTAGACCTATCATACAGCAAATACTGACACTTATTACAACCGTTACCGCTTGCAAATCATTCACTCGAGAAGAGTTCCACACTAGCTACAGATCCACTGTGTGGGGGTGAAGGGGCTTGTCCAACCTCCCTTCGTGGGCCATCAGATGTCTTATAGGACCTACAAAAAGCTTGTGCATCAGAAGGATTGTCAAAGATTCGAGAGCGTCCATTGACATCCACCCTTAAGCGGGCCGGATATAGCATTCCGTATCTAAGGCCCAGGTTCTGTAGCGTCGCCTTGACTCCTGTAAACTTACGGCGGGCCTCCTGAACCATGAGGGTGAAGTCAGGGTATAAGGAAATCGAGGACCCCTGCCACTGCAGCGTGCCTCGTTCCCTGGCGAGCCGCAGCGCAGTGTCCCGGTCTCGAAAGTTCATGATGCGGGCTATTATAGGCCTAGGGAGACAGCCAGGGTTGGGTCGAGGACCCAGTGACCGATGTGCCCTCTCCACCACAAATCCGGGGGTGAACTCTTCCCTTCCAAATAGTTCAACTAGCAGAGTTTCCACAAACACATACATTCTCCCGGTGTTCGTCGATTCCGGAACACCAGCAATGCGGAGGTTATTGCGACGACTGCGTGCTTCCAAGTCCTCATTCTTGATGGCAATGTCCTTCAGGATTTTTTCCACCCGCTCAAGCCTCTTCGTGGACTGCACAGAGCCGTCCTCCAGATCCGATATCCGGCCTTCCGCTGTATCCAAGCGTTTGTCGTGAATGTCTAATTTGGCTCCCATAGTGTCTAAGCGACTCTCCAGCTTATCAAATC
Organism: Calotriton arnoldi; assembly: GCA_963921515.1. Classification (NCBI taxonomy): domain Eukaryota; kingdom Metazoa; phylum Chordata; class Amphibia; order Caudata; family Salamandridae; genus Calotriton; species Calotriton arnoldi. The sequence continues at coordinate 1,150,013 of CAWUFW010001796.1, read as the reverse complement.
TATTGTCCAACGCCCTGAACCCGGCTCTGAGCTCCGTCAATAAATCGGGATTGGACATCGTCGAGTCTGTGGGCGCAGTCGAGGCCTGGCCGCCCTCAGCCATGTTAGCGCCGCGATCCTGCACGACTTCCGTGGCCGCCGGGAACGAGAGAATCCTCTGCTTTGGGTCTTTCTTACCCATAACTATGGGACCCTGGTGTGGGGAAGATAGTGCCACCCGCAGTGCCATCTGTTGCAGTTCACGACAAGGGCCCTGTGTGGCAGAGTCAATAGAGAGCTGGTAAGGGCGCTGCGGGTAGCCACGTAGTGGGTAAGTTTAACTGATTGCGGCCTGTAGTTTAAATGTTATTGTGCAGGACCGCCGCAAGGGAGCTTTGCGACAGGCCCAGTTCTCCGGTGGCCAATATTTATTAGGAGCTTCCCTTCGCGGCATATCAGCAGAGTTCCCAACAGGGCCAACACGTAGGCCAATCCCCGGGAGCTACAAATAATTCACTTGAGGAGGGGGCCCGCCATGATGAAGGGCAAGGCCGTAGGCTCAGGGAGGCAGCGGGGTGTTTGTCCGGGCGGTGTATTCCTGGAGTTGGAGGCAGTATCAAGCGTGGCCGCACCCAGGCCGATCGTCGCGCTGAGTGCTGCAAGCCCGCTGTGTTCCAAATGACCTGCACCCCACCCGCCCACGATCGCGGCCGGGCGGCCGCCTCCCCGGCGCTCACAAGGCCCCTATCGCCTCTGAGGCCCACTGGAGCGCCGCTGGTGGATTTCACGGCCCCCCACTAAGGCCAAGGTATGAAGGGGGCCCGCGGCGGATGCTGGAAGCCGGAAGGCGGGTGGGGGAGGAGAGCGCGCACTCACCGCCTCAGAAGCTGCGCCCAGGTTGTCGTGCTCCGCCCTAGCGACTGGATGAGGGCGCAATGCTGGCACTCAAGCGCCAATGTTTCAGTAGGCCGCTCTGGAGGACACCAGCCGCTCCTCCCCTTCAAGGCCCGAAGCGCTGGTTAGTCTGGATTCCGGCAGCCTGCAGGGTCCGAAACGGGTCCACGGGCGCTCTGATGTGTGCAGAGCTCGCGCCAGGCATTTTGGTGGCTCGATGGGTCGCTGTGTCGGAGTCAGTCAGGATCTTGCAAGGCGACCATCGGGAGCTTCAGTGCCGCGCAGCCATCTTGGTCCGCGGCCCGGCCACGCCCCCAGGGGAGTTATATTCAGGTAGCTGGAGAGCTACCAGTAGCTCACGAGCTACACATGGAGAAGCTTGCTCTTAAGGTTGAAGAGATTGCCGTGCAAGATCCCACTTGGCAAACCTTTTTCTTTTCCAGAATAAATTCCTAAAGCAGGAGTTGGTTCTAGAAAAACAAAAGAATCTCAGTGCATTGAGGCGATTTCATAGCCCAGAATAGTCATGCTTTGTAAGCAGTTCCATGCAGGGAGATCTAGTGATGGTTGCTCCCCCCTAAATATGGGGGGTGCACAACCGTCACTATGACCTGGCAGGCGAAGGGTTTCTGTCAGCGGAACCAGCTGAGATTTCACCTGCAGACACCCTGCAGTTTCCCCATCTCTAAATGGGGCGGGCAGCTGCACATTTGGCAAGTGGGCCGTGTCCAATTTTTGGAGATGCTCCACATCCTCCAAACTCTAAAGCGCCTAACTCCATGAGCTGGCGCCCCCATTTGTAATTCTGGTTTTCTCACCTCGTCATATTGTTTAATCTCATTTTCCCTCACTTCCCTAATGTTCTAAAACTATTAGCCCGTGCTTATTAACAGCTGTATTAAAATGGGGCATTTCATGTTCTGCCTCTGCTGCTGAGCTGTAGGAACCTCATTCCAAGGGATGAATAATATGGTAGATTGACATGGCTGCAGAAGAGGGGGCAGTTATAAAAAGAGAGTTAGGAAAAGACTCGGAATTGAGAAACCAGACATAATGTGTAACAGTTGACAAATAACACAGACAGATCTCTAGTGGAAGTATCTAGGGTAGCTTTGATTGCTTGCCTTTAGAGGCTGAGGTTTGAAAAAGAAATAAGAAATTGCCTTTATTGTTTCCTGACTTCCCTCTTTGTGCATCTGCCAGTATACTATTTGCCTGTAGTTCCCTGTGACATGCAGGGACACTATTTCTAAATCCCCTCAGCCATGCCCCCTGACTGGGTCTTGCAGGTTGCCTAAACTTCCTGCTTTCCACATGGCCTTCCTAGGTCAAGTGGTAATGTCCAAGCCTTCCGTAGTCTTTGGACTGTGACCGAGGAGGCGGGATGAATTACCCTCTTGCCTTCCTCCTAGCCTGCCCCAGCCTGCAATCAGCTGTGGAGCTGCCAGCCACTTCCCTGACTACATGTTGAGTGTAGAGGGGCTGCACAGAGATGTCACTTCCCACCAACTGATGTAGGAAGAGGTTTTAGGATCGAATGCGCAGCTGGACACGGGACAAACAGCTGAACTGGGAGCCTTGCACCCAGCCCCGCCTTCCAGTCCAGAAAAGAGGACCTTTGCACACCTTGCTAACCACACAGCCATGTCGCTGTAGGAAAACGTAGAGTGCAAATGTTATAGACGGACGGACAGACAATAGGACTGCCTAGCTCTTGTATAAGATCGGGGACTGTATTTCTCTTCGATGACAGCTCCTCTGTGCATGGTGCCTGTTTATAATTTTTTAAGCCACCTGTAGGAGCTATTAGATGCATTACAATTATTTATTTTATTGTAATCATTCTGTTAGGACGAGTTATAAACAAATGGGATTTATATAATGGAGTTTGGTGGAAGAGGGACCTGTTCGGTAGTCTCTGTTAATAGTGCTTTCACCACCAGCGCATAGAGCATCTGCAGTTCCTTGTGTGCGCTATGCAGTATTATGGCGGCTTTCCTGGTGCTTACCAGAAATAGTTGTGATTGTGAGCAGAAAAACAGATCTGCCAGCATTTTTACAGTTCTCACACCTACTGTACAAATCCTAATGCCCCCTTACGTGGGTCAGTCCCATAGATCACGGGCTTTCCTACATGGTCGAGGGCCATGCTGGGCTCATGAATTAGTTGATCTATTGATCTTGATAGTTAAGGCTGGGTCAGGGGATCAGATGGTTGATATCTTAAGAGATTGATCCACAGCATTGTGCCATCTATGGTCCGAGCGCAGACTATGGTTAGTCTATGGCACAAAACTGCCTGAACGAGTTGTGTTGAAAGTCCAATACTAGAGGTAAACTACAGCCTGTTTTGTATGCTTTTGAGGAATAGGACACAGCATCGATTGGGGTGTACATTTTAGGTTGTCTGCTCAGTGCCTTACGTTTGTAGCTCTATCTTGTTATTCTGTCGGCATCTTCCGACAGGGAGCATATCAGAATTCAGGCACTGAAATATAAATATATCCCCAAGCGGCGCTTGCTGACTGTGCGCAAGGAGGATGAGCTACAGGGTAGAAGGAGAATTTGAGGGTTTTACGAGGAGCATTTATAGCTGCTGTCTAACCGAGCAGGCTGGCCGCCTTCTGGGCCACAGGAGAGGATGGCTATACAGTTTTATTTTTGGTTACAGGGAAGACGTAGTAAAAGAATAATAAAGCGGGGCCACCATCATTTGTGAAAGGGATGTTTGCAGACCTGCTACCACACGGCAAAAATCCCAATTTCTCTGCTACAGTGCTGGCCAGTCAAGCCCAAGAGACCCAGTCATGAGAGGGGACATGGAGCAATGGTCACCAAAGGTGATTGTTTCAGATGGACTCTAGGATGGTTGCCTCCATTTTGACTCCATGCTTCAGAAGGGTGACTCCCTAGGTCTTATAGTGAAAAGAACAGAGGTTAACCAGGGGGAGATTAAAGAATGTTTCACAAGTAGAAATACCTCCCGAGTTGCAAAAGGAGATGGAAACTCAGCTGTGCCCCAAAGTTCTTTAGAGGTGGCCCCACAGACAAAGTCTTACAATAAAAACACTGCTCTGCACCAGTGGGGAGCTGTACAGGTCAAAGGCATAATTATTTGGACAAGTTAGGGCACTCCATAGGAAGGCCAGAAAATATACGGATCTGAATCCTAGTCCTTCTGTCTCAAGCCGTGGAGGTGAGTCTGTAGAGGGCTACCTTTGCTAATAAATGTTATTGTAAGCGTTAAAGGTAGATCCGGTGCAAATACGCTTGGAAGTGAATGTTCCAAGAAAATAGACTACACAAGGAAAAACAGAGATTAAACGGAGAGGGGACCGAGCTGTCATTTTGTCCCTGGGAAAGTCCCTCTTTTCCCAAGGGTAGTCATTGCATGACCTCAAAGATAGCCAATACACTCTAATCCCCCTTAGAGGGGTGGATAAGTGCACCTGTAAGGCACCTCTTCTGATGTGACCTTTCTTTGGGTGCTGCTCAGTTGCAAGGTGAATAAGCATGAAAACCACAGACCCTTTTGGAAGTCTGTGAAAATATGGCTGTTCAAATCTTTGTGTTCATAGTAATAACTATGCTACTCTAAGAATATACCCATCAACAAGAAACTAGTGATCCCCGCTGCAATAGAGGATAATACATGCAAGACACCAAAATCTTTTTTGAGTTAAAATACAGCGGCATGAAGTGTTGTATCTTTAACACATACCCTTTAAACAGGAGCACTCGGATTAGCAGAGAACGTGTCCTGCCAATCACTCAGCTCTTTGCACATAGGTCATCTACAACCAACCAATCAATCAATCACAGAATTTGTAGAGCGCACTACTTACCCGCGAGGGTCTCAAGGCGCTGGGGAGAGGGAAGGGGGGGGGGGGATGCTGCTACTGGTCGAACAGCCAGGTCTTGAGTAGCCTCCTGAAGGTCAGCTGGTCTTGGGTCTTTCGTAGGCTTAGTGGAAGGGTGTTCCAGGTCTTGGCGGCGAGGTGTGAGAAGGATCTGCCGCCGGTGGTTGTTCTTCGAATGCGGGGGACGGTGGCGAGGGAGAGGTCGGCGGAGCGGAGCTGGCGGTTGGGGACGTAGAAGAAGAGTCGTCTGTTGAGGTAGGCTGGGCCAGTTTTGTGGAGTGCCTTGTGTGCGTGGGTGAGGAGTTTGAAGGTGATCCTCCTGTCGACGGGGAGCCAGTGCAGGTTCCTCAAGTGGGGGGTGATGTGGCTGTGGCGTGGTACGTCGAGGATCAGGCGTGCGGAGGCGTTTTGTATGCGTTGCAGTCGCTTGATGAGCTTGGCCGGGGCTCCCGCGTAGAGGTCGTTCCCATAGTCCAGTCTGCTACTGACGAGGGCCTGGGTGACTGTTCTTCTTGTGTCTGTCGGGATCCACCTGTAGATCTTGCGAAGCATGCGGAGGGTGTTGAAGCAGGAGGAGGAGACTGCGTTGACTTGCTTGGCCATGGAGAGCGTTGAGTCGAGGATGACTCCCAGGTTGCGTGCGTGGTCGGTGGGTGTCGGGGCTGCTCCCAGCGTCGTTGGCCACCAGGAGTCGTCCCAGGCTGAGGGGTTGGAGCCGAGGATGAGGACCTCCGTTTTGTCCGTGTTCAGCTTTAGTCGGCTGATCTTCATCCAATCGGCGACGGCCTTCATTCCTTCATGGAGTTTGGCTTTGGCGGCGAGGGGTCCTTGGTGAGGGAGAGGATCAGTTGAGTGTCTTCGGCGTAGGAGATAAGGTTGAGGTCGTGTTGTCTGGCGATGCGTGCGAGCGGGGCCATGTAGATGTTGAACAGTGTTGGGCTGAGGGACGATCCCTGGGGTACGCCGCAGATGATCTCGGAGGCTTCGGATCGGAAAGGTGGGAGGCGGACTCTCTGGGTTCTGCCGTCGAGGAAGGAGGTGGTCCATTCCAGGGCCTTGTCTCGGATCCCTGCGTCGTGGAGGCGTGCGCGTAGAGTGCGGTGGCAGACAGTGTCGAAGGCGGCGGAGAGGTCCAGCACGTTTCTACAAGCAAATGTGCTGGTCCACCTGTAATTTCCCTGGACAGACAGGGTGTCAAGATGCCACTCTAGTGGCATGTGCAGACCAAACAAGTACCAGATAACATAGCATGCAATTAGTATTAGTTTGTCAGACCTAGGCGCCTTCACTCCTTTTCTCTTTACCTGTACAACTATCGTATTATTTCCCATCAAGACGTTGTCTCTTAAACTCTGTCTTTACATAAAGATAATAGCCAGATCTGGTGCAAATGCAGCCCCCATGGCCACACCCTTGGTCTGTAGGTAGAAGTTGCCTTGAAAGAAGAAAAAGTTTTTCATCGTGGCAATGGAAAGTAGTGCAATAATGAATTCTGTAGGTACAACCATAGGTGCAGGTCGGCGGTCAAGTGCATGTCTGATGACTTCCAAAGCTGGTATCTGGGGAATACTTGTATATAGTGATACAATATCACACGTCACCACAGTTGCTTGTCAGAATCAAAAAGAAGTTGATCAATCAGGTTGATAGTTTGTAAGGTGTCCCTCAAATAGGTATCTGTAGCTTCAGCAATTGGCTTCAAAAAGAAATCAATGTACCTGCAGAGTGGCTCTAGCATAGAGCCACAGCCAGAGACGATGGGCCTTCCTGGTGGATTCAGCATGTCTTTATGGATTTTTGGCAGGGTATAGATAGTTGGTAGCCGAGGGTCTTTTTGATTCAAATAGTAAAATTCGTGTTCTGACAGGAAGCCTTGTTCCATCCCGTCCGTGGTTATAGACAAAATCTCCAATGCCAGATCCTTGGAGGGGTCGGTCTGTTCTCAATTTGCAGTAACTGATACCATCCTGCAATTGGTTCATGATTTCCAACTGGTACTTGTTGAGGTCTTGTACCACAATCGCACCGCCCCTATCCGCGGGCTTAATCACGATATCCTTATTGTTCTTCAATGACGCTATCGCTTCTCTTTCCAGCCTCGTTACATTTATGTTAGTATGTTTGTGGGTTTCAAGTATCTTGGAAACTTCTTTCAGCACGATGTTTTCGTATGCTAGAATCTGATTGGTCATAGTGTTCGCCGGCGGAACAAAGGTAGAAGGAATTCTCAAGCTGGTCTGCAACATTCTGGATGGTGTTGTTGAGTGCTTGAAAAAATATCTCAAGCGGATTTTCCGGAAGAATCTTAATAGTTCAGTCTTTAATGTAAAATGATTAGGTTGTGCTGTTGGTACAAATGATAAGCCTTTACTAAGGATCTTAGTTTCATTATCCTTCAAGACGTAGGAGGAGATGTTCACTACTGGATTCTGTTGCCTGCTCACCACCTGTAGACTTTGCGTCGTGTTGCTATTTCTCCATGGCTCTCCGTCGGGAATCGTACTTGCTTCTGGGTTTTGCCCCTCTCTGGACCAAAAGCAAGGAATCCGAAGTTGTTGCAAGAATCTGTTTTATTACATGACGCGTTTCGGCTGCAAGGCAGACGAGTTCACATGTAAATAAACACCCACACTGGTGTCTTAAAAGACTGCAACTTTATGCCAGTACGCTCTGCTGGCGCACGCGCCACTTCCAATGGGACCTTCGGCTCCAGAAGGAGCACTGGAGTAAGGATGTGTGTGTATATGTATATATATATATATATATATATATATATATATATATATATATATATATATATATATATATATTCACCAACACAACTCCCACCTCAAACTCCGTATGGTGAGGATGGGACCTCACTCTTTATTTTAATTCGCTTTTATACACAACCAAAGAAATCACCATATCAGTCGCCGAACTTTAGGCAATATATGAAATCACAGAATGAACATAGCACATTATATACTTCACTGAACCATAGAAACTTAAGGCAGAGAGCCGCTAGGAGAGCCTAGTGACCGGGCTTAGTGCTTGGGAGCAATCGCAGATATCACAACGGGGAAGTATGGCCACCAACAGATAATCAACAATACTGCAGTAGTAAAAGTCGGGCAATTTACATATTATACGTGCCTATAATTAGAGTCTCTAAGCATGTTTCATATTATGAATAAAGCCCCCTATCACCAGACACGCAGGGTGGGAACCGTTATATAGCGCTTAGGGGGCCTCAACAAAGCCAGCATGCGAAGGACAGCAAGAAGCCTTACAGATCACCCTAGTAATATGGTATGCCGATGGTACAGGTTCTGACAGTGCCCATCCATCTGTGACGATAATAGCGACCTCTACGGCCAATAGCCAAGAGGAGACACTAGGCTCCAAAAACCAAGAGAAGTACAGAGAAAATATGAAATCCTAGAGGAGAGAACAGAAAAAGAATAGGAGTGAGAGAATAGAGAAGAGGGAAGAGAGAAGGGGGGGAAGAGAGCATGCTAAGTCAGCCTCTTGGGGCAGGGGGTATCCTACCCGCAGGGACCCGTATCTGCACAGTACTATGCAGGTTGCTAAGTGCTACACCCTTCCCTCCCTATCTCAGTTCGTCTTCGTAAGTTTCGCCCCTTGGAAGTATAGGGTCAGCAAAAAGCTGAAGGGCTCTCAGACGAGGGGGAACGGATCGAGCGTGCTCCAGCCGGGAGAGATGTGTGACCAAGGGCTGCCAAATGCGTTTGAATTTAGCATCAGTACATGCCAGCCTATGAGAGAGAAGCTCCATTGCCATAACATGCCAAAGTCGCGTAAGCCAGACCAAGGATGAGCGGGAGCCCGTTTTCCTCCAATGGAGGGCAATAACCTGTTTAGCCGCTGTAAGCATATGCGAGACCAGGCGCCAATCTGTGTGCGTCATTGCTTTAAGAGATGTTGGACGAAGTCCCAGAATGACCACTCCCGGCTCACTTGGCAGCGGGAAACCCAGCATTTCCTTAACGTGGCTCAAAACCTCTCTCCAAAAAGTGAGAATGAGCGGGCACGTCCACCATATGTGCAGGAAGGAGCCCTGGGCCGCCTGACAGCGCCAACAAAGGGGGGCAAAGTCTGGGTACATCCTCTGGCGCCTCAAGGGAGTATAATACCAACGGGTCATGATTTTATATGCTGACTCTTGCTGGGTTATGCTTCTAAAGATGCGCGGAATATCCCGCCATAGCTGCTCCCAGCGCTCTGGGAGGATATCCTCCTCAATGTCTGCCTGCCACTGACGTTGGTAGGTGTGGGGGGATATCGCATGCGAGTGTTGAAGGACTTTATACGTCCGAGGAATAAACCCTCTGGACCCATCAAAAGCGCGAACCAGGGATTCGAACGGTATAAGTTGCCTCGTGGCGCCTTCTGTGTAAGAGGGGGTACGAAGCCAATGACGAACCTGGAAGTACTCCAGGCGTGCAGTTTTAGGGAGATTGAAATCCTGCCTACACTGGTCAAATGATTTAAAAAGTCCTTCCTCAAATAGTTGTTCTATTACCCGACACTCACCGGCCGACCATGCCGAAAAGGATGCTGGGGCCAAAGCCGGTGGGAAGTCCGGGTTAAGCGCTAATGATGTGTTGGGGGAGGGAAATGTAGTGAGACCGCGGGAGACAGCGATCCTATCCCAAATTTCCAGAACAGTCTTCGTTGGGATGGCAATATATGCACTACGGTGTCTAGCGCCACTCCGTATCCAAGCCAGATCCCACAACGGGCGACAAGCCACCGCCCTATCCATGTGGAACCAGTGTTTTTCGCTTTCGCGAACCGTCCACTCCGATATGTAACGCAAATGCGAGGCCCAATAATATACTAGCAGGTCAGGACAGGCCAGACCACCTCGGTCGCGAGGTAACAACAGGACCCTCGTGGAGAAGCGCGGCCGTCCTCCTCCCCAAATAAAGGCGGTCAGGTCCCGCTGGAGATTTAGAATGTCCCTTTGGGGAATCGGCGTGGGGAGCACCTGGAAAAGGTATAGAGCTTTTGGTAGAATAGCCATTTTAACTGCATTAAGGCGGCCCAGCCACGAAATGGGGAGCGCCTTCCATCGAGTTCAGCGCGGATGGCTGCCCTGCAGGCTGGCCAGTTCGCCTCTGTCCAAGTATCCAGGGTAGCCGTGACGTTGATCCCAAGGTAACGGATGGAATGTGGGGCCCATTGAAAGGGATTAACGCTTCCCAGGTCATCCAACTGCTGGCGAGGGAGATTAAGATTGAGTGCTTGCGACTTGGAAAGATTAATCTTAAGACCTGACACCAATTCAAATTGGGAGAGCATATCCAATAGCGCAGGCAGGGAGCTCGCAGGATCCGTAAGTGTCAAGAGAAGACCATCGGCAAATAGGGCTAGTTTATGTTCAACCCCCCCTACGTAAAGGCCCCGGATATTTGTCGACCCCCGGATAGCAATTGCCAAGGGTTCCACCACAAGAGCAAAAAGCAGAGGCGAGAGCGGGCACCCCTGGCGTGTGCCCCTGCCGATGGAGAAGGAGGGGGTGAGGAGGCCATTGACCCGAATGCGCGCCGAAGGCGCCGCGTATGGAGCCATAATTTGCGCAATCATGATCGGCCCGAGGCCCACGCGATGTAGGACCGCCCGAAGGAAGGTCCAATCCACCCGATCGAATGCCTTCTCGGCGTCGAGGGAGAGGAGGAAGGCCGGTATCTTATGGTGCTGGGCCTTTTGCACTAGATGGGCCATGCGGCGAACATTGTCTGCTCCCTGGCGTTCCCGTACGAAGCCCACCTGGTCCGGGTCAAGGAGGCCTGGAAGGTGCGGGGCTAGTCGTAGGGCGAGAATTTTTGTGTACAGCTTGACGTCTATGTTTAACAACGAAATAGGCCGAAAGGAGGAACACACAGAAGGGTCCTTCCCCGGTTTGGGGATGAGAATGATTTCCGCCTCAGCCATCGTCGGGGTTACAGTCCAGGACTCCGCAAAGGAGTTGAAGAGGCGCAGCAGAGGGGCCTGGAGCTCCGGGAGGAATAAGCGGTAGAAGGCCAGCGTTAGGCCATCAGGCCCTGGCGATTTGCCCACCGGCATACAGTTTAGCGCTTTTTGAAGTTCTGCTGCGGTGATGGGCCCTTCTAACTGCTCCCTAAAAAAGGGGGGAGAGTGGCGCCCAGGGGCACTCTGCTAAAAAGCGTCTATCTGATCCACACAGGATGCTCCCGGGCTATACAGATTGGTAAAAAATGTGCTAAATTCTCGTTGCTTAGCTTGTTCAGAGGTGGCCCAGCCCCCCGTCGGTAAAGCAATTTTAGCAATATGGCCCCGGGAGATTTGATGGCGGAGACGACGCGCCAGCATGGGGCCCACCCTATTGCCTCAACCGTAAAATCTTTGCTTGAGAGCCAGGAGAGAGTGCTCCGCCTTGTTCACTCGGAGAGCCTTAAGCTGGCCACGAAGTGAGGCGAGCCTCTTGCGTGTTGCGAGAGAAGGTGCACTGCGAGTTTGTTGCTCTAAGGCTTTAATATCGCGGGTAAGGGTGTCTTCCACTAAACGGGATTCTCGCCTGCGGGCTACAGAAATAGAGGTGATGGTGCCCCGAATCGTGGCCTTACAGGCATCCCACAGCATGTGCACAGGAGTCTCAGGCAAATCATTGGCCTGAAAATACGATTGTATGGCCTGCCGGAGTTCGGCCACGTCTACCTGGTCACGAAGAACATGCGGGGGCAAGCGCCACCGTGGGACAGAGTTCGGGCTACGCCCCATACCGGACAGGGTTATTTCCAGGTGGGCATGGTCTGTGATGGATATGTCCGAAATTCTCACTGTATCTAGGGAGCGAAATAGTGCATGGGATAAAAAAAAATAATCGATCCGGGAATGCGAGTGATGCACATGAGAATAAAAGGTGTAATCCTGTGTATCCGGCTCCTTGTACCGCCACGCATCGACGAGACCCAGATCGTCTAGATCACGTTTGAGAGCGGCAGACATAGCCCCAGTCCCTTGAAATGTGGAGGAGGTGCGATCCATATTGGGGTCCCACACTAAGTTAAAGTCCCCCCCCCAATGATAATAGGGTTAGTCTCCCGAGAGATCATAGTCCTAAGTATGTTGCGAAGAAAGGCATCCTGCGCTTGATTAGGGGCATATACATTAAGCAAGGTAAGTGGCTTACCCCGCAGTTCTAGCGCAAGCTTGAGATACCTACCCTCCTTATCCCGCACGGTACTCGTGATTTGCACAGGAAGATCTGCTTTAAAAAGGATAGCCACCCCTGCTGTCTTAGTTGGCGCAGAGGCCCATGATTGCAAGGGATATTTAGGATGAGACATGCGGGGAACGTCAGCACGTAGAAGATGAGTTTCTTGGAGAAGGATAATATCGGAGTCTTGGAGTTGGAGATACCGCCAAATTTGCCTTCTCTTATTCGGGGCATTTCGGCCTTTGACATTAAGGGAAAGACATTTAAGTTGCGTCATTGATCGGTACTCTTAGTGGCATGCATTGGCTGGAATGTATAGCATTACATCTCTCTCCGGCCGGGTTGCGGGTCCGTGTCAAAGGCATTGGCTGCAGCGGGGAGTACAAGAGGTGTGAGAGCCCACCCAGGTGAAGAGTTCGAAAGATGTTTTCAGTGGAGCCCAAAAATGTCAGGCAAAGATGTGGGCCGGCTTGTTGAAGGCTTACTCTCTCCCCCCGGGTCCAGATAGTTAATAGAAGAGAAAGAGAGGTTAGAGCAAAGATATAGGCAGAAACCAGAGAGAATAGCAAACAACTAGAAGGCCAACAGGGCCAAGAGGTACCATTCCAGTCCAGGAGCGGCCCAGCGGTGGACACCAGGGTGGCTCTGAGGAAGTCACTCCTCTTTGGGACTAAGGAAACGGCGGGGTGGGCCATGGAAGTTCCAGGGGACGAACGTCGTCCGCCCCCCGGCGGCCGCTCCGGCGCAGGAGCACCGGAAGGGAACAGGGGCCCACTCTAGATTAGTCTCAAAGGTCTGCGGCGAGACCAGGCGTCGAGCCCCAGGGGCAGCAGGGCAGCCGGGAGTAAAAGGGTCGTGCAGAGAAAGCAGGGAGGGGGAAGGGAGAGGCTGCAGGGCACAGACTACACATGGGACTTATGGCGCCTAGAATGTACATTCTAACCACAACTATGCAAATAAGCATCACAGAGGCACAGTACATTTAAAAAAAAAAAAAAAAAAAACAGATGTCCCACAGCTAATTTACGGAGTTGTGCAAGCAGGACCTAGAGGGAGGCAAAGCGATCAGAGACTATTTTTTAAAGCTATGATCTAGACCACCAGCAATATAATGATTTAACATTAGGCACTCGACTCAACATCTGTGGGGGGAATCAAGAACAAATGCACTAAACGAGGAAATATGTTCCCTCACGCCAGGAAGAATCGTTCTAGCTGGGAATCAGTCTCCAGTGCCTGAGCCCGGGGGCGAGGGGGGGCCTGACCCCAGACCCCTCCCCGTCGACGACTGTGACCCCTCCATCGCCTTCAAATGACGGATTATGTCTTGCTTGGCTTGACGGGTCGTCGAGCTGGCCGTGGAAGGTCTCGAGCTGTGATGCCCCACCTTTGACCATTCAGGGCGAAGAGAGACCTGGGAGGCCGAGTCCGCAGGAGTGGGGGACGTAGGCCGAGATCCTGGTGAAATGTGGAGCAGCCGGAGGGCCTCCAGAAGAGACCTCAGAGACCGTCGCTGTCCCTCCCATTGAAAAATCAAGGCAAAGGGGTTGCCCCATTGAAACTTAATGTTGGATGCCTTCAACTTAGCAGTCACGGGCTGAAAGTCTCTACGGCGGCGTAGAGTAAGTGGGGAGAGGTCTTGAAAGATCTGGATGCAATGTCCCTCATATTCCAACTTCTCAGTTGCTCTTGAAGCCCGGAGTATTGCCTCTTTCTCGGTGTAGAAATGAACTCTGATCAGGATGTCAGGGACCAGGTTGGGGTTGCCACGCGGGGGAGCAACCCGATGCGCGCGGTCTAACGTTGGGGGAGAGGAATCGTCATCTCCCCGGACAGCATGGAGGAGATCCGCAACATACGCCATTATATCCTGTCCTTCTGCGCCCCGTGGCACACCCCTAATGCGGAGATTGTTCTGGCGGCTCCGATTTTCCAGGTCCTCCTGCTTGATTTGGAGCTCCACATTTTGTTCTTCGAGTGCCAAAACCCTACGTCTAAGATCTTCCTGGTCCTCCGTGCGCGAGTCTAGGGTGCGTTCCAAATCATCCACTCGAGTACCGATTTCTGTGACATCTCGACAAATATCCGTTAGTTAGGTTTTGACCGCCATCTTGAGAGAGGGTATCTCCGACTTTATTTCCTGGAGAAAGCTAGTCATGAACTCTTGCGTGATGGCGCCCGTCTCAGGGGTCTCCAGCTTAGAGGCCATCTCAGGGTTCTCCTGCGGGGGTGTCGGGGCGTGTTTATTCCACAGATCTTTCACCAATGCGTCCTTAGGTGCTGATTGCGCCGCTGCCTTCCCCGTTCTAGGTTTGGTCATACTGCTGATGTGGGGGAAAAGTGCGTTCCCTGCGAGTGCCCACCTGCGTCCAGGCAAGGCAAGGGCTCAGACTCCTTCAGTTGGTCAGCCCACCAAAGAGGAAGCGAAGGAGAGCAGGTCCAGCTGCCGACGACAGTAGCCCTCGTCCGGCGGGCCCGGACGGCAGTGCAGCAGTGGCTCCCAAGTGCGGCCCAAATCCTCGTCTCCTCAGGACCTCGTGAGAGCGCAGGCAAGACAGTCTTGTCCCTGGGACTCCAAATCCTCTCCTGAGCCAGGCAGCCCAGTTTACACTCCCATCAGTGACCCCTTACCGCAAGGAGGCCCCGTGGGGAGTAGCAGTAATGCGCAGGGGAAGTCGCTTGTCGTGGCTATTTCCGTGCCTCCGGGCCTCCCGCCAGACAAGGCCGCACCCCAGAGCCTCCGCCTCCCGGGCAGGGAAACCCCAAAGGCTCAGGGCAGAGGCTATGGAAGAAGGGCCCCCGGTGCCACCACTCAACCAGGGATCCGCCAAACAACGCTGGGGCAGCCTCTCCTCGCCGGGAAGCAGACAGGCGCGGCGTGAGGAATCACGGGTCCCAGGCCCGGGTAGGCCTCAGTCTCTGCAATGTCCCAGTCCGTGGGCTAGCTGCCTTCCCCCGCACTATCCCAGACGTCTAGAGAGGGGGGGGAGGGGCCGCCGAATGGAGCAGAACGTGGGGTCCCGGGGGGCGACCAGCCCCGAGATCACTGCCCAGGGTGATGTCTCTATCTTCCAGGGCCGCTCCGCCACCCCCGGGACCAGCGCCACCCACACCTCACCTCCGTCGTGTCTCCCGAGGCGGCGAACAATGTAGAGCGCCTCGCGGAGCCGCCGCCCAATTCCAGCCCCCCCGGAGCACCTCACGCGACCCGCCGTCCCAGGCAAGTGCAGGGGGCAGCGGTCGCTGCTTCAGGTCACTCACGCAGCACGGCGCAGCCCCCGGGCTTTCTCACAGCCGAGAGCCGCCTCGCGGCGTCTTGCAAAATGGCGGACGGGACCGCCGCAGCCTCCTCTTGCCAGCTCCCGGTGCTTGCAAACACCGTCAGGGCCCCCGCATGGGGTCCGGAGCGCGCTGTACTCTGCCAGCAGTCGAGGGGGGGGACACAGACTGTGCCCCCCGTGCCCAAAAGCGCTCCGGAGATGTCTCTGGCCGACCCCGGAGGACGGAGCACGAACAGCATGCGTCCTACTCCATCAGGGTCCAGGCCACGCCCCCGGGACCTCACTCTTGCTGCACAGCATCTTGGACACGGTTGGAGCACTCGCGGGATCATTACTGGCTTAATTTGTAAACAGCAGACGCGTTTCGGCGTTCATCGCCTTTTCAATGCTGTGAAGCTTGACCATGGTACACAGTGTAGGATTGAACAGTTATACTGTGTCCACTTCTGCCATTGGTTAATACTGGGCCAATTGGGTGGCTCTGGTGTTCCGTTAGACCAATGTCCAATTGATTTTATCGCCATTCCAATTGCCACATGTCCCTCGCCACAGCCGCCGGATTTAAAATAATATCCTCCCCGCAGGTGTCCGATAAATAATTGACTTGTCCCCAAGTTTAGATAGACCAATGTCCAATTGATTTTATCGACATTCCAATTGCCACATGTCCCTCGCCACAGCCGCCGGATTTAAAATGATATTCTCCCCGCAGGTCTCAGAACTGACTGTCCCCAAGTTTGGATAATTTGCGACTCTTTCGTCGACCTGGAAAAACTCATCGGCGGCGGTTCATGAGTTCGACCATAATTCACCAACACAACTCCCACCTCAAACTTCGAACTCAGGGCGGGTGCTATCTCCATATGGTGAGGATGGGACCTCACTCTTGCTGCACAGCAACTCGGACACGGTTGGAGCACTCCCGGGATCATTACTGGCTTAATTTGTAAACAGCAGACGCGTTTCGGCGTTAATCGCCTTTTCAATGCTGTGAAGCTTGACCATGGTACACAGTGTAGGATTGAACAGTTATACTGTGTCCACTTCTGCCATTGGTTAATATTGGGCCAATTGGATGGCTCTGGTGTTCCGTTAGACCAATGTCCAATTGATTTTATCGCCATTCCAATTGCCACATGTCCCTCGCCACAGCCGCCGGATTTAAAATAATATCCTCCCCGCAGGTGTCCGATAAATAATTGACTTGTCCCCAAGTTTAGATAGACCAATGTCCAATTGATTTTATCGACATTCCAATTGCCACATGTCCCTCGCCACAGCCGCCGGATTTAAAATGATATTCTCCCCGCAGGTCTCAGAACTGACTGTCCCCAAGTTTGGATAACTTGCGACTCTTTCGTCGACCTGGAAAAACTCATCATATATAATATATATATATATATATATATATATATATATATATTCACTGAAAAAACCATAGGTTTTAGGGACAGTTTTAGTTACTTGGACATTGCACTCGTACAAAACCCGTGAAATTCCCCCGTTATAGTTAGTTCAGCTAACTATAACTCGCGCCCCGCAATGCACTGCTGATGACGTCACATATTACATCACTCATGACATGGTCAGTGACATCACTGATGACATCTCAAATGACATCACTGATGACATCATCCAGTGACTGTGTGTTTCTGTAAAGTTTAAATATTTTTAATATATATAGGAAAAGACGTATTGAAGAATGAGTGGGTGTGTAAGTGTCTGTATGGATGATTTAGTAGGTGCGTGACTGACTCTATAAGTGAGTGATTTAACGTATCTTACTGAATGCATGGGTTAGTGACTAAACTGGGTGAATGTCTGTATCCGTCTGTCTGTTGCTGTGTAAGTGGCTGCATGTGTTTGTGAATAGCTAAATGAGTGTCTATATGAGTTATTGAATGCTTGTCTGAGTATCTGTATGGGTGCCTGAGTGTTTGTGTGGGAGGGGTGTGTGCAACTCTGTGCATAGATGTGTGAGTGGGTGATTCACTGGGTGGATGGTTTCAAGAGTGCATCTGTGATAGACTGTATGGGTGGGTAAGTGTGTGTAAGAGTGTGTTAGTGAGTGAATGTATGTCCCAGTGGTACATGTGTGAGTAACTACATATGTGAAAGGCAGTATATATGTGTGTTGGAGTATATAAATAGCTATAAGCAAGAGTGAGTGATTGTGATAGTGGCTGTATGGATGAGTGTGTGCTTGTATCTGTGATTGTATAAGAGCGTAACAATGTGCTACTATTTGTATGAGTAAGTGAGCTGGTGTGTGTATAACTGTATAGGTGAGTAAATGGCAGTGTGTTTAATTATTTGCATGACTGACTAGGTGTGTGAGTATCTCTATGGATGAGTGGCGTTGTTTGAGTGTCTATATAGGAGTAAGAGTGCATATGATAGTCCTGTACTGAGTGACCGTAAGTATGAGAGACTGTACGGGTGAGTGAGTGGATGTGTGTGTGTAGACCTAAGAATCAGTGAGTGGGTATGTAGTTATTGGTGTTGGAGTGTCTATGGTTTTGCGAATGGCAGTCTGTAATTTAGAGTGGGTGTATCAAAGGTTATATTAGGGTGTGAGGAGGTGCATCAGATTATCACGTGGATGATGTCATCAGTGATGTCATTTGAGATGTCATCAGTGATGTCACTGACCATGTCATGAGTGATGTAATATGTGACGTCATCAGCAGTGCATTGCGGGGCGCGAGTTATAGTTAGCTGAACTAACTATAACGGGGGAATTTCACGGGTTTTGTACGAGTGCAATGTCCAAGTAACTAAAACTGTCCCTAAAACCTATGGTTTTTTCAGTGAATTTCAAAGGTTTTTTAAATGCTAATTTGTAACTATAACGTGTCTGAAACCTATGGTTTTTTCAGTGAATTTCAAAGGTTTTTTAAATGCTAATTTGTAACTATAACGTGTCTGAAACCTATGGTTTTTTCAGTGAATTTCAAAGGTTTTTAAATGCTAATTTCTAACTATAACGTGCCTGAAACCTACCGTTTTTTCAGTGAATTTCAAAGGTTTTGTAAATGACAATTTTTAAATGTATTAATTGTTATATTAATTTTTTTCATACTGATTTACTACATTTTTAGAAACAATTTTTTTTTACATATTTTATTTTTTAAATTACATTGTAATTACATTATACATTACATTACAAAAAATACTTCCTCAGAATGAATTACTTTAGTTTAAATACTTTGCAGATAGGCAATAGACTTTTAAGTACAGTAGTTACAGTTGTTGCAATGGGCAACACATTTTCAAACACAATGCAACATTCAGCTCAATGTGAATTTCTAGTTAAATGCAATTAGTTACTTTATGGATTACTTTTGTAACCACAGGACTGGATCCTAGATTCAGTCCTGGTACATCTCCTGTAAACAGTTGAGTAAAAGCGTTTTGGTTACAGTCGTGATTTTTAAGGAATATTATTGTATTTTAAAAGTTGACACTTAGAAACTTTTTCTCATAGAATCACCAATGTTATCCTATGGAAGGAAATTCACTTAGCAGGTAAAAACTGTTATCGTTACTTTTTCTTACTCAGTGTTGGATCCTGGATCCAGCACTGGTGCATCTCCTGTAAACAGTTGAAAAAATGCGTTTAAGTCATACAGGCGATTTTTAAGGAATATTTGTAGTTTGTGAAAATCAACACTTTGAAACTTTTTGCTGAAAACCAGTCAATCTTAGCCTGTGAAGGAAATTCAAGTTACCGGTAAGTACGGTTAAAATTACTTTTGAGGATCAGTACTGGGCTGAAAGATGCAGCACTGAGGTCTCTCCTGATAACAGGTGAGTAAATCGGAATTCGTATTTCGGCTGATTTTAGAGGAATATTTTAAAGTTCCAAAACTCCACACTTAGAAGAATTTCCAAGTGAAACCAGTCAATGTTAGCCTATGGAAGGAAATTCAAGTTACTGGTAAGTACGGTTAAAATTACTTTTCAGGACCAGTACTGGGCTGAAAGATGCAGCACTGAGGTCTCTCCTGATAACAGGTGAGTAAATCAGAATTCGGATTTCGGCTGATTTTAGAGGAATATTTGTATGTTTCAAAAATCAACACTTAGAAACTTTTTCAAGCAAAACCAGGCAATGATATCCTATGCAAGGAAATTCAAGTTACCGGTAAGTACGGCTAAAATTACTTTTCAGGACCAGTACTGGGCTGAAAGATGCAGCACTGAGGTCTCTCCTGATAACAGGTGAGTAAATCGGAATTCGTATTTCGGCTGATTTTAGAGGAATATTTTAAAGTTCCAAAACTCCACACTTAGAAGAATTTCCAAGTGAAACCAGTCAATGTTAGCCTATGGAAGGAAATTCAAGTTACTGGTAAGTATGGTTAGAATTACTTTTCAGGACCAGTACTGGGCTGAAAGATACAGCACTGAGGTCTCTCCTGATAACAGGTGAGTAAATCGGAATTCGTATTTCGGCTGATTTTAGAGGAATATTTGCACAATGGTGAAGGGAGGGGGCGGGGCCTGAGGTTACATCTGTGCAAACGCGCCCCGTGGCGCGTTTTAAGTTGGGGGATTAAGTCCCCTTGAATCCTGAGGGTCCCTAGGGGCCAACTAGCCCACCAGGAACCTCCAATATGCGCCAGGGGCTGCGTTGCAGAGACGTGTAGAGAGGCCACACCCCTTTTACACCTCTCTGCAACGCAGCTCTGTGGCGCTTTCTGGATGTACCTGTTGGGCTAGTTGGCCCTCAGGGACCCTCAGGATTGAAGGGGATTTAATTCCCCATCTTAAAACGCGCCACGGGGCCTGTTTGCACACATGTAACCTGAAGCCCCGCCCTCCCTTCACCACTGTGCAAACGCGCCCGTGGCGCGTTTTAAGTTGGGGGATTAAGTCCCCTTGAATCCTGAGGGTCCCCGGAGTCCAACTAGCCCACCATATACCTCCAAAAAGCGCCACAGAGCTGCGTTGCAGAGAGGTGTAAAAAGGGGTGTGGCCTCTCTACACGTCTCTGCAACGCAGCCCCCTGGCGCATATTGGAGGTTCCTGGTGGGCTAGTTGGCCCCCAGGGACCCCCAGTATTCAAGGGGAATTCGTTCCCCCTCTGCAAACGCGCCAGGGGGCGCGTTTGCAGAGTGGTGAAGGAAGGGGGCGGGGCCTGCGGGCCCGATCGTTTAAAAAAAATTTTTTTTTTTTTGTCCCCTGAAGGGGGGCTGTGTGGCCCCCTTCCTTTTCCTGTTTTTATGCCCTGGGGACCCCATCCCCAGGGCCTTACCCCTTTTTTTAAAATTTTTAATAAAAAAAACGGGAAGGGGGCCGCGTGGCCCCCTTCCCTGGGCCTGTATTGGCCCCGGGACCCCATCCCCGGGGCATGGCCTCTATATTTATTATTTTGAGGGGGCAGCGTGGCCCCCTCCTCTGGCCATTTAAGGCCCCGGGGACCCCATCTCCCGGGGCCGGCCTTTACGTTGTTTTTTTCTTTTTTTTTAAATTTAATTTGTAGAGGAGGGGGCCACGTGGCCCCCTCCCGGGCCACTACTTGCCCCGGGGACCCCATCCCCGGGCTGGCCCTCTCCGTTGGGGACTGTGGGGGTCCCCAATCCCCCCACAGTCCCGCCGGCTCCCCGTGTCCTACGGGAGCCGGCATTGCTTTACACATGGGGAGCAGCTGACATGCTGCTCCCCATGTGGAAAGCATCGCTTTGGATATTGGAAGAGAGAGCAGGTTTCCCTGCTCTCTCTTCCAATATCCAAAGCAGTTTGCTATGGCAGGACGGGAGCCCCCCCCACACAAGTTTTGTTTTTAATTTAAAAAAAGCCCCGGGGAGGTGGTGGTCCCCGGGGCTGCGGGAGGGCTCAGAGCCCTACCGCACCATTTTTAAAAAGCCCCGGGGGGTGGCGGTCCCCGGGCTTGGGGGCCCTTGAGGCCCCCACACATTAAATTATCCCCCCACCATGCCCCCGGGACTTGGGCCACCCGGGGCCAATTACATCGAAGCGCGGAGACCGCGCTCGATTTTCTCGGCAGGATTCGCGCACCCTGACCGCATCCTGCCGATTTTTTTTTTTAAATGCTTTTTGCCCAGGGGGTCCTTGTGGGACCCCTGAGCAGGCCTAGGGGTTAGGGTGTTTCTACCCTGCCCCTTTGTGCGTTTTGCGCACTTGTTTCTTTTTCTTCTCGGCGGGATACGCGCACCCTAAGCGCATCCCGCCGATTTTTAAAAAAAAATATATTTTCTGCCCAGGGGGTCCTTGTGGGACCCCTGAGCAGACCTAGGGGTCAGGGTGTTTCTACCCTGCTCCCTTTTGCGCTTGCGCACTTGTTTCTGTCCCTCGGTTCTACCGAGGACAAAATGGCTGCCAACACTTCCTGAATCGGAATGTTGACAGCCAGCTGACAGCCAATTAGCATGCAGCTCGTGATCGGGACGGTGCGCGCAGGGTGCGCTGAGGGTACGCGTATCCGACGCGCCCATAGATATATATGTACTTTTACTTTTGATTTTCTCAGGAACTACTGAACGGATTTACACCATTTAAGCAAAAGGCACCAGTCTGAACCAAGGACTACCTCTTTGCCAAATTTGGTGTAATTCCGTTCAGCAGTTTGGGCTGTAGCTGCGACTAAAGGTTCCTATGGAAAAATGAATGGGGAAAACGCGTTTTGGGACCCCCCTTTTCTCGGCCCCCGCTTCACGTATCACCCCGAGACTTTCAGGGTAGGAGCGGAGCGCCCCAACAAGTTGGAAACTTTCACGAAGATTCGTCAACCGGCGCCAACGTTATTTCAAATAGAATGTCGCGGATTTCCTATGGATAATAGGTTGTAACTATAACTATCTACTGGCGACCGCCAGTAGATAATATATATATATATATATATATATATATATATAAAGTAAACTCGCATTCACTTCTGCCTTGCCACCAGAAATAACGAGCGAGGACCCAGCGATAAGTGCATATATCCATTTACTTTATTCCAACCATTTGTCCGCCATGACGCGTTTCGGCCGAATAATCGGCCTTGATCACATATATATATATACCAAAGCCGCCGAACTCACGACGGGTGCCTCCATTTTGCAGGGGTGAGACCCGCTATGTTACCAACAACGAAAAAAGCAACTGGAGCACTCACGGGGCATTTTTCAACCAAATTTATTCGCCGCAGACGCGTTTCAGCAGTCCGCTTTCCTCAGTGTAGCCTCAATGTTCATATGGGCAGTGCCACGGAGATTTAAACTTCTCTTCTCCATGATTGGCTGTTCTCTGTCCAATCAAAGGGCACCAGAACCAGATGGTGCAGAAATGACGGGCCAGCAATTCCATACTGTTTTAATAACCGGACTCCAATGTCCAATAAAGGCACTGTCCTTTGATGTCACATGGAAGCCTACTCCCACCATTGTCCTCCGCTCTCAGTGTCCTTTGAAAACTCTGTGCGCTGTCACTCAGTAAATCTGGTTTATGCGCTGGTTTATGCGCCCCTCGTCTGTCGCTGGATAATATACATTCCCTCCGTGCGAGTCAGACAAGTGGCTTCCCCAGACTGTAATAGTCCATGACCTCCAATGGTCAACGGCAGTGTTTCAGCGACGGTTCAGGCAGGCTCTAATAGAATGCACCAAAGTCCCCCACCAAACTCACGACGGGTGCCTCCATTTTGCGGGGGTGAGACAGATATATATATATATATATATATATATATATATATATGTAACTATGTCATCTGATAGAGACATCTAGCCGTAGATTCCTTATCGTAGAATCCTCCCCAGGCGCAAGAATGTACCTGAACACATTTTCAGCAGTACGTCTGGACGTTGGCAGAGGGCGTCTAGCGACTCCGTAGCAAAATCGTCCCCCGAATGTGGCATCCACTGAAGCCATCCCCCGATGCGCTGACATCAGTTCCTTCTTTTCCACGCTAGTAATGCGGATCCGCACTGCAGTTCCTCCGGCCATTTTCTGGCTTACTCAACGTTTTTTTCGGCTACAGATCAGTGTGCCTTTTTATAACCTTCTTGAATGTCTTCGGGGTTTAAGCCTTGTGAGTCCTGAAGACGACAAATGTCCGCCATGAACTCTCACTTGGTTTGCATGTGGTGCCTGGTTGAGCACTATGACTCCATAGAATGCGATTCCTCGGTCCCCTATGCGTTCCACAGACCGACCATGCATCTGCTCTAGGGGCCATTCACACGGGTGTCATTCTCCATCGCTATCCGGTGGTAAGTCTCGGCGTCGGCCGTCAAAGTCGCGACGCCGGCTGCCTTCGTCACCTATTGCTGGTCCGCGCTCTTCTGTTGGAGAGTAGAGGGGTGAGTCTGCTCCGTGTCTCCCCGCCTATCCTGGGGCCGGGGCGTCTTTGTCCCAGATCAGTCAATATTCTCAATCTCTTAATTCTATTTTTGGGTCATCAACTCTCTCTGGAGTGGCCTTGGGCCCCACAGAGCTGCATGAGGTCGTGTTTGTGTCCCCCCCCCAACCTCCCCAGCTTCAGGTCGGCCTCTGGTGTCCGATGCCTTAGTTACGCCGGTGCAAGGTCCATTGAGGCTTCCACCTTCGGCTTCTGGTTTGCCGGCTCCAATGTTGGCGTCTGGCTCTTTTCTGCCGGGCTCCCTTAATAGTGCCGTCAATGCCAATCGACGCTCCTTCCGATGTTGAGGCATTGCCGTCTTGGCGACGACAGTCTTTGGTTACTGCGTCGGATGTGGTGCCGATGGAGCCAACGGTCTCAGTCTCCCTTCCTCTGGTTTTTCCTTCTGAGGACCATGGTTGTGGAAGTACTACAGATGGTGTGATGTGTCTCCCCTCTGTCTCCCCTCCCATTTTGGACATGGTTCCACTCCCTATGCAGTCTAGCTGGTTGCCTGACTTGGGTGACGCCATTGGTTTAGAATCGTCTCCAGTCTCCTCTGTCCTCCTGGTTTGGCTACGGGGGTCGCGTTCTGCTCTGGCAGACATGCTCAATCGGGCTTCGATCGTCCTGGATTTGCAACTTTTAGAAACAGGCCCTTTAACTGGCATTCTACGTCCTGGCCTCTGGCTCCTTCGACATCCCTCTACTAGGGGCTTTGTGGTTCAGGCTGCTTTAGCTACCCAATATATTGATTTTCTCCCTCCTGTCCCTCCGGATAGAGAGGCCAGGAAACTTGATGATTGTAGTAGGCATGTTTTCTTTTCTTCTAGCTCTGCCCTATGCTCTCTGAGCACTTCTGGTGTCCTCACCCGCTTCTTCCACATCTTGTGGGACTCAGTGGAATGCCTCTTGCCTTCCCTTCCAGAAGAAGCCCGGAATGCTCTTCTTCCCTGGTACAAGATGGGCAACAAAATGCTGCTCTTAGCATCCGCTGTGGTATGGATACCACCAATTCTGTTGGTTGGGCTATGGCCTCTTCCATGGCCTTATGTTGGCGTGCATGGTTGCGTACTTCCAGGTTTTCGGAGGCTGTGCAAACTACTTTAATTGACATGCCCTTTGATGGCGTCTCTCTTTTTGGTGCACATGCCAACTCGGCTTTATGCCAGTTCAGAGATAGTCATGGTGGTACCGAGTCTTAACTATGTTGTTGTACTGGGGTTGTTGGGGACCATTTGTTTTGACTCTTATCCTCCTTCAGAGGGCGGAGTACTTTTCTCCTTTCCAGGGTTACACCCGGTGTGGTGTTCCTGCAAGTACTTTTCTTCTCCTTTATACTGTCGGTGACAGGTTTCGTTTCCAGCCATCTGGAACATATCTTGCTTTGTGGTCCTAGGAGTCTATTCTTAAAGCTTCTTTTGACACTTGTTTTTTTCCTACCTGAGTACTGACTCTGTGACAGGCGTTCTGTTTCTGTTGTGCGGATCACTCGAGTCTTGCTCCCCATTTTCAGGGACATTATTTTGTATGCCTTAGAGGCATTTGTAAGCTATCTATGCACGTGGTATCCTTTAAAGGGACTTTGACTTCATCTTTTCTCTGTCCCTTAGGTCAATATAGGTGACACTGGTACTACAGGCAGGCACGCTGTTTGGCCTGGATAACCTTCATTCCCGTCTTTGACTCTGTTTGGGTGGACCTTCTCTTTGTCCTGTTCTACTCTGTGGGACATATGGATTTCTCCTACTCATGATAGTGTTCTTCTTAGCTCCGGCCGGGGTTCCACATCTCCAACTCCCTCATGCCCTCGTGGTATCGGCATCTTTTTGGCGTATTATTTAGATTGCGCCCAGGCACAGCTTTCTTATGTAGGCCCTTTTCTACTTTATCGTGCTTCTGATGCCGTTTATCTTCAGCAGTCTAGTGTTCTTGTATGCGTTTTTACACTTTCGGTGTTCTACCTACCTACTTGGGTTACGGCCGCTGCTGTTGGCTCCGGCAGAGGGTTTTCATACATATCGGCCATCGCACGTGTGGGGTAACTGTTGTGTCAGCTGTTCTTTTCAGTTCTCTACACCTGGGGCACCAGTCCCCTCCTCCTCCTCTTTCTCTTCCTCCTCCTCTCCCTCCTCTTCCTCTTCTTCCTCATTGACTTTCCACATGCTGTTTATTCTTTGCTTCTCCTGCTGCCGCCTGCTGGCACACTTCCTCAGTCGGTGGTGTTGGTTCTTGTACGGTTTCCCTTGTTTTCCTGTAGTGGGCAATGCCTTCCACTTCCTACTCTTATGTGGCATTATGTTGCTGTTTTTCAGCCTAGCCTTTCTGTCTCCACCTCAGTTACTGTTGTGACTTCTTCTTTTACGTCTGTAGCATGTATTATCTCTGTCCTTCCTTGGTTACCTTTGTTCTTGGAGTATCCTTCATTCCTTCACTTATTGTCCTCCCACTCACTGGCAGAGGCCGTGGGTTACCTTCGGTGGAGTGGATATACTTTTGCTTATCCTGTATTACTTGTGTGTCTACGGGAATTTCTATGTTTTTTATATGCATATTTATCCTCATATACATTTATCTTTGGATGTATATGTCTCTGCATGTACATACCTATCTCTTGAATGGACCTCTTGCACATGTCTTTTACTTCAGGTATATATATATGTGTGTGTTCTGCACTTATGGTCATCTGGCCTTCTATAAGGTGTATGTCACTGCATTTTACTTACACCGTTCTTCATGACCTAGTTCTGCCTTTTTGGTTGTACTTGTCTGTTTCCATCCTTCTCTTCAGTGAGCATCTCTGTTACATTATTTCAGAGGATGCCTTATATCACTTCAAGGTTCTTGTTGTAAAAGCGTTTTTGAATTACCATTCTTGTTTTCTTAGCAATGCTCTTCAGCATTCATTGTTTTCGGTCTGTTTCCTCCATCATTCTACCACTGAAGGTCTATTTTTTGGAATCTGTTTCTCAGGATAGTTTCCCCAGCGATCTGTGGGTGCTCTTTATTTGTTGTATATGTTGCTGCGGCTAAGCACACTGTGTATGCTCCTTCCTTAAGGTTTTGAGCCTGCACTCTATGGACTATTGTCCTTGGTCCCTTTGCTTTCCCCGATCTTAGGTTGCATCCCGTTTTGGGGATGCCTCTTTTACTGGTTCTATATCGTGATTCTCACGGTCTTATAGCGTTTTACTCCTTATGGGCTTCCCCTAGTCCTTCTTGGAGAGGAGTGCTTTTGGTGAGCATCTTGCTTCACTTATTGTTTTCAGATAGTCTGGTCCCTTTCTATCTTTTAGACCGGCTTCTCATGTTTGGGGTTCTTTGATGAGGTCAGTTCGCAGCCCCTCCTCCAAGGATGGTATTGCTTTGGTATCTGATTCTAAAATAAGGATTCTATGGCTAGATGTCTCTATCAGATGGACAAGTTACTTACCTTCGGTAACGGCTTATGTGGTAGAGACAGGATCTAGCCGCCGATTCCTTATCGACCCACCCATCCTCCCCACTCTGTGAACTGAGGGCCCTGTTGTCTCAAAGAACCCCTCTTTGCATACTACTACAGTTCTTTCACTCTGTACTTGTTGATACAAGATTTTTCCCTTTTTGGCATTCTGTTTCCAGAGACTGTACTTCTGAGTGGCTTCACGTTGTTGGCGCAAAAATAGTCCCAAAAGAAACAGACATCAAGTCAGGGGAGTGCTTGTATGGACTCCGTTGACATCACATTCTGGAGACAGAGTCACTAGATGCCCTCTACCGACACTCCGAGGTGCTGCTGAAAATATTTCCATATCCAGTCTGGCGCCTGGGGAGGATTCTAAGATCAGGAATCTACAGCTAGATCCTCTTTACTACTAGATAAGGTGTTACCGAAGGTAAGTAACTTGTCCACCGCTGTTAGTTGAAAGGCTATACTCTCCTGTGCTATCCTGATTTCCACAATTACTTTTGTGCTTTTGATTTGCAGCATTGTGAGTTATTTTGACCTGCTTCTTACTTGCGCCATTATTGTGATATTGTTGTATTATAAATATACATGCAACCATTCTGCTAATATATAATCATCATTGCTGAGATGTGTGTTTGTGCTACTATTTCATGAAAACTAAATTGTATCCGCTATCTGTGTATTGCTCCTTACTGAGTGTCCTTATTGACTTGTACCTGATTTACATTGCTTGGGATGGTTGCCAACTGCCAGTCCAACACAAAGTTAAAAGAAGGTTGTGTTTATTTTACATTATTATTAGGCTGCAGATAGCAGGGCCTGATATTGAGCTGTGCTCAGTCAGATTTATGACCCAGGCTGGGGCACAGAGGTGAAGGAGGAAGCACTGAGTTATTTAACTTTTATATAGAAGTACTTGTCAACTCAGTATTGGAGCATGAGAACAAAATGATGTTTCTGAATGCTTTTAAATGGGAGAAAATTAAAATAAAAAGTTGCCTTAATGATTAACTTAACTCATTTTAATTGTCTCCCATTTCAAAGTGTCACATTTACAGACAGCAGGCCTCTTGCTCCCAGTCGCTGGTAGACACTATGCCATATTTATAGCTGAAAAATACAGTCAAATCAAAGCAAGCAATAATTTTATTCGAACATTAAATATGATCATAAAAGCAAATACATAAAATCGCGCTTGATTTTAAAACTATTGTAATGATGCATTAAAACGCTGGCCTTATTACATCTTTAATTGAAAAGACCAAATGACTCCTAACACAAAGAGCGCTTTTAGGAAATTAGCTAATGCTAAAACAAATCCGCGGTGTCTGTGAGTACAATAGGGTAGGTCTACATTTGTTTATCCCTGAACCCCTCAATACTGAGATTCAAAAGCGTCTTGTAAACATGAAATGCAACAAACTATGGAGAACTTGAATTTCTTGGGCAAACAAGGATGGAAGAGGATTCATGTTGCCCAAGGGAAAGATGTAGCTGCCATCTAATATACCCAAACCTGAATCCAGTTAAAAGAACCCTGTCGCAAGTGCTAATCACAGACTTCAGATATGGCTCGAGCCCTAGAGTGGTTTAGATTAAAATGTAATCCTTATTCTGGGTCTTAGTTAATCCTTCCACTTCTCTTTCTCGCTGTCTCATTTCGAGAAACAATTGCAGCTCTTCTGGTCTAAGGAAGCAATTAGGCCTACCCTATAAATAACACGTCTGGTTGATGTAAGCCGCCAAGGAATTTGGAGACCCAGGCAGCAAGATAAACTGCCCTCAATAATATCCCTATTAAGTAGGACTTGAGGATTGCTCCAAACAGCGCACCACAGTAGCAATAGGGCCAGATTAATGTGATCCTCAATGTACTCCAAGCCAGGCTTCTCATGCAATATAAAACTTGGGCTACTTGGCGGGAGGTCTAAAAGTCTTCTGCATACTCTGTTTTCCTCTTCTTGAAGGCTAGGCACCTTTTTGTAGCTCCATATGCTTGAACCATAAGTTAAAACCGGGAGACATTTCCTCCTATCAACTTCTAAAAAGGGGCAGTGGGTTTCTTACCAATAAAAGCATTCAGGTTAGAAATAAACCCCAAACTATTAAGAAATCAGGCATTCAGAATGCCGCTCGGATGCACGCCATAGCCACGCAACGGCGTATATATGGCCTAGGGGTCAAGGCAAATAAGTTGATAGCATGGCTAAAAAGGAGAGACTGAGGAAGGAACTGGGTGCTCGAGCTTCGGGCAAACCCTTATGTACAACCTGGGTGGACATAGCAGAGGCCTTCGCGGAGTACTATGAGGCCCCGATCAGTCGCCGGTGAATAAATCTGGGGAAGAATCTACAGACCTGCTCCGGGATGTCTCCATGCAGGAACTCTCAGAGGGAGACGGAGCTTAACTAGATAAGGACCTGACGGTGGAGGCGATAGGGTGAGCAATAAGGGACGCACAGTCCTGGAAAGCAGCGGGCCACAACGGGCTACCCACGGAGCTGTACAAATGCGTGGTGGATAAGGTGGCACAGCCAATGCTCAACATGTTCCACAAGGCTAGGGACACCGGGCAGCTGCCCAAAGACCTCAGACTGGGCATTAGTAGTTATCCCGAAAAAAGACAAGCCCCCAGACCAAAGTAGCTCCTATAGGCCCATTTCCCTGCTAAATTTCGAAGCCTAGGTCCTGGCCAAGGCACTGTCAAATAGATTGCGCCCAGTTATCGCCTCGGTCATACACCGTGACCAGTCCAGGTTTATGCCGCACTGGAGCACCAGGCTCAATCTCCGGCAGCTATATGGAGTCATGCAAATGACAGCATCATGGCCACATGAAGCAACGGCGCTGCTCTTGTTAGACATGCGTATGGCATTTGACAGTATTGAGTTGCCCCACCTTTTCGCTGTCCTGACGCGAATGGGCTTCGGTGGAAAATTCTGTAACTGGGTCAGACTTCTATATCGGGACCCACTGGCGGGTGTCAGGGTCAATGGGGTAGTGTCCAGACCTTTCTTACTGCACAGGGGCACCCATCAGGGAGGCCCCCTCTCTTCCATGATTTTTGCACTGGCCCTATAGACACTTGCTGCATGGGTACGCCAGGATCCACTTGTATACGGCATCGCGAGCACAGGGAGTTGGGAGGAGCGTATCTCTCTGTACGCAGACAATGTCCTGCTGTACGTGCACAAGCCCCGACAATCAATTCACCGACTTATGAATATTTCAGGCTATTTTGCAGTTATTCTAGATACTAGATAAATTGGGACAAATCCCTGGTATTTCCACTGTCTGGGGTCCTCCCTACCCTGACATCCGACTGAGCAGCATTGGCGCGGAAGGAAGAGTTTCGATATCTGGGCATTAGTATCATCCACTCGGAGAGGGAATTTATCTCTCTCAATATACACCCACTGCTGCGGAGATTATTGGAGGACGTGGCCCACTGGTGGCGGCTGCCGATTTCCATGATGGGGCGGGCCATCCTGTTCAAGATAATGGACCTCCTGCTCCTGTTGTATGTGCTTCAGAACACCCCCACAGAATCCCACGAGCGTCTTTCAAACGATCGACTCTAAACTCTGAACCTTGCTGTGGGAGGGGGAACCCCACAAATAGTGTTGCAGAAGCTCCAGTGTGGAGTGTACAATGGTGGGCTGGCGGTTCCAGATACCTGGCGTCCCAACTTATAAATATAAACGGCTGGGTGTTCGCTGACACCGCGGAGCCAGCATACTGGCTGGATTGGAATGCCATGGGATCAATGGGCTACCTGGTGGTGCTCTATCGAAATAGTCCAGAGAGGGAACTCCCGGCACACACTCAGGCGGTAGTGCGAGCCTGTCGGGAACCGACAAAACTGCTGGGCTGAGAGGGAAAACTGACTACTCAAACTCCCCTATGGACCAGTGATGGACTGAGAGAAGTGGGATGCCTACAGGGCTTTGCCCGATGTAGTCTCATTAGGATTGATCGCCTGGGAGATATCTGGCGGGAGGGGGCAATGATCGCGTTCGAAGATTTGCAGTCCGAATATCAAATGGCTGACACCGAGCGCTTTCGGTACCTGCAGCTGCAACATGCCTTAAGTTGCTGCCTACCTACAGGCGAACTGATTCCGAGAGCTCCCCACTGATGACCGGCTCCTCCTTGACCCTTTGGAGTAAAAAGCTATTTCCTGCACCTACCGCAAACTTCTTACTAATTTGCCGGACCCTCTGGGTCCATTGAGGGAAGCGTGGGTGACAGACTTGGGGCTTTTAGAGTACGAGGACTGGGCGGAGGCACTGCAATGCCCTAGAGAAATAGCCATACGTGCATGCTTTCGCTTGGTACATGTTAGAAACGGGTAGCGTGGTGCAGAGCGGGCGGGCCAAACTCCGGAGGAAATGTGTAAAGCATCTGCGCAGCACACTCACAGGCGACACACCAGGCACACTACAAAAAGAGACCACACCAGGTGATGTGAAAATAACTTGTGTATTGTGACATAAACACGTCAGAATGTAATCGCAGTTGCATATACATTGTGCCAACCGGCACTGGGTAGCAATTTACACGGGAATTATTTACAGGGCAGGGCCAATCGGGCCACTGCCAGAACCATCATGACGCACAGGGGATAAATGTAAGACCATCAGTAGAAACTGTATAACGGCCAGCAACTTCTGGCAAGATCATGGATGTAGCATCAGCATTTTAGCCTAAGGTATAAACACAGCAGATCCGGCGAACACCTAGACATAACTCTTAGGCATAGAAACACATTTATGCATTATATCAGCATACGTCACATTGGACCTGAACACATGAGGCATAAAGGCAACATCATTAGGCATCAGTCATGATGCATCTCCCTAGGTGCAAAAACGTACTCTGGCCTGAACTTAGCACAAGGCCGGAACATAAAGCATCATAACTGTAGAATCAGGCATGAATCACCTTTGCCGTAGGCCTGGAATGAAGACATCAGGTTAGGCATCGAGATGCAAAATGCATAATCATAATAGCATTAGGCATAAACATGAGACCCTAGAGGCATCCTCATTAGCATAAGTCCCATTAGATTAGGCATAGCCATAAACATAAATGCAACATTAGGCATAGACTGAAACATCAAGAAGAAACTATACCGCAATTATGGGGCTTGAATCACATTTGCATCCAGCATGAACCCATTAGCGTTAGGCAGGACCTCATTAGCATTATACGAGGACCTGGGGCATCTCAATAGCCAGAACACCTAGACAGGAAAACACCATTGCCTGACATTAGGATTAGGCGTCCGACGCACTAGGCGCCAAACCATCGGGGTAAACCTTGGGCATGAATCATGGGCATCAAGGATAAACCGTATGGTGCGTGGACTCAGGAGTACTCAGCATATCATGCTCGTTGCCACTAGCAATAGGGTAACCAGAGTTAATACGCCCAACGCTGCAACTGTCCAGCGGGGCAGTTGTGCCAACCGAGTCAGTCCAGTACTGGGTCAGGCGGAGCCCCACTCCGGGACTCACTTCAAGTATGCCCAAAGGTCCCAAAAACGTTGCAGCGGCCCGCTTCTGCGGTGCCGCTGTGTAGCCCACAAAAATAATGGCCCAGCTGGGGCCCCTCACGGGCCCCACACAAAGGTGGCTGCTTGCTGCAGCTGCCCGCTGCCAGGCGGGGCAGCTGGGGGGACCAGCCCGTCCACTCCGGTCCTCTGAGAGGGACCCACGGGGGGGCGGGCACCAACAAAGTGCCCCGCTGCCCTCTCCACCCCCTGCTCCACAATGGGCCCCACTCACCGGGATCTCGGTGAAGCTGCTCCTCCCTGCTCCGGCTCTTCCTCTGGACACGCGGGGCTCTTCCCGGGCTGGCCTCTGGTGCTGTCTTGGCTCGCAGGGGTACGGACCGGCGGGGTGGGCTCCCGCTCCGGTCTCTCAGCGCCACGGGACTCTCTTCACCCGGGCCACCCCTCGTGGGGCCCGGGACTTCTGTTTCGCAGCTTGTGGGGGCGGGACTTCCCCCGAGCGCTCCAGCCGGCGCCAATCGCTGCGCGGCTCCCCTGACGTCACGGGGAAACCTGCGCGGCGCTCCTGAGCCTCCCGGGCCGGCGGCGGTGATCCTCAGCACCCGCTTCGGGTGCGCCGGGACTCAGGCCAGCGGCGGTGATTCCCTTGTGCACCTCCACGGTGCGGCTGCAATGCGGGGTGGGCTCCCGCGGTTGAGGAGCCCAAACGCGGGGTAGGCACCCGCTTAATTCACCTACTTAGCAGGGCGCACAACGCGGGGTGGTCACCCGCTGTTTGCAATCAACACCACGTGGCGGCGTGGGCACCCGCTCTATTTCCCAATAAGCCGCAACCTGCGGGGTAGGCTCCCGCTGTGTTTTCAGACATGCAGCTCCCCCAGGCAACACTTATAATGCCGCTCAAACGCGGGGTAGGCACCCACTTCTCTCCTGCACACAGGGGGGGGTCCCCTCGCCGGGGGTCACACAGCAGCGGGGTAGGCTCCCCCTGTATTCCTAAAACAAGCAGCTCTCCCTGGCAGCACGTGCTGCAGGACCCACGCACCTTCTTCTCCTGGGCAGGTGCTGGAGGCAGCGCTCACGAGGCACTAGGTCAGGAGAGCAGACAGGCAAGGCTGGGCAAGATCCGCAGACAGTGGGCACTCATCAGTACAGGACAGCAGCTCCTAGAAACGGTCATCTCCCATAAAGTGGCACTGCTCCTGCCATAGCAGTCTTTACTCCAGCGAAGGGCTCTCCCTGGCCCTGTGGACGCGGAGGGGTACAGATGGGCACAGGGGCCAGCACACAGGCCCTTGCGGCGGTACCTCCTGGCAGAGTGTCCCCTCTCAATCAAGTCCACGCACAGTCTGACCACATGGCATCCCAGCTCCGTTATTTATACACCCCTCACCCCACCTACCAGAAAGGGCTGGAATCTTCTGGAAGGTTCCCTGGGGAACCGGTCCCAACTGGTTTAGGGGGAGGTGTAGAGCACCCTGGGTGCCAGGCTTCCCTCCAAAAGCTGGGGGTGCTGGGAAACAAACGACTAGACTGGTAACCCACCTCTGTCAGGCAGGCACAAGCACACAGCAATGGCGTCCATTTTAAAAGTAACATTTACACAAGGGTCAAAATCAACCTGCGTACACCATTGCGCAGTATTTAACATTTGCATTTCAGATACATCAACATGACCGGTTTATTCCCACAAAAGCGAAAAATTCAGGGAAAAAGGGCCAAGTCCAACAGTACAGATCTGCATTCTGCATAGATCATATGTCTCCAGAACACTATTACACAGATAGGGCCGTTGCGACTCAGACCGCTGCGCCCGAGTGTGCGGGGAGGAGGGATCCTTCTTTTATATCATATGGATGTGCCCCGGTGTTCGGCGCTATTGTGAGGGAGTGACTCGGGTCCTGGCCACGAGTCTCCGGGTCCCACTGGAGGCACAGTGGCATATCCTCGGTATAGCAGGGGAGTAGCGGTGGCCCAAATATCTCAGCACTTGGCTCATGCTGGCCTCAGCGATCGCAAAGAGGAATATTGCTTGGGCATGGGGGCAGCGGCCCCGCCGGGGGTGGGTGACTGGGAGCGTGAAATGAACTGGTGCCAGGTGGCGGAGAAGGCTGTTATGAAAGTAAAGGCTGCTCCGAAAAATGGGAAAATATTTGGGCCCACTGGGGGGTGTATGGGCAGGGCTAAACGACAGCTGGGGATGGGTGTCCCGATGGTACTGAACTGCAGGGCTGGGGGGGGGAGTAAGGATGGGAGAAGGGAAGACTGCAGGGGAAACCACCTCACTATGTAACGATATGTACCGCCAGTCTCTTTCACTCCCCCCCCCCCCGCCTTGAAGAGACCCAAAGTGAGAATATCGCAATGACTCACCGGTTAATACCACGTTAGAGTTCCCACTTTCTGAGAGGATGCTGTCATTTAGTTATCTACAAAATCAGAGGTGAACAAAATTTGGATTAGCACTTTCAGAGAAATTGCCATTATAAAAATTAATAACAAACAATTTAAATTTAACATTTCATGTCAACAGGAAGGCTCCGAATAAATCGGAGTTAGTAGTAATAGGCTTCACAGAGCAACCCAATGTTGTTTTGAACCAGTCAACCCTGCACACGCCGTCCCCGCTGGTGAAGGGTTTGCAAGTGTGGTAAATCATACATAACCACCACAAAAAAATGTATAAACCGCCCATGTTTGCTGGAAGAGAACTATGTAATGTGATTTAACATATTCCAGCCAACTATCCATATCAGACATTCTGGCTATCCCTGTGATATTCAAAATTAAGATTCTGATCTCTCCGAGCCCCCCCAATTTAGATTTGGAGACTCCTTGGGACTTAGCATGCAGGTTTGAGAAGTGGCGTTTTTCATCAGAGTTACGGAAGCTGGGCCTTCTAATTTTCTAATGGTTACCTGAGGAGTTACTGTTGCTGGTTTCCTAACTGCATTACCAATCCCCTCTACAGTGGTGTGCCCAAGTCCATTCCCCTCGTGGCAGGAGCCGTTGTATTTTCTGCATGTGCGGGAGGCATTTGGACTACCCCTACTTCCCCCCCCCCCTAGCGCCCTATACAAGGAACCTAGAGGTAAAGCTTTAATGCCTCGTAGACTGGCTAAATTGCAGTTAAGGATCTGTAATAAGTTACCAACCACTTATGAGTTTCTAAAATTCACAATAATGCAGTCACCCGCCAGTTGTTTTAGGTCCACCCAGCCAACTCTACGAGCAAATAGAATGTCGTCCAACACCCCACAGTCTATATTGATATATATATGCAGCATATGGGTCACTTTATTCATCAGCTGTTCTGTGTTCTCAGAGGTGTTACTAGATATCCTAATTACATAAGCCTGATCGAACTCATTGGAATAGTTGCGGAAGGGATAGAGCCTGCCTAACTGTTCTGAAAAGCCAGAGGAGGGTAGATTCATTAGTGGTTGTGCATGAATGAGTCTTCGCTTGTTGAGAGGCACTGCTCGCATGGTTGAGAGTCGTATTCAAGTTTGGGACCTCGATTTTCTTGCTGTTATTTACCTGCGCATCATGATTATTGGAGGAAACCGAGGTTACCGTTCTAAGCTGACCAGACATCAGAAGCCACATCGTTGTTGTCATTCACCCCCTCTGTGCATAAATTTAGAAACAGAAACAATTCCATTTTCTCCAGATGGGTGCAAATAGTTTGGATACAAGTTTCGATGTGGCTGATAAATGGCTGGTGATCCGTGAAATCAGGTCAAACTTCAACTGCTCCATAGCAAACTAGGTTGGTAAGAAGTAGTTGTTTTTACGATGGGGGTACATATCCTAGGACTAGAGCCTTTCTTTTTCCTTTTTGGCTGCAGGAGCTAGATCCATTGGGGGTCAAGGGGTGATAAGAGTTGAAGTAGTATTTGCCTCAGGGGCAAGTTCACACAGCTCACCCCCTTCAGTAGCAGATGGTTTGTGGCCCGGTCCGACCAACTAACAGGTGGTATTTCCGTGGTTGAAAAATCGATAGTAAGAGAGAGTTGTAGCTCAGTGGATTGGATCTCTTTATTAATAACCCCCATTGCCCAAGCGAAAAACCCTTCCTAGGTTGTGTTACCAGAAGAGGCATCTGCAGCATTCACTTTGGGGAGTCCTAATTTACGTTTTCCATAGTCACAGATCTTCATAGATCTTTGTCAATACCCTCACTCAAATGAAGGGGTTTATACCTTTAGCAGAACATGGGATAACAATGATCAGACTTCAATGAAATGTAGCCTTTACGCCCGGGCATGGGTTTTTAACAAACTGAGAATGAGAAGGGGCTACCTTCGCTAGGAGGCCAAGTGCGATGTAGTCTGGTCAGTAAATCCATTGCAAAAGTACCTGGGGGAGGGGGGGGAGGGGTAGGGGGAGAACACCTTGTGTCGCTAACACGGTTTCCTCATGTCTGCTGCCGAGTACCGTCGACGTGAAGGTGGGCGGGCACGAATACGATACAGCAGGGGAGGAAACAGTCATTTTTTTTTTATGGGAGAAATTTAAAGTGAAGAAAAATATATTTGTATGAAGCATTGTCTTACTGTTTTTCTCCACTTTCAATTAAGTCAATTAAGTCTTAATGTTTTATGAAGCATGTTTCTTCACTTTAAATTCCTCCCTTTTAAACAAATGGCTGTATTTTTCTGTTATAATTATGGCACCGTGTGTCCAGGCTACTAGCAGCAAGATCCTTGGTGTTTGTAAATGTGACACCTGGAACTGGAAGAAAATTTAAATGATGAATTCTGTGGAATCCATATAAGTAAAGAGT
Source organism: Calotriton arnoldi (assembly GCA_963921515.1). NCBI lineage: Eukaryota > Metazoa > Chordata > Amphibia > Caudata > Salamandridae > Calotriton > Calotriton arnoldi. Next base: position 1,112,714 of record CAWUFW010001796.1, on the reverse strand, counting down.
TAACTCTTCAGTTTAATTTTCTCCCATTTCAAAGTGTTGCCTTTACACACAGCAGATATTTCGCTCCCAATGACTTGTAGACACGGTGCAATATTTATAACTGAAAAATACAGCCAACATTTTAAGTGGGAGGAATTTAAGTTGCAGAACTCTCACTACAGAAAAGGTTGGAGACCCCTGGTGTGGGGGTGGTCTGTGGGGTCGGATGTAGCCCATAAGATTGAGCATTGCTTATTATCTCAGCTCACTTAATGGTATGTAGCCTGTGGACATGGCTGAAATGGATCTCATGGTTGTGGCTGGGATGTGTCTACTTAATCACTGAAGTAGTAGGGACCCTGCCCCATTCTCTGTGAGTGATGGCACAGAGTGAATTCAATGCAATTCTTGATCAAGATCGAAAACAGTATACTGAGGCATGGTTGTTATGGTTTCATGTCAAGGTCTCCGTTTCCTTGCTTGCTCTTGACAATCTAATGCCTTATAATTGGTTTCTTTGAGATTCCCATCTACATAATGCCATATTCTATATGGGGCAGTTTTATGCAACGTAGAGCCGCTGAGCCATCCGTGACAGTTGATTCAAAGTATACTTTGCTCCATTGCAGACTTTGATTATTTTCTACCATTGAACAGGCTGCTGAATAGTGAGGGTATTTGGATTCATTAGACCTATAACTACTGTAAAGTACTACAGGATCCAAAGCTTTGTGATAAAAGGTTCTTTAAGTTACTAGGAAAATGCCTCAGCAACCTGCTGATACCGGTCTTCTAACTGCCTTCTCACAAACCTCTCTTCCCACATTCTTAGAATACTACTGCTACATTCTCTTAAAAACATTACAAGTTACCACAACTACAGCCCCCAAATTCCATCCCTCCCCAAGCACCCCAATCCCCATTTAAAACCGATTAATGCTATTTGGGAGTAGGCAGGTTCGATCCATCTATGAGGAAGACCCTAGCAATGAGAGAACCCCATAGTGAGGACCAAGAGAGCAACCTCAAAGCATCCTGGTCTCATGGTTACATTTCCCAACAGCAGTGGCATTAGTGGGATATGCGTGGTGGGACTGTGGATTCCACATTATTCACACTGCTCATGTAGCATACCTGCTGCAGTTGGAGGATCTAATCTGGAGAAGGAAGGGGAGAGCCAATCTGGTGAAAGCAGACTCTTTAGCCTATAAAGTCACACATCATAATGTGGATGAAAGATCTCTTGAGCAGGTTTCGCTGACCATTCTGAGATGACGCGGCAGGAACCAGTTGTTTCTGAGTGGGGCGTTCGCTTGGGTCTGCCCTTCTTCCAGACTCGTCCTTGTGTGAGGGCTGCAGGACAAGCAGGCTGCATCATATAACAGGTCATTCAACTACTAGCAGAGGCTAATCGGGGAGACAATGAGCACGGTCTGAGTAGGCTCTCTGACTTGACTGCCTCACATTGGAGAATCTCTGGAGCAAATAGAATAAGTTACTGTGAGATATGTTACAATTACAATTCAAAATGAAATCAAATTATTTTTACTTTTTAAAGAATAATCTTACAATATCATAAGTAGTGAAATTTTACAGAAATGTGCAATCATGCAATATCTAACCCAATTTCGGTCACATATTCATGCATAATTTTTACATGTTACACTTTTTTTTTTTTTTACAAGTGCTCTAAACGTAACCCCACCTGACGGCTCATTTCAGGTTAGTCTTGTATTTCTTGTTTGTCAGCTTTTTTTTTGTTCGTCAACTAATAGCAATGATTAGACACAACAGCATGTTAAGATTCCATTTGCTGAAACAGCGTTCTCTGTGCTTCGCTTTGAGAGTAGTCAAGTATGATATATTCACTTGTTTACAGTGTTGTTTGAGAAGCAAAAGCCCTTTTATAATGCACATGATGCATTTTATAGCAAAGGCTGCTTCAGCCAATTTATAGAACTGACTGATAGATTTTACAGATAATGTGCTTGTCCCTGCAACAATTTCTGATCACTGTAGGCAGGAAAACACTTTAAGTTGGGCACTTTAATCAAAGGTGGATTCAAGGGTAGATCACATTTAACAAAGAGTAAAAATACGAATGGGTGTGAGCCATATTCTCTTCAGTGTGTTACCTTTGGCTGTATGCTCTATTTTATGTAGCCAGTACTGAGTGTCAGCACTTTATTTGATCCAGTTTTTTTTTAAAGCTTGATCCAGGAGTAGGCTATAAGAATTATTTTTTGCTTAAGGTAACATGAGAGTAACAGTTTCATTGTTTGGGATATACCTCTCAAACCTATCTCCGTATGCAAGTATGCTTCTACCGTGGATCTTGGATGGCAAGTGACCAAAGCCCAGGAATTTCTTTCTATTTGCTTTAGCTTTTGGCATAGTCTTTTCCCCCAGTTGAGGGCTTCATACATTGGTAAGGAACTTTGCTGATCTCATGTGTCGTAGTTAAAGAGACTAGAATGTACTCGCCACCAATATGGTTATTATAGCGAAGACTGGGTGCCTGTGCTGCCAACTTGCTCTTTTGAAGCAGGATTGTGCAACTATGTTCTCCAAGGTTGTTTTACCAAGTAAAGTCTGTTTAAACTAAGATCCTTAGCCCTGAAGTTATTTTTTTATAGAGGAACGAGCATATCTTGGCAGCTCTCCCTGATGACATTCGGGAGACAATGTGTAACTACATTTGGTGGTGTTCCTAGAGGGCTTAAAAAGCAAAATTGAAATAAGGTAGTACTGAAGGAAACTGATGAATGGGTCCCTAACAAATGAAAGTCAGACTGGCCTACATTGCAGGCAGGGAGGTTGGAGGCATGTTAATTTAGAGTATAGTTCTGGAGATGCAGGGTGTGCATTATCACTGACAAGAAGGTTCCCGATCCCATTTTTAAGTTCACAAGTGGAGAATTTAGAATGTGGAATATATAGTGACATGTTTGTCAAAGATAATTTCTAAAAGTATGTCCCTGCTGATCCAAGCATTGCTTTTCTATCTTCAAGTTTAATCAGTGTTGTGCCCTGATCCCGTTGTTTCATGAAAATTAATAACATTAACATTAAAGCAAATTAAAGTGAGTGAGTGAGCAGGTAGTGGTGTCTACTAGGAACATGTCACGTGTTCCTGCCTGCTGACTGTGAGTGTAGAGTAGACTGACTGCTGACAGGTGTCAAGTTTCGCCAATCGGAGAAGGCAACTATCCCTGCAGAATGTGCATACAGTGGGTCAGTGAGGCAGGGAGTTCTGGCGTGGTGCATGGAACCTCATCCAGGTCATGGTGACTCTGGTCTCCAGACAGACACGCTTCCAAGGCAGGAGGGTGCCAGAAATGTCTCTTGCTCAATAGTGTGAAGTGATTGATGGGAGACAGAAAAAATGTAGTCCTTAAATTGTGGCTGCGGCTAGTCCTGTGGGATGCCGTTCCCCGCGCTACTTGCAATATTGCTCAACCAGTTGTGCAGTAAGTGCATTTTTATAGTGTACTATGGCTTTGTGTCTTTGTAGTTCTCCATAGTCTATAGAGAAGGAGTGGGTAAAATCCTTCGATGCAACAGGCCCTATATAATGTGCACCTCTAAACGGATTGATACAAATTTCCTGAAGATCACTTCAAAATTAAGAGTACAAATTCTCATTTGAGGAACATTCAACCTTAAATGGAGCGGGGGTGAACATATCCAATTCCAATTTTTTGCAGAAATGTCTGTATCTGAAATTTCATTGTTGAAATGATGCTGAACAATGGTCATTACTAGTCATTGGTAGCCATACTTCACCTTGAGAATGTGCTGCCCTGTCATACATCACAACCAGGTCTGTCTATGTGCAAATGCTTATGTACTCTCTCTTTGTTCACGCATCTCTGTGTTGGTTTGTGTTGTGGTGTTTGTATTTCTGATAGCCTGTATTCACTGGTGCACGTAGATCTGTGTGTCTATAGTCGGTAGATGAGTTGGTGTAGTATGTGTGCGTTTTGTGTTTGCATTGGTGCCGTAGAAGTGTTGCTAGTTTTGTTTATGTGCATATATGTGTTTTCTGTGCCAATGTGCGTTTAATTTTTGTCTTTCTCTGTGCTTACATCTCCCCAGAGCTAAACCAGTTGGCTTCATCAATGCTGGCCTTTTTAATTTCCCTTTGTTTTTGCATCTAGTTCAGTTTGTATAACACATATCATGTTTTTATAAATATTACATTAAAAATAACTACCCGCTCCCTCACCTTACCCAGCCATAAAAGCCCACAGGCCGTTTCAATTTCGTTGGCAAGCGCGTTGGCCATTATTATTCAAATTTATAATTCAAAGGCGTTGACAATTTGATTACCGTCGTCGCAGGGTGGAGGGAAGGCGCGTGAGGGCGTCTGAGTAGAAGGAAGAGGTCTTTAGTCTTCGTAATTTGTTTTGTAGCAGTGAGGGAAGTACCACGACGACCGGATTAACAGATAAAATAGAGCAAAGCCGCCCTCGCTCGCATGCTGAAAGAACTGAATTAAAATACCCCGCTTACGAGTTCTGTAGAGTCAACACCAAGGTTCTGGGCAAACTGCCGCCGTGCGCAGCCTGAGTAAACCAATTATCTGGCGGATTAAAGAAGCAGGAAGCACTAATGTCATCTGGAGATGAGCATTATATCTGCAGGTCTCATTCAGCCCTGGCTGCAAGGGGCGCCTTTGGGGAGCCGCTCGCGCAGGCCCCATATTGCGAATAATGAATGTGCGTCGATGCTTTGCACAATACACGCTCTTGGTGCAGTGTTAGGTCGGCGGGGTGGGGATAGGACTAGGCCACGTGGGACTTAGCAGCGGCGGGCGCGAGAGCTGAGCATGTCATGTTCTTGGATATGGTTTTTGATGAAGGGTTGTGGCGAGAGGGGATACATGACAACGCTGCTTTTCCTACAGTGAGATCGGAGGTTGCCCCTCCTTTCCAGCAATCCTTACTGTTAGTAATGTTGGGACATTACTTTATCTCTGAGATGCTTGGCTACAATGGAAGGAAACCGCATTCCTGCCAAGGACACTGACTGAAGGCAGCCATTGTTTTTGACTCTGGCTGCCCTGCTAAGGGCTCTTTGTACTTATTCATGATTTTAATGTGTTCCCTCCCATTCCTGGATTTTTGTTATCATGCCACTTTGTATTTTGTTCTGAGCCCCCATTTTTGTACCTGTCATCTTTTATTTAGTATATTGCTTAACAAACAGAAATAAAGTTTCATCAACGGATCTCTTGTATTGTATTGCTTTGTATTCTAACATCTATATAGCGCTTAGCTCTGGGACGCTGGAGTGCTTGCATACCTGAGTAGCTTGCTATACCATATAAAGTGTGTGGTTGGAAGTGTGTTGTCTTTATTTTAATCCTATGTGAGAAGTGTTTCCATGTCATGCCATGACAAACAGATCCATGCCTCCACCACACCTACAACCTCTGAGCACGGCCAATCAGCACCGCACTCACCCGCATCATCAAAACCTCCATCACATCCGCCACATTCCCGGAAGACTGGAAGCATGCAGCGGTCAATGCACTCCTCAAGTAGCCATCGGCCGACTCGAACCAACTGAGCAACTTCCGCCTGATCTCCCTGTTCCACTACCCAGCCAAAGTGATAGAGAAGGCAATCAGCATGCAACTCACAAACCACCTCGAACTACACAACCTATTGGACAGCACTCAATCGGGTTTAAAAAAAAAACTAATCACCGAAACAGCCCTCATTGCAGTCACTGCCGACATCCGGACCATCATGGACCGAGAAGAAACAGCAGCCCTCATTCTCCTTAACCTCTCCACGACTTTCAACACAGTCTCCCACAGCACACGCATCAGAAGACTACACAAGATCAAAATCAAAGGATCCACACTCAGCTTGGTCTGCTCCTTCCTCACAGGAAGAACTCAGTCAGATTTCCCCCTTCAAATCAGGTAAAAGGAACCCAGGGATGCTCTCACAGCCTGACCCTGTTCAACATCTACATGACACCACTCGCCAACATAATCCAATCCTAAGGCATCACTGTCATCTCTTACGCCGATGACACACAACTCATGCTCTCACTGATGGACAAGACAATCACCACCAGAACCAACTTCACCAACTGCATGACTTTGGTAGCTGAATGGATGAGAACCAACTTCCTGAAGCTCAACTCTGACAAGACGGAATTACTGGTCTTCAGAAACAAGACCTCTCTCCATGAGACGACACCTGGTGGTCAGAGCTGGGACCAATACCAACACCCACTGACCACACCAGAAATCTGGGGATCATCCTGGACCACAAACTCAACATGACTGCACAAGTCAACTCAGTGAGTACCACCTGCTTCCACATCATATGTATGCTACGAAAGATCTTCAAGTGGCTGTCACAAAACACCAGATGAACCATCACGCAAGCACTCATCACAAGTAGAGTCGACTATGGCAACGCTTTCTACGCCGAAATCAACAAGCAACTCCTATGCAGACTTCAGACCATACAGAACACTGCCACAAGACTCATACTCAACCTCTCTCGCCACACCCACATCTCACCTCACCTCAGAGAGCACCACTACCTACTCACCTCACACACACCTACAAAGCTCTGCTCAACATCGGACCAGCATACCTAAACATCTGCGTACACTTCACCAGCCTACCAGACACCTACGTTCAGCCTCGCTCTCACTTGCACATACCCCTCTGTAGTGAATCATCAAATGGAGGAATTTCAGAACTGCTTTATTTTTTTGTCATTATAGGTTATTTTCCCAGAGATCCCGAGGTAGCCCCTTTCCCCTTTGGCTTTGTGTTCAATTTGTGATTTATGTGATAATCTGGATCAAAGACACTGTTGATTGGGAGCGGGCTCTCACTACCTTGTACAAGATGTTGAGATTGCTATAAGTATTCAGTTTTTACATCTGCAGGATTTCCAGTCTTGATCAATGATACTGACTCTACAAGCTTTAAAAAGCTTAATTTGCCCCATATTTCTCCAAAAGTTAGACGCTGATACTAACTAAGCAACGTTTTGTGAAAGGTCATGCTCCTCCAATGTGGGCCACTTTTTTGGGGGTTGCCCTAGCTATTTGTGGTCCAAATCAGGACTCTGGGGGTCACACACACTCCCCCTGAAGCTACGCCCCTGTATTTTACACAGAGTATATGTTCAGAAATAGAAGCCACTAATCTCCCGTCACCCCCCCCCCCCACCCTCACCCTTAAAATCGCGGTCCCATTTTCTGTTTCCTCCCTGTTCTCTAAATGTCACGCCTCTTCCAGCCAGTGTCTTTTGTCCTGTTCTTTTAGCGCCAGCGCCTTGTCTGGCGGTATCTCTCGACCTGCAACAAAAGAGCCCCGTAAGGCCTGTTAGCAATAGCACTGCTGCTCGGCGCGCTCCCAAAGGTCACCAAGGGTTCTTTTGTTTGCGGTGTTGTGTTTGGGGGCGGAGGGGTGGCATCTGCTTATCAGTGATTGACGTGACAGCCACGGATGGTCTACACTGCTTTGTATAGACGCAGGGCATCAGGGGGCGCAGAGCTGCGCTCTGCATGAGATGCTTGTTGGAAGAGAAGTCCTGCCATTTATCTTCAGGCAGCACGTGCCAAGCTGGTCTAAATATCACACACTCCTTCCTAGAGGGCCAGCTGGTCCTTTAGGCCTCTCAGCCAAGGCCACTCTCGGCATCCAGGGAGAAAATTAGCCCATTGTTCTTCAGCCTCCAGCTGTTCCCCACTTCTGACAAATACCTTTAAGTTATTGTTCTAATCACAAGTGATGATGCTGGGCAGTGGGGCTTTGCGGGTGCTGGCTCCACATCCTGCTCCCTTTTTTTTCTACTGTGTGCATTTTTTTTACAGGATACCTTATTTCCGAATGCCCGAGTTACATCATGGCCTAATAGTCGGGTGGCAAACATTAATAGTTTACTTGAGTGCAGTTAACTAGCTATCGATATATTGAGTAATGAGTACCTAGTTCAAAACACTGTGCTATCCACAGGGCCTTGCAAGCAACATTACTAGCTCACCCACGTTTTCGGAAATAACACCTGACCGAGCTGCTCTAGTCAGAATCCCTGGACTAATTGCAGTGCAACCTGCCAAATACTGGAGAAGATCCTCCTTTCTCTGAGATTCACTGTGAGAAAGTGCCCTCTTTCTGTATGGTATGCCCCCACTTTTTGCTGAATTGCTGATGTTCTTTGACTGAGTGTGCCCCGGGCTCCTGCTAATCAGGTACCCAGGGCCTATGTTCCTTCCCTAAAAACTGCATTGAAGCCTAAACCCAATTGGCATCCCTGGCCACAGGTAGGCCCCTGGTAAAAAAAAGTACCACAGGTACCCAGGGCACTGTGACCAGGGAAGGCCCCTAAGGGCTGCAGCACTTATTGTGCCACCCTTAGAGGCCCTGCACCTTTTCACACACATACACACTGCCTTTGCAGGCTGCGTGTCTTGGTGCAGAACAAAGTGAAGAGTCGACATGGCACACATCCCTGTGTGCCATGCCCACAAACCACTGCCCTGGCATACATCAGTCACCCTCTAGCTGGGTGCCCTATGCCAGTGGTGAGGGTACAGGTGCATGAGCCCTGTACCCCTACAGTGCCCAAGTCTATTTCTGGGCACTGTAAGTGCAGTGCTGCCTTTAAGAGTATATGGTGCTGGGAGTTTGTCATTACGAACTCCACAACACCATAATGGCTACTCTGAAGACTGGGAAGTTTGGTATCAAACTTCTCAGCACATTAAACCCACACTGATGCCAGTGTGGGATTTAATGTAAAATGCACAACAGAGGGCATCTTAGAGATGCCCCCTGAAACTCGACCAACTTCTAGTGACCTGACTGAGTGGCTGCTTAGGCTGCCACCAACAGACATGTTTCTGGACCCCTGGGTCGAGAGCCTGCTGCTCTCGGGGGCCTGAAACAATGCACATCCTGGGACGAGGTGCCAAGCCTCCTCCCCCGGGATGAGCAGGGTTCACGAAGGGGAAGCTTCAAAGGCATGCCGCCTTTGTGAGCCTCCCCAGACCCATTGCTGCTTTCAGCAACTGGTCCCCACTGGTTCTACCCCCCACTTTAAGCGGGAGAACCGGTGGGAAAAACAAGTGAGGGAAAGAGGTGTGCCCACCTCTGCCAACTCCACCCCTCAGGTGCGGGAGGCGAGGTGAAGCACAACTCTGAGTCCCGCCATCTTGAGGATGGGGGACCTAGCCAACCAGGGACAGGCTCCTGCCCCCCTCCCACTAGAGGGTGGCACGATAGGGGGTGTACCCACCCCAGGGAAGGGACCCATTTGTCCCTGCCCTTTACCTACCTCTAACGCACCTAAATCTAGTATTTAGGGGGCACCCTGAACCTTGCTTCCTCAGATCCAGCCTGACAACAAGAAGAAAAGGAGGAAGAGCCGCGCAGAGCTAACAAGAGGACGACGCCCACTGACTTGGCCCCAGCCCTACAGGCCTGTCTCCCCTCGAACCTGCTCCTGCGAAATCCCGGTGTGTCCTGCAGCCAGCAACCTCAAAAACCCCGGAGGACCTGCCTGCCTTCACTTCCAAGACTGCTTCTCCCGTGAACACCGGACTTGTTCAAACTGTAGCTTCTGGCTCCGGCCGGATACCGCGAATCCAGCCCACTCTACACCCGCCGAACCCGGCCCGAGCTCAAGTGGAAAAACACTACGAGGAGGTCACCCCGGCGATCCTGACCCGAGATCCGGCGACTCCTGACCTACCTCAAGCCTCCAGACGACGCCTGCAGCCTCAATCTAGAGGATCCCCTCTACCGCGACCAGAGTGGGTAAGACTTTCCGACGTCCCAAGGCACCCCTGCAGCCGACGCCCCACGGCCTTGTGTGCCCAAACCAACGGTGCCTAACCAACCCAAGACATCCCAACTTACCCCTCAAAGTGGTGGTCTCACCCAGAAGATCCTCGTCCCCGAGCCTGCAGTGTTTCTTCTAACCGGAGGCGCTCCATTGAAAACAACAGGGCACCCGACCTCAAAACAGCACCCTGCACCCGGCCGCCCTAGTGCCGCTGAGGGTACACCTTTGGTGCTAATTTGGTTCCCAAGTTGCCCTGACCTAAACCCTAGGAGCTTTGCTCCCACAACCCAGTGGCCTGCTTGCCAGCAGCCACCAACCGGAGACCCCCTATCCTCCGTAGGATAACATTGGGCCTCAACACTCTGCACCCGGGAGCCCTAGTGCTGCTGAGGGTGCAACAACAGTGCATCACTGACCCTGGGGGACCCCTCAGTCTACCCCATAACCTTAACTCCCACAGTCGATTACTTACCTACAAACTGATAACCTGTTTTTCCTCCATAGGATAACATTGACACTTTTTCTCCAAAAAGTTTCTAAGTGTGGAGTTTTGAAATCTACAAATATTCTTTAAAAATCGCACAAATAACCAAAACGTGTTTACTTACCTGTTTGCAGGAAATGTCCCAGTGCGGAATCTAGGTATCCAGCACTGAGGTAGAAAAGTAACGTAAAAAGTAACTTACCTGCAATTTACTGAAAAAGCCTATTCATTCCAATGTACTGTATTTGCTAAGTGTTGCAACCTACTGCATTCCTGTAAATCAAACAAAGTACAAATTCTATTGCATTTTCAAACTGTTCTATATTCAGCAACTTATTACTACAAAGTATTTTATGCTTACCTGTGCCAGGCTTGCTTACTTCTAAAATAAAACAACAGTATATGTTTATACAAAAACAATTGGCCTAGAGTTCAGTTCTTGAGTGTGTGAATTAATTTGCTGACTGAGTGTGTACATCAAATGCTTAACACTGTCCTCTGATACTGCCTTACTGCTCGACCACTCTACCACAAATAGAGAGTAAGGTTCTATCTAACTTTAACCTCTGCCTGCCTCTGGGGTCACTTGGACTCTATACACACTATACCTCATTTTGGTGTAGTATATATAGAGCCAGTTTCTTACATCCACTTTAGGAACTTTATTCATCTCCATCTTAGAACTGAAGATTTTCTGAGATTGAGCAAAGAAACAAACGCCTACTTGTTACTTGCTGGCTTCTGCCCTCACACACTAAGATGGTGCTAAGGCATCTTGCTGACCTCCCTCTCTTCAGAGCAGGAGCCTGGATACCTAGAGTATGTCCATTACTTCCACTTCCACCACCGTTTCCCTTCAGCGTGTCAAAGTCTGACAAGGGTCTGAGCGCCATATAAAGTAGAGTAGGACTGGGGCTTCCCCTGCCGGCAGAGCACCAGCAGGTCCCAGGGCCATAGTATTTTGGTGCCATTGTTCAGCCCAGTCCATTGTTGCCCAACATCTCGAGGAGCTCAGATCTCTGGTCCTCGTTAATCTGCACTAGTTCGTTTGTTTGTAAATGTGCCGCGGATTACCCTTTGCAGCTGTTCTCATGTCATTGTGTTGTGCATGGTTTAAGATTGCCATATGTGTTTTCTGTTACAGATGCTCCCCTCAGGGGCATTTGACTTCCCTGTTGTTCACCGTCCCTCTCCTTGCGCTATGGCATGCGCATGCATGAGGGGTCTTCAGTCTCAGAAATGCCATTATCTAGGCTTGCACTACTCTCTACTGTGCTTGAAGTGCCTAAAACTGCAGTGATACTAGGCCTGGGCGGAGTTCCGCTATGCAGAACTCCGTGAACTGATGAAAAAACTCTGCCGCGCTACACAGAGTGCTGCAAGCGGTGGAGTGCACTAGGTGGCGCCATTCGTGCTGGTTTTTAGCATTGGGTGTTTGTCCCACACTGGAAAATCAGCGCGAATGGCACAACGCACAGCACAAGAGGGCGCTGCTTCTTTCTGCTGCTCAAGTAGACTTTCTACTCGAGCGGCAGCTTCCTCAACGCAAACAGATGCTGTCACTTGCAGGGCCCGTGCTGTCACTTGCAGGGCCCGTGCTGTCACTTGCAGGGCCCGTGCTGTCACTTGCAGGGCCCGTGCTGTCACTCGCAGGGCCCGTGCTGTCTTTTGCAGGGCCTGTTCTGTCTCTCACAGCTACCCAACGCAAGTCTGACTTGTGTAACCTCACCTAGTGTCCCGAAAAGCAGGCCCCTCCTGGAACACCCAACGAGTACTACCTGTAATGTTGTAGCGCGAGGGGTGCTGGAGCATTCCACGTACAGCAGGATTAGCGGGGGTGATTCCTGCTACCGCCCCGTCAACGTAATGTTTATGGTAGGTTCCGCGTAGCGCGTAACCGCGCTAATAGAAGCCTGGGCGCGTGCGTTCCACGTCAGAGCGGGGTCACGCGAACAGAAGTGAAAGTTATCCTCCGTGTGCTGTATTCTGTGCTGCTAGCGACGCCACGTGCCTGGCCCACGCGCTCAGCATCAAATGCGCAAAGCAAACATTACATTGGCGACGAGGGCGGTGTCATCGGGCCCCGTGAGGTGGCTGCACGTTGATCCCACCTGCACGTGCAGTGCTCGTGCCGCGGAGCAGGAGTCGTCCTGTAGCACGTGTGGTGCTGAACCTGCATCGACAAGCAGACCGGGCCCTTGGTGCTCGTTGCAGAGCGGTGGTTGGCGCAGAAGTACTGTCCCCACATAAGGAACCGGCAGTAGCTGGCTGGACGTGGACTCACACAAGCACACGGCACTGGGAGTACTGGGAGTGGGCACTAGTCGGTGGGCTCCATATCCAGCAGTGCTTGCTCACGCACGTCAGACGGACTAGGGTCAATCAATCAATCAATCAATCAATCAGGGAATTGTAAGCGCGCTACTCACCCGTGAGGGTCTCAAGGCGCTGAGGGGGGGTCCGCAGATCTGTTTAGCCGAAGAGCCAGGTCTTGAGGGTCTTCCTGAAGGTGTTCAGGGAGGGGGCGCGTCTGATGTCTGCCGGTAGCTCGTTCCAGGTCTTGGCTGCAATGTGAGAGAAGGATCTTCCGCCTGCTCTGGCTCTGTGGATGCGTGGGGTTTCGGCCAGTGCGAGGTTGGAAGATCGGAGGTTTCTTTTGGGTACGTGGAAGTTGATTCTGTCGTTGAGGTATTTTGGTCCGTTGTTGTGTAGGCATTTGTAGGCGTGAGTGAGGATTTTGAAAGTGACTCTTTTCTCCACGGGGAGCTAGTGGAGACTTCGTAGGTGTTGGCTGATGTGTTCGTGTCGGGGGATGCCGAGGACGAGTCTGGCGGCGGTGTTCTGTACTGTCTGGAGTTTGCGGAGTAGGGACTTGTTGATGCCGGCGTAGAGTGCGTTTCCATAGTCCAGTCTGCTGGTGATGAGTGCGTGGGTGACTGTCTTCCTTGACTCAGGGGGATCCACTTGAAGGTCTTGCAGAGGATGCAGAGGGTGTTGAAGCAGCTGGAGGTGACGGCGTTGACCTGTCGGTTCATGGTGAGTGATGAGTCGAGTACGATGCCTAGGTTCTTGGCGTGGTCTGAGGGGGTAGGTGGGCTTCCGAGGGCGGTCGGCCACCAGGTGCTGTCCCATGCAGAAGGGTGGTACCGAGGACGAGGACTTCTGTCTTCTCGGCGTTGAGCTTCAGGCAGCTGTTGGTCATCCAGACTGCGACGTCTTGCATTCCTTTCTGGAAGTTGAGTTTGGCAGTGGTGGGGTCTTTGGTGAGGGAGAGGATGAGCTGGGTGTCGTCGGCGTAGGATACGATGTTGAGGCCGTGTTGTCGGACGATGGCTGCGAGGGGGGCCATGTAAATGTTGAAGAGGGTGGGGCTCAGTGATGAACCCTGTGGGACTCCGCAGGTGATTTTCGTGGGGTCGGAGAGGAAGGGTGGGAGTCTGATCCTTTGGCTTCTTCCGGTGAGGAATGATCAGATCCAGTCCAGGGCCGTTCCTTGTGTGCAGGGTGTAGCTCGGTGGCAGAGTAGCCATGGCTCAGTTCCCAGCAATGGAGCCATTTGTGGTCGAGGGGGCACCGTCATCACAGGCCCCAAAATGGAGAGAGTGGGTGGAGCGAGTGCAGTTGTTCTTTGAGGCCACCCAAGTGGAAGATGACCAGAAAAGAGCAATGATACTTCACCTTGGAGGAAGGGATGTATACAGGATTGCTAAGTCCGTCAGGGAAGCCTCGCCCAAAACTCACCTCACACTTATTGCCGCATTGAATGCTCATTTTGAACCCATGGCCAATCAGGACTATGAACGGTTCATCTTTAGGCAGGCAAGGCAAGCAACAGAAGAGTCCCTAGACACTTTTTACACAAGACTCAAAGAACTGGCCATCACGTGTGGGTTCAGAGATGAGGAGGAGGAGATCAGAGGCCAAATCATCCAGGGGTCAAGCAGGGGACGACTGGGGAAGACACAAGTGAACCTAATCCCTGAAACGCAATCGACAGGCAGTGACATGGATGAGGACACCCAAAGCGAGCACATAGTACACTCGGTGTTCACGGTAGGGTCAGCGTCTAGCTCCACGAGTAAGTTGCCACAGTGTTCGATTCAAGTAGAAGGCTGGGTAACGACAGCCATAGTGGACACTGGAGCCACCATAAATATAATGTCCCGCGCAGTCCACCGGAGTATGAAAGATCCACCAGCTCTGACTCCAGCCAAGATAACTGTGTTTGCCTATGGACAAGCCAAACCTCTGGCCATAAGAGGGAAATTCAAGACCACGTTAACCTATGATCAAAACAAAGTGGAGGCAGTAGTCTATGTCACTGAAGAGGGACAAGGATTGCTGTTGGGATGTAAATCGGCGGAAGCCCTAGGAATAGTCTAATTCGCATTTGGAATTAATCAAGAAGGGGTGAATCAGATACTGCAAGACTTCCCGAACGTGTTCAAAGGGATCGGATGTCTCAAGGACAAGCAGATAGATCTCCACATCGACCCATCAGTACAACCAGTGGCCCTTCGACACAGGCGAGTTGCATTCCATCTGAGGCCTCTGGTCGAAAAGGAGTTGCGGAAGCTGGAAGAAGTGGGAATAATAGAGAAAGTGAAGGGTCCGACCCCCTGGGTGTCCCCAATCGTGGTCGCAAGAAAGCCCAAACAACCTGGGGAAGTAAGGATCTGTGTGGATATGAGGATTCCCAACACAGCGATCAAGAGGGAGAGGCACCTCACCCCCACGATTGACGACCTCGTAGGAGAATTGAGTGAAGCGCAGTGGTTTTCTAAACTAGACCTTCGAGCTGGATACCATCAACTGGTGTTGGATGAACAGTCTCGATACATCACCACGTTTTCAACGCACGTGGGGCTGAGGCGATATCGAAGATTGAGCTTTGGAATATCGAGTGCCACAGAAGTATTTCAGAACACTATCAAAGAGCTACTAACTGACCTCCCTGGAGTCGTCAACGTAAGTGACGATATTCTGATCCATGCTAAGTCCATTGATGAGCACAACAGTCGACTGAAACAAGCGCTACAAAGAATCCAAGATGCAGGACTGACACTCCACCGAGAGAAATGTGAATTTCTCCAGAACAGGTTGCAGTTCTTTGGGTACACGTTCTCCGCGGAAGGAGTTGCCCCGGATCCCGACAAGGTCCGAGACATAAAGGAAGCCCCGGCTCCCACCAACATCACTGAGATGCGCAGTTTTCTGGGGATGATTAACTACTGTGGTCGCTTCATACGGGACTTGTCATCATTAACCACCCCGCTGCGAGAACTGACAAAGTCAACTGTCCCCTGGGTTTGGGGCCCGGAGCAACAAGATGCGTTTCAGAAGACCAAGGATGCTCTCTCAAGCAACACCACGTTGCGCTACTTCGATCCCCGGCTGCATATCTAGGTCGCTGTGGATGCCGGCCCAAAAGGCCTTGGAGCTGTTCTCGTGCAACGGAAGACGGACGAGGATGAATGGGCTCCAGTAGCTTTCGCAAGTAGGTCACTGACAGAGACCGAACAACGATACTCCCAGATTGAAAAGGAGGCAATTGCGGTACATTGGGGGTGCCGGCACTTCCATCTTTACGTGTACGGGAAGCCCTTCGTCGTTACCACAGATCACAAACCCTTAGTCCCATTGTTCAATGGGACTGCATCCAAACCACCACCGCGAATAGAAAAATGGATGCTGCAACTGCAGGAGTATAACTGCACCATCGAATACCAACCAGGGTCCACGAACCCTGCGGACTACTTGTCTCGCCATCCCAGGGCTGCCACCCGAGGGGAGGTAGAGGAAGCTGAAGAGACGGAGGAATACGTGAGGTACATCTCTGTTAGAAATGGGAGTCTTTAGTTGGCCAGGGCTTGCACCTCTGTCCAAGTAGGGACCCTTCTTCCTAGTCAGGATAAGGGAGTTACACTCCTAAAATAACCCCTGCTCACCCCCTTGGTAGCTTGGCACAAGCAGTCAGGCTTATTCTAGAGGCAGTGTGTAAAGCATTTGCACATAACCAACAGTAATACAGTGTAAGCACTACAAACGGACACCACACCAGTTTAGAAAAATAACCAATATTTTATATACTCAAGACAAGACCAATTACGACAAAAATCCACAATACTATACTTGAAAAACGAATGCTTGATAAGGTAACTTCTTCTTTGCAGGAATAGTTCAAAAACAAAGTTCGTACGAGTCGGTAGCTCCGTCCGAGCCTACCGCGATGCTGAAAACCACAGAGTCTAACAGTTCCAGCCGACCGCGTCGATACGGGCCAGCAGAGTCGTGAACAGACTCGGTCACAGTACCTTTCTCGTTGTGGCTGGTACGGAGTGTACGAGCCGGTCGGCGTTCGTCGCGGTTGCGGTGCAAGACGGAGCGATGCAAGGTGCGGTGTCCCTCGATGCGGTGCAGGCAGCGGCTCGATGAGCGTCGTGCAGACGGAGTCGGTGAGTCCAAGGCGTGCGATGCAGGGTGAGACGATGCTCGATGCGGTGCTGACAGGTTGCGATGCAGGCGACCAAGCCGGAGTGCGGGAGCTGGCGTCGGACAGCGGTGCGAGTCGGAGCGGTGCGTCGCAGACGTGCGAGCAGTGCCCCAAATGCGATGCGGTCACGACTCTTGAGCCAGTTGCAGCGACCGCGTCGGACGGGTCCGGCTGGTTCAGTGAAGCGATGCGATGCGAACTGCGGTGCCCACAGGTCACGGTGCAAGCAGCGGCTCGGTGTTGGCGGCGCCGGACGTCGCCCACGGTGAGACCAGGGTTGCGATGCGAAGCGGGGCGATGCGGTCTGCGGTGCAAACAGGTCACCGGTCAGGGATGGATTCGGTTGACGGAGTCGGTTGCAGTTCCCTTCCTCTGTGGCAACTGAAACAGCGTTCCAGAAGCGGTACCCAGAGGCTTGTGAAGTCTTTGCAGTCCCTGAGACTTCTTAACAGGAGGCCAGCTCGGTTCCAGGCCCTTGGAGATACTCAGCACAAGTTTGTAGAAAGTTCAGTCCTTTCACTGCCCAAGGCAGAAGCAGCAGCTGCAGGCCAACCCAACAAAGCAACAACACAGCAGAGGGGCAGTACTCCTCCTGGCAGCTCTTCCAGCTCTTCGTCTTGGCAGGTTCCTTGATTCCAGCGAGATCTAAATTCATGGGGTCAGGGCCCCAATATTTATATCCCAAATTCCTTTGTTCTCTGAAGGCAGAGAGGCCTTTGCCTAGTCCAAACCAGTTCTGGAGCACTTTGTTGACAAGTCTCCGTCCCTTCTTTCAGAGAGTAGGCCAGGGACATCAGACGCACCACAGGAGGTGGAGCCAGCATTGTGGAGGGAAGGCACTGTCCTATTCAGGGCCCAGGTGCAACTCCTCCCACTCATCTACATGTAGATCTTGCTATTCAGCCCTGTGCTGACTCACCCTGTCTCCTGGCATCCCCCAGCCCCTGTCACTCGCACTCCAGACAAGGAATACACAACCTCGCAGAGGCAGGCTTGGATGGTTAGACAAGAAAATACCCACTTTCTAAAAGTGGTATTTTCAAACACAGAATGTTAAAACCAACTTCACTAAAAGCTGCATTTTATCATTCTGAGTTCAGGCATACTAAACTCGAATTTCTACCATGTTCCCAGGGTCAGTTAGGGTTATAAGCTGTAATAATCAAAACTGCCCGTTCTGGCCTAGGGGAACAGGTAGCCTTGCAATAGTGAAAAACGAACTAGGCTGTAATTCACTATCAGGACATGCCACACACACCAGGGCATGTCCTACCTTTCGCATACAACGCACCCTGCCCACAGGGGTACCTTGGGCCTACCTTAGGGGTGACTAACATGTAGAAAAGGGAAGGTTTAGGGACTTGCAAGTGTGTGCACTTGCCAAGTCGACATGGCAGCCCCAGGCTGCGCACAGGCTCTGCAATGGCAGGCCCGAGTTACACTTTACGGGCTGTTTGCGTGGGTGGCACAATCCAGTGCTGCAGCCCACCAACAGTATTTGGTCTATAGGCCCTGGCACTCGCAGTGCACTTTACAAGGGACTGACACATAAACCAAATAGGCCAATCATGGAAACGCCAATCCATAACACATTTTATACAGGAGCACTTGCACTTTCCCA
Organism: Calotriton arnoldi; assembly: GCA_963921515.1. NCBI lineage: Eukaryota > Metazoa > Chordata > Amphibia > Caudata > Salamandridae > Calotriton > Calotriton arnoldi. Next base: position 1,094,307 of record CAWUFW010001796.1, on the reverse strand, counting down.
CTGGACAGCAGTGAGGAGAGTGCGCAGAATCATTACACCAGCAAAAACAGAGTCAAAACCGGGAGGTCAGAAAGCAAAAAGTCAGGGGAAACACGCCAAAAGATGCCAAGTCTAACACATGTCCCCTCCAGCTGAAAGTAGGGAGAACTACCCAACCCCATTGGAGTTCTCTTCACTAAGGCGGAAGAACCTGGACAGACCATCTGCGTTGGCGTGTTCTGTACCAGGACGGTGTTCCACCGTAAAGTCCATTCCCTGTAGGGAGATGGACCACCTCAGCAGTTTTGGATTCTCACCCCTCATTTGCATCAACCATCTGAGGGGCCTGTGGTCTGTCTGAACCCGGAAGTGAGTCCCAAACAGGTATGGTCTCAACTTCTTCAGCGCCGAGACCACAGCAAAAGCTTCCCTTTCTAAGGCACTCCACCTCTGTTCCCTGGGAAGTAGTCTCCTGCTAAGGAAGACTACAGGCTGATCCAAGCCCTCTTCGTTCAGTTGTGAGAGCACCGGTCCCACACCATGCTCAGAAGCGTCAGTCTGCACGACAAATTCCTTGGAGAAGTCAGGTGCCTTGAGCACGGGCGCCGTGCACATGGCTGCCTTCAGGGCATCAAAAGCTTTCTGGCAGGACTCAGTCCAGATCACTTTCCTGGGCTGCCTCTTAGAAGTCAGCTCTGTTAAGGGGGCAACGATGGTGCCATAGCCCTTAACAAATCTCCTATAGTAGCCGGTGAGACCTAAGAAGGCTCTCACCTCTGTCTGGGTCTTGGGGGCCTCCCAAGCCAGAATGGTGTCAATCTTGGGTTGTAGGGGCGCCACCTGGCCACTTCCTACCTGGTGTCCCAAGTACACCACAGAACCCTGCCCGATCTGGCACTTACTGGCCTTGATCGTGAGGCCTGCACCTTGCAGAGCCCTCAACACTTTCTCAAGGTGCTGTAAATGTTCTTCCCAGCTGGAACTGAACACAGCAATGTCATCCAGGTAGGCGGCACTGAAATCCTCCAGCCCAGCCAACACCTGATTGACCAACCTCTGAAAGGTGGCAGGGGCATTCTTCAGCCCAAAGGGCATCACCCGGAATTGGTAATGACCTTCTGGGGTTGAGAATGCTGATCTCTCCTTGGCCCCATCGGTTAAGGCAATCTGCCAGTACCCAGACGTCAAATCAAACCTGCTGAGGAACCGGGCAGCTCCCAACCGATCAATGAGCTCATCAGCTCTGGGGATGGGGTGCGCGTCAGTCCTGGTGACGGCATTGAGCCCACGGTAGTCCACACAAAACCGGAGTTCTGGAGTGGCACCGGGCGCAGCAGCCTTTGGGACCAAGACCACTGGGCTGGCCCAAAGACTGTGGGAGGGCTCAATCACCCCTAACGCCAACATCTTAGAGACCTCCTCCTTGATGCTGGCTCTGACCCGGTCAGTCAACCTGTAAATCTTGTGCTTCACAGGAGGGCTGTCACCAGTGTCCACGTCATGGGTACACCAGTGAGTAACACCGGGGGTCAGAGAGAACAGTGGGGCGAACTGTCCCAACAACTGGTGACAGCCCCTATGCTGCTCCTGAGTCAGAGTAGGGGAGAGGATCACACCTTCTACTGACCCATCATGCTCCTTGGTAGACAGGAGGTCAGGGAGAGGCTCACTCTCCTCTTCCACCCCATCATCTGTCGCCAAGAGCATAGTCACTTCGGACCTCTCGAAGTGGGGCTTGAGGCGGTTCACGTGAAGGACCCTCAAAGGGTTCCTTGGAGCTTGCAAATCCACCAGGTAGGTGACGTCACTTTTGCGCCCCACTACCTCATATGGCCCAGTCCACTTGTCCTGCAAGGCACAAGGTGCCACTGGGGCCATGACCCACACTTTTTGCCCAGGTTGAAATTCGACCAGAGTGGCATTCTGGTCAAACCATCTCTTCATTTCTTCCTGGCTTGCCTCTAGGTTCGCCTGAGCGAGTTTCCGGAAGCGGGCAGTTTGGTTTCTAAAGGCCAGCATGTAGCTGAACACATCCTGGGGAGTTTTCCTGGGAGCTGCCTCCCAGCCTTCCTTTACCAAACTCAGAGGTCCTCTGACAGGGTGGCCATACAGGAGCTCAAAGGGGCTGTACCCAAGAGACTTCTGAGGCACCTCCTTGTATGCAAAGAGTAGGCATGGCAAGAGGACGTCCCACTTACGCCTCATGGGTTCTGTTAGACCCTTGATCATGCCTTTCAAGGTCTGGTTGAATCTTTCCACCAGACCGTTTCCTTGTGGGTGGTAAGGAGTGGTGAACTTGTAGGTTACACCACACTCCTTCCACAGGGATGTCATATACTTGGATATGAAATTGGTCCCCCTATCAGAAACCACCTCTCTGGGGAATCCCACACGGGAAAAGATCCCCATTAACGCCCGGCCCACCACTGGCGCCGTCGTTGTCCTGAGAGGGATTGCCTCCGGGTACCGGGTGGCATGGTCCACCAAGACCAGGATGTACCTGTTGCCCATGGCTGTCTTGGGATCCAGTGGCCCCACAATATCCATCCCTACCCTTTCAAAGGGTGTTCCAACAACAGGAAAAGGTTGGAGAGGAGCTTTGACCTTCCTCCCACTCTTACCACTTGCCTGGCAAGTTTGGCAAGACCTACAGTGTGCATCTGACTGCCTTCGCATTTGGGGCCAAAAGAAGTGGGTGACAAGCCTGTCAAAGGTCTTGTCCTGCCCCAAATGTCCTGCCAAAGGCACGTCATGAGCCAGACCCAGTAGGAAGGTCCTGAAGCGCTGGGGTACCACCAGCACACGGGCTGACCCAGGCTCAGCAACCTTAGGCTCACTGTATAGGAGACCACTCTCCCAGTAGATCAGATGTGACCCGGACTGATTACCAGCTGCCTGGTCTGCAGCCTGCCGCCGCAGACCCTCCAGAGTAGGGCACTCGCTCTGCTCCCTGCAGAACTCCTCCCTGGTGGGACCCCCTTCTTGCTGCCAATGGGTCAGCTCAGAGATGTCTCCCAGTTCGGCTACCTGCTCCCCTGTAGGCACCGGGGCGTCCCCTCGAGGTCCGCCTCCTCCCGGTCCGTGGGATCTTCGGGGGCCGGTTTCCCGCGCCCCTGCCCTTTCTCTTGGCAGGGACTTGGGCCACTGTTCCAGGCTCCAAGTCCTCTTGATCACCCTTTCTGGCTGCCATTGACCGAGTAGACACGCATGCCCACTCTGGCAACCCAAGCATCTCCAAGTGAGACCTGAGCTCAACCTCCTTCCATAAGGACTGCTCCAGGTCGTTTCCTAGCAGACAATCTACAGGCATGGTAGGGCTCACAACCACCCTCAAGGGACCTGGAGACCCCCCCATTCAAAGGGAACCTGCGCCACCATACATTGGCGCTCTGAGTTGTCTACAGCAACTACTTGGTGGAATGCCCCGGGGACTACTTGCTTCTCAGACACCAGGTGACACCGGACTGAGGTCACACTGGCTCCAGTGTCTCTGAGAGCCTCTACCCTGTTCCCATTAATGGTCACCCAGGTGCTATATTTCTAGGGGGCACCTGGTTTCCTGGGACCATCTCACTGTCCCCTAGTGAGACAAGGGTCATTTCTGCGGGATCCCCACCCTCCTGTGGGCACCCCTCCTCCCCAAGCGCTACACTAGCCAACACTTTGGACTGTCCACCGGTGGGTGGCTGTGTCCCCTTTGGGCACTTGGGGTCCCCCTTAAAGTGACCTACCTGGTCACATGCATAACACTTGCGGGGCCGGTCTCAACAGGCTTCCCTGTAGAGACCCCTTTCTTCTTATCACCGGGGGCTGGGAACCTTTACCCTGGGTACTAGTTTGGGGCCCTTTAGAGAACTCCTGTGCTTTACCCTTGTCCCCCCCACCTTTCTGCTGGGGACCCTGCCCACCTTTGGCTGAGTCTCCCCAAACGCTTTCTTGTGGACCCTGGTACTCACCCAGCGGTCCGCTTCCATAGCAAGCTTCCTGGGGTCAGTTAGCTTACTATCAACTAGGTGCTGGCGCAGATCTGCAAAACATAGACTAGACAAGTGCTCCCATGCAATCAAGTTGTAGAGCCCCTGAAAATCTGTTACACTACTGCCCTTTACCCAACCATCCAGCGACCTGCAGAACACATCCACACATTCCAACCAAGTGTTGGCATCAGACTTCTTACTGGACCTGAACTGATCCCTGTACTTTTCAGGAGTAAGACCATACTTCATGAGAAGGGCATCCTTCATGTCAGCATAGGTGAGGTGATACCCCTTACCCAAAGCTATCAGAGCATCCCTTGCTTCTTCAGGGAAAAGTGGCCACAATCCTGCTCCCCAATTCTCCTCAGGGACCCCATTCATGTGTATGGCTGCCTCATAACCCTGAAACCACCTTTGTATGTCATCCCCCTTCTTGAACTCCTTGCCTACATTCTTGGGAATGTGCACAATCCTGTCTGCCTTTCTGGACGAATTGCTGCCACCATCTGAGCCTGACTTACTCCTAAGTTCTAGCTCCTTCAGTTCTCTCTCATGCTCCAAGAGCATCTTCCTCTCCTCTATGGCCAATCTCTTCTCCTCCCGCTCACTCTCCAGCCTGAGCTTCTGCAGCTCAAACTGCCTTGCCTCCCGCCTGTCCTCCAGCTCCTCTGGGGACAGACTGCTGCTGCCTGACCTGGCGGGTTCCCCCTACCCAAAAGCATATCCACCCTGGAAATAGGCTCCTCCACCTCCTCACTGAGATTACCAGGCTGCCCACTGGCATGTCTGGCTGCTACCCAGGCCCTCAGCGCCTTCTGTAGCTCCTCCTTCCTTGTGAGGCCTTTAATTTGGACTTTCAGGTTTTTACAAATTGCTCGTTGTTCCTTTACGGCGTAGGTTTCCAACCTATCCTCCTCAAAGATAACTTCCAGAGATGCAACGGATGATGCAGCTGTGTCAGGCATGACAAAAGTAGTGAGTTGAAAGCTGGCAAGATCAAAAATAGGCCCAAAGAAAAAGAACCAGTATGTGGTACGTAATGGTCTGCGATATGGTAGTAGTGCACACCAATCACTGTAAGTCAAGTGCAAACACAAGTCCTATCCTCACCGCTGACAACCAATGTTAGAAATGGGAGTCTTTAGTTGGCCAGGGCTTGCACCTCTGTCCAAGTAGGGACCCTTCTTCCTAGTCAGGATAAGGGAGTTACACTCCTAAAATAACCCCTGCTTCACCCCCTTGGTAGCTTGGCATGAGCAGTCGGGCTTATTCTAGAGGCAGTGTGTAAAGCATTTGCACATAACCAACAGTAATACAGTGTAAGCACTACAAACGGACACCACACCAGTTTAGAAAAATAACCAATATTTTATATACTCAAGACAAGACCAATTACGACAAAAATCCACAATACTATACTTGAAAAGCGAATGCTTGATAAGGTAACTTCTTCTTTGCAGGAATAGTTCAAAAACAAAGTTCGTACGAGTCGGTAGCTCCGTCCGAGCCTACTGCGATGCTGAAAACCACAGAGTCTAACAGTTCCAGCCGACCGCGTCGATACGGGCCAGCAGAGTCGTGAACAGACTCGGGCACAGTACCTTTCTCGTTGTGGCGGGTACGGAGTGTACGAGCCGGTCGGCGTTCGTCGCGGTTGCGGTGCAAGACGGAGCGATGCAAGGTGCGGTGTCCCTCGATGCGGTGCAGGCAGCGGCTCGATGAGCGTCGTGCAGACGGAGTCGGTGAGTCTAAGGCGTGCGATGCAGGGTGAGACGATGCTCGATGCGGTGCTGACAGGTTGCGATGCAGGCGACCAAGCCGGAGTGCGGGAGCTGGCGTCGGACAGCGGTGCGAGTCGGAGCGGTGCGTCGCAGACGTGCGAGCAGTGCCCCAAATGCGATGCGGTCACGACTCTTGAGCCAGTTGCAGCGACCGCGTCGGTCGGGTCCGGCTGGCTCAGTGAAGCGATGCGATGCGAACTGCGGTGCCCACAGGTCACGGTGCAAGCAGCGGCTCGGTGTTGGCGGCGTCGGACGTTGCCCACGGTGAGACCAGGGTTGCGATGCGAAGCGGGGCGATGCGGTCTGCGGTGCAAACAGGTCACCGGTCAGGGATGGATTCGGTTGACGGAGTCGGTTGCAGTTCCCTTCCTCTGTGGCAACTGAAACAGCGTTCCAGAAGCGGTACCCAGAGGCTTGTGAAGTCTTTGCAGTCCCTGAGACTTCTTAACAGGAGGCCAGTTCGGTTCCAGGCCCTTGGAGATACTCAGCACAAGTTTGTAGAAAGTTCAGTCCCTTCACTGCCCAAGGCAGAAGCAGCAGCTGCAGGCCAACCCAACAAAGCAACAACACAGCAGAGGGGCAGTACTCCTCCTGGCAGCTCTTCCAGCTCTTCGTCTTGGCAGGTTCCTTGGTTCCAGCGAGATCTAAATTCATGGGGTCAGGGCCCCAATATTTATATCCCAAATTCCTTTGTTCTCTGAAGGCAGAGAGGCCTTTGCCTAGTCCAAACCAGTTCTGGAGCACTTTGTTGACAAGTCTCCGTCCCTTCTTTCAGAGAGTAGGCCAGGGACATCAGACGCACCACAGGAGGTGGAGCCAGCATTGTGGAGGGAAGGCACTGTCCTATTCAGGGCCCAGGTGCAACTCCTCCCACCCATCTACATGTAGATCTTGCTATTCAGCCCTGTGCTGACTCACCCTGTCTCCTGGCATCCCCCAGCCCCTGTCACCCGCACTCCAGACAAGGAATACACAACCTCGCAGAGGCAGGCTTGGATGGTTAGACAAGAAAATACCCACTTTCTAAAAGTGGTATTTTCAAACACAGAATGTTAAAACCAACTTCACTAAAAGCTGCATTTTATCATTCTGAGTCCAGGCATACTAAACTCGAATTTCTACCATGTTCCCAGGGTCAGTTAGGGTTATAAGCTGTAATAATCAAAACTGCCCGTTCTGGCCTAGGGGAACAGGTAGCCTTGCAATAGTGAAAAACGAGCTAGGCTGTAATTCACTATCAGGACATGCCACACACACCAGGGCATGTCCTACCTTTCGCATACAACGCACCCTGCCCACAGGGGTACCTTGGGCCTACCTTAGGGGTGACTAACATGTAGAAAAGGGAAGGTTTAGGGACTTGCAAGTGTGTGCACTTGCCAAGTCGACATGGCAGCCCCAGGCTGCGCACAGGCTCTGCAATGGCAGGCCTGAGTTACACTTTACGGGCTGTTTGCGTGGGTGGCACAATCCAGTGCTGCAGCCCACCAACAGCATTTGGTCTATAGGCCCAGGCACTCGCAGTGCACTTTACAAGGGACTGACACATAAACCAAATAGGCCAATCATGGAAACGCCAATCCATAACACATTTTATACAGGAGCACTTGCACTTTCCCACTGGACAGCAGTGAGGAGAGTGCGCAGAATCATTACACCAGCAAAAACAGAGTCAAAACCGGGAGGTCAGAAAGCAAAAAGTCAGGGGAAACACGCCAAAAGATGCCAAGTCTAACAATCTCTGACCGGTCAAGAACTCTCCCAGTCTCTGTAAATGAACTGTGCCAAGCCACCAGTCACGACGCAAGTTTGCAGAAAGTCCTTGAAGCTGTAAGAAGTAACCGGTGGCACCAACTTCGCAGCCAGACGACAATTCTCACCCCTGAGGCCCGGAAAATAGTCGACAGCCTATACCAAGTGAGACATGAGTTGAGTGCTGACCCCAACGGATGCCTTCTTCGAGGTCACCGCCTGGTGGTCCCGTCTTCACTGGTCGACCGAGTTGTGGGTTTGGCTCATGCAGGACACCAAGGGATGGTAAAGACAAAGAACCGGCTCCGGACCAAAGTCTGGTTTCCCTTCATGGACGCCAAGGTGGAGGAGGTAGTCAGGTCCTGCCCGTGGTGTCAGGCGACTGGTGAACCAAATTCCCCGGCTCCCATCGTGACAGAGCGACGCCCGGAAGGCCCGTGGATACGAGCCAGCATGGATTTTGGAAGCCTCCCGGATGGGAAACACTCAATGGTGGTCATTGACAACTACTCTAAGTATCCTGAGGTAGAAGTGCTGTCATCTCTGAACGCAGGAGAGGTAATCCCAAAGTTGGAAAAGGTAATGGCCACTCATGGTCTCATTAAAGAACTTCGGACGGACAATGGTCCACCGTTTCAGGGACAAGAGTTTGCATCTTACCTGGCCTCACAAGGAATTATACACAGAAGAATTACTCCGAAATGGCCCCAGGCGAATGGGGAAGCCGAAAGGTTCATGCGGACACTGAATAAAGTCATTCGCATTGCGGTGTCCAATGGAGATCTAGTCGAATAGTCCATATATTCCTTTCTAAGAGACTATCGGCAGACACCCCACCTCACCACGGGGCGTGCTCCAGGGCATCTTTCAATGGGAAGAGTCGTGGCTGACTCCATCCCTCATCATCCACAATGGGTTCCTCAAGAAATCGATGACCAGGCTGTTGAGAGTCACCGACAGCGTATCAATGATTGTCAGTCACCGACGCAAGGCGGCAGTGTCAGATCTCCGAGTGGGTGGCAGAGTTCTGGTGCAAAACCGCCACCAAGGGAGCAAATTCCGCCTTCCTTTCGAGAAAGACCCATGGACTATCATTCGTATTCAAGGCACCCGCGTCACTGTGAGGAAAGGGCTGGAAGTACTAACCAGGAATGTCTCAGCTTTCAAAAGATATCATGCATCTCCGCGCTTAGATCAAGATCATTCGGAGTCTGGGGAAGAACATGATGAGTGGGTGGAGTGGACTGACGGGGAGCCACCCGCACCGCGCCAAGAGGGTGCTGAGACCTTGCAGAGTGGCTCTGAAACCTTGCCACATGCTCCGGTGAGTAAGACCACTGCACGGGTTCCATCGGCTCGGGTAAGTGAGCCTGCAGAGCCAAGAGACACACATACCCACTACAGCCTGCGGAGGAATCCTGCACCTTCCTGTAAGCTTCGTGATTTTCACTGCTGAACTGAACATTTGACCTTTGGTGACCACTGGACTGGTTGTGAGTAATTATTGTGTGTTTTGTATCAGGAGCCAGTGATAGTTTCATGAAAATGTTTATCTGTTATTGTTTGGTTTTTGGAGGAATGTAATGTTGTAGCGCAAGGGGTGCTGGAGCGCTCCACGTACAGCAGGATTAGCGGGGGTGATTCCTGCTACCGCCCCGTCAACCGCGCTAATAAAAGCCTGGGCGCGTGCGTTCCGCGTCAGAGCGGGGACACGAGAACAGAAGTGAAAGTTTTCCTCCGTGTGCTGTATTCTGTGCCGCTAGCGACGCCACGTGCCTGGCCTACGCGCTCAGCATTAAATGCGCAAAGCAAACATTACACTACCGTCAAGCTCATTCTTGGTACGGTTTTGACAGAAGCACTACGGTTGTGGGTCTCACTGAATCTGGGTGCAATCTCGACTCTTACACAGAAACCAAATAGTAGAAGCACTGCCCCCACCCATAGCTGCCAAGGTTTCCGGTTGCTATGTGTGACACTGTCATAAAATCAGTGTAATTATGAGTGACATTTCAACCACTATGAGTGACACTTTTTCGCAAGCAAAATCAAGCCGTAAAGATGAGGGAAACATATGATATCAGAAATGACAGCCATTTGAGCAAAAAGAAACTCTAAGAAAATCTTAAATCTGCTGCAAATCACCAGAAATCTAAGGGAACTAATCTTGTGCCCTTGTAAACGAATGGTAGTTTTGGGAATATGCATTGAATCATTACAGTCAAGTGCCTAGTAAAGCCACAACACTACACAGCTGCTCCGAGGTGGGAAAAAATAATGCAGCTGCCGATGTCCTTGAGAAGTGTCTCTATGTTACACTCACTGGTTTAGCTGGCTGCATACACAGCTGGTGTACAGTAGCCAAGTCAGTCTGTCTGTCCCCAGTCACGACGCAGGAGGTGAGGAGCTCTCAATGCAGAACTGGTCATAGTGGCACTGCTCGGCTAATGTGAGAGGCGGGCCTGCCCTAAACACCACCTGCTCAGCCTCTCCCGGACTCAGAGCACGTGTTGAAGGAGAGTTCTAGTGTTGTCAGGCGACAACAATTATTACTGGGGGCCCGGGCGGGGCACAGACTGAGGGTGGCGGATATCCTGCTATAATCAATCAATCAATCAATCACGGCATTTATAGAGCGCGCTACTCACCCGGGAGGGTCTCAAGGCGCTGGGGGAGGGGGTAAGTTACTGCTCGAACAGCCAGGTCTTGAGCTGCTTCCTGAAGGAGAGATGGTCCTGGGTTCGCCGAAGGTGAGTGGGGAGGGAGTTCCAGGTCTTGGCTGCCAGGTAGGAGAAGGATCTTCCTCCGGCGGTGGTTCTGCGGATGCGTGGTACGGTGGCGAGGGCGTGGCTGGTTGATCGTAGCTGGCGTGTGGGCGTGTAGAAGGTCATGCGGTCGTTGAGGTACTTTGGGCCCAGGTCGTGGAGGGCCTTGTGTGCGTGGGTGAGGAGTCTGAACGTGATTCTCTTGCTGACGGGGAGCCAGTGCAGGTCTTTCAGGTGTCCGGTGATGTGGCTGTGTCGGGGGATGTCCAGGATGAGTCGTGCGGAGGCGTTCTGGATGCGCTGGAGTCTTTTTTGAAGTTTGGCTGTGGTTCCGGCGTAGAGGGTGTTCCCATAGTCCAGTCGGCTGGTGACGAGTGCCTGGGTGACGGTCTTCCTGGTTTCAGTGGGGATCCATCTGAAGATCTTGCGGAGCATGCGCAGGGTGTTGAAGCATGAAGATGAGACGGCGTTGACTTGTCTGGTCATCGACAGGGAGGAGTCCAGGATGAAGCCCAGGTTGCGTGCGTGGTCCGTTGGCTTGGGCGCGGTGCCCAGGGCCGGGGGCCACCAGGAGTTGTCCCAGGCGGAGGGTGATGAGCCCAGGATGAGGACTTCCGTCTTGTCTGAGTTCAGTTTAAGGCGGCTGTTCCTCATCCAGTCGGCGACGTCTCTCATCCCGTCGTGTAGGTTGGCTCTGGCGGTGGTGGGGTCGTTGGTGAGGGAGAGGATCAGCTGGGTGTCGTCGGCGTAGGAGATGATGTTGAGGTTGTGTTGGCGTGCGATGGCTGCGAGGGGGCTCATGTAGACGTTGAAGAGGGTTGGGCTGAGTGAAGATCCTTGTGGAACGCCGCAGATGGCTTCGGATCTGAACGGGGGGAGGCGGACTCTCTGGGTTCTTCCGGCGAGGAACGAGATGATCCATTCCAGTGCTTTCTCTCGGATTCCGATGTTGCTGAGGCGCTTCACTAGGGTGCGGTGGCAGAAGGTGTCGAACGCCGCGGAGAGGTCCAAGAGGATGAGGGCAGCTGTTTCCCCGTTGTCGGTTAGGGTTCTGATGTCGTCGGTGGCTGCGATAAGGGCGGTCTCGGTGCTGTGGTTGGCCCGAAACCCGGACTGCGAGGGGTCGAGGGATCCATTCGTCTCGAGGAAGGCGGCAAGCTGTCTGTTGACGGTCTTCTCGATGACTTTGGCCGGAAACGGAAGGAGCGAGATGGGACGGTAGTTCTTGAGGTCGGTGGGGTCCGCCGTTGGTTTCTTCAGGAGGGCGGTAAGCTCGGCGTGCTTCCAGCTCTCCGGGAAGGTGGCGGTGTGGAAGGAGGAGTTGATGATGTCCCGGAGATGGGGTGCGATGGTGGCGTCGGCTTTGTTGAAGACGTGGTGTGGGCAGGGGTCGGTTGGTGATCCGGAGTGGATGGAGTTCATCGTGTGGGTGGTGTCTTCGGTGCTGATCGGGGTCCAGTTGCAGAGGGTGGTGGTGGCGGGCGTTGGTTCGGCGGTAGGGTGCGTGGTTTGTGCGTCGAAGCTGTTATGTATGTCGGTGATCTTGCGGTGGAAGAACGCGGAGAGTGAGTTGCAGAGGTCTTGCGAGGGGGTGATGTCGTTGTTTCCGGCGCTGGGGTTGGAGAACTCTTTGACGATGCTGAAAAGTTCCTTGCTGTCATGGGCGTTGTTGTCCAGTCGTTCTTTGAGTGCCGACTTCTTGGTGGCACGGATCAGCTGGTGGTGTTTGCGGGTGGCGTGCTTGAGGGCGGTCCTGTTGTCTGTGGTCTGGTCGAGTCGCCAGGTTTTCTCGAGAGTGCGGCAGTTCTTCTTGGATTCCTTGAGTTCGTTGGTGAACCAAGGGGTTTTCTTGCTTCCGGGTCTGCTGGGAGGGTTTTTAGTGGTGCGAGGTCGTCGGCGCAGGCGGTCAGCCACTTGGCGAGGTTGCTGGCTGCTTCGTTTGGGTCCGTTGTGTTGGTGGGTGTGTTCTGGCTGAGGGAGGCGGTGAGCTGCTCGGCGGTGATCTTGCTCCAGCTCCGGCGGGGAGCCTGTTGCGGGTGGTGGTGGGTCGCAGTCTTTCTGAAGCTGAAGTGGACGCAGCTGTGGTCGGTCCAGTGGAGTCCGGTGGCGTGGCTGAAGGAGATGTGCTTGCTGGACGAGAAGATGGGGTCAAGCGTGTGGCCGGCGTAGTGGGTGGGCGTGTTCACCAGTTGCTTGAGTCCGAGGTTGGCGAGGTTGTCCAGCAGGGCGGTGGTGTTTCTGTCGTTGTTGTTCTCCAGGTGGAAGTTGAGGTCCCCTAGGAGGATGTAGTCGGCGGAGGGCATGGCGTGCGGGCTGATGAAGTCTGCGATGTCTTCGCTGAATAGTGTGCGTGGTCCCGGGGGTCTGTAGATGAGGGTGCCTCGGAGGGTGGTCTTGGGGTCAGTGTGTATCTGGAAGTGTAGGTGTTCGGCGGCGGTGAAGGTCTCGTCGGAGTTAGTCGAGATGCGGATGGTGTTCTTGTGTACGATGGCGATGCCTCCTCCCGTCTGGTTGTCGCGGTCCCTCCGGGTGATCTTGTATCCGTCCGGGATGGCTATGGCGATGTCGGGCGCTGAGGAGGCGTTCATCCAGGTTTCGGTGAGGAAGGCGATGTCCGGTGCTGTTGCGTCGAGCAGGTCCCAGAGTTCCACGGCGTGCCTGTGGACGGAGCGGGTGTTCAGCAGGATGCATTTCAGGTGGTTGCTGCTGGTGCTCGACTTGGCGGAGGTGGTGCACGTCCGGGGGCAGGTGAATCGGCAGGTTTGGCAGGTGAAGGGTCCGTGGGTGCGTCTCGGTGAGGCTCGGTAGCAGGCAGGGTTCCGGCCGGCATTGAGTGCGGTGAGTGTGGCGGCGTCGTAGGTCCGTCGAGTGGTGTTGCATCGGTGGGATCCAGGGGTTCTGGCGCTGGGCGCGGTCCAGTCGCGGACGGGCGCAGACGGGCTTGCCTTAGGCGCGCCTTCGGCCTGCCTTAGGCGCGGCCGCGCAGCGGCCGCCATTTATGGGGAGGTGGGAGGGAGGAGCAGCTGGGAGGCGGGAGGCAGGGGCAGCGAATGGGCAGTCAGGGGGGCGGGGACGCAGGGGACGCAGCGGCGGGAATGGCGAGAGGCAGCGGGGGCACAGAAAGGAAATGGGGGGGAAAGGCAGACAAAATCACGGGCACAATGACAATGGGGCAGCGAAGGGCACAGAAGGAAAAAGGGGAGAAAGGCAGACAAAATCACGGGCACAACGACAATGGGGCAGCGAGGGGCACAGAAGGAAAAAGGGGAGAAAGGCAGACAAAATCACGGGCACAACGACAATGGGGCAGCGAGGGGCACAGAAGGAAAAAGGGGAGAAAAGCAGACAAAATCACGGGCACAACGACAATGGGGCAGCGAGGGGCACAGAAGGAAAAAGGGGAGAAAAGCAGACAAAATCACGGGCACAACGACAATGGGGCAGCGAGGGGCACAGAAGGAAAAAGGGGAGAAAGGCAGACAAAATCACGGGCACAACGACAATGGGGCAGCGAGGGGCACAGAAGGAAAAAGGGGAGAAAGGCAGACAAAATCACGGGCACAACGACAATGGGGCAGCGAGGGGCACAGAAGGAAAAAGGGGAGAAAAGCAGACAAAATCACGGGCACAACGACAATGGGGCAGCGAGGGGCACAGAAGGAAAAAGGGGAGAAAAGCAGACAAAATCACGGGCACAACGACAATGGGGCAGCGAGGGGCACAGAAGGAAAAAGGGGAGAAAGGCAGACAAAATCACGGGCACAACGACAATGGGGCAGCGAGGGGCACAGAAGGAAAAAGGGGAGAAAGGCAGACAAAATCACGGGCACAACGACAATGGGGCAGCGAGGGGCACAGAAGGAAAAAGGGGAGAAAAGCAGACAAAATCACGGGCACAACGACAATGGGGCAGCGAGGGGCACAGAAGGAAAAAGGGGAGAAAAGCAGACAAAATCACGGGCACAACGACAATGGGGCAGCGAGGGGCACAGAAGGAAAAAGGGGAGAAAAGCAGACAAAATCACGGGCACAACGACAATGGGGCAGCGAGGGGCACAGAAGGAAAAAGGGGAGAAAGGCAGACAAAATCACGGGCACAACGACAATGGGGCAGCGAGGGGCACAGAAGGAAAAAGGGGAGAAAAGCAGACAAAATCACGGGCACAACGACAATGGGGCAGCGAGGGGCACAGAAAGGAAAATGGGGAGACAAGCAGAAAATACGGGCACCGGGGCCACAAGCGGAGGGCGATCTTACCTGCAGAAGCAGCGGGCAGACAACACAGGCGGAGCTGTGTGGTGGGGGAGCGACCTACCTGGCAAGGTCACTTTCAAGAAGGCCCAGAGTGCCATTCAAGTTCAACAGCACATTATGTCTGTTTAGCAGTGTGTACAACTAAAGTTTGTATTATATTCATCAATTCATTCAAACAAATATTTTAAAGTTGTTATCACTTATCTATCGTAATTTGTACAACCCTGTGTTTGGCTCAATGAGCAGAATGCCTTAGAAACATGTTTTTTTTTTATAAAGACATGCTCGCAAAACAGCAACATCTTATGCAGGAAAGCGGGAAAAAAATATATTATGAAACACGCTATCATGCAGCGAGCAGCTGCTTCATCATAGCCGCAAAGCGCACCACAATTAACACCGACCTTTGTAAACAGGGCTCCACGACACCAATTCAGCAGTCATGATTTAAAAACCAGGAGGAAGACAGACGTATTTCGACAAAACCCACTGACACATTAATTTCCATTGCTGCACAGAGTGTCGATCAGCCTCACTCTAACGGACTTCGAAATACAACGTTTTCCAAAACGCACGCCTCAAGCTAAGGAACCCAACAACATGCATTTTACGTAATACCTTTCGGCCGTGCCGCACCAGCACAAATTACAACGTGAACGGCGCTCTAGGTCGAATCTCGCTGTCCCATCCCTGCCAAGTGCCACGCATCAGGCGTGAGTCTAACGCATTTCAGTGTGGTGGTCCGCATCACCACACTGAAATGCATTGCCACGCATTATAGCGCCGCCTCAGCTGCTACGTGAGGCGTTGCTAAAATGCGCATGATCGCCTGAGCAAGTTGTGAGCGTGGTGGCACTTCTCCCAGCATGCAGAGGCTAAGAGGTGCACGCAGATCTGCGAGTACTGCAGTGCTACAATGTATGCAAGTGTTGTAGAGACACACCGCCCCCGGGCCGACAAACGTGGCGCCTAACTGAAACTGACGTCACGTCACAGTCAGTCAGTGCCCAACGGTTAGGTAGACGGACAGCGAGATTCGACCTAGAGCGCCGTTCACGTTGTAATTTGTGCTGGTGCGGCACGGCCGAAAGGTATTACGTAAAATGCATGTTGTTGGGTTCCTTAGCTTGAGGCGTGCGTTTTGGAAAACTTTGTATTTCGAAGTCCGTTAGAGTGAGGCTTATCGACACTCTGTACAGCAATGGAAATTAATGTGTCAGTGTGCTTTGTCGAAATACGTCTGTCTTCCTCCTGGTTTTTAAATCATGACTGCTGAATTGGTGTCGTGGAGCCCTGTTTACAAAGGTCGGTGTTAATTGTGGTGCGCTTTGCGGCTATGATGAAGCAGCTGCTCGCTGCATGATAGCGTGTTTCATAATATATTTTTTTCCCACTTTCCTGCATAAGATGTTGCTGTTTTGCGAGCATGTCTTTATAAAACAAAACATGTTTCTAAGGCATTCTGCTCATTGAGCCAAACACAGGGTTGTACAAATTACGATAGATAAGTGGTAACAACTTTAAGATATTTGTTTGAATGAATTGATGAATATAATACAAACTTTAGTTGTACACACTGCTAAACAGACATAATGTGCTGTTGAACTTGAATGGCACTCTGGGCCTTCTTGAAAGTGCATTATAGCAGGATATCCGCCACCCTCAGTCTGTGCCCCGCCCGGGCCCCCAGTAATTGTTGTTGTCGCCTGACAACACTAGAACTCTCCTTCAACACGTGCTCTGAGTCCGGGAGAGGCTGAGCAGGTGGTGTTTAGGGCAGGCCCGCCTCTCACATTAGCCGAGCAGTGCCACTATGACCAGTTCTGCATTGAGAGCTCCTCCCCTCCTGCGTCGTGACTGGGGACAGATAGACTGACTTGGCTACTGTACATCAGCTGTGTATGCAGCCGGCTAAACCAGTGAGTGTAACATAGAGACACTTCTCAAGGACATCAGCAGCTGCATTATTTTTTCCCACCTCGGAGCAGCTGTGTAGTGTTGTGGCTTTACTAGGCACTTGACTGTAATGATGCAATGCATATTCCCAAAACTACCATTCGTTTACAAGGGCACAAGGTTAGTTCCCTTAGATTTCTGGTGATTTGCAGCAGGTTTAAGATTTTCTTAGAGTTTCTTGTTGCTCAAATGGCTGTCATTTCTGATATCTATATATGTTTCCCTCATCTTTACGGCTTGATTTTGCTCGCGAAAAAGTGTCACTCATAGTGGTTGAAATGTCACTCATAATTTCACTGATTTTATGACAGTGTCACACATAGCAACCGGAAACCATGGCAGCTATGCTGTCCGTCTACCTAACCGTTGGGCACTGACTGACTGTAATGTGATGTCAGTTTCAGTGAGGCGCCACGTTTGTCGGCCCGGGGGCGGTGTCTCTCTACAACACTTGCATACATTGTAGCACTGCAGTACTCGCAGATCTGCGTGCACCTCTTAGCCTCTGCATGCTGGGAGAAGTGCCACCACGCTCACAGCTTGCTCAGGCGATCATGCGCATTTTAGCAACGCCCCACGTAGCAGCTGAGGCGGTGCTATAATGCGTGGCAATGCATTTCAGTGCAGTGATGCGGACCACCACACTGAAATGCGTTAGACTCACGCCTGATGCGTGGCACTTGGCAGGGATGCCCACCCACCAGCCCCCAAGAAGCACCTCTGCTCCCTGTGAGAGCCTTACCATGATTGAAGCTCAAGCAGACACCCGAGGAGCCCCTCCACCTCACGCCACAGCTTTTCTACCACTGACGTGATTCTCGAGTGAGTGTGACGCTACCCACCCAATGTGCTCATTACTCAGATTTGAAGTACCCAAGACCTAACTATGATGCCAGCACTTTTAAATGAACAATCATGTTAATAGTAATTAATAACAGTAGTGCTTATAGCCTACTAATAATTATACCTTTAATAAAATAATCACGGTTGTCGTGTTACTGATGCATAGTTATCTGTATGTTCTCCTTTAATGCAAAATAAACATTCTAAATCTGCGAAGAGAATCTGCTCCTTTCCATTTTCGGCGTCCACCATTGACTGCCGAGTCTTACACGCAGGCACGCTTTGTCCCATCTCGCTACCCATGCGTTCCACAATCACATTCTGGCACCAGTCTTTTTTCTTTTGCCAGCATCCGTAGTGACTGATTCTCCAGAATCTTCTCTGGGTTAATGAGCAATGCCTTAAATCTTTCAACTTCTGGAGCAACCGATCTCATGTCAGCTCAGAAAAGGAATACTGAGGTATTTTCATAAGTATGGGTGAGACAAGGGGGAAATACTGCGTTCATTGCAAAATATGATAAATATTTTCCTTCCTCCACAATTTTCTCAAGCAGACCTAAAATCGCCTTGCTTCCTCTGTTTACAAGTTGGGACATGTGCGTCCGGTCTTCTAAGGATACCCGTTTATCCCTCACTAAGGGCTGACAATGAATGTTTGACCTAATATCTGTATTCTGCAGCCAAATTAGTTGGCAGGGCAAACTCTCCGAAATGAGACTGCCTTCCTGATGTGCCAAAAGTCTGAATGTCTTTTTCCAGAGCCTACTTTCCCTTCGACCCCCCTTGTGGTGATCGCCTAGCTGCCTCAGTCATGGGGGAGGGGATGGTGAAGTAGGGGAGCTCCTTCCCTCCATGCTCCTAATTCTAGTAGGTACTCTTATCTAACAGCATATTCTTCACCTTTAGACTATCCATAGGCTCCAGACTGGATCCGGAGAATCTTGCAGCAATGCTTCTGCTTGCTGAGTAATTGCCCCGTGTGGCTCACAGTAACTTTGTACTGCCCCAGAAGTGGTATAGTGGAGATGCATACAAGCACCACCCATGAACAGAGACGTCAGTTCCTTTCTTTCTGCACCATTTTGATGTGGATTCAGAGCTCCCTTAGCAACTTTTTTGATCTTCCTAAGACTTAAAATGTACCTCTGACAGTGTGCCCCTGACAGTGTGACCCCCAAAAAGGACCAGATTCAAGCCATGTTTGGATCAAGCAAATGTCGGTCATGGACCGTGTTTCTTTGGTGTTTCGGCTTCGGTCACAACTTAAAGCCATGCAGTGGATGTGCCCTTATGCACCAGGGTGATCCAGGAGTAAAATTCTACATAACCAAACATAAGACGAGGCCGTGGTCGAAACATACATCCCACTCAAGTCGCAGGGCCTTTTGCGATCCTATTCAAGAAGTCCTGTTCCAGCTCAAAATCTTCCAGTAAGTCCAAGTTGAAGACACATATTAAGGGTAAGAAAGTTAAGCAGGAATCAACACCCTTCCGCTCCTCCAAAGGCATCAACTGAAAGATCATACCCCACAAGCATCTTCTGACTTAGATCCAGTTCCACAACTGGTCCAGGCATTCCCCAAATACCCTGGGCCGCTGTCAACCCCTCAACAAATAGCGGCCTTCAAGGAGGCCATTCTGCAGCGCTTTCAGATGCTTATGGCATGACTGAGGGCTCCAGTTGGACTTCCACTGGAAGGACCTCTTACTGGGCCTGTTCTGACCCTGGTTCACTTTTTTGATTCCTGGTTCACATTTTTGATTCCTGGGCCCATGCCCGTCTCATCCAATCCAGCACTGATGACTCCAACTTCAGATCACGTGCCTTTGTCGGCCCATTGCAGGCAGTGGTTAATTTGTAAAAAAACATAAGTGCCGGGGCTCTCGCCAGAAGGCAGCTTGCACTAGCCTATTTCTCCTGTTAGCGCTGCCTAAAACAGAACTAAATACTAATCATGGAAGTGGGAGAGGGTGTGGCGTAATGTCCAGAGCTGCTGACTTCGGAGCTGGGTCGGCTCAAGATCCTATGATTCTGGGTAAATCACTTAATCTCCCCGCAAATTAATGTGTCTTTAACTGGTACTCATTAAAAATACTGGTGTTGATTAAGTTCCAGTGGTGAGCACTGGAAACCACGGGCTCAAATTAAGCACTGATTGCAGGCCTATTTTGCGCTCTGAGATTACAGAAGTGCAACCAGACTCTAATCCTTGGCCTCTAACTTGATGCCAGCAAAATCAGAGGCTGGAGGCCTTACTCGGACCTGACTGTGATGTGGTTCAGGGTATGCAAAATGTTCTCCAAGACACTGATTATGATGGGGAGGCAGAAATACTACTTCCCCTTCATTATATCGATGATAAGCTATACTTGGATCTACAAAATGGTAACAAGCTAGATACGTCGCCAGAGACTGAGCTTGACTTGCCACCTTGGCCAACAATGGAAGAAAGTGCCTCTTTCACTTTAGTTGTGCAGAAGTGCTAGGTTTACAGTTGCTTACTGTTGAAACTAAGGCAAACTTACAGAGATCCTTCAGTCAGCTCCTACCTCATCTGAGCCACTATTAGCATGCAAATAGGACCTCACTGACACTTTTATAGCCACCTGGTCTAAGCCGTGCTTGAGCCCTGGGTCAGTTGATGGCCAGTTCTTGACAAAACAGCTTACCCTGAAAGCCTGGTGGTACAGGGGTCGACAATTAACGTCACTCTGAATACCTTTCCGACCAATCCTCTGGATAGCGTGTCAAAACATATTGATGCCTTCAGAAAGAGAACGTTTTCTTTGGCTAGTTTACCCTTCAATCAATCAATCAGGGGAATTGTAAGCGCACTACTCACCCGTGAGGGTTTCAAGGCGCTGGGCATTAACAACCTTGAACACAGTGTTGGGGCAGAAAAGCCCTCTGCATTGTAAAGACGTATACCCCTACCCTGAGTGCCCAGCTGTATGTTGTCTGGATCCCTAATGCTTTTTTGTTTCTGTCATAGGTGAACACGGATCATGCGTGTGTGCCATGGCATAGGCCTGTCTCATGGATTGCGGTCTTTTTGAACCGGCAGGGACTCCCAAAGCGCAACCCTCATAGTGGTGGAAGGCTTCTGCCTTCAACAAGAGTTAAACAGCACAAGATTCAATAGTCTTGACCAGGTCCTTCTTACCCTGAGTCATTAGAGTGAGGCCTACTGGCTCACTCACCTTTTTTTTTTTTAAAGTTTCTGCTGCTGTGTGTTTAACTCACCCTTGGCCTACATCAGGTTGTTGTAGAAGTGCGTGCAAAGTGAAAACATGTGCTGGGTGCATGTGAGCGTACAAGACATACACCACACAGAGGGTGCAGTGTGGAACACTGGGCACATGGTAAATGTGTGTGCGTTGGGAGAGGGTGTGTAAACTGACACACTGGTGCAGTACAGAGAGACTGTAGTATTGAACAGTGTGCGCAGACTGAGTGTGTGCTGCATGTGGAAATGCTGGTAGTAGCATGGTACATGGGCACAGCAATACTAGACAGTGGAGTGTGTTGTGAATGTAAGCTGAATGCAGAAATGCCTGCACGGGTTCATTGCAAGGAGGACCTTGGGTTCCATTTTGGGAAGCTTAGGCCTGCCTGATAAAAACTTGAGGCCTAGAGGAATCTCCCCAGACAGAATTGTAAATTGCTGCTTTCCTGTAAGTTAAGTGGGACAAGCACTGGGTGAGGGGGATCCAGGCTCCCCCTGTGCTTTTCAAAGGGCTCTTTGATTGAGTGACAGATCACAAGGAAAGGTCCTGGACACATCTCAGGAAGTAGATATGCCTGATAATGGAGTCATAAAGGGTAGAGCTTAGGGCCCGGGATTAACCTTTGATGCACAGATCACTGTGTCTGACATCTGGGCGTGAACTCTGGTCACTCTCATGAATCTTGTTGTTGATTAATCAGCTTCGGAATCCTGCTTGCTGTGATAAACATCTTTCAGAAGAACGGATGAAGGGGAGAGATGTCCATATCAAAGAAGTAGAACCCCAACATAAAACTTCAAAGGTCCAGACCCTAAATCACATTGTGTGTCTGGAAAAGAACTATGGGTAGGGGACAATGAGACTCCATAATTTGTCATCTGCCGATCAGCCAGCCGGGTTGCATGAAGAGGGGAAGCTCTGCGAGATATCTGCCTGTGACCAGGACTAGGGGCCTAGCCTGCTAGTCTCTCTGCTGGGTGAGGGGACATCACCCAGGGAAACCAAGATCACCAGCCCTGGAGTCTGGAGCACCAGGACCTGCCTGCTCGCCAAGACCAGTGTGCCTGTGAGGGAGAGGAGGGTGTCAGGAAGTTGCCACGACCCTGTGCGCCAGGAGGGGCGGCGGAGGAGGCAACCTGAGGCCAGCATGACCGACCCGTTAGGTTCGTTGGAGTGACCCTGTATGCCAGAAGGGGACATTCAAAGCTCTGAGGCCGGAGGTCCGGGTCGTTGCCTGTCACCCAAATTTCTGATACAACTGAGACTAGGGAGGCTTTGTATCCGAGGAGGCCTAAGGACAGAGGAGATGCCGTTGGAGTCCCGCCGGAGCAAGGACACTGCCCCCATCCCCGAGCGAGGAAGAACAAAACTTACCACATGTGGCTGGAGCCAGAGCAACTCCAATCGTCAGGACGCTGGTAAGCACAGCTCAGGAGAGAGAGCCGGTGCCTGCCAGGAGCTGCACGTGTGAACGTGTGCAGCCTGACTTTGCTGATCTGGGCCAGGACCACACTGCACCGCTGCAAGGGTTCGTGCCGCCGGAGCAGGTACGCTGAGATCTGGGCCTGCCAGGTCACGGGGGATATACCGCGTTTGGTTTTTGCAACCCTACTTGAACACTAAGTGACTACACCTTATCGACTGAGTCCAAGAGGGGGAACCCTGTGAACAGAGCCTAGTAGTTTACATACCCTGTATGTTGCCGCATGTAAGTGGGGAATAACAACACACCCATTACATGGGATCTTAGTAGCCCGAGGGGTGACCTGACAACTACTAGGATGCCTACCTCAATGGGGTGGGGGGGGTGGTGTTATTGCTTATGGAGTGTCATTTACCTTTACATGTGTAGAATTCGAATTTAAAAAGTTATTTTATACAAAATAAGTATTTGACTGGACATTGATTTATTGTGTACGCTGTGTGCACATTGAATTATGAGTCGTGTTCACTGATCTGTATATAGACTTCCCTCCGAGGGAGCCTTGACTGCTCGTGCTACACTACTAACTGAGAGTCTGGTGCAGAAAGAGATACTTGACCCAGTTGAGCCGGATCCATAGGATGGTGGGTCCCAGGACATCTGGAGTTAAAGGCCTCAACCACCTCTGTCTGGCCCAGTAACCCCTGCGTGCCCCTTGGCCCTCTAAACAGGGTTCTAATACACAGTGGGCCTTCTAGGCAGGTGCATCCATGCTTTATGGGACATGTCCAGTGAGATCTTGCCAACTGTCTAGGAAAACCTCAGAGCTTCGCTGGCTCAATCAATACATGATGGCTAGGACGCGGCAAAGTATGTCTTAAGTGTTGGCTTTGACACTATAGACTGTGTTGGCAGAGCTACTGGAACCAGTTTAATGCGTAGAAGGCTTGCCTGAATGAGACTAACTGGGTTTTCAAGAGATTTTTAAATGTCTTTGATGGACAGGCTCTTTGATGGTTTTACATTGTTTGGAGAACAGGCTGATTCGGTGCCCCAACGATTTAAAGACATTTGAGCCACAGCATGATGATTGGAACTATTGTCTCCCACCAAGCAGCTATTCCGAGGGCTAGCTTACAGACGATGTCAGTCCTTTGAATCTGTGAAGAGAAGACCCATTTATTTAGGGGAAGAGATTGTGTAGGTGGCCAACGCTGATCACTCCAGCACGGACAATTCTCCTCTAACCTCCCCTGCTGCAGCAGCTGCCAAGCTGCTTTAACTTGCCCTCCTGCCATTTTTAGTCGGCAGGAGGCATGCTACTACATTTCCTTCCCAGCTGGAGGTCAGATGGGTCTTGCAAATTATTCAAAAGGACATCTCCCTGCCATTTATTTCCTCCCTGCCACATTCCCCCCCATCAGAACGACTGTCAGCAGATCATTCTGCAATCTTGCTGCAAGAAAACCATCTGCTGCCCATCGGGCCATTGAGTGGGTGCCGGATTTGGAGAAAGGGAGAGAGGTGCTGGCCGTGCTACTTCCTCATACTGAAAAAATAGAGAGGCCTTAGGCATATACTAGAGCTTTGCCTACTGAATTCTTTTTTGTGGAAATACAAACTCCGAATTCTCACCATGTCTCAGATTCTTTTTACTCTGGACTCAGGAGACTAGATGGCGTTCCTGAAGTTCCAGATCACATTTTTATATACCCATCTTGCATCCCACCAGGGTTATTTTGCAGTTCACAGTGGAGTCAGAACACATGCTCCCCATCAGGCTTACATCAGCCCCTTGGGTGTTAATGAAAGTGATGGCAGTGTTTGAGGCCCACCATCATAGGTCGATGAAATGTGTTCCAGTACCTCTCTGACTGGCTATTCAAAGCATGGTTGCAGTAGTCATTTGTAGACCACCTCTGGACAATGGACAAACTCCAAATACCTTTGGGGTTTCCAGTCAGTGATCTGAAGTCCCACTAGAGGCTAAAGCAGAGGATTCTCTTTGTTGTTGCTGTGTCATTCAAGGCCTTTCCACCACTGCAGGAAGTCCATGACATTTAGGGTATAATCCAAATGTTTCAAGCTCAATCTTTGGTCTCAGTGTGGACAGTTATGAGGCTTCTTGGACTCCTAGTCTCTTACATCCTCCTCCTCCTCCTGAACGCCAGATGGCATATGTGGGCTCTGCATTAGGACCTCAGATTTACGTGTGCCTAGCATTGTGGCTTCCTCTCTAACTCCATCCAGGTCTCACAGTATATAGCTCATAAACTTGTGTGGCGTCCGATGAGCACCAATCCTGACCTGTGGCCAGCCACTCTCAATTTTCCACCCAGACTTCACGGCTGTGGCAGATGCATCACTGTATCTATAGTATCTGGTGGTGAGACGACTACATATCGGTCTTCTGTAGCTTAGGATTATCCATCTGGCGCTGAAAGCCTTCCTGCCATCCAGTAGGGAAAGGATGCAGTTGGTCCACACGGCTGTGATGTAGTACTACACCAAGCAGGGTGGAGTGGAGTACTGGATCCTAGGCCAAAGTAATGTACATCTCTGGAGCTGGCTGGACCAGCAGAACATCTTTCTGGTAGCAAACCATCTAGCAGAATCTCTAAATGTCAGAGCAGACGAGCTGAGCAGGCACTGACTGGCAGATCACAAGAGGCATCTACATCCCAAGGTGGCATGGGACATCTTCGATCAATGGGGCATGCCCTGATTAGATCTGTTCACCATCGTCGAGAGCATGCAGTGTCAAAACTACTGCACACTTTAGTTTCCTCCAAGAATGTCACACATGCCGGCTGCAATGTGAAAAGGGTCTCCTGTGTGCATTTCTGCTACTATCTTGAACTATGAGGGAAGTGAGGACAGACCAGGTTCAAGTCATCTCAATAGCCACTGGACTGCGCCAGGAGACAATGTCACCCAGAGTTCATGAGCATGAGATTTTGCCCCCGATCCAGCTAGCACTTCAGGAGGACCCGTTTCTCGGAACAATGAGGATCTGGCACCTAGGTCTCTGCACCTTCCACCTCCATTAATGGAGATTGAGTGGTGGCAATTAAATGTGTTAAATCTGTTGGCCGCAGTAGTCGATGTCATCCTTGCAGCCTGAAGCTCTTAAACAAAGTCTGTCTATGTTGGGAGAAAATCATTGGTTCATTGGTATGGAGCTCGTCGAACCACCCCTCTCGAGGCCACATTTTCAGAGGTATTATTCTTTATCATTCGTCCAGCAAGGCCCTGCAGGGGTGTGGCATCCATTAATTCTTTCATGCATTATTCAGTCTTTCACCATTCATTCTGTCCTTCCATCTGTGTGCCCATCCACATTCAAACCTACTCAACTATTTCCAAACCTATCCATCATCTATCCTTCCATCCACCCTTTCACTCATTCATCCATCATCCATCCATCCTTTCACCTATCCATCCATTTACTCATCCTTCCAACCATTTACCCTCTCACCCATTCAGCCATCCTTTCACTTATTCATCCATCCATCGATTCACCCAGTCACTCATCTGTCAATTTGTCCATCCATTAACCATTTCACTCATCCGTCCATCCTTTCTTCCATTTCACTCATCCGTCCATCCTGTCTTCCAGCTCTTCACCCTCCCTTTCACTAATCTGTGCATTCTTTAACTCATCCATCCTTACATTCTTTTTTTTACTCATCCATACACCCATTCGCCCATCCATCCTGTCAATCATCCATCCATACTTTAACTCATCCGTCCATCCTCCCTTTCTCTCTTCATCCACCTTTGATACCAAATATGTGTTGCGCGCCTGACAAGGAGGCGGTATCTGAAATCTCCCCTGCAGCCGAGGGTCAGTTGCCTTCCAGAACTGAGATACATTGGTGCATGATGGACGAATCCCCGACACAAAGTCTGCACAACCTTTTGCAGTCACGCACCTTATTGAAGAGTATCTCAGAACACTAGGAAAAAAAATTTGACCAATCAGAAATCAGAGGAGGCTTTCAGGAGAGTCTGTCCTGCTTCTCTCCAGTGGTTTCCAGCGCTGTACCTTCTCACCTCAGTGGTGATGTCAGGCGGGAGTTCTCTCTCTTCCTCACTAATGGCTTTTTCATGTTGTCTCGGGCCAACTATGTAGAGGTGCAAAGTCTTTATATTCTAAGCCGAGCCACCTGGGCTTTTAGAGATGCGAGCCCAAGAGTGGCTGTGAGCCCCTCTCACAAGTGGACTGCAGGTGCCGTCCACCTTATCGACTGCGACATCCATCGTCTTTTGAACGGTCTTACCGTTGTGCTGTAGGTTTGTGTGTGTGTGTGCGTGTGTGTGTGTGTTTTGACGTCGCAGGAGTCTTCTCCTTTTGAGGTGCAGTGCCCCAACCCATATTGGCTCCTTTGAAGGACGCATCCCAGGTCAGAGTGCTTCCTTTCGCACCGTTTCTGCTTCCTTCCCAGTGGTGCTGGCCTTTGGCGCCAAGGCAACTCCCCCGCTGTACTCCCTGTTTGCTTGGTATAGGTGTGATTTTCCATTTCCCACCTTTCTCCTGCTGCTCCTTGGAGCCTCAGCGGTGCTCACCTTCGCGTGTGTTTAGCTGTTCATTTGCACTGTCTTACCTCCAGACCTCCATAGCACCAAGTGACGTCTTTCACGGTCTGCTTAGCGATCCCCTCCCTCTGGTTTTTGTCTAGGCTAGTCAAGCTGCGCATATGAACCAGTTTGAAAAGGGTCTCTTCGGTAACTCCACAGTCAGATAACTATTTGAGTTAGTCTTGCAAACTTTTATTTACCTCTCCCCTTTCATGTGTCTTTACTCTCTGCAGTTGTCATTGCCCTGTTTCTATCCTTGGTTCTGTACTGTTCTATTTCTATGTGTTTCCTTTTGCCGATTACAAAGATAATACATAGGACAAGAAAGATCACACAAATTAGTCAAGTGGGAAGTAGGCATTAGAGATCCCAGACCCCTGTTTCTGCAGAAAGACACATCAGCAGTATCCCATCCATACCCCACTATCCACCTCACTGTTCGCCTCATGGTATTGAAGGTTCTGCATACATGACGTTGAGTTACACTTATGCACAGATACTTCTCAAGTGTACATACCTCTGAGTGGGTCTCCCTGTGAAGAAAGTAAAGCTTAAAGTAGACAAGGAACAAGCCGATCACTGGATGGATTTTATATGTTTTCTTTCTCACTTCGACAAAACAATACATCTTCAAGATGAGTAAATTAGAGGTGGGTGGAATGTTTCGTTCCACCAGTGGAATTGGTGAAATTTCGCAACTGTGTGTTACTCTTGTAACATAGAGTTCCAGCCAAATTCCGCCAATCGCCATGTGGCAGAATTTTTTCCTGTGAGCCTCCAGAAATGCGAGTGGAAGCGAGATTTGGGGTCCCCAGCACCATTTTCTAGCACGGGCGGTCAAGGTCAAAGGGCTGCTTCTTGAGTAGATTTGCTGTTTGAGTACATTTTCTACTTGAGCGACAGCAAAATCAACTCGAAAGGCCGTGCACTATTTTGTGCACCGCATGGTGCCATTCGCAGTGATTTTTTTACCGTTGCTCGCTCTACTGGCGCTAAATTGCAGCGCGAGCCTGTTGGCGGAACTTTGCAGAGTTTTTATGTAACTCCACGGAATTCCATTGCAGTCACGGCCGGCATGACTCGCGCAGGTGGGGTCGCGCGGGGGGGGGAGAGTTAATTTGATTAAAACAAAATTAAAACTTACCTTTGCCTCCGGTCCTGCGTCGCGTCTCTTCTCTCCGCTCACAGGAAGCAGAAGCAGGCAGCCTCCCTCTCCTCCCCTTAGCCAATCACAATGCTGCAATGGCAGTGTTGTGATTGGCTCGGACGCCGACCGCACAGGCGTCTAGGGGAAGCCATTTCTCCATGTAGCTGCAATGAAAACGGGAGAGTGTGCATGACTGGTTTGGCCGGCCCTGGGGCCGACCAAACAGTCAGTGCCCACAACATTGGGCTAGCCACACCTCCCCACCCACCCGCCCCCAACCAAACCCTTCTTCTGCTTTCTCGCACTGCGAGAAGCAGAAACATAAAATGGTATTTATACCATTTTATGTTTCTGCTTCTCGCACTGCGAGAAAGCAGTGGGGCGACTCTCCTCCGCTCACGTGAAGGAGCCGCCCCTGTTCCATTGAGTGAAAATCCACAAGTTCTGCCCACCCCTAGTGTAAATCAGTGAGATAGTTCAGGGAGTTCAGTTCTCACTGCTGTAGTCTCTGTGTGTTTGTGTCCCTTTGATATAACTGTGCGGCTAGAGGGATGAAGGAGGCTACTTACAGGTGTGCTTACTACAGGTCTAAGCCCCTCCACCTTTACTTGGGTAAATATCTCTTCCTGTGCCTCACATTTTCAAAATGAGATTGGCTGATTAAGCCACCTTATAGTCCTTCCAACCCAACAAGTCATTGATGCTTTTCACTGATCAATATGTTAAGGCATTTATTTATTTTTTAAAGTGCACTAGGTTGATTTCAAACCAATATATGTAAGTGGTACGCGGGAACGAAGTGGAGTCTTTTAAAATGGTGCAGGTACAAAACTGTCCTTACCTGAAACACTGATGTGTTTAATCTCCCAGTTATTCACAAGATTAACTCGCCGGGGATGAGCTGAGTGTCTGAAGCATGGGGTGTATGTATGTTTCAGGCATTGCTTTAGTCAGGGTTAATGGGGAACAGCAGTTATTGACACGTTTACAAGTGTCCAGCAGTAATGGGGAATCGGTCCCTGGCCAGCTGGGTAACTGTAAGCTGGAAACCAGCGGGGGTGATGTGGGAGGTGGCAGTGGAGAGAGACGGGAAATTATGAACTGTCACTCGGGCGTGTGGTTGCTTTGAGGATGGCAGTGGGGACTGGTACTGAGAGTAGTGGAGTGAATGGAGTCTGAAATAGAGAATATGGAAATGGGGGCTGGTGCTAGGAGAATTGACATGCATTGAGGATGGCAACCGAGACAAGTATTAAGAATAGTAGGGTAAATTTGGAATAGGAACAGATACTTGCCGATGTGGGGTAAATTGAGGGTGGGATTGGGGGACATGTACTGGGAAATGTGGGGTAAGTTGAGGTTTGCAATAGGAGCAGGTACTTGGGGTTGTGGGGTAAATTGTGACTGGGAACAGGGGCTGGCACCTGTAGATGTCTAGTAAATTCAGAGTGAGAGTGGAGCAGAGGTACCGGGAAATGTGGAGTAATTTGAGGGTAGGTGTGGGGCTCACATACTTTGAGATATCTTTACACCTTCTTCTCCCGCTGCTTTTCACTGACTCGCCATTTTTAGAACGAGGTATCATCTTGGGAGTAAAAAATGACCAGGACGCTGTAGGCTTCCGCGAGCAGCTTTACTTTACACAACGCTCCATCGATGATGTGACGCCACAGGTCCGCACTGCTAAGTGACTTCAGTGGAGCAATCACACTGAACACTGCGCACCATGCCATCAAACACTTCTGATACACAACTTCACAAACACATCGGAAAGTTGGTAAGCCAGGATACAACACTCCTCTGTCTCCTCATGCCAGGCACCTCAGATCTACACAAAAGGGCCCTGGAAGAAAGCATGCCACAATCACAGGGAAACTGACCACATAGGACACCACACACATCCCTCCTTTCATACTTACACACCAGATCCTCATGCAAGCTTCCAGCACTTACTCCTCAAGACACTCCATGCAGTAACATACTCCAGCCCTAGACACAATGAAGACGAGTCCTCTAGACTGAAGCAAAAATGATAACTCAAATGTACGTGACCCACCTTTACTCAGTCTGTCAGGCGGGAACAGCATACATCAGGGCACTCTGCAGCCACACCCTGACAAAACAGGTCATCTTGTGATCAGGGAAAGCACTACAGTATACATATGGGACAAACCACAGCCACACCCTCATAGCTCGGGCATTCTATAACCAAAGGGAACACGCTGGGCACACTGCAGCCCAAACCTACTATGTCTCGCATGCGAGCCACTGCACAACCATACCCTCTCTTCATGCATATTATCCTTCAATAAGCTAAGAACCAACTTAAATAATAGTTCCTGTCCCACAATAATGGCTCCAGTGGCTTTTATCAGGGGAATTGAACCTCAATAATGCTCAGTACTTAGCTCTCGTTTAACGTGAAAGCATAGAGCCCATGGTTTTCTGGGAACATTGAGCCTTCAAGAATCAGTATACCAGAAGTTCCGGAAAATCAAACATACACTAATTGCAACTGACACCCACTGCAACACGTATGTCTCCTACCCACCAACAACAAGAACACGAACTTCGTCTCTGTGGTAGTTCACCTGTAAGCAAGCCCGGAGTCTAAAGAGTGTTTTTTTCACATTCACTTTATTAATCCACAAAGGAAATTGGCAGCACCTCTGCATCCGAATCATTCACCCAATTTGATTAATAGATTATCTCCAATAAACTCAGTGGCAACCTTCAACAAGGACTTTGTCTATGGTATAGAAAGTTAGGGCAATCAGTAAACATCTGCCTCCTTCCACGACCTTGTTCCTCCCCTTCCGCCCCAAAGGACCTCCTTCTTCACATCCTTCCAAGAATCAACTACACTATCCTGTAGAAGAGAAAAGAAGACCTACAGGGCTATGTCTGCCTCCTTCTTCAACTATACCTGGTCTAACTGGGTGACCCAGTCCCCGTGTTAGCCCCCTCACCTTCTCCCTGTTCTCTCTTTGGGCTATAGTGAGAAAACCTTTCTTTGGACCATTCCCGTATTGAAGGCCTGTTAAGGCCAGGGCATGTGAAGCTCCTTAAACTAAATTTCTGGGGTGAACCCCATACTTTTTTTTTTCAGAGACTGTTCCCCCACAATGACACGCCCCTCTTGTAAGTACTATGGATTCATAAGATGGTGAGGGTCGGTCATGTGGCAATATTAAGCCTAAAGCGACCCTCATTCCATGAGAAATCCACACAGACAGGGACAGTAGCCATCCATCACTTTGCAGGGTGCACAGTTTTGTCATCATGACCCAGGGTGGGAAAATACCCACAAGCTCAGTGAGAAAAGCCATCTGACACACTCCCTGTTATGCCGTGTCACGAGTGTGGCCTAGAGTGGTGAACGTTTGTAAATTGAGTTGGTTGACTAACCCTATGACTTTGGGCTAAACACCAGAGGGCTGCTATGATGTTTCCATCGCCAAGAGATCACGTCTCCTCCAGCCTAAAATATCCTATTCCACCTCAAAGAGTGGAATAGCATTTCTCAAAATCATACCACTGTCTTTGTAAATCTCTTCTCCTTTCTTAAGACTTCTGTGAACTCCAGAATTTGTTCTCCTTCCTGAAGACTTCTTGCACACCAGAGACTTGGGAGATATGACACCACTTCCTCATATTAGGTGAACACAGTACTTCAACTTAAGAACAGAGAAGGCATTACTTCACAATTGAAAATATTTACGAATACACTTTTTATTGTCATGCCACAACTTCAGAACCTCTTAGTTTATGCATTGGAAACAACACTGTCCAGCAGCCTCATTATCCCCTTCTTCTAACATAATATAATGCCTGTTTGACAGCACAAGTTCACATCTTAGGGCGGCTTGTTGCTGAATATATATGTGTATTGGTAAACAGCTCAGTGGCATTTATTGTATGGACCTTGGTAGGATGGAAGGTTGAGTAGACTCGCTGGGATTTGACCCTGTGACCCTGAGGCCAAACACAGATTCCTAGAGTGCATCCATTAGTCCACTGAGCAACCGGGCCCTTCCTCTTGGACTCAGACACATTTCAGCTTCTTTGACAGGTGGTATCTGCTCAGTGTTTGCAAATAGTTTATTTTTCTTTGAACAAAGACTGGATGCTTCAGACAAACCCCCTTCCGGAGTAGAAATTTGTAGCTCAGTCACAGTCCCAAGTCAGCACTGAGCCAGCAACACTCATATGGCCAGGTATCGCTGATGTCCCTTGGGTGAAATGATCCCCAGACACTCCCACTCAAACAAACCCATGTCACCAACAAGAAACCAAAACAAGTTCTTTCTTTGGGTTAGAGGTCTTACAACCCCCGGTCATATTTAGTCACATACATACACAAAGACACATTTTACTTTATGCACAGTTACCCGTAATTGTGCATTTTCGTGTACAGGGATTAATACCAAGCCTTAACAGAGATGTTAATACATGGTATTTACCTAACCATAGCTAAACACTTTTCCTGTGCATCCTGCAAAATACTTTTGCGAGTTAGATCATGACTGGTTGCAATGTCCCTTCTTCACACCCTTTGTCCAACAAAAATAGACATGGGTGGATCCCTCCTATGGGGAGGACCCCATCCACCAACCTCCCCTACCAGGATATTCCTGTGCAGGGGGCCAGTCTGCCCGCAAGTATACCTACCACAGGCACCTCCCACCCTCATAACCCTACCAGGATACACCTGTGCAAGGGACCCGTCTGCCCAGTAGGAAACCTCCATCGTGGCACCCCGCTACACACTTCACCCTACCGGGATACTCCTGTGCAAAGGGTCCGTCTGCTCACTAGGATACCTCCTGTGGGCACCCCCTACACCCATCATTTATCCCCCTCAAGGGCCTCTGTTCGCTTGTGCCCAGTGCGCATGCGTGGGTGGGTGGCAGGTAAGGACCGCATGCCAACGACCACCGCCAACCCCCTGCGCCCTTAACACGTCTTCTATACTTGCTGCCAGCACCCCTTGGAGGGTCCTGTGACGCTGGTATTCTTTTTGGTGTAAAAAGGATGCCTTGCATGGACCCAAACTGTCCCACCAATCATGACCTCACCCGCCAACATAAATACTACATTACAGACATGACCTGTAAGAGAGAACAAAAGAGGTTAGACACGATAACAGATATTACCAATGATCACTATGCACTCTAGTGAAATTGCACCGAACAAAACAATGCATTATCACAATCAGCACATTATGCCACAAACCCCACCCCCAGCTCTCCCTACTCCAGCGCTGCTTGCTGTGGGGATTTTATGTGAGAAAAAGAAAGTTGAAGGAGATGTGATGGGGCTCCAAGCCTCCTGGCGATGTTCATTCTATCCAAGACAACTAACGGGGAAAAATATACCCGTTCTCTGCTTTGCGTCGCTTTTTATAGGCGGGACTGCTGCATCGTTGGGAACAACCCCAGAAGCACTTTAGTGCCTCCGGGGTCGTGCCCCAGCTAGCCAAACACGCCCGCTCCTCCCCAAAAGATCACGGGGCACTGCGCTGCAACCCCAGTTCGGGCACGGCTCGCAGTCATATGTGCGGCTCCCCCGTGTTGGAGGAGCCTTTGTCACACAGAACACTCCACACCATAATGATTCTTTTTGGCCATGGAAATCCACGTACAGACCAGAGAAGGGACCAATCAAGATACAAACTTTGAAACAGCATTCATTTAATGCACCGAGACCCCTATACAGAACAGGGAAGGAACAAATGAGGTTACACACTTTAGAATATCATTCACTTCAGGCACCAAGAGCCACGTAAGACCGAGAAAGCAACACATCAGGATACAACACTTTTCATCATATACCATCCACTTATTCCATTCCTCTGACTCAGGCCCCTGCTTCCACCCCTTTCTCTTTTGCTATCCCGCTACTACCCCCATCTCTCTGAAGTGGCCAATGCACCAGCTTCTCTGTGATGGAACATATGACAAGGTTTATGGATGGTTTCCTTTAATTCAGTTACTTTTGAACTACTTATGCCATGATGTCCTCCCTGCCCGTCTCTCTCCCTCAACTGACATAACTGCCACTCAGATACTTTGAACCCATTCTTGCATTTCGAAGGAGAAGAGATGTATAATGCAGTCTTTGGCCAAATCTTTGCTCCTGGTCCTAATTGTATAGTTGTATACACCAAAAGGAGTAGGGAGAGAATCGCGGTGTGGTGCCGTCACTCACACTAGTGTGTAACATGCTTCATCATAGGGCTGCTTACAATACACCCCGGCGCAGCCAACGTCTGGGGTGGAGCAATAGGGTGGGGGAAGACAAACACAACACAAAAGAGAGAAAAATAATGCTTTAAATAGTGACTGGGAACGCCGGTAGTGAAAGTGCAGTGTGGTGTGGGTTTAAAACTAGCTCGAAGGTATCCCTATACCTATACTTTATTCCTAGATCCCCCGGCCAGGATTAAAAACGTGAAGGATGGTGGTGCTGGGGAGATATAATGTGCTCCTTACACCCCTCCTTACTGCCAGAAAGTCGACATGTTTCGGCCGTGTGTCTGTGCCCAAAGATAAGGGTCACGCCGGCCTTCTTCAGGACTCTGCCGGTCCCAGTGTCTTAGTGTAGTGCTCTGACCTCCAATCGAGGTTCACGGAGGACTGCACCCCTAATCCTTACGCAAAGGTATTTCCTCTGAAAAATATGTGGATTTACTGTAAGGAGAAAAGGGGGGGAGGGAGACATAGGAGATAGGGAAATTAGAAAAAATTATACCCCTCGTGCCTCTCTATTCTATGAGTTTACATCTATGCGGGCACACTCATAAGCATAATTATTGCTATTGCCAAATACACCACAGTCCAGGGTGCATCACCCTACAACCAGGGTGCGTATTCCTCGTAGTCAGGTAATTTATTCCCAGCTACCCTTTTAGAACCTTAGCCCTCATGGTAGGTCTGCAGTTCAGCGCCACATTCATACTCTAAAAGCACATAACCCACAGCCAGATAAAAAAGATAAAAAACGCGCGGGGGCTCGGATAGTTGCCAACTCACCGAGTTTACCCCAATGTCATGTTTGAACTGGCGGTCGGCAAGGAGAGACCCCCTGTTGTCACACTTTGCGGGAAAACACCATCGTAGGGAGGGAAGACATCATAACGGTTATTATTTACAGCGTTTTATTACATGGTTGCGGTGTGGATGATGCATACCACTTACGTGATCCAAAGTATTATATTAGCTGTCCCGTACTCATCGTGCAAGCTAAAGTCTATACAATTCACTGTCGAAGCTCCAAGTGAGGAAAAAATAAATTGCCCTCCAGTGGCATAACAACCTTGTGAGGTGGATTTACCCATGCGTAGCGTAGTTTATCACTGGGATACCGCTAATAAATAAATCCGTTAAAGGGAAAATCCTCCGTACCTGAGGTGATACCATGCGGAGATGGCCAAAATTTAACCGAAGGTACGTGCCCCCTCTACGTGCCCCTCTGATTCTCTCCTTGTCACTCATTAGAAGTTGCGGTTACGAGATCCTTACGGGGGGAATCAAGTATCCCCACTGTGAAAGAGAACCGGTGAGAGATGCCAAAGTGCAGTAGGATTCAAGTACACCCCTCATCCCCCTCTCCTTACTACTCCAAGGGTGGTGCTCCTCCAGATGCCTGCTCCTCCGTCACCGCCGTGTAGGTATGCGGATTGAACGCCACTCCATACTGCTTTTGATGACACGGCGCTCACCCACGTCCGGAACTAGTTCCGGTCACGTGGGTGACGTGACGACGTCATACGGGCGTCTTAGCAACCAAACTTAGTAGCGGTCCCGTTCCTAAGGTGCATGGCGGTACGTTGCCATGGGGACCCCGTAGCCGTGTTGAAAGCCTAACATTCAGCGGGGAACTGCGTGTACGTAGCAGAATAGTCACGTGGGACCATATTACTCGTCCCATCCATAACCACTTACATGTGACCCTATTGCATGCGTCCCTGTAACACTAAAACACTCATGCCAGAGTGGTTTGCTACGTAGATTGATGGAACTTCTCCTTAACAACCAAGGAACCTCGACTCTAATGTCCTCTTCTGTAACTTGTATTGGGCAAGTGTAAAGGGAATATAAGTAGGAGTACGTTTTGTTACCCAAGGGAGTGTGTCATACCCTTGATTCATTTATCTCTGCACATAACTCGCTTGTAGTGGGGATCCTTCATTTCTGCATATACTACTCAAGGCCCCCCACGAAACAAGGAAAAGTGCAAACTTCCCCCCTCCAAC
This sequence comes from Calotriton arnoldi, assembly GCA_963921515.1. Lineage (NCBI taxonomy): Eukaryota > Metazoa > Chordata > Amphibia > Caudata > Salamandridae > Calotriton > Calotriton arnoldi. The sequence continues at coordinate 1,058,361 of CAWUFW010001796.1, read as the reverse complement.
ATTGTACGTTATCAATACTGCCGGGGACAGAAAATTTGCACCGTATGACAGCTGTATTAATAGATCAAAATGAGGTCACATCTATCCACTCAGGGAATGCCATGGTATCTCATCATTCAGGCCAACCTCATGACTTTTTAGACGATACACCCACTTCTGCTCCCTCAACAGGAGGGCCCTTGTCCTGTCCCCAGTCCCCGGGTTCATAGTGGGTTTCTCAATTACTGTCCAAGTAAGGTCATCAGTCGTGTGGCGTCTCTCCAAGTAGTGAGCTGTGAGTTTAGTATTCGACCTTAGACACCTTATCGTGCTCCGATGCTCCATGATGCGTGTCTTGACCTTGCGGGTGGTCATTCCCACATACTGCATACCGCAAGGACACGTAATGAGATAGATTGCGAAGTCGGAGTTACAATTGGTCTGTCTTCTCTGTTCCCATGGATAAGGGAGTCCTATATCGATGGTCTTTGTGTCATTAGTCAGATGACATATGTTGCAAGATCCGCAATGTGAGTGACCTTGTACAGGTGGTAATTGACCCGATGTTGCTGTTCCTCTTTGCTGTGGTGCGGTAGGTCTCGTGTGCACTAGCAAATCTTTAAGGTTGGCGCTCCTTTTGAAGGAGAACAGAGGTTTTTCTATGTTCATCCCATTAGTATTCAGTATTCTCCAATGTCGTAGTATCACATGTTTGATGTGGTGGGAAGCCGTATTAAACGTAGTGACACACACTGGTTTATCTGTTTTCGGTCTCTCTCTTTCTTCCAGGAGGTTCTCCCTATTGGCATTGGTTGCGCTTTTTTTGGCTCTCGTGATGGTGCGTTCCGGATACCCTCTCTGGGTGAGTTTCTTGGAGAGGAATGTCGCTTCTTTCTTTGAAAGTCGATTTCTCTGTGCAATTCCTTCTAAATCGGAAGAATTGACCCACAGGCAGATTTTCCCTTAAAGATTTAGGGTGGAAACTGTCATAGGATAAGAGGGCGTTTTTGTCCGTGGGTTTGTGATAAACCCTGGTATGGAGTTTTACCTCCCTTAGGTTCGATCATTAGATCCAAGAAGGGGAGCCCTGTTTTTGTTACAGTGGATGTGAAGTGAAGCAGGGGGTTCTGTTGGTTCAGCCAGTCCAGGAATTTATTTATTTTATTTATTTATTTATTTATTTGAGTTTTATATAGCGCTGGCTAGACCCGGAGGTATCGGAGAATGAATAAATATACAATACAGGAGTAATTTAACGAACACGAAAATCAGGATCAGAAAGACCAGGGAAAGCTGGTAATCCACAGGAAGGAGACAGCAGCGGGGAAGAAAACGAGACAAATGTCCGAAGTCCGGCTGGGTAGGTGACGGCCATAGCGGTGTGCCAGAGCCAATCTCCCCTATAACTGTCGGAGCAGCTCCACCGGGAATCGGCCATGTATGCGTTTCGGGCTCCGCCAGAATAGAGTGAGGAACAGGAGGTGATCAAAAGTCTAGAATCCAGAGACGGGAGGTAGGAGCTGGCGAGGATGGCAGGATAGGAAAAGGAATGTGGTTTGGCAGCCATAGACTGAAGAGGGGTAGAGAATAGAAGCCTGAACTACAACAGAGATAAGTCCTCAATAGGCCACCCATGGGGACATTGAAGAAATTGAGTCCGGGCGGCATTTTAGAGTCAGGCAAGTCCCAGGTAAGGAGTGATGCTTAAGGGGGGACTGCTTAACCCAGTGACTCAGCAGTTTGTCTTGTCTCTTGTACTGAGATTCTTTATTCTGTAATGCTTTCAGTCCAGTTAATACCTCGGGATCCTCCCTCACCGATGGTATTTCCCTGGCAGGCGCCATTTTGAAGTCAGGCAAGGCGTATCCCTCAAAGAAAATATTAGCAAAGTTTTTATTTTAAGGGGGATAGATTCAGGCACCCTCCGGACCTCAAACTCCCAAATTGGGTCTCCTGAGTCTTACTCCGCTCCCTCACTGCTTCTCCGCCCCTGCAGCGCATCCGCAAAGGCGTGTGGGAGTCTCACGGCACCGGCGCCGAGTCAAGCGGGCTCCTGGTGTGCTCGCCGGATGATGCTGCCTCTCGCGTTGTCAAGAATTGACTGACTGATTCTGCGTCACCCTTCCAAATCACCAGGACAATTGTATAGTTTCCTGTGGCACCCAATGGCAGAGAATTAAAATGAGTGGCATCCAGGCACAAGTCCTAAAAAAGAAGCAGGGGTACTAACCAACTTAGGCAGTATGCAAGTGATATCATGGCGCGTGACATCGCAGCATGGTACATCATGGCGCGTAACATCACACATACCAGGAAGTGGCATCACAACCCAGGACCTCACAAGAAGTGACATCAAAACGTAAGACCTCAGACATATGTTTAGTAGGTCTATCGTGAGTACATTTAAGCGCATTACAAGATTTAACAAATGAGATTTTGCATTGGGGTTGTTCCATAAAACTGATACAACTCCGATGTAAAATCTGAGCCTCAACTTATATATTTATTTTTTAAAACCTCTGTCACAAAGAAATTGGCAACAAGGAGAAACATGGCAGTAAATCTGTTCTGCTCAATTGGTTGCAAAGTCTGCATTTTAAAATATCTAATGGGGTTAAGGCACCTGCTGCAGAGATCTTTGTGTGCCCAGTAAATCCCAGGGAATAATAATGGTGATATAACTCTGGAGGTTAACACATTTGCTGGAGAGATCTGTGTTCGTTGAGTCCCAGTTTTGAATCAAAATAGCATAGAGGGTTAATGCATCTCCTGCTTAGCACATCGTGTAACATGCAGATGACAGATTTTAATTTTATCTAAATAGGCAAAAGGGTTACTGCTTTTAACACCTTTTGTTACTTGCAGTTCATAAATTGTAATTGTAAATATAGCAGAGTGAGCTATGAAGGTCATAAGACTCCTACACCTTGTAGCCCTCACTGTCTTTTGTAACACATCGTGTACATTGATTTACCACATATGATTTATTGTCAATCTATAATATGCACGTGTGATGTAAACCCTGCATTGAGATGAGCAGCGCTATAAAATAAACAAAACAAAATAGTGGTAGTTAAATTGTTATTTGTGTAAATACAGGGATAGACCAACACATCTGACATTTTTGCAATGCATGCATAACTCTTATATACAGGACCTGAACAGAGTCACAAAACCATGTCTCTCTTAAGTGCTTGTGAAGCAATAACAAGCGGTTTCCCTTTGTTTCCCCTCCATTGCATTTACCTCTAGGTGTGAGGCACTAGGTAGCTCCCAGCCAGGATACTGAATGAAAGGAAACCTGATGGCCCCTTAAGTTATGCCTTTGTTTTGGGAATTTAAACTAACAAAACCCCCTCGCCGCCTGCACGTTGGTGCTCAGAGCGAAAGCAGACAGCGTGCAGGCGCTGCTGAATGTGTCCCGATGTTGAAAATCACACCAGGACTCATTCAGCATATTTTAGTGTGGCCCAATTCTTAGCAGGGTGGGCGGAGTACACCCTGTGAAAATAGTGGGTGGGCGCCGTCTATCCGTGTGTACCCCTGACTTGTGCCCTGGATAGCATTTAAGTAATACTCAAAAGGCCACCAGAGACTCGAGGTTTCTAAGAATGAATGGGACCAGTCAGGAGGTCCATGTCATGATCAGGTGTCCTCTTGCTGCACATTGTAGAGTGTTTAAAGGACAATTCTAGACAGACTTCTGATAAAGGAATGCACTCTCTTGTGGACTCACATGGGGAGACCATTTCTTGCAGATGGCTAGGGTACTAACCACGTCTTATGTTCAAAATTAACACAGTCACTAGATCTGGTTTATGACTGAGCGTGCTTGGAAGCTTCCATCTATACAGTTACTCATCCAATTTTCCTGGCACACATGCACTCATTCATTCACTCAGTCTCATTTCTAAACGTGTTTATTCATTCATCCAGCCATTGGCTCATCCTTGAATTCACTCAATTGCTCATTAACAAAACCACACACTCAAACTTGCCAATCAATGAAGAGGCACTTTTAGTTATCTGATACACCTATTGGCATTGCTTCTAGTTTGTGTGGGTGTGAGTGTGCTTCTGGTAGTGTGTGCCTGCTGATTAATGAGGTGTGCTAGAGTAGAGTCCTCCTACTCCAGTTTGCACCCCTTCCCTAGTCTCCCATAGCAAGTCTGTGAGACTTTCGTACCATTTTTTCAACATCAGCACAATAGAATCATGCATATAGGGTGAGGTGTGTAATATTATCTGAGACCTAGTGAGAAGTGCTTTAATCTAAGAGGGTCCCACTAAGTGCACTCTTTTTGTGACTGAAGTGACCACTGTACTCTTGAGTGACTGGAAATAGTGGTAGTGGTTGCAGCAGATAATTCTAGTAGTGGATGAAGGCCTTTTTACTGTTTACCTACATAGGACGAGTGGCCTACTGGTCTCTTCTTCTTAAAGAAGGGTTGTGCAGGGTTTTGCCAGTACCTTCATCTAATCCTTTATTCTATGTGTATGTGGCATGGAGGGAACATGCATGTTTGCACTGTGTTGTGTACTAGAATGAGCATAATGTGTGTCAGACCTCTTTTGGAGGGCTACTGGGCCACAACTTTGGTGGCTGGGGATGATTTACCACTGGTGTCCTGGTGTCTGCCCTACAGTGGCTCTGCGAACTGGAACAAGCACACGCATTCCGCAGTCGAATCTTAGGGTAGTTCAGGGCGAGCAGTCAAAGGTTTCTCAGAGAGATAGTGTGGGGCGGCAGAGACACAGAACTCGGACACTCAAAAACAGAATAACTTACTGTCCAGTCCAGTATGTGTCTTAATAAAAAGAGACATGCTTTAATATCACAGCAAAATAAAATAGTACACTTGTTAATGGAGATTCAGCTACAGGATTCTACAATCACGGCGATGGGGATCTAGCCCGGTAAAACATTCCACACTTCAGCTATGGTGTCCTAACACAACTCTTATGGTTCCCACAATATCTACAGAGTCATTAGCACAGACAAAAGTTCTTAGGCAAAATCAGCCACATGTGGAACACACTGTCAGGCTATGCAAGCAACTACCACTTTTGGTAACCCATAGGTCAATATGTTCAGATCTTGAGCAAAAGAGTTAACATTGGCTATCATTATTGTCCTAATGGATAGGCTTAATGTTGCATTTGCACTCCGTCTAGTCTTCACAAGACATGAGGCGTGCAGCAATTCTCCGCGCTGCGTGTTTCATGAAGATTCTGGAGTGAACGTTAATGAAGGAACCGTTGCAAGCTAACTGGTGTCCCCTCCTGTTATCGAAACTACAATAAACCCATGCAACATTATCCTGGATGCCGGCTCGTCTTTGCAATGGCGATGAGTGGCAAGAACCAGGTAACCAGGATGAGAGTACCCTTTTGGGGACAGCAGCTTGTGCAGTGAGCAACGTCTGCCAAGGCATGGCGCTGCGGCAGGAGAAGGGAACCTCATGCCTTGCCGCAAGTACAGACTGCTTTGCCACTACAAGAGTGTTTTTTTTTTTAATTGTATTTTAACTATTCGCAGCACCCTCACCAGGAGTTGTGGAGTGCTTGAGCCCCGAAACGCGCTGCTCCTCGCAACGCCTCTGATGGTGATGTCAGGAAATGATGTGCACTCCGCTGACTGCTGCATTCTAACAAACCCTAGCTCCACCGAACAGCATGGCGGACAATGCTCCCTGGCGGCCATTTTAAGGCTTTAAGCTTAGTGCCATTATCGGCAACTTCCCCCACCCACAGTCTGAGCATGCAAGAATAAATAAATACACAAGACAACTTTTGTTCTGGGAAAAATTGCTGCAGGTTTATTCCATACAAAAGTATGCAATATGGTGGGTTATCTTACGGGCGATCCAAGGGCGGGCAGCTGTACCAACCTATGCTGCCCCCGCCGGCCTGATGAGCCAGCACACACTGTGACCGACACCCAGACTGTGCTACACCTTTGGTGATCCTCTTCCGGATCACGTGACACGTTGGTCTCTTATTACTCACGCCCTTTTCAGGGCAGAGCGTAGCAGGGCCAACCCCCGGTTGGTCAGGCCCCCAACCGCCCGAAGGCCTAACGGGGTGCTGTCGCGGTTTTCCAGGAACCTGCCCTGAGGCTCCTGGTCTTTGGCTCTGGCACCCTTACTGTGCCCGCAGAGGTACCGTTACTGTACCCGTCTGCCGCAGAGGTACCCTTACTGTACCCGTCTGCTTCCAGATCGCCCTGTAACTCCGCCACAGCTCTGGAGGCGGCCCCCGTCGCCGCCAGAGCCCACCCACCAAAACAGCTCAATTCTGACCTGCAACCTGCTTCCTAGGGCCTCGTGCCTGTCCAGTGGCAAGTGTCCATGCCCACCTGTGACAAATGCACCCCATGTTTGTCAACCTAACCTAGGCGTACGCCTGGACGGCAATGGTGACAATGGACTCCATCTTTAGCAAAGTATCCTTTAACATTAGCCTGAATCAGCTCGTGTCTGATGAAACCCAGACCCCTCTGGTCTGCGAGCTTACGCCATGAACAGTTCCCTCTTACAGGGATGTTCAATGGCCTCGTCAGACTTAGCTCCGTGCCACCTCTGCGGGGGATCATCTCCACCCATCAGAGCTTCACATTGACCCATGTAGTTGCTGAACTCACCAAACAACGCATTTCAACATGCGACCGCTCATTTCCAGGCCTCCTGCAAATCTAAGGGAAGAGATCACTCCCTACTGGTGATAGATGAACCCCATCTGTATCACAATAGCCCTTGACGTTCGCCTGGATCAGCTAGTGTCTGAAGAAACCAAAGACTCTAAAGGCCTGTGAACCTGTGCCAAGAACTATTCACCCTCCTGCGGGAAAGTTCCTCTGCCTCACATGACCTAGCCCCGTGCCAACTCTGGGCGGGACGATTTCCAACACCAAGGCTCACATTGCCCCATCTATTTGCTGATCCCACCTAGCTGCCGTCCTTCTAGCACCGTGTGTGCCTGAACCCCTGTGTCCCCCATCTATGGGACAGCAGCCCCCTTGTTAGGTAACCGCTCCCACCCCCGCCTGCCTGCTTTGGCTATTCGGGCGAGGAGGATTATGCTTAACCTCTGCAGTCCCTTTGCTTTCTAAATCATGACGCACAGGAATGTTCATAACTAGCAGTATGTGACAATGAGCAAGGGTGCCCACCTGCCCATACCATGCATCCCTTATTCCTTATGGGAATTCCGCCAGCTCAGCTCCCTCTGTGGTGAAACCCCCTAGGCATACCAGCTAAGAGAATCTGTCTGATTTAATACAGTGCGCACTGAGCGATATGGTGCCTAACATTAAGGATTGTCTAAGTCCTACCTAACCCCCATTCTAGAATATTCCCAAACAGGGGGACAGGGGCGTTCCCACTGCCCACCCTTGGGCAACCCCATAGGTGGAAAATTACCTGCTCCGCTAAATTTTAATCATTGTTGATCACTGGACGTGCCAAATGTTCTTTTGCATAGTAGCTTTTTGTGCTTGACACCTTGTTTCCCTATTTCTTGGGACCGCAGCACACTATGTTGGCTGGCAGCGTCACCACCCAGCGAGGCTACCATAGCTAACCAGGCGGGCATTTGAGCTTACTGCAGGAACTTGTCACCTACCCTAGGTTCTGGGTGCACTTACTTCCCCCGTTGACCAGACGGTTGCACAAACCCCTTTGATTGCTAAACCCTGGTGAACACCTTAATGGTATCAAAGCTGTTTTGTAACAATACATGTCTTGTGCCCACTATTGGAGACACCTCGCCCTTTCGTGCAATTACAACTTATGCAGCGCACCCCGCTTGCATAACTGCCGTCGGACCACAGATGCACAGTACCTACTGTCCATTTCCGACCCTGGCTGCTTTAAACCTGCCAAAGTAACGGAAACCAAGATTCCCAGTTCCCTGTTTAGCTGCAGTACACCTTCAGTGGGTAGGCTAGGAGATACCACAACCGCATTGGTCATGCGAACCTTAAGTACACAATTTTCGCCTGTGCGTACCTCTAAATGAGACAGGCTCCACACAGCTGTAAGGCCAGAGACACATATATGTGTTGTGCCCACTATTGGAGACAACTCACCCCTTCTTGGAGTGACAACTACACAGGTGCCTACACAAGTCACCCAACAGACAAGTTGGCCCTGACTACCTTGTGTTATGGTGCCAGGTTTGGAAAGCGCCTTGCCTACACTTGCTGCCCCCTGGAAACCACACAATGCCCGTGCTCTGGCCGCAACGCGGCGATGCCCTCGTGTCGCATTGAACCCCTGGTCAAATAAGAGTGCCACTCCAGCTACTTAAACCTACCCCTTGACCATGGGCGGAGTCTAGCTCTCCCCAAACTTTTGCTGGTATAACCCACGGGCACGCCTCCTGTTTCGTTCAATTTAGTAATTCATGGCACTGACCCACAAGGGCCTAATACTGGGCTGTGTAAATGCGGCCCAGGGTGACCTTAAACAATCGGCTTGGTGTGGATGGGTGGGTGCTAACAATACCTGGCTGAAGTGCAATCCCTTTGACAATCACTCCTGACAAAATGTGCCAATGCAGGTAGAAGCAAGAGTTATCCAGCCCACCTTACTTCCTGTCCCAGCTATCTTAGTGAAAGATGCACATTTGAACTGGTAGCGGAAACTGTTACTTACGCCTGCAAATGCTCTGCTCGGAGCAGCCCGCCAGACAATGGCTTCCATTGAAAGGCGGTGCCAACAGACCTCCAAGCACTTAAGGCGGTACCTCTGAGTAGGGCTCTAATCTAACAAATGCCCCGTGCATCGGATACCGCCTCTGGCTGTAAGCCGCTCAGTGCTACTGATGCCTTGGCGCTTCCTGACCCACAGCCAGCTCACCCTGATACAATCCGCTCGTGACTGGGACTCAACAGTGCGGCGAAAGCACGAGACATCCTAGCCTGACCTTAGCTCTTCACCAGGCTCCCACACAAGAGCCATCCACAACCTTGTGGCCTAAAACATTCACCCTGTGGGGCGGTTGCGAATGGACTGCAAACAACTCCTAGGCATTCTCTACTCATGTTGAAAATGGAGTTTCTGGTTGGCTAGGGTATGCACCTAAGCCTGGCCGAACCCACCCCTCTAGTCAGGAGAAGGGAGTGCACACTCAGGCTGACACCTGCCCACCCCCTAGGTGGCTAGGCAGACTTTGGCTTATCCCAGAGGCAGTGTAAATTTAATGTGCCAACCGCACTCCCACAGTGGCACACTACAGCAGAGACTCCATACCAGGTTATTTTAATTACCCTTCGTATCGTCCATCCAAGAGAGACTTAGTACCATCTGCCCCTATTACCCTGTGCTACCAAACCTCCTCATGACATCACAGGGATTACATAACTCACTAGGTCAATCGGGCCACCGTCCTACAGCTCAGTTAGCACAACCCTGTAGTTGCTGGTAGGAACTGTACTTAGCATAACACAGCACAGAGTAAATGTAAAATTGTACTTTCCCACCATTGGGCTGGTAACCGACGGCCAAAAAAGACAGAACCTGGCCATGAGATCCCCGTTTCCTAGAGTAAAACAATAATTATCCTGCACCATTAACAAATGTGCTACATGCACCCATGCCCTAGCCACCTGTTGCTACAGTGGGCAGCCACCCCCCTGGAGGCAGTGGTCTGTCCAGCTCTCCTTCGAATTTCTCAGCTATAGGGGCTCCAGATAATCTCGTGTGAGAAAAGTCTTTCTAACGTAGCCAACCGGCGGTTTATACGTAAGTGACTGGCCCCCAATATGGTATGACCAAACCAAGGCTGACGCAATAGGAGCATGAGGCCTTAAGCAACGGGTGTCTTTGTGTACTGGAAACATTAATTAGCCACGCAAAGAACCATGGACATCCCCTAAATGCGAGTCACCAGATCGTCAAAGAAATATTGATGGGTTTGAGACCTATGCGCCATCCAAACTACTGAATTAAAATTGGCGAGAATAGTTCTTTGAAAGAAAAGCATTGAATGACTCGCTCATCAAAGTCAAAGGACATATCAAACCGCTTTGGTCTACTTTGCTGAGAAGGATGGAGCAATGCCCATTAACGGTATTAGTGAATGAAGGCATTATTCATTCATGTACGCCAAAGTGGGGAACACTGCCCCCAAGTGGCCTTCCCACTTTGTGGCACCCTGGCAGTATAAATTGGTTTAACGCACCAATAATCAACCCCAAACTGATATACTGTTTTGCCCCACCCACGGCACCCTATTCGGTTGCCGCCAAGGCAGACACACCGCAACGCCAACTGAAAGCAGATCCGATCCGCCATTCTTGGCGTTAATCTAACGCGCATTGATAATTACATATTAATTACACAAATGTAACGTGTATGTAAATGTCAAGGTATTGAAACGCTATAAATGAGCGCCAGTTACATTACATATTCAGCACAACTATCCTAATGTGCCACCTGACCGCTTAAAGGTACTTAGTACCGCCACACAACTATTCGGGCCCGCATCACGGACCAAGGTTTACTCGCCCAGTCCTACTACCCTTATTGCCCCCTTGTAAGGGTTACCAATCTGACTGCAACAGGGAACCCACCCTTGGTACTGCATAATTATTAGTCAATAATGTGTAAAGATGCCATGACAGAGCCGTTTTCCTTGCACGGTGATGTGCACAAGCCCCCCCTCGCGTAGATCGATCCAGAGATGTTCTAGGAATTCTATGGATGAAACGACAATGCTGTTTACTCACACATTACCTCTGCATTATTCACAAGAGATACAAGTCCAATACATGTCTAATGATTCGGGCCCGCACCATGGAACATGGTTCCCCCTGTAAGGCGTGCCAAGCTGTCTGCACCAGGGAGACCCACACTTGGTGTTCTGTCCCAAACTGGACACTTTGGCTCTTGGGCATGGACAGCACTGCCCTACTTACTGCTTTTACCGTGGTTTACGCTGCCTGGCGGCGTGAGTGGGTCCTGCCAGATTCAGTGCGACTGAAAACTCGCAGAATTACTGGGGAGGAAAGAACATGCAACTATCTCTGGGGTGGCACCCAAATTAATGGTCCGTGCAGTCTGCAACTATCCTACACAGAGCACCCCCGCTCTGGTGCACGCACGCTGTCCCGTAATGCCACCTTAGCGAAGGCCCACCCCGCTGGACAAGAGGACCCCCGATAATTCCTTGCGCGGTGTATTGTGGCCACCGCACAATTGACCCCTCGCCCTACCGGTTGTCCCCACGATGAACTGACCGGAGCACCGCCGTTAAGCCCCAATGCCTCCTCCATGCATCTACAAGTGCCTAGGGACCCCGCAACATGCCGCAGCCAAAATACCCTAGCAACCAGGTCACATTTTACTGGTAGTGCCAGCCCTCCATAAACAAAACCTTGGCCATGTGCAAACAGATTTCCGATACGCACCGGCTGAAAAATGCCGCGAGGATCGACCAGACGCAGGCGACTCAAATCTTACCCCAGTATGGGGGGGGGAGACCTCCGGTGGCCATCCTTAGCGGTAAAACATTGAAAAGTTAGGCATAACTTAATTACATTTAACACATTTCCTTACACAGGCTCGCATGTGTTCGAACTACAGACCTGCGGGTCAATAAGCAAGGCGCTCTGCCTACCAAACAAAGCTGGCAAAGGACATTTATTTGTGGATACTCCCCTGCTCGAACCTGCTTCTCGAGCGCCAAAGTCCGGAGCTCTGGCCGTCACACTCATCACAAATGACGACAAAATTTGCAATTAGCCACGCGGAGCGAGAAAGGCCAGAAATGTTTTCCCTGTGTCGAGAAACAGAACCGCAAGAGCGACCAGGAAAGTGAAGGTCCCTCAATCGCCGACCCGCGGGACCCGCCTGGGCAATTACGCCAGTCCCCCAACCGCAACAACCAGAGGGGGTACACAGCATCCCCTCACACCACCCTCTTACTGTGGGAGACAAGCCCGAGGGGCGAGCCAACCACGCCGACACGCCCCTCCTCAACACAAGTCAGGAACCGGTGCAGTCCAAGTCCCCGGGCCGAGCAAGAGCTCCACTGACATGAAAGCTCCCAATCGAGGCATTGCCCGCAAGGCAACCCCCACGGGACCCATCCCCCCAGCGATGCGCACGCTAAACAAATATGGAAAGGGGGGGAGGCGCCTCCGCCGCTTCAATGCTTAGGGATACCTTCCACAGCGCAAAAAAAACCAGCCAAACCTAGGCCGCAATACCCCCGAAAGGGGTCCAGTGACGCTCACCGGCCCCTTGACGCTCCGTCCTGTACATAGTGCACGGGGGGGGGGAATGCATCGAGACCGTGCACCCCTCCGAACCTGCGCCGGATCCTTTGAGCACCTTGCCACTGTGTGGGTGGTGGGGGGGGGGGGACCGTGCCCTGCCGGCCCACGGGACCTTGCAACGTGCGTGCTGTGTATTCCCCCCCCCCCGAGGAGCCGAATGCAAACTCGAGGCTCACCATTCTTACAACATTAGCCTGCGCCTCGAGCCTCACCCGTGCCGCCTCCAAGCTCAATGCACAGCGAGGCTCTCTGCGCCACGCGACTGCCCCCCAGCGCCCCGTGGCCGCCCCAGCAATGGGAAGACCTCTCGGGCCCAAACCAAACAAAACACGCCTCCCCGCTCGGATCCAACACGGGGCTGCAGGCACGGGTGCAGCTGCAGTGTGTCCGTCCAGTCAACCCACAATGACTGCTTTCAGCACACACCCCGCCAGTGGATCAATCCAACTGAACAGCATTTCCGCCATGCCTCCCCAATTCAATGTTAGAGCAATGCTGCAGACAGACGAATCAGCCCCACCAGACTTCAGGCAGATTTCAGCAGCCAATTCATTAACCCGCTGAGCTATCTTGCCTCTAATGAAAACAATGTTCGCCGTCCTCAACCCCCAACACACCTGGTGTGTTTCTGTGTCCGCGCCGACTCGCCCCCACCACACATGCAGATCGGGGCTCCCCTACCCAAAGCGTGCCAGGAGGCAAGCAGAGGCAACCGGCGCCACCAAGAGGCAAAGAAAACCGCCCCCCCCCCAAAGGGGGGGCCCAAGACTCACCACATGTGCTCAGTCTCTCGCCCCACAAGCCGGGAAAACAGGCGGCACTCTGGTGGCCGCAGCCACCGCATTCAAATGGCCCAGGGAACCCAGGCAGCCATGGCCTGCACTCACCGCCTACTTCGCCCGACGGCGTGGCTGGCGGGGAGTGCACAATTCGAACGCCTGGGGGCAATAGACGTCTAGCCAGAAAAGATCGTGCCGCGATCAAACTGCCTGCCCGCCCTCCCCCCCGGGCGTCCTAGCTTAAAAACAGCGAGGAGGGGGGGGTGCAGCGGTGAATAGCGATTACAATGCCTGGCGGAGGCAGAGGCTTCCAGCCCCCCCCCCTACGGCCTCAGAGTTTAAAGAACGTTCCCCCAGGCTCCCGCAAGAAAGCCCCGACTCTGCCCGATCACGGTAGACACGCGGGACCAAGAGCCGACCTATAGACTGCATGCCCGGCTCACCTTCCTCACACATGCAGATCGCGGCCCCCCTTCCAGAAAGCATGCCCGAAGGCCATCTGGCAACCGTCCCCACCATGAGGCAAATAACACTGCCCCTCAAAGGGGTTGGGGGGGGGGCAGACTCACTGCATGTAATCACCGACGCCTCAGACACCACGCAATCCGAGCAGACAAAACGCATCGGCGAGACCGCAACGACGACCAGGTCAAGATGGCGTGTCTGGCGCAAAGAGGTCACCAGAGAGGTGGGGGGAGGTATAAGTACACTCCCCCGACCTCTGTTCGCCGGAAGTGACGCGCCTAGCGCGCCAAGGCGAAGGACTCCTTCCCGAGTCTAACCCTTAGCCAGTGGGCGGAGTTTGTGCCCAAATGGCACTACAGGGCCGCCCGTTGGAATGGCCCCCTGTGGGGGCCGCGGACAGCCGTATTCTTTAATGCTTGCTATAGGAAATGTGACGAACCACAGAAAACTTTCTACAATATCACGTTTTTCTCTTCTAATAATTGGCACGCTCAGATCCGCTGAGGCCAATTTACTATTTTCTGTGCTCATTCACAGTGATGAGCACACACTCTGTGTAGGTCCACAGTTTTTGGCCTCTTTATTAAACATTCTAATCCTTTTCGTCATTGTGTGTATCAAGCTTATTGGGGCAATAGAAGGGCTAATGGCACCAACATTATTTTTAAACATGCCAGGAGAGCCAAACGGCATTTGTGATGACAGGAAGGAAGGGTTCCATGCATATGTTGAAGCTGTAGGGGGCTGAAACTAGAAGCATTTTAAAGCATTTACCACCTTTACCGGATGTAGGTGATGAGGATTCAGATGGAGGTGACTATGAGATGCCAATGCAGCAATTGGATCTCAACTTTGGGGGAAACAAATGAGGTGGTGGAGCGTTATACGTTTTTGAAAGGAGCACAGTTGCTAGGAGATTCTGTTGACAAATTTGTAGCTGTGCTTAGGTTGTTAGTGTCTACATACAATTAAAAGGGATTTCTTGACGAAATGTTACGAGACCAATCTGATAGACATCTAGCCACAAATTCCTTAACTTGTGAATTCTCCCCAGACGTCAGATTGGATCCAGAAACATTTTCTAGCAGTACCTCTGCGCACCAGGGGGTGGCACCACATGACTCCGTAACGATGTCTGCTCCAAATATGACATCAGAGGAGCCATATAAGTCCCCTCCGGCGCGCTGATGTCAGTTTCTTCTTTTTCTGCGCTGCACGCGGATCCGGAGTAGTGTATCTCTGGTCGTTTTTCAGCCTGTGGTGATAATTTATTTCTTCGGAAACAGTGTGCCTTCTTCTAGGCCCTATGGGTTTAAATCCTGTGAGTCCTGTGCTCGACAGATGTCAGGTACGGATCCACATTCTATTTGTATGTGGTGCTTGGGCGAGCATCACAACGCTGAAGAATGTGACGCCTGCCAGCGGTTGAAGCTGAAGGCGCTGCGGGAGCGATGAATGAAGCTCCTGATGCTGCGGTTGTCACGGACTTCCAGTTCCTCGAGGCGTCGGTCGTCTTCCCAGTTTGCAGTTAGCCAGTCCAGAGGTCATTCGTTGAGCTTTGCTCTTCATCCCGTGGTAGATGGCAGCGGTCCCAGTCCCCGGCTACGTCTCATGGTAAGTGGCACCACAAGAAATGAAAGTCGTGGCCTTCTATGGCTCCTTCGACTCGCAATGTGGATTCCGGAGACTCCTCACATCCCGGCTCTGAAGCCTCCACTCAGACGTCGCTCCCGCGCCTCCTCGTTTTTCCTGGAGCCGGGGCGACTTGGAACCAGATGCAAGAGTATCACAATGCTCTTCATCTTGTCTTTGGACCCTCGCCTTCCTCTGTAGTGACTGCAGGCCTCAAGGAGGTCATAGGCACAGCAACTGCAACATCGCCGGCGGGTTCATCCTCAGTAGCAGTCTGAGTCTTGGACACAGTGGCGCCAGTGCACAGCCTTTTGGGACTCCCACCTGTGGCGCCGACTGACTCTGACACGACGTCGGTGATTCCTCCGGTGGATGTTTTTACGGCACCGGAGGGCTCTGAGCCAGAGTCTGTGCAAGACGCTGTTGGGGGTCTGGTGGAAGCAGCTTCCCCTCGCCCTCTTGTATCTGCTTCCCTGTTGGCACTGACTGACGCCCCTCCACGTTTGCGACACGCCGCCATTTCGGGACCTTTTTATGTAGTTTCTGGTGACGTTTTTGGAACCAATAGTTTCTGTGGGTGCTTCACAGGAGCAGTTGGTGGAAGGACAGGAGGGAGTGGTTCAGTTAGAGCAACCAGTGAGTTTGGACCCTCCTATGTTGGACAGATCGATTACTAAGTTGGGTGAAGCGAGCGGGCTAGATTCTTTTATCTCCTCCTTGCCTTGCCTCGGAGGCCAGTTCTTCCTTGATGCAAGTGTTGAAAGGAGTGGCTGATGTATTACATTTGACTCTGCCTATGATGAAGAATTCCACAGACCCTCTCATTGAGGTTCTTCATCCTGGCCAGTCGGGGATTGAACCAGTGCTCCCCTTTTGTGAGGCACTTTCTGATATTTTACTGGGAGCATGGGCTAAGCCGGAGTCAGGTACGCCTGTGGACCGTACTATTGCCCACAAGTACCGCCCTGCCCCCGAGGACCCTGCTTGCCTTATTCGTCAGCCAACTCACCACAGTTTTGTGGTCCAGGCCGCAACGGCTTCCCATCAAATGGGTAACCTTCCTCATTCCCCACTTGATAAAGAGTCCCGAAAGCAAGACTCTTGTGGAAAATGTGTCTTCTCTTCCACCAGTGCTGCATTACGCTCCACGAACACGATTTGCATCCTCGGATGTTTTTCCCATGTCTTGTGGGATTCCTTGGCGCAGCTATTGCCTTTGTTCCCAGAAGCTAATAGAGGTGAACTGAACTAGTTGATTTCGGACGGCCGCCAGGCGGCCAGGTTGCTTATCAAGTGTGGAATGGATTCCACTGATTCCATTGGTCGAGCTATGGCATCTGCTGTAGCATTGCGGCGACGCGCATGACTTCGGAATTCTGGACTTTCAGAGGCTATTCAGTCAGTTTTACTTGACATGCCTTTTGATAGGGTTCACCTATTTGGTGCCCATGCAGATGCTACCTTACGTAGGTTTCAGGACAGCCGGGGAGGGTCAGACCCTTTGCCTGCCCCTACATTCTTTTTCTCATTCCACGATCGGAAGGGGATCTCCCCCTTTCCTGTTTTTGTCCTCGTTCTTACAACACTAGTTGTTATGGGAGTTTATGTTCTCAGTCACCAAATAGGGTGTTCCTGCCTGGCAGCCCCCTCTCCCCCCCCCACATTTTTCACTCTGGTCCTCTCATGTTGGTGACTAGTTGACTTTCCTGAGACCCTGCATGGGGTCTTCCCCTGTAGATGGAGTTTTTGAATACACCTGTGTGAGAATCCTCTATTACGAGGTTAATTCACCCTTATGTGTCATCCGTCAATTGGGCTTATTGCCTTTGTTCTGTTCTATGACTGTGGTTCAGGATTCTGCTAATCCCGCCCTGTTATCCCTTGGAAACACTGTTTCTCGGTTTACGGTTTTCTCTTGGCAGCCTCTGTCTCACCCTTGTGTATCCAACAGATTAATGGTACACAGCTTTTGATATACACTCCTTTGGAGCTTTTTCCTTCTGCATCCTTCCAGGCAGAGACGTATTCTTTGATTGTTATAAATGCAACATAACCTTTCTTGAGGCAATTTCCTTATTGCCTCGGGTTAAATTCATCCCTTCGGGTATTTACTCTTCTATCGGATGTAGGATGTTTCCATCCGGTGACCTTTAGTTGCGCGCTCCAGTATTGCGTTATGCTACCTCTTCTGGTTGCCAGTTGAATCTAGCTGTCTCCATGGAGATTTTTGTTCCCACCAAGGACCTGTAGCTCAGTGGTAAGGTGTTGTGTCTCTGGTGGTACAGGCAACCCCAGGACTAGGGTTCTGATTCATCCAATGTTGGAAACATACAGCCAGGCCATCTTGAATGCACCCACTCTCGTCCAATCCGGCAGCTCAGCAGGGTCGGTCTGGTGGGTATCCGAAGGGGAGACAGCCTGGGCTTCCTGCTACTGTTCCCTTTCTATTATGTTCTGTTATCCCCTTATGCCTCATTGCCTTTGCGAGATAATTGTATGGATCTATGACCTGTATATCTATGTGCCCTTTAGGTTTCTGATGGGAATTGTTTTTTCCCTCATCCGTCTTGTGAGATTATAATTCCACCTGGATATCCGGTTTGGTAATTTACAGGACTCTATTGTTTTCTTCATCTTGACCTTCTAGGTCCTGCATGTTGTGCCTGTTTGTTGACAAGCGTTCTCTTTCATGTCTATTTCCCTTGGGGAGTGCGTGCCTGTTGGGATGTCTCCAGCAGGCGATGTTGTCTTTTCAGCCAAGTTCCCCGCTCTGTTCTTGGAGGGATTCCCCACCCCCCTTTTTTCTCTATTATGTTGCCTGTTACTCAGAGCTGGTTTCATCTCCATGTGTCTTGCTGTCTATATGGAGTGTCTTTGGGTGTTGCTGTGTCTTATTGGGCTACGACATGATTTTCCTGCATAGGTATATTGGCAGGTCAGGGCTCAAGTTTTTACATGTTTACATTATTCCCTTTTTGGCTATATGTTGGTTAACCTGACCTCTACACCCATGTGGGGCTGAGTCGTTTTAGTCTAGTATGATTACATTTATGTCTCCAGCTCTATATCTTTAGTTTCCAACAACCAACAAAAAAAGGAGGAGAGAAAAGGTATCAGGATGAGGGCTTTTCTCCACAGAAGAACTACTTATTCTTTGTTGGGTGTATTCTCCGTCTCTCTAGGACCTTTCCCTCCATGGGTTAGGGGTTCTGATGGTTCTCTTCTGTTTTTTCTTTATCAGGACAGGAACTCTCACATGCTTCTTGTAGTTCCCAAGTTTTAGTGTACCTTGGAGGTTCGTGTACTACAGTGTGGCTGTTGTCAGGTGTTTTTGGATATAATTTCATCCTACTCCCCTTCAGGTTCGGTTTTCCTTGCCTGAATTATCTGTTCCTCTTTTTTAGTCCTTGCTCTTTTCTTCCACGCTTGCAGTGGAGGAGTTAATTCATCTTGTTGTGCTTGGAGGGGTCCCTTAGCATTCTCTCTCTCTCTCTCTCTTCTTAGAATTGTGAAAATTGCAGATTGCTGGTTAAGGAGTACAATGGAGGGGGACATTGTTGTTATTGATGTGGGAAGAGACCAGGATGTACAGTGTGAAAGGAGGCATGGAGGACGAAGGAGTGAACGACACAGTGAAAGTGGTGCTGTGCATCGGTCTACCAGGGTTAGGCAGAAACCGGTTTGGCATGATGATATGTCATGGAATGAGCATTCTTTTTGGTGCAGTGTTAGGTGCAATGTAGTATCTTTTGTGCTGTGATTTGTGTTATATCTTTTTGCACTTTTACATTTCAAGTTAATTTTCTGCATATATTTGTGTACGTGCACTGTGCACTTGTATAAGGGTCACTTTTGTGGCTTATGTGTAGGAACATAGTTATCTATGTACAGTATCCCATGGATATGTTCTTAGATGCTTAGTCTTTATCATTTTCTTTCTTGTTTTGTTTCTTTACATTCTTCTTTTTGGGTTTTATGCTTTTTTTTAGCTTACTAGTTTATAATGGTTAATATGGCCAGGGAGATGTGTTGCATTTAGACCCAGTCAAGTCTTCTTCATGAGACATGCTGCTCAGAGCAGTTCTCTGCGCTGTGTGTGTCGTGAAGATTCTTGAGTGAAGTTAATGAAGGAACCGTTGCAAGCTGGCTGGAGCTCCCTCCTGTTCTTAACAAAACTACATTTGTGGAAGCCGTTTTTATAATTAATCCCCTAACCTAATTAAGCTACCTGCTTAGTTATACCAAATATCCATTTTACAGGCCTGTGGAGCGTACATAGAAAAGAATTAATTACATACTTCTGCAGTTGCTGAAAGTAAGCTGCTCTCGTAACGCAAGGCTTGCTCAAGAACCACATTCAGACAGTACATGATGCTACCTTAGCAAAAGGCCCCTGGGCACACCATATTTGGAAATGGCACAGTCTATGTGTCCTTCATTGGAACTTATGTTGCAAATCATTTCTTTAGAAATTACTGTTACTGGTACATTGCATTAGCTTGGAAAGTCCCAAAGTGTCACGAGCAGAGAGCACGTGAGTAGCAATAGCCGCCTCAGACCATGCAGGTAAGACGCAGTGCTGGCCTCTTCTGATGGGCTAGTGTTCTATACTTGTGTAACTTACTGAGGCTACTGACGGCCAGAAGCCCCCCCTTTGCTTAATTTCATAAGAAATTTTATAATCTTGTACTTTTACTGAACATGTATTGCATGAATAATGACGTTTTTCATTTGTGGTTTGCACCAATAAAAGACTTTGGAAGACTTCTTGTTATCACCAGGTTTAGTTTTGCCACTTTGCTGTATGTCTCCATGCTGCACGTACTATTGAATTGTATCTTGTCCTATAATACATTTTTTCTTTTATCATATGTGCTGACAGACTGGTATTTCTTTAGTAGGCTTCTACACAGTAAACCCATACAACGTTATCCCGGTTGCCGGCACGTCTTTTCACGTAACTGTTTTGAGTTCATGATACAGTTTTTGAGTTCAGGCCCCTTATTACCTGTTTGCTGGAATTTGGCTCAGCACGGATATCATGGTGTGCTGTTTGTGGTCTCATCATCAGCATGTTCGTCAGTATGATTTCGTCAGCAGGCTCTCCTCACAATCTTGCTGCTGCGAATAAACAGAACACTGAAGTATACAAAAAAGTGATGGATGGAATGCTTGCATTAATCTCAGCCATTAGTAATTACTCGGGCCGCATCCCTGTCCATTGTTATTTTGCACACCATGCCACCTCAGTTTGGACCCAGCCATATGCAATCCAGTCTTGACCCTGCTGCAATGGGCACAGTCACCTTGAACTACCAGGCCAGGTCTTCCCTGAAGCGGACCACAAGCAACCCATGCCCAGTTTTGCCCTTGTTAGGGGTGCTAATCCAGGTATAGCTTGGTTCCAGTGACCATGTGCACGGGTTCCACGCCTGGGCATACTCGTTCCACCTAGGGCATCACACTGAAGAATACAAAAAAGTGATGGAGGGAATCCTTGATTTAATCTCAGCCACTGATAATTATTGAAGGCAGCTTCCCTGTGCATCGTTATTTTGCACACCATGCCACCTCAATTTGGACCCAGCCGTATGCAAATCAGTCTTGACCCTGCTCCTGTGGAACAGTCTAGCCCTAACTGCCAGGCCAGGTTGGTCTTCCCTGAACCGGAACACAGTGGCTGAGATTTATTCAAGCATTTCATCCATCACTTTTTTTTGTGTATATTTCAGTGTGACACCCTGAGTGCACAGGTATGCCCAGACATGGGTCCAAGCTTTACCCGACTGATGAGCCCTAAGAAGGGCAAAACTGGTTGAGTTGCTTGTGTTCCAGTTTAGTGTTTGAGGCTCCTCCCTTCAGCTCCAGGAATGAAGGAAGAACACGTCCACTGTTTAGGGAAGCTGTATTGCCTCCTCCATCTTGAGACATGTTAAACCATGGACTATCCAAAATGGATCTCACTGGTCCCAGCAATCAGACACTCAATACAACACAACACGGAGTCTAGCTACATCCATCCCATACTCACTTAACACACACACGTGATGTCAGCACAAGTGCCATAGTGTCAGATTTAAGTGGAACCTTAAACAAGTGGGGCCACTGCTCCATCTCCACATTCTAGACATGGAAAGTAGTTCTAGCCCAATAAACAGAACACTCTTGGTGTGCCCCTCCAGATCACAGAACAGGATCTCCACCTTGGAATCACCATGGACAGGCCTACGTCTTAGTGCACACAGAAGAGTAGCTTGTCAGCAGGCTGACAGGAAGTCAGGATACCAGTTTTCCATGCGGTCTCATTCAGGGCAGGAGTACAATCTTGTTTACCATGCAAGGAACATTCCTGTCCCAACAGTATTTGTGCATATATGGCTGAAGGGATAGAAGAATCTATCTTGAATTTCCTGAGAAAAAGTTGTTTTAAAAAATGGAGGCTAGAGCGAGCATGCCAGACAAGGAAAGTAGCCCCTAGAGAACATTCCTGAAGGCCTTTGTAGTGGATCTGGCTTCTGTGAAAGTAAGGTCGGAGATAGGAGTTACTTTGAAATGTAAGGACAGTGTCTGCTCCATTCATTCCCAGAGAGGTGCAGAGACCGGTTTTGTAGATCAGTTTGTGAAGGAAGCCTAGCTCCTATTGTGCCATTTTTCTTGCAAGCTCCTGCTAGGGAACACCTAACTCCACCCTCCTGCCTGCAACATTTACAGAAATATGGGCCCAGTGTATAATTTCTCTTGTGGTCTCAAGGCCAGTGATTCACAACATTACAGGCTTTGCAACTGCAAAATGGAACCACATCATTACATTTGGATGTTGCAGCCTTTTTAGGAGTAGGGAATCCACTGTTTTGTGCCAGACCTGTTCTTGCTGGCATACGCATTATGACACAGTAATGCAGTGTTCTCTACAACAACTGGCACAGCAGCTGTTAGAACTTGCAGTGCTACAGCAGGGGTTGCTAGAGATGGTATTTTTTGGTCAAGTGAGTAACAATGTACCTCAATTGTAGAACGTGTGAGTGTGTTAACAGTTTGAGGGATCCCAGGTGTTAGACCTGTCAGCCTTAGTGTGGTCTTCCCCCCCAAACCTTTTGCCTTCCACCTCCATTTTTTACTGACCTCATTTTTGCTGGCCTTAGGATTCTGTGCACTTTACTACTGCTAACCAGTGCTAAAGTGCTTGTGCTCTCGCCTCTAAACATGGTAACATTGGCTTATACCCAATTGGCATATTTAATTTACTTGTAAATCCCTAGTAAAATGACACTACATGTGCCCAGAGCCTGTAAATTAAATGCTGCTAGTAGATCTGCAGCACTGATTGTGCCACCCACTTAAGCATCCCTTTAAACATGTATCAGGCCTGCCACTGTAGCCTGTGTGTGTGCAGTTTTAAACTACAATTTCAACCTTGCAAAATAAACCATTTGCCTTTGTAATACATTTAGGTCACCCCTAGGGTAGGCCCTGACAGCCCAGAGTTCAGGGTGCAGTGTATTTAAAAAGTGGGACATGTACTTTTAAGTTTTACCTGTCCTGGTAGTGGAAAAACTCATAAATCTTTCACTACTGCAAGGCCTACCTCTCCCATAGGATAACATTGGAATTATCTTATTAACTTTTATAAGTGTACTTCACACATGGGAATAGGTAACCAATTCATGTTTGGTGTCTCTGGAATCACAATATAAAATCCTAACATGGTGAAGTCGGATTTTTATTGTAATTCTGAAAATGCCACTTTTAGAAAGTTGGCCTTTTCCTGCCTTAGCCGTTTAGTGCCTGTAGCCTGTCTCTGGTCACATTAGTGGGTGTAGCTGACAGTTGAGCTTTGTGTATTCCTCCTAGACAGCAACACAAAATAGGGAGCTTTGTGTCTCGATGGGCCATTTCTGACAGGATGAGAGGAAGGAGCTGGGCACAGCACCACTTACACTTGAATAGGCTGTGCCATACCTCCACACAAAGGGCTACATATTCCCTGTAGTCTGGATCTAGGGCAGGGAATGCAGGATGCCTGGGGACTTCAAAGGAAAACCTCCAGAAGCTTCTTTCCAACTTCACAGGCACACTGGGTATAAATACTGGACCTCAGACATAAACTCTTCGGTACACTTCTGGCGCTGTGGATACTCTACCGGGAAGAAGGACTACTGTCCTCCAAGGGCTGCCACTCTGCTGGACTGCTGCTGTAAAAGGAACTGCTGCCCTGCTGTGTTTACCGGATGGCCTCTTGCCTGGGGAAGAAGAAGAGGACTTGCAACTTCATCTTAAACTCAGGACCCCCAGAGTGACTCCAAAGGCTAGGCTACTGACCTCCTGATCTGAGCCTCAGGGACAAAACGGGTTCCACAACCAGCTCCTGGAACCAGCTACAGTGAGTTTCTGCCCCTAAGTGGTGCTCCTCGGGTCCTGGACCCTTGGTGTGGCTCAGTGCGCTCAAGTCAAGCTTTTGGGCTTTTCATAACCGTGAATAGGCCTGTTTGCACCGAGATCACACTGCTGGCACTGGAAATAATTGTGAGCCGCCACCAGCCCATCTCGTAGCACCGCAGCATCGACCGCTTGCAAGGGACTGCCAATGCGAAGCATTAGCCTGTCCATCCTTGATGCCCGGCCTACTATTTGTGTCACGATGACAACCGCCTGCGATGCTCTCCGTGCTGATCATGACCCTCTCCAATGGAAAGGGAACTGTTGGCACAAAACCTGAGAAGGTAAAACTTCAGCAAATCTGATCTGGGACTGTATCTGACCTGTGCTCTATCGTAGTCGGCCTGAAATTTTGACTTTGACCCAGTCCATCATGACCAGATAGCCCCATTTGGTGCTTTTAGGTGCTATTTTACACCTTATTTTTTTCAATTCAAAACTACAGTTCTACTGATGGGATTTTTGTCATTTCGGTCTATTTTTATTTATTAAAGTAAGCTCTATCTTTCTAACCTGGTGTGGGATCTTTTTGTATGTTGTTTTCACTGTTGTACTGTTTGAAGTGTAGCACAAATACTTTATACGTTGCCTCTAAGTTAAGCCTTACTTCTCGGTGCCAAGCTACCAGGGGTTTGGGCACAAGTTAATTTGGGGTTTACTTGTGCCTTACCCTGACAAGGATTTGGGTAGCTGCTCGACCAGAGCTCACACCCCAGTCTAGCAGGACCCCAATTTTTCACACCCGGCGATCGAGTTACTGGGTTCCAATTGTAACAACTGGAGTCTTTTACTTCTGGTATTCTTTGGCCATCTTGCTATTAGTCCCGAACTGAGCACTCTCTACAACAGCGTAATACTTGACACTCAGGATACCAAGTCAGAGTTGCCCAAGTCTTACACGGAGAGGTGGTGTGTGACAAAAACTCAGAACTTCACATAGCATAAAATAACACTTAATGAATCCATGTCCAGCTACTGGTTTTATTCACACACAACTAAATACTAAGCACAAAATTACAAATGTACACATTGAAAGCTAAATATTTTAAGTCCCTTGAACTACAGATCTGTGTAAGAAAATCTCTAAAGTGCTAAACAAACTAAAGCTCCTTTAATGGTGTTTGTCCTGGAGTTCACAATGTAAAACTCTTCCTATTTTATGTTAGTGAGTTCTAAGTGTAAAACCCCATCCTGCTGTATTTGTCACAAGGTTAGACCATGCATTTTCCCTTCCTACTGTATCAGACACAAGGTCTACTTTACCAATGTTTCCATGAGTTGTAAGCAACAGAACTGCTTCAAAGATAGCCTAATACTACCACTGTCCAATCACATGCCTGTAAAGAAAAAGAAGACCTATAACAAAGGAGCAACACTACATCCCTTCTCTCTATACTGCTTTTTTGTCCTTACATGAGCTTGTACACAATATTTTTAATCCAGGAACCATACATCGATATTATCTGCACAATCATGCAAGCATACATCCACAATGGATACAAGATCCTTGCGCACAGTGCTGCAATCATGTAACCATACACCTGCAAAATGCAACTCCCCTACATACAGCGTCACAGCAACATCCTCTCAAGGCACAATTCCACCCACATGTGGCACATTTTTATACATTGAGGTACCCTACACCCACACAAGTAACACGTCACCCACACAGGGCACAGTTCCACACTCACAGCTAATTAGTACATACAGGGCACAAGTCGGGGGTACACGGCATCCACCCACTATTTTTACAAGGTGGACGCCGTCCGCCCTGCAAGAAGTGAACCCCACTGAAATATTCTGAACTTGTTGTACCGGTGTAATTTATAGACACCGCGACACATTCAGCAGTGCCTGCACCTTGCCTGCTTTCGTTTCGAGCAGCAATGGTGCAGGCGACGAGGGGGCTTTCAGATTTTAGACTTCAGCTGGGCCCATATCAAAGGCCGACTTTTAAGAGGGCATCATGCCTCCTTTTGTTCCACTTTACTGACTGGGAGCTATCTGAGCCTCACACCTAGATGTAAATGCAAGGCCGGGGAAACAAAGGCACACTGCTTATCGTTTCACAACGCTATGCTCAGATTGGAGTGGGAACAGTTAAATTGACTCCTCCAAAATCCAGCCCTTTCCCTACTTTTGAATGACTACGAGTGATAATATACATTTAATGTTTTATTGCTTTAAAATATGTTTTTTAATTATTTATAAAAATTAGTAAATGTTTACTTTTTTAAATGTTATATTGTAAGTCTTTTGGTTTATTCTTTCTTATTTTTTAAATAATTTGCTACTGAGTTTTTTTTATATATGTTTATTATTAACACTTATTGTTAGTATTCTTAGTTTAAATGTAATTTATTTTGCGCTGATTGTTTAAATAATGTTTTAACTTTCTGAAAGTATATATTTTTATTTTTTTATACATTTATTTTATATCATTTTCTCTAAACATTGTTTATTTATTTTAATTGTATTATTGTTTACTATCTAAGTTAAAATAAATATCGAAGAATTAAAGACTTCTGTGAGCGAGGGTCACCGCTCATGCTGCAAGAGCTGGGAGGAAGTCAGATAGCAGTATTCCTTAAGGAAAGTTACCCAGGGTAGCATTCTTGACCTTTATGGTTGATTTATGCCTCCTTCAAGGAGTTATCGCAATCAGGGCCCTTGCCCAAGTCTGTGTTGTCTGAGTCTAAATGCCCATCTGTAGAGGTTTTAGCACCTGAAGAATGTCCCCTTGCACTTCTGGTGCTACAGTGTTGAAGAAAAAACAGTTCGATGTTTTCCCTAGTCCGTACTGTGTTTTATTTATTACACAGTTCTGTTAAGCGCCAGCAAGTTCTTGACTGGCATCAGGGCAACGAGTTACATGGTGTCGCAAGGGTGCAAAAACGGAGTGCTTGAGCCGAATACTGTTTAGCGACCTGAGCACAGCACAGACGCACAGCTGCAGTATGGACGCACCAGTGAAGTACAGACATATAGCTGCACTACAGACGCACAGGTGCACTACAGACATACAGGTGCAGTTCAGATGCACTGGTAGAGTACAGATGTACAGGTGCAGTACAGACAAACAAATGCAGTACAATGTACAGGTGCAGTACAGACTCACAGGTCCACTACAGACGTACAAGTGCAGTACAGATGCACAGGTGCAGTCATTGCTTAATTTGAGCCGGTGGTTTCTGGTGTTTGCCACTGGTGCTTAATTGTTAACACTGGCGCTTATGACAGACTGCCACCTGGTGGTGCGGTTTGTCCAATTTAGAGATGAGCACAACAGTGGTTTATTAATTCAATATACATTAAAATTGACTAATACCTGCCACCCACGCCATTCTTTAAGCTTTGGGGACCTGAACCTTGTTCTTATCACTTCACAAATACTTCAGAGGCATGCTTTTTACATTGTTCAATCCCTGTATATAAGAATATCGGGTGTGTTTCTCTGTTCCAGTATTTACACAAACAACAATTTAAATAACACTATTTTGTTTTACTTCTTTTATAGTGCTACTCATCCAAATGCACGGTGTCGTAGCCCTTTACATCATACATGCACATTATACATTGGCAATAAATCCATAAATGTGTAAATCAATATACAAAATGTGTTACATAAGACAGTGACGGTTACAATGTATAGGAGTCATATGTGCTTCAAAGCTTGCTGTGCTATATTAGAAGGATTACAATTTATGAACTGTGAGTAACAAAAGGATGTCTGTGTTAAAAGCAGTAACTCACTAACCTAGCAACATAAAATAAAAATCTGTCATCTGCATGTTAGATGATGTGCTTTGCAGGAGACACGTTAACCCTCTAGTGTACTTAGGTTCAAAACTGGGACTAGAGAAAACACCTGTCTCTCCAGATAATGCTTTACCCTTGAAGCAGCGGAAACGTTGGGGGATTTTTGTCAGCTTACTTATCCACACCAACCACTAAATAATAATCGGAAACGTTACTCTAATGACGGCCCATAAGTCATTATCACACAGTTAGCAATATCAAAGGTCCTCCGATGAATCTTTGGTAGAGCTAAAAGGGTCTAACTAATTAAAGACGAAATGCTATTTCCCCACGAGGACCTACAATGAACAAATACGCCAAACATTGGTCATTATAAACATATCCAAATAACTCAGTAATAAAGACAAACACTATTCTTTTCTCATTCGTTTTTCTTGTTATTTCATAATATGAATGGTCAAGCACAAAATACAAATTAGAATGTCATTATTTTGTTCATAAAGTACAATATGGATTGACAATAATCACAACAGTTCATTCATGAAACATCAGAACATCCGGTATAGAGGAGAGAGAGAGAGAAAACATCAGCAGAACAACAGTTCACTTACGAAATGAAATACTAATGCACAGCGTGCAATTAGTCTGAAAGCTAACCCCACGGCTGTTAGGGTATAGCGAGTGCAGCACCATCAGCCGATGATGTGCAAAGTCTCTAGGAAAGTCTCTTAGGTTCAGCAGGTACTGCCAGTCAGAGAATCAGGAATCAGCACGGCATGCAGCATAACCACGAACGCAGGACAGGTCACCAATCTTGTGAACGAGCTGAGGAACACTTTCCCACAGGAATCTTTATAGTACTCTACTTTCTTTCATTTGTTAATATTGTTGCATTCTCTCTCGGCAGCAAGCCTCTCTATTGGTTATTCACGGTGGTTTGACAATCTACTGACAGTGGCTTTAATACTATTTTCTAAACACTCTTTGTCTGAATATTGTATAACTTCCAAGAGAGGAAAAGGAAAAAAACCTAGTTACAAATGTATTTATAATTTTATAACAGTTACATTCGTCATTTACATCCCTCGCCTAGACAGGAAAGAAATTCTAAAGACCTATTCAGAAACAGGCAAAATATCTGCACTCTAAGCAAGCATTTGTAACATTTGAAGGGCAGGAGCACGGAAAGTACATCCTCTAACAATTCTGAGGCCTACATTATTTTAGCAAAACAGAGAATAATTTCTAAAAACCTACACTACTTTCACGAAGAATAAAGCCTTTTCTTTTGTCGTTTATTTTTCTGCAGTTAGGAAGACTGAATAACATTCAGTTAGCCTTATTCTCATTATTTTAGCTAAGAAAAATCAAAATATCGTTCCTTATGCACATTTCACGTTATTCACTCTCGTGTTATATTAGTAGTTTCACACAAAGCATGCATTAGGGTGGATTTAATTGAACAGATTTTATTTTCAAAAATCGTGCTTCATCACCCTCCAAAGTAATCTTACCATTATTATTGTTTCCTGGGGTTTACTGGGCACACAAAGATCTCTGCAGCAGGTGCCTTAACCCCATTAGATATTTTAAAATGCAGACTTTGCAACCAGTTGTGCAGAATAGATTTACTGCTTTGTTTCTTCTTGTTGCCAACTTCTTTGTGGCAGAGTTAAAAAAAAAAAAATGTATAAATTGAGGTTCACATTTTGCGTCAGCACTGTCGCTTTTTTGGCAGAACCGAGATGCAAAATCTCATTTGTTAAATCTCATAATGTGCTCAAATGTTCTCACGAGTGACCTGCGAACATGTGTGTGAAGTGTTAAGATCTGATGTCCCTTTTTATGATGTCACTTCCTGTGAGGTCATGGATTGTGGTGTCACTTCCTGTGATACCATGATGTCGTGCTGTGATGTCACGCGCCATAATATCACTTGCATACTGCCTAATTTGGTTAATCTCCCCCACTTCTTTTTTTAGGACTTGTGCCCCGAGTACATATGTCTTGTATGTTTTGTATTGATAGTTTGTACTCGACTCTAAGTCTTGTGACATGTTCTGGCATTGTTCTGTGATATTAGAATATTCATGGAGTTTGTGCAGGAGTATTCTGTGTAATTTGGATTCCCTACTATTGTAAAGAATAGAGCCTCTGGTTTCCTGTCTCCGTTGATCGGTATAAATTTGGAAAGGAGCTTTCATGAAGGGCAACCCACCAAACTTATATCAAACCTGCTGCGTGTGCACTTTTTACCTCCAGTCTGTTTTTCATACTGTCTTGCAGTTCTGATAGACGCTTTTAAGAATAGCATGTATTTGTGGTGAGCAGTTGTAAAACTATTCTGGAATTTGTATTTTCCACTGCTTAATAACTATTACACAGAAGATACAAATTTTGCATCACACAATTTACCTTTAGTTGCAGCGCGTGGATGCAGAACTCAGGACAAGCTTTACTTAACTCTCTGTGTGCCAGTCATGTAACTAGAGGTCAGTGAGCCACTGAAGACAGATGCCTGGTTGTGGCTGAGCTCAAGGTCCACTTGGACCCTTGAGCCAAAAACAAGCCGAGCCTTCATTTGGCCTCTTGCGTCCAATGTTTTTAATTCCATCTCAACACATACCTGTCTCTCAAAGCCCCTCCTGCGGCAGAGTAGGTGCTCGGCACTCCTACAGGTGGGAATCCTAATGATTAGTCTGCAGAGTGCTTTGAAAGTGCTCGCAGGTGGATGCAATGCTTATGATTTTTTAGTCTGTTACTAGAGTCGAAAACTGGAAAAGCCTCTACCATTGTGTCCTTTTCTACAAGGTCTTGAGCTCCAGCCCTCAGATCTACTGCCCCACCACCAAGGGGTAATAAAAAAATTTAAAAAGTCTGTACAATGTAGGCTGTCTATTAATCTGCCAACAGCTGAGCTCAACCTTCACTTGTATCATGTGAATTCAGTGGGCTCTTCTAGGTGTTTGTTTTGTTTTCATGTATGTAGTTGCCTTCACTGAAGAAGTCGAGACTTTCTTGAAACTGTGGGAAGTGGATGATATCAACATTAAAATCCAGTACCATGTGGCACTTCAAAAGAAGAGCCGGGAGACAGGCAAGGCAACCACACGTGATTTACTTCGAAACTAGGTTTACAACGGGAACCTTCTTTAACTGACGCTTTCTTTGCTCCCATGCCTCCAACACCTCACTGCACACAGTTCTTGCCCCCCACTTTATATTCTACACATCACTATTCCCTTGCTTACCACATACAACATTATATGAATTCTACAATACGAACCTCATTCATTCCTCACACACCATGCCTTTTTAAATCTGTACTTTGGCATCAACGATACATGTATTATAAAATATGTCCACCTTGCTACTACAAAACATAATCATCAAAATTGGCTGGAAGAACCCTACACCTTTTTACTCTCAAACTAGAAACACAAGCACGTAGAGTCACACCGGCCGGTCTAGCACTAGCATCGAAATTGTTAGAAACTAAAGGTTCTATCACATCCAAGAACACATTACTATATGCCTCACCTAACCTCTCGTCACTAGAACTGTCTGGAAATCAAACAGAAACCCTACCTATATTCAGCTTATTTCACCCTCGACTGTCACAGCCTTTTGAGCAACTCTGTTTCTCTCACCGAGTCCTAACAAATTGAAGTCCCCTTTCCAGAATTCAAGACCAGTTTAAACCGGACTACATTTTCTCTCTTTATACACAATTAATTGCAGGTCTGCCTTCACTTGTTTAAGCTGTCCTTGATTTTGCATTTATATGCACCCACTGCCTTCGTTATTTTGTTATAGTCGATGCCTTTCTAGTGATCCAGAGGAAGCGCTATAATTAATTTTGAGCTCTTACTTCCGCTACTTACTCATTTATCCCTCTAACCGTACTGGGCCCTCTACACTTAGATGGATCACAACATTACTCTTACCACAGAGGCGAATGGTCCTCTGATGGATCTTTCTCCACCGATAGGAGGGATGGGAATTAGGGTGTCCAAAGCACAATGTTAGCCACCCAATGAGGACCATTAATTGGTAACTAACTCATAAGTTTGAGATCAGATTCAAATGCACCATTCTCAGGATCATGCTATAGAAATAAAGTATCGCAATGGGAAAACCCAACCTCCTAAAGAAGTTACGTCTAACTAAAAGTATGCACACTAGGAGCTCTGCTACCGCAACACAGAATAAAAGAAGCAGAACTTGAAGCTCTGAAAAAAATTGCTGATTCTCCCTACAACTGTTACACGCAAACGTCCTGTACGTTGTCTGTGTTACACACAACAGCACTACCACTCCCATAATGCATCTGTTCTGGGGTCGGTCTGTGTACTATCGCATACTACACTGGTAACCTGTGGTCAGGTGACTACATAACTATAAAAGAGGCCTGCCCACTAACCCAGGTGCTTGGCTTACTCTCTTCGTGTGGACCACGCCCCTTAACCTGGATACTCTACTGTTGAACTTCCTGTTGTTTGCCCGAGACCTTGTTGGATCTGCGTTGTGAGCTGTGAAAACCTGTATCTGCAGTCTGGCTCTTCGTGAATACCGCTGTGAGCTGTCAGAAGGGTAATGTGTCATGTTATTGGTTTCTGCCTCCTTTCATAAGGCAGCTGACTCACCGCGCTTCTCATGCTGCGGGTAGCGGCTCAGCAATACAATCAGCTGACACGCTGCGCTCTCCCCAGCGCCAATTTGGACTCACCCGGCGTGTTTCTCTACCTGTTACAGCTTCTTTGGAAATCATCCACACAGAAGTCAGTCGCACAAGGATTTCCTTAGCAGCGTGAGGACACGCTGTTTACCCTGTTAGTTACCGCAACCTCCAAGCGGTGGATACGGCTTCTGTTTTCCTTTCGAGACGCGAGGCTTAGTTACGGATTCCTCGTTAGTTTCTTTAGCAGCAGTCTGCTTTCATTATAGATTTTGCCCACGCTGCCTTGTTTTCTTTTGTGTGCACTTGGATAACTACTGGGGCATTAAAAGACAATCACGTATAGCGTTAACCGACGCTGGATCCAAGGACTTTGTCATTTTTTTATTTTTTGAATTCACAACTTTATTGAGCGCATTTCTAACAGGACACTCCTGAATGAACCAGTGCTAGTTATCTTTTCGAAAGCACCAAATTTGAACGCCCCAAAGGCAGACATATGCCTCTGATTCATCTAGTTAGGTGCAACACACGCTCTGCTGATTGAAAGAGCAGTTTTATATTTTCTTCATTTGTTGGAAGAGACTTCTTGTTGAACTGGACACACCTCCATCTAACTGTGAGTATGGGATAGTACACAACCCGCCTTCCCAAACCCTTAGCACTGTAGTAATCTTTCTCACTGTTCTAAAAAAGAGTTAGGGAAAGTATTCTTAACATTTGTCACTTTTTTATTTTATGTTTATGCAGTCTTGGGACAAAGCTCCAGGATCTCACTTCTCCTATCAGTTTGCCCCATTGGAGGTCTTCCCTGGTGGTCCTTCTGTTGTCTCTCCTCTCCCTGGGGGTATTAGTCATTTTCATGGTCCTATCCTTTGCTTGAGGTGACTATACCTTATGGGAGAGTGGGGGCCCCTCTTCTCTCCCGTGGATATTGGTTCTTCTGCCATTCGGAAGTAAGTCCTGACAGAAAGTCAAGCCCACAGTTTTTATATCCCCCGAGTGAAGATGGATAAGGGCGCCACATACGATTCTCTCATGGATAGTTCCCTGTCTATTGAAACTCCTGAAACTACTATGAACGAGTTAGCGGCTGCAGTAGTTACACTACAAACCGAACTTAGAGCACTAAGGATAGAAAACCAGCGCCTAGTGTCGGAATTAGATACCATAAAGGCACATAGACAAATAGAAGCGAGAACAGCAGATCTAACTCCTAAGCACAAGAAGAATGATATACAACCCACTCATTTCCAAGTTCCTTCTCCTTCTTCTGCTACTTCCTCTGCGGCAAGTGGTACTCCACCCGTAAATGTGACAGTAATGATGCCTTCTCCAGCGCCTTTAGCAATGCCAGAAAGGTTCAATGGTGATAGCAGTAAATATGGGGTGTTTATGAACCTATGTCATATGCAGTTTTTATGTAGATCGGCCTCGTTTCCTGACGATGCGGCCAAAGTCGCCTTTATAATCTCTTATCTGAGTGGCAATGCTGCGCTTTGGGCAGTGCCACTTGTAGAAAACGACGATCCCGTTTTGTATAACTTGCCGCAGTTCAAGGACAGGATGAAGAGTCTTTTTGCACGACACTCGTATATGCAGGCAAGTGACAATGAACTATTGGGACTCAAACAGGAATCAAAGGATCTGCTAACCTACATTACCACCTTCAATAGATTAGTCACAGAAACCCAATGGCCAGAAGAAAAGAGAACCTCCCTGTTTTATAGGGGATTAAAAGATGCGTTAAAAGACATCTTATCTCAGATAGTTGACCCTCCCGAGGATTGTCCTTTGTTTATCTACCTGGTGGTAAAGTTAGACCACTGGTTAAGCGAGAGAAAGGGCGAGGAAACCAAAGGAGACTACTCCCGTTTTGTCCTGACTGACTAGAGGAGAAAAGAAAGAGGTGAAAGACACTAGTGAACCCATGCAGATAGGTAGTATTCTGGGTCTGCTATCTAGTGAAGAACGAGACAAGCGTAGGAACCTTAACCTCTGTCTCTACTGTGGCAAAGGTGGTCATTACGCCAGAGATTGTACAGTTAAAACAAAAACTGTCTTGAAAACCCCCACAGTGAGGACTGGGTATGCTATCCAATCGGAAAACTAAGAGACTTGGAGGACAAAGAGATCGATCCTTCACTCCTTCTCTCTTACAGATCTCTCAGTTTTTAGCCAACACCTTGGCTCCTGTACCCAAACACTTTACCATATCAGTAGTACTAATCCTGCCATCACAACACAGAAAAACCATGTCCATATTGTTGGATTCTGGGGCCACGGGAAACTTTCTGGATATCTCCTTGGCTAAGGCACTTGGCGTAGACTTTATTCCCAAACCCCAACCTGAAAAGGTAAGAGCAGTTGACGGTACAGAGCTATCGTCAGGATTACTGGCCTATCAAACCCCTGATATCACTATGTTGTGTGACAATGGGCATTCAGAGAAAATTACATTTGACTTGATTGACACACCTAATTTTGGGGCCATTCTAGGGGTACCCTGGTTACAGGTACATAACCCTCACATAGATTGGGTCACCAGAAAAGTTACTTTGCGATCCCACTACTGTATGTTACATTGATACCAAGAAGCCACTCACTGGCAGTCCCCTATATGTTGCGCAATAGCAGAAAACGCCCATTCTTCCTTACCTCTTGAGAACACTGATTTTAAAGATGTATTCGATGAAGTGAAAGCTGTGGCCTTGCCCCCTCATCGATCCTATGATTGTAGGATCGATCTAGTCCCTGGTGCTGATCTGCCGGTTAGTAGGGTTTACGCCCTCACGGAACCCGAAACTAAGTATCTCTATGATTATCTCCAGGACATGCTTAAGAAAGGATTTATCCGTCACTCGACGTTTCCCGTTTCCTCCCCTATTTGCTTTATTCCTAAATGAGAGGGAGGCTTAAGAGCTTGCCTGGACTATCGTGCGCTTAATAAAGTAACGATAAAAAACAAATACCCTCTTACAATCATCTCCAACCTTCTTGATCAGGTACGAAAAGCTAAGATATTCACCAAGCTCGATCTCCGGAGGGCCTACCATTTGATCCGTGTCAGAGATGGAGATTAGTGGAAGACGGCATTCCGCACCAAATTTGGGCTTTACGAGTACTGCGTAATGCCTTTTGGCTTATGCAGTGCCCCCGCGGCCTTTCAGTTTTTTGTAAACTAAATCTTGAGGGACTATCTATAGTCTATATAGGAGATATACTGATTTATTCACAATCAAAACAGGAGCATGTAAAAAAGATACTGCAACGCCTTCAAGACAATCATCTGTTTGCCAAACTCGATAAATGCCTCTTTCATACAAAGAGAGTAGACTTCTTGGGTTTTGTTATCTCCCCCGAAGGAATCCATATGGATCCTTCCAAGGTCTCTGCCATAACCAGTTGGTCAAGTCCTGCGACAGTGAAAGAAGTGCAATCCTTCTTAGGATTTGCCAACTTCTATAGGAGATTTATCGATCATTTCTCTGACATTATCACTCCTATCACTAGGCTCCTGAAAAAAGGGGTGATATTCGAATGGGATGATGAAGCAGAACAAGCATTCCGCAATCTAAAGGACAAGTTTATCTCCCCTCCCATCATACGTCATGCTGATGGGACACAACCCTATTATGTAGAGGCTGATGCATCTCAATACGCAGTTGGTGGGGTTCTATCCCAAAGAGACCTTAAGACTGGAAGTTTACATCCTGTGGCTTACTTTTCTAAGACCCTCCTACCTGCCGAACAAAACTACACGATAGGAGAAAGAGAGCTCCTAGCCATTAAGTTGGCTTTTCAGGAATGGAGACATTACTTAATTGGATCTCCACATGTCATAACCATATATTCCGATCATAGGAATCTTCAGTTTTTCAAGGCAGCTAGAGCTCTTACTCCTAGACAGATGAGGTGGGTTTCCTTTTTTAGCGAGTATGATTTCGTTATTACGTACCGCCCTGGAGTGAAACAATGGAAAGCAGACGCCTTGTTCCGATTGGGAAAAGATCAGAAACACACTTTGGACTCTCCACTTCCCATTATACCAGCTAGAAAAATACTAGCTATGGGTAAAATACATAAGGAGGAATCTGAGACCTTCTCTGATAAACTAGCCCTTGCTTACGCTACAATTAATCCCAAGTGGTTAACAGACCCCCTGAACAAAATAGTGAACAATTTGTACTATCATGACAATCGTCTGTATATTCCCTCAGATGATATTCGTGTCCAGATCATGAAATGGTATCATACTCTACCTTTGGCAGGACATCCTGGAGGGGAAAAAACCGTGCAAACTTGTCAGAGATGGTTTGGGTGGAAGGGGATGACCCAAGACATCAGTGAGTTTGTTAAAGCCTGTCCTACTTGTGCAAGACAAAAACCCTTGCATTGTGCTCTTGCTGGCTTATTGCGTCCTTTGCCCATCCCCCATATTCCCTGGTTTTCCATTAGCATGGATTTTATCACTGATTTGCCTGCTACACTGGGTTTTACGACAAAATTGGTGGTAGTAGACTTGTTATCCATGATGGCTCATTTTATCCCACTCAAAAAACTTCCAACGGCCAAAGAACTAATAGAGGTGTTCATCAAGCAGATAGTGAGACTGCATGGATTGCCCTCTGTGATCATTTCCGATCGTGGGCCTCAATTCGTGTCAAAATTCTGGCAGGGCATGTTTGAGGCCTTACACATAGACCACCGTCTTTCTTCGGCCTATCACCCTCAGACGGATGGGCAAACTGAGAGGACCAACCAAACTCTAGAACAGTATCTGCGATGTATATTGAGTACGGTCACTAGTAGTTGGGTACAAGCCCTCCCATTGGCGGAATTCGCCTATAATAATACAACACATTCAGCCACCAAAATCTCTCCTTTTTTCTTTTCTAATGGGCATCACCCCAAATTCCTACCCCGTCACCTTCCTTTCTCTACATCAGAGATACCAGCTGTCACAGAACATCACACTCACCTCATCTCAATATGGAACCAGGCTAGACACGAACTACAAGGGGCTAAAGAGCATATGAAAACGCAAGCAGATAAACACAGACGCCCTGCCCCTGACTACGCAGTGGGAGATCAAGTGTGGTTAGCGACCAAAAACCTCAGACTATCAGGACCCAGGAAGTTACAACCCAGATATATAGGGCCATACAAAGTCCTGCAAATCATTAACCCTGTCGCCTTAAAACTAGAGCTACCACCTGAATTACAAGTTCATCCCGTTTTCCACACTTCTCTGCTTAAGAAGTATGAACCTCCTTCATGTCTTGAACCCCCACTCCCTCCCATTAACGTAGAAGGAGAGCTAGAATATGAGGTCAGGTGTATCGTAGACTCACGAAGATATAGAGGAAGATTACAATATCTAGTGGATTGGGTAGGATACGCTCCGGAAGACAGGACTTGGGAACCCGCTGATCAAGTTCATGCTCCTCTACTGGTACAGAAGTTTCATGCTTTAAATCCTTCAAAACCCCGACCTGTTAATAGACCTTTGGGGGGGAGAACTGTTACACGTCAAGCGTCCTGTACATTGTCTGTGTTACACACAACAGCACTACCACTCCCATAATGCATCTGCTCTGGGGGTCGGTCTGTGTACTATCGCATATTACACTGGTAACCTGTGGTCAGGTGACTACATAACTATAAAAGAGGCCTGCCCACTAACCCAGGTGCTTGGCTTACTCTCTTCATGTGGACCACGCCCCTTGACCTGGATACTCTACTGTTGAACTTCCTGTTGTTTGCCCCAGACCTTGTTGGATCTGCGTTGTGAGCTGTGAAAACCTCTCCCCTGTATCTGCAGTCTGGCTCTTCATGAATACCGCTGTGAGCTGTCAGAAGGGTAATGTGTCATGTTATTGATTTCTGCCTCCTTTCATCAGGCAGCTGACTCACTGCGCTTCTCATGCTGCGGTGATAAGCGCGGTGCAGCAATACAATCAGCTGACACGCTGCACTCTCCCCAGCGCCTATTTGGAATCACCCGGCTCGTTTCTCTACCCGTTACAGCTTCCTTGGAAATCATCCCACAGAAGTCACACAAGAATTTCCTTAGCAGCATGAGGACACGCTGTTTACCCTGTTAGTTACCGCAACCTCCAAGTAGTGGATACGGCTTCTGCTTTCCTTTCGAGACGCAAGGCTTAGTTACGGAGTCCTCGTTAGTCTCTTTAGCAGCAGTCTGCTTTCATTATAGATTTTGCCCACGCTGCCTTGTTTTCTTTTGTGTGCACTTGGATAACTACTGGGGCATTAAAAGACAATCACGTATAGCGTTAACCGACGCTGGATCCAAGGACTTTGTCATTTTTTTATTTTTTGAATTCACAACTTTATTGAGCCCGTTTCTAACAGGACACTCCTGAATGAACCAGTGCTAGTTATCTTTTGGAAAGCACCAAATTTGAACGCCCCAAAGGCAGACATATGCCTCTGATTCATCTAGTTAGGTGCAACACACGCTCTGCTGATTGAAAGAGCAGTTTTATATTTTCTTCATTTGTTGGAAGAGACTTATTGTTGAACTGGACACACCTCCAACTAACTGTGAGTATGGGATAGTACACAACCCGCCTTCCCAAACCCTTAGCAATGTAGTAATCTTTCTTTCTGTTCTAAAAAAGAGTTAGGGAAAGTATTCTTAACATTTGTCACTTCTTTCCTCTTTTTTATTTTATGTTTATGCAGTCTTGGGACAAAGCGCCAGGATCTCACTTCTCCTATCAGTTTGCCCCGTTGGAGGTCTTCCCTGGTGGTCCTTCTGTTGTCTCTTCTCTCCCTGGGGGTATTAGTCATTTTCATGGTCCTATCCTTTGCTTGAGGTGACTATACCTTATGGGAGAGTGGGGGCCCCTCTTCGCTCCCTTGGTTATTGGTTCTTCTGCCAACACATTTAAATTTAAATGGAAAATAGTAAGTTCAATGGAAGAACATCAGGACATAATAATAGTCTCAGTCAATTTAGATAATTTGGTTATTGTATTAATGATCCGAAATCAGTACAGATAAGTAATCTCTCTAGAATTTCAGTCAGGAGTATTACAGCATGACTACACATTTAGTCACAAATATAAATCCAAAGAAGATGGTTTAAAAACAGTCATCAGATAAAAGGTTACAGATTCCTATCACCATTAAAGGCAGACATTTAGTTCATTTCTCTAACAGCATCCAAAGGTTCTAAAGCAAAAAGGAATCAAATTAAAGTTCACTAAGGGCGAGTCCATAAGCATGGGCAAAAGGGGGAAATAAGCAAAGTAAATTGGTTAGAAAAAAGAAGGATTCCAGCTCAACTGCTTGAGAAAGCAGTATCTGCAAAAGGCAGTGCAAAATAAGAGATCAAGGATGGTTTATAAAATCATAGGAAAAGCATTCAGTCCTCTCGCATAGAAATAATATATCATCTGTATTTCTTGCAAAGAGAAATAAAAAGCATGGCATAGAGCAAATCTTCCAAGGAAAATAATGGTGTTGCCTCACAAAGAAAAGAAAAGTATGGCTTCTGGTGTTTCCCCTCCTTTGGGGTTTCTTTTATAGTCTTTATGGCGCTTTAGTGATGTAATATCACTCCACTAGTCAGTCCATCGCATGATTAGTTTACGTAGGTGTTAGAAATGGGATCTCTAGTTGGCAAGGGCTTGCACCTTTGTCCAAGTAGGGACCCTTCTTCCTAGTCAGGGTAAGGGTTCTTACACTCGTGAAGTAACCCCTGCTCACCCTCGTGGTAGCTTGGCACGAGCAGTCAGGCTTAATTCAGAGGCAGTGTGTAAAGCATTTGCACATAACCAACAGTAATACAGTGTAAGCACTACAAACGGACACCACACCAGTTTAGAAAAATAACCAATATTTTATATACTCAAGACAAGACCAATTACGACAAAAATCCACAATACTGTACTTTACGAATGAATACTTGATACGTTAACTTCTTCTTTGCAGGAATAGCACAAAAGCAAAGTTCGTACGAGTCGGTAGCTCCGTCCGAGCCTCCCGTGATGCTGAAAACCCCAGAGTCTAACAGTTCCAGCCGACCGCGTCGATACGGGCCAGCAGAGTCATGAACAGACTCGGTTACAGTACCTTTCTCGTTGTGGCTGGTACGGAGTGTACGAGCCGGTCGGCGTTCGTCGCGGTTGCGGTGCAAGACGGAGCGATGCAAGGTGCGGTGTCCCTCGATGCGGTGCAGGCAGCGGCTCGATGAGCGTCGTGCAGACGGAGTCGGTGAGTCCAAGGCGTGCGATGCAGGGTGAGACGATGCTCGATGCGGTGCTGACAGGTTGCGATGCAGGCGACCAAGCCGGAGTGCGGGAGCTGGCGTCGGACAGCGGTGCGAGTCGGAGCGGTGCGTCGCAGACGTGCGAGCGGTGCCCCAAATGCGGTGCGGTCACGACTCTTGAGCCAGTTGCAGCGACAGTGTCGGTCTGGTCCGGCTGGCCCAGTGAAGCGATGCGATGCGAACTGCGGTGCCCACAGGTCACGGTGCAAGCAGCGGCTCGATGTTGGCGGCGCCGGACGTCGCCCACGGTGAGACCAGGGTTGCGATGCGAAGCGGGGCGATGCGGTCTGCGGTGCAAACAGGTCACCGGCCAGGGATGGATTCGGTTGACGGAGTCGGTTGCAGTTCCCTTCCTCTGTGGCGACTGAAACAGCGTTCCAGAAGCGGTACCCAGAGGCTTGTGAAGTCTTTGTAGTCCCTGAGACTTCTTAACAGGAGGCCAGCTCGGTTCCAGGCCCTTGGAGATACTCAGCACAAGTTTGTAGAAAGTTCAGTCCAGTCCTTTCACTGCCCAAGGCAGAAGCAGCAGCTGCAGGCCAACCCAACAAAGCAACAACACAGCAAAGGGGCAGTACTCCTCCTGGCAGCTCTTCCAGCTCTTCGTCTTGGCAGGTTCCTTGATTCCAGCGAGATCTAAATTCATGGGGTCAGGGCCCCAATATTTA
Source organism: Calotriton arnoldi (assembly GCA_963921515.1). Classification (NCBI taxonomy): domain Eukaryota; kingdom Metazoa; phylum Chordata; class Amphibia; order Caudata; family Salamandridae; genus Calotriton; species Calotriton arnoldi. The sequence goes on along the minus strand of CAWUFW010001796.1, from coordinate 1,017,386 downwards.
TAGCCCAAATTCCTTTGTTCTCTGAAGGCAGAGAGGCCTTTGCCTAGTCCAAACCAGTTCTGGAGCACTTTGTTGACAAGTCTCCGTCCCTTCTTTCAGTGAGTAGGCCAGGGACATCAGACGCACCACAGGAGGTGGAGCCAGCATTGTGGAGGGAAGGCACTGTCCTATTCAGGGCCCAGGTGCGACCCCTCCCACCCATCTACAGGTCGATCTGGCTATTCAGCCCTGCGCTGACTCACCCTGTCTCCTGGCATCCCCCAGCCCCTGTCACTCACATTCCAGACACGGAATACACAATCACGCAGAGGCAGGCTTGGATGGTTAGACAAGAAAATACCCACTTTCTAAAAGTGGTATTTTCAACCACAGAATGTTAAAACCAACTTCACTAAAAGATGCATTTTATCATTCTGAGTCCAGGCATACTAAACTCGAATTTCTACCATGTTCCCGGGTCAGTTAGGATTATAAACTGTAATAATCAAAACCGCCCGTTCTGGCCTAGGGGAACAGGTAGCCTTGCAATAGTGAAAACGAACTAGGCTGTAATTCACTATCAGGACATGCCGCACACACCAGGGCATGTCCTACCTTTCGCGTACAACGCACCCTGCCCACAGGGGTACTTTGGGCCTACCTTAGGGGTGACTAACATGTAGCAAAGGGAAGGTTTAGGGACTGGCAAGTGTGTGCACTTGCCAAGTCGATATGGCAGCCCCAGGCTGCGCACAGGCTCTGCGTTGGCAGGCCCGAGTTACATTTTACGGGCTGTTTGCGTGGGTGGCACAATCCAGTGCTGCAGCCCACCAACAGCATTTGGTCTATAGGCCCTGGCACTCGCAGTGCACTTTACAAGGGACTGACAGATAAACCAAATAGGCCAATCATGGAAACACCAATCCATAACACATTTTATACAGGAGCACTTGCACTTTCCCACTGGACCGCAGTGAGGAAAGTGCGCAGAATCATTACACCAGCAAAAACAGAGTCAAAACCGGGAGGTCAGAAAGCAAAAAGTCAGGGGAAACACGCCAAAAGATGCCAAGTCTAACACATGTCCCCTCCAGCTGAAAGTAGGGAGAACTACCCAACCCCATTGGAGTTCTCTTCACTAAGGCGGAAGAACCTGGACAGACCATCTGCGTTGGCGTGTTCTGTACCAGGACGGTGTTCCACCGTAAAGTCCATTCCATGTAGGGAGATGGACCACCTCAGCAGTTTTGGATTCTCACCCTCATTTGCATCAACCATCTGAGGGGCCTGTGGTCTGTCTGAACCCGGAAGTGAGTCCCAAACAGGTATGGTCTCAACTTCTTCAGTGCCCAGACCACAGCAAAAGCTTCCCTTTCTATGGCACTCCACCTCTGTTCCCTGGGAAGTAGTCTCCTGCTAAGGAAGACTACAGGCTGATCCAGGTCCTCTTCGTTCAGTTGTGAGAGCACCGCTCCCACACCATGCTCTGAAGCGTCAGTCTGCACGACAAATTCTTTGGAGAAGTCAGGTGCCTTGAGCACGGGCGCCGTGCACATGGCTGCCTTCAGGGCATCAAAAGCTTTCTGGCAGGACTCAGTCCAGATCACTTTCCTGGGCTGCCTCTTAGAGGTCAGCTCTGTTAAGGGGGCAACGATGGTGCCATATCCCTTAACAAATCTCCTATAATAGCCGGTGAGACCTAAGAAGGCTCTCACCTCTGTCTGGGTCTTGGGGGTTCCCAAGCCAGAATGGTGTCAATCTTGGGTTGTAGGGGCGCCACCTGGCCGCTTCCTACCTGGTGTCCCAAGTACACCACAGAACCCTGCCCGATCTGGCACTTGCTGGCCTTGATCGTGAGGCCTGCACCTTGCAGAGCCCTCAACACTTTCTCAAGGTGCTGTAAATGTTCTTCCCAGCTGGAACTGAACACAGCAATGTCATCCAGGTAGGCGGCACTGAAATCCTCCAGCCCAGCCAACACCTGATTGACCAACCTCTGAAAGGTGGCAGGGGCATTCTTCAACCCAAAGGGCATCACCCGGAATTGGTAATGACCTTCTGGGGTTGAGAACGCTGATCTCTCCTTGGCCCCATCGGTTAAGGCAATCTGCCAGTACCCAGACGCCAAATCAAACGTGCTGAGGAACCGGGCAGCTCCCAACCGATCAATGAGCTCATCAGCTCTGGGGATGGGGTGCGCGTCAGTCCTGGTGACGGCATTGAGCCCACGGTAGTCCACACAAAACCGGAGTTCTGGAGTGGCACCGGGCGCCGCAGCCTTTGGGACCAAGACCACTGGGCTGGCCCAAGGACTGTGGGAGGGCTCAATCACCCCTAACGCCAACATCTTAGAGACCTCCTCCTTGATGCTGGCTCTGACCCGGTCAGTCAACCTGTAAATTTTGTGCTTCACAGGATGGCTGTCACCGGTGTCCACGTCATGGGTACACCAGTGAGTCACACCGGGGTCAGAGAGAACAGCGGGCGAACTGTCCCAACAACTGGCGACAGTCCCCTGCTGCTCCTGAGTCAGAGTAGGGGAGAGGATCACACCCTCTACTGACCCATCATGCTCCTTGGTAGACAGGAGGTCAGGGAGAGGCTCGCTCTCCTCTTCTACCCCATCATCTGTCGCCAAGAGCATACTCACTTCGGACCTCTCGAAGTGGGGCTTGAGGCGGTTCACGTGAAGGACCCTCAAAGGGTTCCTTGGAGCCTGCAAATCCACCAGGTAGGTGACGTCACTTTTGCGCTCCTTTACCTCATATGGCCCAGTCCACTTGTCCTGCAAGGCACAAGGTGCTACTGGGGCCATGACCCACACTTTTTGCCCAGGTTGAAATTCGACCAGAGTGGCGTTCTGGTCATACCATCTCTTCATTTCTTCCTGGCTTGCTTCTAGGTTCGCCTGAGCGAGTTTCCTGAAGCGGGCAGTTTGGTTTCTAAAGGCCAGCATGTAGCTAAATACATCCTGGGGAGTTTTCCTGGGAGCTGCCTCCCAGCCTTCCTTAACCAAACTCAGAGGTCCTCTGACAGGGTGGCCATACAGGAGCTCAAAGGGGCTGTACCCAAGAGACTTCTGAGGCACCTCCCTGTACGCAAAGAGTAGGCATGGCAAGAGGACGTCCCACTTACGCCTCATGGGTTCTGTTAGACCCTTGATCATGCCTTTCAAGGTCTGGTTGAATCTCTCCACCAGACCGTTTCCTTGTGGGTGGTAAGGAGTGGTGAACTTGTAGGTTACACCACACTCCTTCCACAGGGATGTCATATACTTCGATATGAAATTGGTCCCCCTATCAGAAACCACCTCTCTGGGGAATCCCACACGGGAAAAGATCCCCATTAACGCCCGGCCCACCACTGGCGCCGTCGTTGTCCTGAGAGGGATTGCCTCCGGGTACCGGGTGGCATGGTCCACCAAGACCAGGATGTACCTGTTGCCCATGGCTGTCTTGGGATCCAGTGGCCCCACAATATCCATCCCTACCCTTTCAAAGGGTGTACCAACAACAGGGAAAGGTTGGAGAGGAGCTTTGACCTTCCTCCCACTCTTACCACTTGCCTGGCAAGTTTGGCAAGACCTACAGTGTGCATCTGACTGCCTTCGCATTTGGGGCCAAAAGAAGTGGGTGACAAGCCTGTCAAAGGTCTTGTCCTGCCCCAAATGTCCTGCCAAAGGCACATCATGAGCCAGACCCAGTAGGAAGGTCCTGAAGCGCTGGGGTACCACCAGCACACGGGCTGACCCAGGCTCAGCAACCTTAGGCTCACTGTATAGGAGACCACTCTCCCAGTAGATCAGATGTGACCCGGACTGATTACCAGCTGCCTGGTCTGCAGCCTGCCGCCGCAGACCCTCCAGAGTAGGGCACTCGTTCTGCTCCCTGCAGAACTCCTCCCTGGTGGGACCCCCTTCTTGCTGCCAATGGGTCAGCTCAGAGATGTCTCCCAGTTCGGCTACCTGCTCCCCTGTAGGCACCGGGGCGTCCCCCTCGAGGTCCGCCTCCTCCCGATCCGTGGGCACTCCGGGGGCCGGTTTCCCGCACCCCCTGCCCTTTCTCTTGGCAGGGACTTGGGCCACTGTTTCAGGCTCCAAGTCCTCTTGATCACCCTTTCTGGCTGCCATTGACCGAGTAGACACGCATGCCCACTCTGGCAACCCAAGCATCTTCCAAGTGCGACCTGAGCTCAACCTCCTTCCATGAGGACTGCTCCAGGTCGTTTCCTAGCAGACAATCTACAGGCATGGTAGGGCTCACAACCACCCTCAAGGGACCTGAGACCCCCCCATTCAAAGGGAACCTGCGCCACCATACATTGGCGCTCTGAGTTGTCTACAGCAACTACTTGGTGGAATGCTCCTGGGACTACTTGCTTCTCAGACACCAGGTGACACCGGACTGAGGTCACACTGGCTCCAGTATCTCTGAGAGCCTCTACCCTGTTCCCATTAATGGTCACCCAGGTGCTATATTTCTTTGTGTTAGGGGGCACCTGGTTTCCTGGGACCATCTCACTGTCCCCGAGTGAGACAAGGGTCATTTCTGCGGGATCCCCACCCTCCTGTGGGCACCCCTCCTCCCCAAGCGCTACACTAGCCAACACTTTGGACTGTCCACCGGTGGGTGGCTGTGTCCCCTTCGGGCACTTGGGGTCCCCCTTAAAGTGACCTACCTGGTCACATGCATAACACTTGTGGGGCCGGTCTCAACAGGCTTCCTGTAGAGACCCCTTTCTTCTTATCACCGGGGGCTGGGAACCTTTACCCTGGGTATTAGTTTGGGGCCCTTTAGAGAACTCCTGTGCTTTACCCTTGTCCCCCCCACCTTTCTGCTGGGGACCCTGCACACCTTTGGCTGAGTCTCCCCAAACGCTTTCTTGTGGACCCTGGTACTCACCCAGCGGTCCGCTTCCATAGCAAGCTTCCTGGGGTAAGTTAGCTTACTATCCACTAGGTGCTGGCGCAGATCTGCAAAACATAGACTAGACAAGTGCTCCCATGCAATCAAGTTGTAGAGCCCCTGAAAATCTGTTACGCTACTGCCCTTCACCCAACCATCCAGAGACCTGCAGAACACATCCACACATTCCAACCAAGTGTTGGCATCCGACTTCTTACTGGACCTGAACTGATCCCTGTACTTTTCAGGAGTAAGACCATACTTCGTGAGAAGGGCATCCTTCATGTCAGCATAGGTGAGGTGATACCCCTTACCCAAAGCTATCAGAGCATCCCTTGCTTCTTCAGGAAAAAGTGGCCACAATCCTGCTCCCCAATTCTCCTCAGGGACCCCATTCATGTGTATGGCTGCCTCATAACCCTGAAACCACCTTTGTATGTCATCCCCCTTCTTGAACTCCTTGCCTACGTTCTTGGGAATGTGCACAATCCTGTCTGCCTTTCTGGACGAATTGCTGCCACCATCTGAGCCTGACTTACTCCTAAGTTCTAGCTCCTTCAGTTCTCTCTCATGCTCTAAGAGCATCTTCCTCTCCTCTATGGCCAATCTCTTCTCCTCCCGCTCACTCTCCAGCCTGAGCTTCTGCAGCTCGAACTGCCTTGCCTCCCGCCTGTCCTCCAGCTCCTCTGGGGACAGACTGCTGCTGCCTGACCTGGCGGGTTCCCCCTACCCAAAAGCACATCCACCCTGGAAATAGGCTCCTCCACCTCCTCACTGAGATCACCGGGCTGCCCATTGGCATGTCTGGCTGCTACCCAGGCCCTCGGCGCCTTCTGTAGCTCCTCCTTCCTTGTGAGGCCTTTAATTTGGACTTTCAAGTTTTTACAAATCGCTCGTAACTCCTTTACGGCGTAGGATTCCAACCTGTCCTCCTCAAAGATAACTTCCAGGGATGCAACGGATGATGCAATTGGTTCAGGCATGACACAAGTCGTGAGTTGAAACTGGCAAGATCAAAAATAGGCCAAAAGAAAAAGAACCAGTATGTGGTACGTAATGGTCTGCGATATGGTAGTAGTGCACACCAATCACTGTAAGTCAAGTGCAAACACAAGTCCTATCCTCACCGCTGACAACCAATGTTAGAAATGGGATCTCTAGTTGGCAAGGGCTTGCACCTTTGTCCAAGTAGGGACCCTTCTTCCTAGTCAGGGTAAGGGTTGTTACACTCGTGAAGTAACCCCTGCTCACCCTCGTGGTAGCTTGGCACGAGCAGTCAGGCTTAATTCAGAGGCAGTGTGTAAAGCATTTGCACATAACCAACAGTAATACAGTGTAAGCACTACAAACGGACACCACACCAGTTTAGAAAAATAACCAATATTTTATATACTCAAGACAAGACCAATTACGACAAAAATCCACAATACTGTACTTTACGAATGAATACTTGATACGTTAACTTCTTCTTTGCAGGAATAGCACAAAAGCAAAGTTCGTACGAGTCGGTAGCACCGTCCGAGCCTCCCGTGATGCTGAAAACCCCAGAGTCTAACAGTTCCAGCCGACCGCGTCGATACGGGCCAGCAGAGTCATGAACAGACTCGGTTACAGTACCTTTCTCGTTGTGGCTGGTACGGAGTGTACGAGCCGGTCGGCGTTCGTCGCGGTTGCGGTGCAAGACGGAGCGATGCAAGGTGCGGTGTCCCTCGATGCGGTGCAGGCAGCGGCTCGATGAGCGTCGTGCAGACGGAGTCGGTGAGTCCAAGGCGTGCGATGCAGGGTGAGACGATGCTCGATGCGGTGCTGACAGGTTGCGATGCAGGCGACCAAGCCGGAGTGCGGGAGCTGGCGTCGGACAGCGGTGCGAGTCGGAGCGGTGCGTCGCAGACGTGCGAGCGGTGCCCCAAATGCGGTGCGGTCACGACTCTTGAGCCAGTTGCAGCGACAGTGTCGGTCTGGTCCGGCTGGCCCAGTGAAGCGATGCGATGCGAACTGCGGTGCCCACAGGTCACGGTGCAAGCAGCGGCTCGATGTTGGCGGCGTCGGACGTCGCCCACGGTGAGACCAGGGTTGCGATGCGAAGCGGGGCGATGCGGTCTGCGGTGCAAACAGGTCACCGGCCAGGGATGGATTCGGTTGACGGAGTCGGTTGCAGTTCCCTTCCTCTGTGGCGACTGAAACAGCGTTCCAGAAGCGGTACCCAGAGGCTTGTGAAGTCTTTGTAGTCCCTGAGACTTCTTAACAGGAGGCCAGCTCGGTTCCAGGCACTTGGAGATACTCAGCACAAGTTTGTAGAAAGTTCAGTCCAGTCCTTTCACTGCCCAAGGCAGAAGCAGCAGCTGCAGGCCAACCCAACAAAGCAACAACACAGCAAAGGGGCAGTACTCCTCCTGGCAGCTCTTCCAGCTCTTCGTCTTGGCAGGTTCCTTGATTCCAGCGAGATCTAAATTCATGGGGTCAGGGCCCCAATATTTATATCCCAAATTCCTTTGTTCTCTGAAGGCAGAGAGGCCTTTGCCTAGTCCAAACCAGTTCTGGAGCACTTTGTTGACAAGTCTCCGTCCCTTCTTTCAGTGAGTAGGCCAGGGACATCAGACGCACCACAGGAGGTGGAGCCAGCATTGTGGAGGGAAGGCACTGTCCTATTCAGGGCCCAGGTGCGACCCCTCCCACCCATCTACAGGTCGATCTGGCTATTCAGCCCTGCGCTGACTCACCCTGTCTCCTGGCATCCCCCAGCCCCTGTCACTCACATTCCAGACACGGAATACACAACCTCGCAGAGGCAGGCTTGGATGGTTAGACAAGAAAATACCCACTTTCTAAAAGTGGTATTTTCAACCACAGAATGTTAAAACCAACTTCACTAAAAGATGCATTTTATCATTCTGAGTCCAGGCATACTAAACTCGAATTTCTACCATGTTCCCGGGGTCAGTTAGGATTATAAACTGTAATAATCAAAACCGCCCGTTCTGGCCTAGGGGGAACAGGTAGCCTTGCAATAGTGAAAAACGAACTAGGCTGTAATTCACTATCAGGACATGCCGCACACACCAGGGCATGTCCTACCTTTCGCGTACAACGCACCCTGCCCACAGGGGTACCTTGGGCCTACCTTAGGGGTGACTAACATGTAGCAAAGGGAAGGTTTAGGGACTGGTAAGTGTGTGCACTTGCCAAGTCGATATGGCAGCCCCAGGCTGCGCACAGGCTCTGCGTTGGCAGGCCCGAGTTACATTTTACGGGCTGTTTGCGTGGGTGGCACAATCCAGTGCTGCAGCCCACCAACAGCATTTGGTCTATAGGCCCTGGCACTCGCAGTGCACTTTACAAGGGACTGACAGATAAACCAAATAGGCCAATCATGGAAACACCAATCCATAACACATTTTATACAGGAGCACTTGCACTTTCCCACTGGACCGCAGTGAGGGAAGTGCGCAGAATCATTACACCAGCAAAAACAGAGTCAAAACCGGGAGGTCAGAAAGCAAAAAGTCAGGGGAAACACGCCAAAAGATGCCAAGTCTAACAGTAGGAAAACACAAAAATACAATTTTGTTATTCCTGCATACTTTCCCATGCTGATCATTTCAAAGTGAACTCTGAAAGATTGTCCTTTAAACTCAAGATGATACATCTACATAACAAATAAGGCAACATTCGCAGAAATGCCAAGAGACCATTGTACTTGGCTAAGGGGAAAAATGCAGCCTAGAAAAAAACATGTTTAAAAGGCCTTAAAATGCATACGTCCGCTTTAAATGAATTGAATTAAATTAGAATCAAATACAATGCATTATAGCAGCATTGGCGCATACAGATTGGATGAAAACATTTCACCACCATATTGAACCTGAAGGTTGGGTGATCCATTTTTTGACATTATACGATGGAATATACACCAGTGATTCCACATCGAGCTCTGATCAGGTATTATCCTGGGTGGATATCCTGCAATTGACCCAGAAACAGATGACAGAATAGTTTTTTCTCTTGAAGACACCGGAAGAGCCATTGCCCTGTTAAAATCGGCCAAGGCCCCAGGGCCTGATAAAATCCCTGGTATTTTGTATAAAACAGAGCCCCAGGTTTGGACTTGCTATGTAAATCTACTACCAAATTCCATCTCGGCTGGTGAGGAAATTCGCGATTCTTGGGGAGGTTGGGGGGGGGGGATAATTCCAATCTACAAGAAGGGTGATGCTTGTGTTCCCTTCAACTATAGGCCAATAAGCCTCATCAACAACCTACAAGAGATCTTTGCTAGACAGATACTAGATAAGCTATTAGAATGTGTGGAAGAAGAGCAAATCTTGTCTCCCTTTCAGTCAGGATTCCGCCCAAAGACTGGAACTTATGACCAGGTCTTTAGATTTGCCACTCTCTATTGGAAATACGCTCTACAATTACGACAAAAGCTCTATGTAGCTTTTGTCGATCTTAGAGCTGCAATCAATCTCATTCCACGGGACAACCTGTGGGGAGTTCTGTCAAATATGGGTGTTCCAAGGAATTTGCTTCAAATTATTGTAAAGCTTTACACCAAGAACTATGCCCAAGTGAGGTGGGGAAATAAAAGTGAACTAACTGATCGTATTCCCATTGAGCGTGGAGTGTACCACGGGTGTGTACTTGCCTCGACATTTTTCACTCTTTATATGAACGATGTAGTGAAAGCACTCATGGATTGCAGGAATGATTCACCTACTTTGAATAAAAGAAAGGTCCCCATCCTTCTCTTTGCAGATGACTCACTCCTCATCTAAAAAACACCTATGGGGCTCCAAGTCCTCATTAACAAATTTCTGGACTTTTGTATGACCAGGGGCTTGGAACTCAATGCCAATAAAACCAAGTATATGCTGTTTGGAATGGGCACTTCCTGAAATTCAGCCATTTGAGCTGGCAGTGAAGTACTGGAGAGAGTACATAGTTTTGACTATTAGGGGGTTAGACTGACAGATAAATTCAAATGGCTAGCCCAAACCACTTGAGCATGCTGTTAATCGAACATAGATCCAGTGCCATCTTAAGGTTGTACAGAAAGATGAGCTCTCACTCGTTATCGCCGGCACTGGAGGTCTATTGGGCTAAAGCGCAAAGTGCTGCACTTTTTGGTGCTGAAGTATGGGGCTACGCAGATACTCACCAATTGGTCTCTGCAGAGAATAACTTTTCTCGGCAGCTTGTTCCTCTGCCATCCAGCGCCCCTCTGACACCGCTCTTTTTCGATCTAGGCCTGAAAAGAATAGCTGATCTGGCTTCAAACAAGCCCTTAGTGTATTGGGTCCTCCTTTGGTCTACATCTGAACTTATTGATTATAGAGACTCCCTCATGGATTCAGCAAATATTATCAGGGTACCCTGGTTAAAATTTGTCCATGATTGGTTCTATAAGTTGGGTTTGTCAAGATTGTGGAGTGATCCGGAATCTATGCGCAAAGATGACTTGGGCAGCCTGAAGACCTGCGTCTGGGCCCATATCCACGAGCATTATGTAGGCACTGGGGACAAGGGCCTACTGACAAACAAATATGTGAAATTCAAGATTATCCCCTGCCTCTAGCCAAGAGCCTGTACATGCACTTCCAAATGGGCATTGTTCCTTTGAGATATTTTACAAAAAAAATCAGAAAAGAACTGGCCGTAAGCCTGTGCTCAGCCTCTGGTCTGTATTCTGAAACTGAGGCACACATTTTGTTCTTTTGCTCGGGTTACTTACGCTACCGCAGAAAATGGATACGCCTGATTTGTCTGAAACTGGGGGTAACCAGATATCTATTTGCCTAGAGAATATTGAAAAGTGACACTCCTCTCCCTCCTCCCCCCGCCCCCTAATTGTGTTTGCAGTCAGCCCCTTTTTTGTGGGAACAAGGGCCTCCTGACAAACAAAAATTTGGAGTTCAAGATTACACCTTGTTTGAGCCATTTCTGGATGCTATCTCCCTGCCTCTAGCCAAGAGCCTGTACATGCGCTTCCGGCTGGGCATTATCCCATTGAGAGCTTTTACAAGTAAATGGAAAAAAGAACTGGCCCTAAGCCTGTGCCCAGCCTGTGGTCTGGATTCTGAAACTAAGGTGCACATTTTGTTCTCTTGCTCGGGTTACTTAGGCTCACTCAGAAAATGGTTACGCCCGATTTGTCTGAAACTGGGGGTAACCAGATATCTAGTTGCCCAGAGAATATTGAAAAGTGACGCCTCCCCCTAATTGTGTTTGCAGTCAGCCACTTTTTAGAAAACGTTTGGTAGAAGCACAGTAAGATTCTTTCGGAATCTCTCCCTGATGTTTAATATGCATGAATATTCCTTGGCTATATGTGTAATTAATTTTATTCATTTAGAACCTTACGGAGCTCTGAATGTGATATGCACCTTTGCACTTTGGAACTTTGTCCTACAATGTATGTAGAATTGTACTCCCTTGACTAGAGAGTCTTTTAAAAATGTTTAATTAATACTAGTATAATATGAAGTTTTTATTCTTGGGGAGCTTCTGGTATTTATTACGAGTAGTTTAATTTTGTAACTTCAGTATAAACTTATTTTTTATGAATTGGGAGTGTTTTTATATGTTACCTATGCATTTTAATTGTTTTTTTGTATACTTTGATGGTTTCTGGAGAACTGAATAAAGTATTTACTACCACTACAATGCATTAAATCATCATTTAATAGTAATGCTTCACCAATGTATTATTACACGAAATTGATTAATGTTAACTATGGCCTACTGCCACAATTTTTCAACAACCATACATATAAATTTTCATTAAAATCATTTTACTAAAATCGTTTGTTTTCTCTGATCATTCTAGTCTCTACTATGACATTTATAAATTTCCGCTTCCTAACTAATTTTATCGCATAATTGCACCTCAATCTATTCATGATGCATTTCAATGTAAGGCAATAGAAATGATAAGCCACACCATTAGAATCATTAGTTTCATCAGTAAATGAGTAATAAACATAATTTTCAAAAGTAACCATTTTATGAAATCCTTTTCACATCTTCATCTATGGCAAACACTTTACGCTCATTACGGATCATCACGCTTTAATAACCATATTCGGAAATCCCAGAGCCAAGGTGCCACCCAGGTTAGAGCAATGGGGCATCTGTCTCCAAGAATACACATACACAATCATTCACAAACCAGGAAAGGCTGCAAATCCTGCTGACTACATGTCACGACATCCCAGGGCATCTTCCAGCACGAAACGCTCGCTAGCGGAGGAATACATCCACTTTGTCATTGATCAAGCAAGACCGCCTGCGGTTCCCCTTGAAGCAATTGCGGTCACTGCAGATGATGTCACTCTTCAGGATGTAACATGTCACATCCTCACCAACGTGTGGAGGCATCTGGAAGAACCCAAAAGTAATCGCAAGATAGACACATAAGAACCGGTCTCTTTTCGACACATGAAAGAAGAACTGACTTGCCAAAGTCGGGCTGATACTTAGGGACAAATGGATAGTCATACCAAAAGACCTGCAGCAAGGGGTGGTCAACCTGGCCCATGAGAGTCACAGGGCCATGTTGTTTACCAAACGAGTTTTACGGGAACGTGGCTGGTTCCCCTCACTTGACTTGATGGTTGAGACCACACTAAAGGACTGGACTCAATGTCAGCTCGTCAGTCGAGAAGAAACACCCTCGCCACTGCAAATATCTGAATTACCAGAAGGTGTATAGTACATGTGGCGTAGACTTCTTTGGCCCTTTGCAGTCAAGCAAATACATCCTTGTCATAATGGACGAATATGCCTGATTTCCGATTGCTCAACAAGTATCATCCACCAAAGCAACTACCACCATACCTGTACTAGACGAAGTTTTTGTGGCATGGGGCATCCCAAAAGTGGTCAAAACAAATAATGGTCCTCTGTTTAACAGACATGAGTTTGTTGAATTCGCAGATCATCTCTCATCTTCAGACATAAGAAGATCACTCCAATTTGGTCTCAAGCCAATGGGATGGTGGAGAGATTTATGGCCACTCTGAAAAACACCATACAGCAAGCAGAGCTGTCAGGGCAAGATATTCAGATGGCTCTAAAAGAAGTCTTGTGAGCCTACAGAACCATGCCACACAAGACCATGGACAAGTGTCCAGCCACCTTGATGCTAGGCCGCAATGTGCGAAAGAGAATACCCACCTGAGAAAACTCAATTAGCCGCGGTCATCGACCTCCAGATCATGAGGAGCTTGCAAAGCTCGACCAAACGATGAAGGCCAAGATGAAGCAATATGCAGACAATCGTCAGAAAGCCAAGCCATCAACTGTACAGGAAGGAGACTGGGTACTTGTCGGACAAGAACAGAAGAGAAAGACAGAGTCGATATTATAATCATCCACTACAAGTAACTAGTCTTAAAGGTACCATGGTCACGCCTGCCGCTGATGGCAAGAGGATAACGAAACATCTCTCACTTCAGAAAGTGCACTCCACCCACAAAGGAGTCAGTGACTGGTTCGGAAGACGATGACGCTCTTGATCATTCAAGCATCCACCAGCAGTGATGACCATCACTCTTCCCCTGCTGAGAGGGAAATAACAGAACCAAGTCAGGCACGTCGTTCATAGCGTACCTGTTGAAGACCTGCATGTCTCATTGAAGAAGTCTAAAGACTCCCCTCCACAAGACTCTTTTCTCTTTTTTGTGTGAGTGGGGGGGAGATGTAATGTTGTCCCATAAGTGACATGAGGGCACTAGGTCCCTCTGGGTATGATTAGCAAGACAGCAGAGGAAAGGAAGTAGTCAGGGACCAGGAAAGGGAGGCTTTAGGTAGTGAGTAGGAGCGATCGGGGACAGTCGATACATGCTGAGCTCCTCAACCTAGTTAGTGTTGTGAGTTGCTGTTTGCTGTTATGATACCACATCATCCACCCTGCTTTTTGGGTCTCGCATAGGCAGCTCTTGCACTGTCTCTTCGAGATATGCTGTATTCAGGTAAGAACTTGAAGCTCTGCCCTCTTTCCGCTCATCTTTTTAATTGCCTCCTATCACTGTCCTTTGTAAATAGTGGCTTTTCATTGGTCAATAGGCTTAGTAGTCCCTCTTTAGTACCGCCTTTTCTCTTCTTGTAACCTCCCATGAGGGCACACCCTGTTACATGTGTTGTTACCCCGTACTTTGTAAATACAGCCTCGGAGCTCTATTTTGTTAAATGTCTTTATCCTGCCTGCCAACAGCACAACATGCTCTCCCGGAACTCTTCTGTTTTTTTTTATTATGCCTCTACTGACATAATGGTGTTTTTCTTATATTCTTTATTTTCTTATTTGCGGTGCCGAACGCTTCTGCATGTTTTTTCTCCTATTTGTTAACTTTTGTTATAATGGCAGCACCCGTGCTTTAGCTTTTAACATCTTAAGCTAAAACGCTGGTGCCGCAATTGCTTCAAAAGTAAAGAAAGAAAAATAAAATGCACATTTATTTTTTTCTTTTTATTTACTTTTGCAGCAATCACAGCACCCGCGCTTTAGCTTGAGATGTTTAACGCTAAAGCGGGAGTGCTGCCATTGTAACAAAAGTAAAGAAATAGAAAAAAAAGACCGCCATTTTTTTCCCCCTATTTGTTTACTTTTGTTACAATCACAGCACCCGCGCTTTAGCTTTAAACATCTTAAGCTAAAGCGCGGATGTCCTAATTGCTTCAAAAGTAAAGAAATAGAAAAAAAAAAAATCTATTTCTTTACTTTTGTACCAATCGCGGCACCCGCGCTTTAGCTTAAGATGTGTAAAGCTAAAGCGCGAGTGCCACGATCCATTTGCAATGCGATAGCTCTTGCATTACTGACAGTTTGAGCTGTTGGCTTTGCATTAATATTAGCAACACTAACAGCTTAAACTTATAGTAATTCGAGACCAATTGTAAATGCTTGTTTCACAACTGTCATTTGGCTCTTACATTGCCCCAAAAAGTTGCTGGTTATCGTTGTGGCGCGCTGGAACAGGTGTGTGTACGGCCTTCGCAGCGCGCAGCAGGAATACAAGTTGGGAGACCAGGTATAACTTTCGGCCGAAGGTCACATGCGACCAAAGGCCCCGTTATTTATACCCTCGGACCGAGCCCGGTCACGAGCGGTGGTGAGTGATACATTGTTCAGTAGGGCCCTCTACATCCCTCCTTTCCTTTAGATGCACAATCAACGGGGGAGAATGGGAACAAAGAAATAAGAGGATAGGAACATAAGTACAAAGGTAAATCACACCAGCAAATGTCCTTTTGGGGTGCCGTCCTTCATCTGTGGCTGGTAGTCACGCTGCATGTTCAGCACGCAAAGTCCTTCAGCCTTTGGCTGGGGGCCGGGTTGGGTCGGAGCATGTACCTCTGGCTTCGGGAGGGCCCTGCCCTGGGGTCCCCGGCGGTGTTCTCGGGGGACCTTGCTGACGCTCCTGGGAGTGGCTAGTCCTAGGGATTCTCCCTTGAAGGACTGGCTCTGCCCGGCACAGGATTGGGCACATGGCCTTCATTGGTGACGATCCTGGTTTCCTTTGGCATGCCTGCCGGTTCAGTTTCGTCCTCCTGAGATGAATGGTCAACGGGCGGGGGCTTCTTTGAACCAGGACACATTCCTCACCACCGTGTGCCGACCTCGTTGCGCCGTGATCAGGGTGCCGTCCACATGGGTGACTGTCCACACCTCAGGTTCATATGGCGTGCGAAACTTCCACTCAGGGTGGCGATCCTTGATGACCACTTTGGCTCCCACACGCAGGCCTGGGGCTTTGGCCCCTCGGCGGGCAGTCGCCTTCTCATTGGTTGTCTTCCGCTTATGCTGTGCCCTCTCGGAGTTCAGGAGGGGCGGTGTCCACTCGGAGTCCTCCAGGATCAAGTCACGCGGGGACCGTCTTAGCAAGAGCGAAGCAGGGGCACAACCGGTCGTGGAGTGGGGCGTCTGCCGGTATGCGAGTAGAAATTGATGCAAGCATGCCTCGGGATCTTGGTGCTGGTCCACACCGATTCAGAGGGCCCAGTTGAGGGTCCTCATGAACCGCTCCACCTCGCCGTTTGCTTGAGGCCACTACGGGGTGATACGGCGGTGTCGGATGGCTCTCTTCCCCAAGAAATCGTGAAACTCCTGCCCTTGGAAGGGTGGCCCGTTGTCTGATTTTACTTCATCTGTCAGTCCAAACGTAGCAAAGATCTTCTCCAGGGCAGGTTGAACATGGTTAAATGCTGTAGACGGCACTAGCTCTACCACTGGGAACTTCGAGAAAGATTCCATTACCACCATGGTGTGTCATCCGTCAGGAAAACTCCCAAAATCTACGCTTATCTTGGTCCATAGCGTACAGCACGGTTCCTCCGTGATGACTGGTGCTGGTGCGGGGTCACCCCTGATGATGGTGCTCGGATGGCAATGCCATACATACCTCTGCGCCCACCATGTCGTCCATGCTGGGGAACCACACCTTTGCCCTTAATCTGGCCTTTGTCTTGGCGGTGCCTTGATGCCCTTGATGTGCCAGAGTGACCATCCCCTGGCAGAGACTCTTTGGTACAACGATTCGCTGTCCTCTTAGGACGAGTCCCGATCCGCTGACACTAAGCTCATGTCGCACCTTCCAGAGCTGCCGTCGGGAGTTCTGGTCTTCAGCCGTCTGCAGCGAGATTCCATCTAGGAACCTATGCCACTGCCCCTTATCCAAGGCCTCCTTCACTTTCCTTAGCGTATCTTCCTCTTCCGTGGCACTCTGAAGGTCTTCTTTGGTTACACGTACGGGGCAGGCGCTGTCCTCCACCAAATTTATGAAGGCCTCCATGCAGGTCTCATCGTCCTGATGAAACGCCCCATATTCGGCCGAGGGGTGCCGAGATAGGAAGTCAACCGGGTTGTCTGCTCTGGGACGGTACATCAGTTGAAAAGAGTACGCCTGCAGCTGAACAGCCCCCCTCTCGATCCTTGGGGGCGCCAGGCGTGCGGATCCTCTGAACAGTTGTAGCAGGGGCTTGTGGTCGGTAATCACCCGGAAGGGGTGGCCGCAGAGATATAAGTGGAAGTGTTTGCAGGCCCACCTTATGGCTAGCGCCTCCCGCTCTATCTGAGCGTACCGGGTTTCTGTTTGTGACAATGCCCGACTGGCATATGCCACAGGGGAGCAGATTCCTTTGTGATCTTCCTGGAGGAGGACCGCCCCTAGCAAGACCGGGCTGGCGTCCACCACGAGCTCCGTCTTCCGCTTGGGATGGAAGTACGCCATGGTCGTCTGGTCTAGCAAGGCCTTAATAATTTCTTGAAACGCTGCTTCCTCGCGCAGCGTCCACTCCCACGGCGTGCCTGATTTCGTTAGTTGCCTGAGGGGTTCTGAGATGGTGGCGAGATTCGGGATGAACCTCCTGCGGTTTGTCGCCATCCCGAGGAAACTTCTTATCTCCGTGGGATTCTGTGGGACGGAGGCGCTCCTGATGGCTTCAGCTTTGCGCGGGTCCACCCGAAGTCCGTCTCTCGAGAAGACATATCCGAAGAAGTCTATGGACCCTTGGTAAAAAGCGCACTTCTTCTTGTGTAGCGTGAGTCCACAGTCTGCCAGCCTTTGGAGTGTCACTCTCAGCCGGACGTGGTGCTCCTCAAGATTCTGGGAGTATATCAGGATGTCATCACTTAAGTTGATCACTCCTACCAGGCCAGAGAGGGCTTCCTTGATGGCGTTCTGAAACACCTCTGCGGCAGATGACACGCCGAAGCTGAGCCTGGTATACCTCCTGAGCCCGACATGCGTGGAGAATGTGGTGATATAGTGGCTCTCCGGCGCTAACTCCAGCTGGTGATATCCGGTGTTTAGATCGAGTTTGGAGAACCACTGTGCCCCGTTCAGGTCCGCCACGATGTCATCCATGGTCGGGGTCTCGTGTCTCTCTCGCCTGATAGCCTGATTGGGCAGCCTCATATCAACACAGAGTCGAATGGCGCCAGGTTGCTTCGGTTTCGGTGCCACTACCAATGGGGACACCCACGGGGTGGGCCCTGACACCTTCTCAATGACTCCGTGGTTCTCTAGGTCTTGCAGCTCTTTTTTTACTGCGGGGCGGAGATGAAAGGGAATACGCCAGTGCCGAAGTGCCCTCAGTTGGATCGCCTTGTCGATGTGCAGCTTTACTTGGCATCCTCGGAGCTTGCCTAACCCTTGGAAAAGCTGGGGAAACATTCTCAGTATGTCTTCGGCATGGCCTTCGTGGACTTGCTTGGCAAAGAATACCAGCTCCAGGTCTTCGGCCGTGTGACACCCCAGCAGCGTCCCCTTCTTCCCTTCCGTCGCGTGGAAAGTGGTCTTCACCGAATATTCGGAGCTCGAGACTTCGACCTCCATCATTCCACGGAGTGGTATGGGCTCAGTGCCTCCATACGTGTAGATCTTGGCTGCACTCCGTGTTAGGCATGGCTTGGGTGACAGCCTTTCGTACTGGTCTGAGTCCATCACATTCACCGAGGCACCCGTGTCTATGAGGGCTTGGACCTAGGTTCTGTTTATCTTGACGTTACACATCGGGGAAGGGCGTCTCTTCCGTCCTGGCCTTCCCGCAAACGATATGACGAATGAGTCGTCATAGTCTTCATAGTAGGCGGCAGCTCCTTGTTCTAGTGGCCCTCTAGGATTGTCATGTTCTTCCAGCATGAGGTTTCTGAGGGTCGTTGGGCGCCCTCTGGACGCGCCTCCATGTGTCCATCCTCCACCACTCCTACAGACACTGGTGTAGTGGTTGGCCTTCCCACACTTAGAGCAGGTCTGTCCTCTCGCCGGGCATCTGTCTTGCTCCTTGTGGTCGAACCCACACTGCCCACACTTGCCTGACTTCCTGTGCCTCGACGTTGGCCGGAGGCGGGTCGCCTCTGCACCGCCTCCACTGTCTCCTCTTTGACCTGCACCACCTTCTGTGGAGACGCGGCCGGAGTGTTCCGGACTCTGACTGCCTCCATCTCGTCGGCCCGCTTGTCAGACAGTTCGTGCGAGCGGGCTAAGATCAGGATTTCTTCCAGGGATATCCCTGGTTGGCGAAGCATCTGGCTTCTCAGTGCCACCGACTTGCATCCCTGGATGATCTGCGCCCTTATCTCCTCGTTCTGACCGATGCCCGTGCACGAGCGCGCCAACTTCCGGAGCCGAGCGTAGAACATGTCTACCGTTTCCACCTCTGTCTGCCTGGCTTGGCGCAGCTTGAAACGCTCGTAATCCGGGTTCATCTGTCGGTCGAAGTACCTATCCAGGGCCGCAATGGCGGCATCATAGTCATTATCTGCTCCGGTGTTGGGTAGAGTCTCGAACAGCTCATAGAGCTTGTTCCTCCCAAAGTGCATCAGTAGGGAGCGTTTCACGGTCCAATCAGTCTCCCTGGTCCCTGTGAAAAAGTGGTTGAGGCGACCCATCCAGAGCTTCCACCTGGGCGGTGCTGTAGCAGGGTCCGCAAGCTGGCTGAACGGGGGGATGGGCATCACAGAAGCATGTGAGTATGGCGCAGTTGGCGCTGGGACCTGTGGTGGCGGTGGGTCTCCCATGGCGTGTGGGGATTGGTATGCTCCTCGTGAGCGTACGCTGGCCTTCTAAGGGCGTGTGGTAGCTCGCCGCTCTACCACCCTTGTGCCCTGAGTGTGTCCCTTGTGGGCTGGGTGACTGACCTGTCGTGCCTTTTGCTCTTGAGCACCAGTCTCTGCTGGTCATCCCTTGTGCTCCCTTCTTGTTGACTTTCGTGTTATTCTCTTTTATTTTCTTTGAGGGAAATCCTCTCCTTCCCCTGCTTACTGCTATCTGGCAGCACTCTCGCCAGTACTTGGGGCTCCAGTACCCTTCCTGGGTGATCTCCCAGCGGTTCGTAGGCCTCCGACGAGGCACAAAAAGGGCTCCAAGTTGCAGGCCTCTAGGCTCCGCCCCCGTGCTGAACACACATGCTGGCAGGCCGTCAAACCGGCAGGATCACCTCACCGAGCTCTTGCGCTCCGACACGGCTCAATGACACACTGCCGGGAGCACCAGCAGGTAGGCATGTGTCGCGCACCGCCCTTCTTCTTGCGGCCACGAGGGAGATAGGCAGCCAGAGACGGCCCAGGCAGGAACGAACGTCTGGGAGCCGGCGCGGTGACACGCAGCTCACCGGTTCAGCGCTCGGCAATGGGGTAAGACGCGAGGGTTCTTTCACCCCTCGTCGCCAGTGTGGTGCACTGGAACAGGTGCATGTACGGCCTTTATTTATACCCTCGGACCGAGCCTGGTCACGAGGGGTGGTGAGTGATACATTGTTCAGTAGGGGCCGGATGGCCCTCTACTATCGTGTAATTTAAGCTGAGAGTAGGGCTGTAGACCCATGTGAAGTGTTTACAAAAAACAAGCAAACAGAGGCCTTTCCACTTATGAAAAGGTTTTGGGTGGGCCATGTGCTGACCTGGTGTGGTGGTGAGGGGCCTGGGCCTGGGAGTACCCCACAGTGGAAATAATAGACACCACACACCAGTTATAACATCGTTGGCAGAAAGACCCCGTGCGGTCTGTCTCTCCACCGTTTATTTATCTCCTTGGGACGAGCCCGATCCGAGGAGTGCGTGTGGGGATACATTGTATTAGAGGGCCCGGGTGGCTCTCTACATCCCTCCTTTTCTTTAGCTCATGACAATACTGCAAACTTTCAGTTAGGGCGAGACACACACAAAGTCTTGGAGCTACTCACTGGGGGCAGGGATCGGGCGGAGACCATACCTCTGGATCCGGGAGCTGGACCTGGTCCCTGCCTCGTCTCGGCCAGGGGTCCTCTTCTCGCTTGGTGAGTGTCGATGGGGATCCCCTTGGGCTTGCGCAGCCGCGCTAGCCTGAGCTTCTTCAGAGTTTCGTACTTCTTCAGAGTTTCGTTCAGGAGTGGGGGGCATTGGTGACATTTCATGCATGGGGTCTCCTCCTTCCTCCTGCCCAGCAACGTCTCTCCCGGTCAGGCAGGGTCCCGACACTTTCTTGAACCACAGTGCATTTCTCGTGACCGTTTGTTGTCCTCTCCTTGCGGAGATCATGGTCCCTCGGGCGTGGGAGACTCTCCACACCTCCGGCTCATATGGTGTCCAGAACTTTCAGCCAGGATGTCTGTCTTTGACCACCATGTAGTCTCCCACATTTATGGACGGCGTCTTCGCACCTCGGCTGAGGCTTGACTTCTTGTTTGTTGTTTCTCTCCGTGCCTGCATCGCCGCGTCGTCTCTCTTAGGGAGCCTCCAAGCTGGGTCGGTCGGGATGCTGTCACGCGGGGCTCGCTTGAAAAGTAGGTGGGACGGTGCGCAATGGGTGGTGCTGTGGGGTGTCTGCCAATAGGCGTCTAGAAATTTGTGCAAAGCTCTTTCCGCATCTTCTCCCTGTCCCACAGCAATGCGTAGTATCCGATTGAGCGTCCGCATGAAGCGCTCGACCTCCCTATTTGCTTGGGACCACTGGGGTGTGATCTTCCTGTGCCTGATGGCCCTCCTCTCCAAATATTCCTTAAACTCCCTCCCTTGAACAGGAGGCCCGTTGTCTGATCTCAGCTCTTCCGGGAGGCCCAACAGTGCGAATGTCCGCTCAAGGGCCATTTGGGCTTGAGGGAATGCCGTGGATGCGACCAATTCTACTACCGGGAATTTAGTGTAAGAGTCCATTAACACCATCGTGTTGCATCTGTCCGGGAAACTGCCAAAGTCAATGCTGACCTTTGACCAAGGTTCTTCGCTAGATTCCTCTGTGATTACCGGGGCTGGGGCAGGGTCACTGCCGGTGATGGCTCACGAGTGACAGCCTCTGATCCTCTCTTCCACGGCGGTATCCATGCTAGGGAACCATACCTTGCATCTCAGGTGTGCCTTCGTTTTCGCCATGCCCTGGTGTCCCACGTGTGCTAAACTGATGACTTGATCTTGTAGCTCTCTTGGGACCACAATCACGTGGCCTCTGAGCACGGCACCATGCTCTCCCACGCTGAATTCGCTGCAGATTCTCCATAGCTGCTGTCGTGCTAGCTGGTCTTCGGTGTTGAGCGCCTGTACATTGTCCAAGAAATGGGTCCAGCCTCTCGAAAGTAGGGCCTCCTTGACCCTCACTAGCGTTTCGTCTCGGTTAGTGGCTTGCCCAAGCTCTTCGAGCGTCACTGCTTTGGGGCACGCTTTTCGGGTGATCATCCGGACTAGCGCTTCGGTGTGTTCTTCATCTCGATGTGCGCACTGCGTGATTGTTGCCTCTGGATGTCTTGAGAAGTAATCCGCTGGGCTATGTCCTCCAGGGCAGAATATGACCTTGAATCTATACGCCTGCAGCTGCACTGCCCACCTCTCTATCCTGGGGGGAGCCAGTCTCGACGTCCCCGTAGGGGGAGCAACGGTTTGTGGCCGGTCACCATTTGAAATTCCTGTCCGTAAAGATAGAGATGAAAGTGCTGGCATGCCCATTTTATGGCTAGGGCTTCCCTCTCTATCTGGGCGTACCTCTTCTCAGTGTCGGATAATGTGCGGCTGGCATATGCAATGGGCTGCATTTTGGTTGCCTTAAATCTGTACACTTATATGCAATGGGCACCCATGTTTCTCGATCCCGCTCTTGAAGGACTGCCCCGAGCCCCACCGGGCTGGCGTCTACCACCAACTCGGTGCGTCGTCCTGGATGAAAGTAAGCCATGACAGTTTTGTCCATTAGGGCTGCTTTAATGGCATGAAATGCCGTGTTGGCTTCGGTAGTCCATTCCCACTGACGTCCGCTGCGTGTCAGGGCTTGCAATGGTTCGGACAGTGAGGCGAGATTCGGTATGAACCAGCCACAGTAAGTGGCCATTCCTAGGAAGCTGCAAACATCCGTGGCCGATGTGGAGGTTTGAGCCGACCGGATGGCAGTTGCCTTCTTAGGGTCCACCTTCAATCCATCTCTGGAGAACGTGTAGCCGAAGAAGTCTATGGACTCCTGGTAGAATGAACATTTGGCCTTGTGGAGTGTCAGACCACAGTCCGCCAGTCGCAGGGTGTCACGGAGGCGTGCATGGTGATCCTCTAGTGTATGCGAAAACACCAGGATGTCGTCACTCAGATTTATGACGCCGTGTAGGCCAGATAAGGTCTCCCGGATGGCATTTTGGAAGACCTCCGCTGCTGAGGATATCCCAAATCTCCGCCTTTTGTATCGCCGGAGTCCCACGTGGGTGGAGAATGTGGTGATGAATCGGCTCTCCGGTTCGAGTTCTAGCTGATGGTATCCAGCATTCAGGTTGAGCTTTAAAAACCACACGGCCCTGTTGAGGTCTGCCACGATGTCATCCATGGTGTGCATGAGATGACGCTCTCGCTTGACGGCTTGGTTAGGGAGGCGCATGTCCACGCAAAGTGTGATGGCGCCTGGCTGTTTGGGCTTCGGGGCAATGACTAGTGGCGACACCCACAGAGTTGGGCCTGATACCTTCTCGATGACATCAAGATCTTCCAGCTTCTTCAGTTCGGCTTCCACTTGCGGAAAGGCACTCTCCGATGTCTCAGGGTGACCGGTCGGATGGATGGGTCGATGTGCAGTTTAAACTGTTTGCCTTTGAGCTTTCGGAGACCCTTGAACAATTCGGCGAAGTCGTGTAGTATGGCGTCGGCGTGTGAGTCATGCACCTGATTTGCGAAAAAGACTAGGCCAAGGTCTTCTGCGGTGTGGCAGCTGAGTAGTGTTCCTTTCCTTCCTCCGGTGATGTGGAAACGGGCTCTTGTCGTACGTTTGTCGCAGGAAACTTCGGCTTCAATCACCCCTCTTAGGGGGAGAGGGTGTGTTCCTCCATACGTATATATTCTTGATTTCGTGGGAGCCAGTGAGGGTCGTTGAGACAGACGGTCGTACTGCTCCGAGTCCATGACGTTCACAGGCGCCCCATTGTCGATCAGCACCTGGACGGTCGACCCTGCTACTTGGGCGGCGCACATGGGAGGTGGTCTCTTGTGTTTGTCCAAGCGACTCACGAACGATATGACAAAGACCTCGTCGTCATCGTCGTCCAGGGTGAATTGACGTCCTTGCGCGGCACCCTCCTCTTGGATATGAGGATCGTCAATTGACAATTGACGAATTTGCGACGTGGCCCCACGTTGCTTTGTGAACCCCGGCCGAGACCTGCCGCTTCAGCACACTTTCGCGAAATGGTTTGGCTTCCCGCATCGCGAACAGGTCTTTCCTTTGGCGAAGCAAGGCCCAGTTGGGGGTTGTTCTGCCCCGCAGTTGCCGCAAGTTCCACCCCCTTGCACCTTTGTAGCAGTGCGCCCGGGGTGTGGGCATCATTGAATCGCCTCGACTCTCTCCTCTTTAATGGGGACATGTCTTGGGGCGTGGGACGTTGTCGCCTCTGTTCAGGGCAGCTTCCATTTCTTCTGCTGGGGCATCTGACAGTTCATGGGACCAGGCGAGAACCAGTATCTCGTCTAGTGAGATCCCTGGTTGTCGGAGAATCAGCTTTCGGAGCATCACCGATCGACACCCTTGGATCACCTGAGCCCGGATTTCCTCCCTCTGATCGGTGAATGTGCAGGTGCTCGCCAGCCTCCTCAGCCGGGCGTAGAACATATCCACGGACTCAGTGTCAGATTGTTTTGCCTGCCGCAGCTTGAATCGCTCAAATGCGGGGTTGAGCTGGGGGTCGATGTGCTGATTGAGAGCCGTGACTGCGGCCTCGTTGTCGTCCTCGTCTCCTGTGTCTGGGAGCGTCTCGAACAGGTCATATATTTCGCCCCCTCCGTAGTATATTAGTAGGGATCTCTTAACTGTTCCATCTGTCTCTCTTGTGCCTTTAAAGTAATGGATAAGGCGGCCAATCCATGCTTTCCAGCGCGGGGCTGCCGTCGCGGGATCAGCGGTCTCACTGAACGGGGGCAGAGGGGATACTGCGGCGTGATTGTGCACCGGGGGTGGCGGGGGTGCTCCCGGTCCTGCTCGGTTGCTTGCAGCGCCTACCTGTGAGGGCGTACTCATGCTGGCGAATGTTGTTGGGACTGGGCTGCCCTTTGGAGTGTGCTTGCCAGTTCACCGTGTGCAGGGGTGAGACTTTGGCTCAATGTCTCCTGTGTCCTTAGGCTGTGTAGTCTGGTGTTCCTGGTGTGGGCTACTTGCTTTGCCACAGACTGATGCTGCCTGAAGTTGATCTCCCCTTCTTTTACTGCTTCACTGCTGCTGCTTACATGCGCGTGGAGAGAGAGAGAGAGAGAGAGAGAGAGAGAGAGAGAGAGAAAATCCCGGTCCTTGGGGAGACCAGGCTTGGACAGGCGCCCTGGGACGCGCTGTGTACCTCATGGCTCTGAGGAGTGCTGCAGTGTTCGTGCGTGGCCCCTAGGGGTGTTGCGCTCCCTCAATGGAGCATACGCGGAGCTGCCCGCCCCGCGGCGTATGGAGACGCTCATCTGCAGTGTTGGAAGGCGAGCACGGCTGACACGCTGCCTTGACCGGCCTGGGGAGCGTGTGAGGAGGCAGGGAGAGGGCGGAGCTCCACTGACGGCGACCTCCGGCACAGAATGCGCTGATGCAGAGACAGGCAGGCGACGTGGCCCAGGATGGGCGGAGGGGCCGCAGAGCGGGTTTACCGGGCAGCGGAGATTAGGATACCGGGGCCGGCGGCGCGCCGATGTGTATGCGCAGACGAGCGCAGGGAGCCTCTGCACCGATGCCAGGTAGGAAGCGAGGCGCGGATTCACTACTGCCCTCGTCGCCAATGTGCTGACCTGGTGTGGTGGTGAGGGCCCTGGGGGTACCCCACAGTGGAAATAATAGACACCACACACCAGTTATAACGTCGTTGGCAGGAAAACCCCGTGCGGTCTCTCCACCGTTTATTTATCTCCTCGGGACGAACCCGCACCGAGGGGTGCGTGCGGGGATACATTGTATTAGAGGGCCCGGGTGGCTTTCTACAGGCCAGAGGTTTCTCCTGGGAGGGCCTGGCCCACCCGTAGAATTGAACTTTTGCGACCAAAGAAAGAGGGCATGCATTTTTCGTGTGGCGATGTTTGGCGCATCGGCCCGAGACAGCACGCGCTGCACACCGCAACAGGCATTGAGTTAATTACACTCAGCCGTCGATTATTTCGGAGACCCAAAGGGAGTTTTTTCAGAAGGCATCTCTGTGAGGGCAGAATGCTAAGCAGGGGCTGTCGATTAATTAAAAACTCAAAGCACAATTATGATCTGAAGAGCCTTTGCTCCCCTAAATATACCACAATAAAGCCAGACAACCTCTCATTTTCCTTCCCGACCGACTAAGGTGCTGAATCTTCCCGTTTTTTTTTTTTTTTTTTTTTTTGCTGTGTCTGTCGATTTACCTCGGATGTGTCCGAGGCCAGCGCTTTCGAAGCCCCCGGAAGCCTAGTTTTCTGTAGATTGTGGTTTTTTAAGTTGTTTGAGTGCATAGTGGCATACCCACACTTTATTTCTTTTGTTTGTGATATGCAGGCCTGTCATGGTTGAGGGTCGGTGAAGGAGTGGGGCCCCAGGACTGGATATTTCTGCTGTAGCCGTCTTTATAAACATTGATGCAAACTTGTCTCTGTAAGCATCCCCTTCCGGGCCCCGAGGGATCAGATTGCCAAGCTATGCGTTTTTTTGCACCTGTATGAACGCCTGAGGTAAAATCTCATTATCTTTAAGAGCTCTCGGCCTGCATAGAGAAGCAATCACTTCAGAAATGTTCGTGCATACGCTGAACACGGCGCTTCAAGCCTAAATATAGGGATCATATCTCTACATTTGCCAGGTATTTAGGGGCCATACATTCGAAACTAGAGAAGTAAACAAATGCATTTCCCAAGAAAACAAGGCACCTGCCCGCGTGCACCGCTGCTGCACTCCCATTTATACGTGATTACCCGGTGTCTCGACCCTCTTCCGATAAGTGCCGAGGTGTCGCTCATCAGCGCTCTGTTATTTCGTTGGAGGGGGTGACAGCTGCACGCCTTTTTAGCTGGTGCAGTCACACTTCAAAAGTACAAAGTGTAGCAGTTCTTCTACACTTATAGTCCCCCCACCCCCCAGTCTTATGACTCACTGCCATGAAGACCGTATTCAGCTTGGCACTACAGCTAACATTTATAAGGGAACCATTTACATACTTGGACTGCTCCTGTCGACACAAAGGTAGGCGGACAGACAGGGATGCAACCAGACAGGTTAGACCAGTAGATAAACCTACAGACGCTAGAGCTAGGCAGATGTACAGACTAATAGAAGCACAGACAGGGTGACAAATAAATAGATGTTCATAGGTATAAAGTATAGAAATAGGACATATGGGAATGTGCGTAGGTCACACATGGGCAGACAGATGTTTATTTTTGTAATTTATTAAGAAGTTTAGCAAAGCACTGCATGTCTCCTTTCGGTCACATCAGAGTGGTATAGCAAGCTAGATTCAGTACATTGTGAAAATTAGCGTGATTGCTGGGTTTGGCCCCATTTCCATTGTCCTTCATCACTGTCCCCCTCTCAGCTATATACGAGTTTGAATAGTCCTCTTTTCTTGTCCTTCTTGGAGTGCATGTAGTTTAGTCTCTGTCCTCGAGCTTGTGTCAAAGCATTTCACAGTCTTGGTCCTCCATCCATGAAAGGTCCTGTTGACCACTTGTTGGCTGAAGAAGTGTGCCATGGATGAGTACACGATACCGTTATGCTTGTTATGAGCAATACGTCTTTGTAGGTGCCCAGAATGTTTGCCAAAATATTTTGTGTAAATGTTGCGAACTACAAATGGGATCCTTAAATCCTCTAAGAGTCAATAAATCAGTTTTAAGGACTTTCTGGGAGCCTGGTTTTGAACCCTTGCCAGTCTGTCACTGAGCGCCTTTGGGAGATGATACCCGCAATGTTGCAGTAGTCTAATCAAACAATCTCCAAGGCTCTTGTGCAGTTCCCCACCTGGTCAGATCAGAGAAGCAGGAGGATTCTCAATAGACGATAAATCTGCTAGTTGATGCTCTCCACTACCTCTGTGACTTTGGGCACAAAAAGAGATCTGAATCGAAAATGATGCCCAAGTTCTTTACTTCCATTATAGTGGGTGGTGGTGTACTTAGAAAAGGTGGCTACATGATGGGTGGAGTTTCAGAATCTACCTTCCAAGCAGAAGAATTTCTGTCTCGGTCATTCAGGCATAATAAGTTCTACTGCATCCAATAAATACACTTTCCAGGCAGGAAGCCATGTTAGCCAGTTTTGCTGACCTGTCTCCCCTCTTGAAACGGATTTGATAATCATCAGCATATATCTGGAGGTTACCCTGGAGCAGCGATTTTGGGCACATGTAGATGTTTATGAGACCACAAGATGGTGAAAACTCTTGTGTTTCACTCTGCAGGATATGCACACTCGAAATGATAGAATGTTCTCCAAGTTGTTGAACCAACATTTATAATGTTCAACGGCGTTAAAGATGTGCAACCTTGACATGCGCTTCGTCTGTGCATTTTAACTGTATCTTTCCCAAATTGGAGCCTCGTAACATAGCTTGTATTGGGTCAGAGGAATCATCATGACATGAGGTATCTTGCAGAGTGTCCCAAATTGGAGCCTCGTCAGGTCCCCACACAAGATGCACAGCCATATATATGAAAGAATTCAAAATCTTCAACAAGTTTATCATATTTTTATTCCAAACGTTCTCCATCTTTCATCCATAAGTTTCCATGTTTACTAATTTTTTTCATCTCCATGTTTTACATATGTCCATCCAGGCTTTTCAAAGCAGCCCAAAGGGGATTGGTTCAATATTCCTCATAACAGCGTCATGTACCCAATGCATTTCGGGATAACTCTCTTCCTCAGGGGTAACTAAAATACAAGCTGTAAGAAAAGGGACCCATCAGTATGATCAATAAATAATAATGAAATGAATAACTAAATGAAAGCATAAGTTCTGCATCTTGCATAATCACCTAATAAAATATAACCTTTTAACTTAAACACCAGAAGTGCAACCCTGCCCATAAACACTCATTCGAAACCCACACCAATATAATTTCAGTGACAAGCCCCATTACAAACAACCCAAGAGTAAGCACAAAACTTTAATTTGGGGGAGTTGTGACTTCAAGTCAACACAGGGTTTACGTATATGGGAGACGTTTATTTAACACGCAGATAAGGTCACATTGCATTTTATTCCGTGGAGTCACTTTAATTTGGGGGAGTTCAGAGTAGTGTGAGGGCCAGATTTAGAGTTTGAAGCACAG
Organism: Calotriton arnoldi; assembly: GCA_963921515.1. Classification (NCBI taxonomy): domain Eukaryota; kingdom Metazoa; phylum Chordata; class Amphibia; order Caudata; family Salamandridae; genus Calotriton; species Calotriton arnoldi. The sequence goes on along the minus strand of CAWUFW010001796.1, from coordinate 988,310 downwards.
GTTACTCCGTCACAGTCGTGTCAGATATCCCTTCTTCCTGATTGCAAGTGCCATAGGATGTAATGTGCTTGAAAAAAGGCGGACGCCAAGCTCTAAATCAGGTCATTCGTTTTCATCCTTGAGACTGGGGATGGTGGTCGGGAGTGAACGTCATTAAATATTTCTTCTGAAATGGCTTGTTTAGTAGTCTTAAGTGAAGCAAAGTATGTTTTAATGCCAAGATGTCTAAAACACTTTTTGGTCTCTCGCCCCACCCCCTAACAACAATAGGAAGGTAACCGTGCAGAAACTTAAAAATATGTATTGGTTAAGAGGCGCCCTCCTCGCCGCCACCGACGACATCCGCATGCTACTCGACCAAGGACACACCGCGGCTCTCATTCTGCTTTACCTCTCCGCTGCTTTAGACAGTCTCCCACCGCACTCTTGCAACCAGACTCCTCCGCTGGCATACAAGAACTCGCCCTTGACTGGATCTGCTCCTTCCTCACCGGCAGAACTTTTTTCTAATTTGAACCTATCTTGGGGGACTTGGTCAAGGTGGCGAAGATGGCGGCCGCAACTTAAGATCACTTCTAATCTCTTCCTGCATCCTTAGCCTTCTGCCGCCCCGAAGTTGACAACCGGCCCTCTGGCAACTTCCCTGAATGCTGTTAGTGCCCAGCTGCTCATTCTGCGGTCCAGGAGCTGGGAGGCGGTGAGAGGAGATGGGGGAGTTAGAGTCGCGAGGCCGGTTCATGGAAGATGGCAGCTTGCGGGCCTCCGCGCTCGGCTGCTGTTGCACAGAGCGCTTGAAAGGCTGTCGTCCGCATTCCGGGAGGCGCAGGACTGTGCAGGACGGGTCTGGCCCATTGAGGAGCTATGGAGTGCTGCCTGAGACCCTGAGCCTGCTGGTGATGAGGTATCCAGGGGATGGGGGGAGGCGGGCAGCCTCGCAGTGCCTGTCTCCCGGCATTCCTGCACTAGACTGATTGTCGCGGCCCCGCAGGACCTCCCTGGCCACCCCCACGCACTTTGGCCACACCACACCTCACCCCCTTCCCTCTCCCTAAGGGGGAGGGGAGGGTCTACCCTGACCTGTGCTCTGCCTGTAGCGACACCCTACCCTGGCCTGAAGCGGCAGCCGGGGGCTCATCGAGGGGCTTAGAGGGACCTGAAGTTTGGGCTGCTTCCCTTCCCCTAGAAGACCTGTATTGAATTTGGGGTCAGCAAGGGCAGTTTCTGTCTTGTGAGGGGCCCTTTCTTGGGTTCTTAGGGCCTGGCATTGCCTGTGTCCTGGCTTTTCGTGCTCCCCCCGGTGCAAGCGGTCCACATAACTTCTGCCTTCCGACCACTTGTGGCACCCAGCCATGGGGAGCGACAATAGACCAGTACACAACGGTGGCTTCTGGCAGCACTGGGGCGACTAGTAACCTCTCTGCACCGTAGCGCAACCTTGAACAGTCCGACCTAGCCACAATCCTCTGGGCAATCCAAGACTCTAGGGAGGCTGTGGAAACTAAAAGTGGGCGAGGTCATGGTTGACGTCTCTCTCCTGTGCCAAGTTCTCAGAAATGTCGCCACCCAATTTACTGAGGCGGAGGGAAGTGTGTCTTCAGTGAGGATCATGTAGCCACCCTTAAGAAACCGGTCTCCAAGCTGCTGACAGTGACAGCAGCACTGGAAGAGCGTGCTGAGGACGCTGAGAACAGATCGCTCAGGAGTAACCTCCAATTTGTTAGATTCCTGGGGGGGTGGAGAACTCCGACACGGAGCAATTCTTGGAGTGCTGGCAGCGGTCCTGGATTTTTGAGGACAAACTGTCACTGTGGGTTTTCTTGGAATGTGCCCACGGTCCTTGGCTCAGAGCCCCCCACTTTGGACCCTCGCGCTCCGGCTCATTGCACGTATTCTAAACCACCGGAACAGGGACGCCACCCTCGGGAGGTCAGGGGACGATCTGACCTTTACTTCCAGGAATCCAGAATAATGATCTTTCCCAATTGCACACGGGCCATCCAGCAGCTTAGACGCTCCTTTGACAAAGTCAAACAAAAGCTCCGTGCTCTCAACCTTTAGAATTTGCTAATTTTTCCGAATTGAAGGTGATTTTCAACTCTAAAACGTATTTCTGTGAGGCGCCGCAACAGGCCTCGGACTAGGCAGCCAAAGGGACTGTACATTGCCACTCAGACAATACCGGTACCACTCTGATGGCTGAGGGTAGTGCTCTTCGCCCCAATCCAAAACCCTCCAGGAAGAAAATATTGAGATCCCATGGGCGCCAAGTCCGCCCCTGTGGCAGTCGGGACTCCACCGGTTCAGATGCAGGGCACACGGCCACTGGCAGGGGGAGTGGATCAGAGCTGGGGAAGAGAACTCCAGAGCTCTTTGACACTAAGGCTGAACATCTCACTGACCCACCGGGCTGAACTGCAGGCTCCTGCCATTTATACTGGTGGATGCTATCCCTTATGTGGGGAAGGAGCTGTACACTTATGATACAAAGTCACATGCATTGGGTTGATAACTGATCCTACATTCGAGGAGGTCTTTTATGTTCCATTGTGTGTTGAGTGTTATGCTGCAGCATAGGGCAACAGATGCTTTGGGGGGTAGAAGTATGGGGAGGGGGGAATTTTGGGCATACAGGGAGTTTTGTTGTGTTATGTTTGCTTTGCTCTACAGTCCTCAAGTCACAGCTGCCTAGGCCATCTACGTTACCTTTGTACTTATGGGGGTTCCCTGGCCCTGGATCACCATGTTGCTGGTAAACCGCTATGGCTCCTTTCTGGTGCCATCTGTCTTGCACCTACTCAGTCATACCCGTCATGGAAGCTAGAATTCTGTCCTTGAATGTAAACCGCCTGTTGGACCATATCAGACGTACAGCTGTACTTCGGTAACCTAGATGACTACAGCCTGCGGTACTCCTGTTGCAGGAGAGCCACTTGCTGGGAGAACACTGCCCGTTCCTCTGACGCTTTGGCTACAACGTGGTTTACCACTCTGGGTTCTTAAGGGGGTCACGCGGGGTGGCAATTCTCCTCCACAGAGGTTTATTCCTCATGGTGACCAGTACCCACTCGTACCCCCATGGGGAGTACATAGGGGTGGAGGGGCTCCTCCAGGGTAAACAATACAACTTTGTAGGTCTAAGTGCCGAACCAGTTGCTCACCCCAACGATGGCTTCCCTGGCACAGATTCTGTTGGGCTTCCTACCGGGCACCGCCATTATTGGGGGGGGTGGGAGGGGGAGGGATTTCAGTATGGTCTATTACTCAGAGCTAGACTCCACAGCAACCCCCTTCCCCCCGGTGATGGGGCATCAATCTCTCTCCTGCCATCTTAGGGCCTGGATCGTCTCCCTTTGGCTTTACAATGCGTGGAGGACGTGGCACCCCCAGGTTGCTACGTACACCCACACCTCGGCAGCCTTCAAGACATTGTCGCGTATCGACCTTGTGCTCTTTCAAGCTAAGGATGTTTTGCAGATGTCCTGGGTTAACATCCTTCCACAGGGGATTTCTGACCATGCACCCCTTATTTTGCATATGGGATTCTTGGAGCCTGCTAGGCGGCCCTCGTGGCGCCTTAGTGCATGGCACATGTCCATTAAGGACTGTTATGGCTATGTAGAGACAGAGCTACAGGCATACTTTAGGACCAATCAAGGGACCGTATCCTCTGCTGGTACCCTCTGGGCAGCCAGTAATTCCACGATTAGGGGTCTAGTGAAAGGGTACATCCAGGGTAAGGAGAAGGAGCAGCTCGAGCACAACTTGACTCTTGAGACTTGAATTGTTATATGGCTCCTAGGGACATTGTCGACATTGCTAAGTTAGCATGAGCTTTGCTGCCATAATGCTGCTTTTGCGCACGTTACTACATGACTTTATTTTGCAAGCCTCTGTTTATGCCTTTCACATGAGAACTGTCTGCCTTTCACGTTTTCTGCTGAGTTCCTGGAGTTTTGTCTGAACACGATGTACAAGGTCGATAAACAATGCCCATTGTTATTCTGTTCTGGTCAGTCCCTAGCACCTAGACATAACATGCTAAACACAGCTGCAACTGCTGGAGACTCGTGCTTTGATATTACAGGGAGGCATGTTGTTTTAACACACACTTGGAGAGAGCCCTTTCCATGGAGAAGAGCTACTCTGTACCTATGATGTAAACCTTGCATCTAGGCTTTAAAGTATGGGGTCTGCAGTCAAAGCCCAGGGATCTTCCTTTATATAAATAAACTTCTTCTAGTCAAGGGGAGGGTTGTTAGGCCTTATAGTCCTTTTCCCACTGTCTTTATAAAATGACTTCACCTTTTGTACTCTATGGAATTGTAACAATGCTAATTGTTTTGAGTTTATGCATTTTGCTGCTGGTAGTGGCTCGTATACTGTATGGTAGAGCACGATAGTTAAAATAAACATTTTGAACTATTACAGTGACTCTGCCAATTTCTTATTGTGGACAAGTACGAGTGAGTGAGCGAAAGAGTATGTCTTGCTACCGCGATTCCTGAGAGAGTCGGGAGTGTTGTGTTCTGGGTTGTCTAATCATTTGTAGCTCTGTGATTTTTGGAGGAGAACGAATGAGACACTAAAGCGAGTCGGTCTTGGGATTTTGGGCACTAAGGTGGTAGGTTGGTACACCCCTATACACCGAGGTCCCGGTTTCCTGCGCATAGATCTGTTTAGGTGCAGAATCCCCGCAACATGGCGCCGCCAACGTTTGGTCTGGTTCTTATCTGCAAGACGCTTGAGTAGTGCTTGTGCTTGTCCACAATCCCCTCACTTCTGTTTCCGGAGACAGCTGTGACGGTGTGACCTCCTATATTGAGGTATTATAGGTTCTTTCAAGCTTGAAGTTTTAAAAGGTTGTTACTCTTTATTCTTGACCCGTTATTGCGCTGCCGCGCTTTAGGTTGTCGTTCTTTGTTTTTTATTATGGCGGTTGATATTACGCCTCATAGCCGCATGCCGCTCAGGGCATATTTAACTCAATGTGGAGTGCCTGATGCAGGTGCAGAACTTATATTTGTAGTGGAAGCAAATCCAGCTTACCACTTCAAGGTGTTTTATTCTTGGGTCACCTTTCCGGCAGTAGATGGAACGGATAATTTGTTTCATGCATACACTGCCACGGCCCTTCCTCACGCTTATCAGCCTTATCGGGCTCTTGAGGTTCCGCTTACGGCTTGGCAACACCAGATTTGGTTTAATGGCGCCCTTCCTCACCCAGTATCACCGGTACGTTTAGGCCCTTTGTCGATAGATGGGGCCACGTGGCACGTTTTGGCTGGGTACACCCCACACCCACGGTATTTGACTGTTACGATTGCAGACCTGCGCGTGTTACATACTTCCTTGATACACGTACATAGGGCTGTTATACAGTTCGTCACACGCAACTTCCAGGTGGGTCCACCTGGCGTTGCTGCGCAACCTGCGGGTCCTGGTGCTGTGACCATCAGCCCGCTTATGGTTAATTCTGTCATGGGCAAGCGTCCTCAAAATAAGGATGAATTTCCTTATTGGCTTGCTGAGAAATTTGGTCAACTAGAGGCTATTTTTCTGAATACTAGTCCGGTAGAAAAACACAGGATCTTGACTATTAGTTTGCCTAAAGATTTAATTCCCGAACTCGCTGATTGTAACACCTGGGGCAAGGTGTTTGCAGCGGTATATTCGAAGTGTTTCGGCACTCCTTCCATGACCGTACTCCCCTCCGTGATAAAACGCTTTCAAGATGAACACGGAGCCGAGGCGGCTGTGGAGTTGGAGATGAGCCTGGTGGGGGTGTTCGACGTGGTTGTTGACATGATTCTTGCTAATGTCAAGGGTGATGCTGTCAGCTTTCAAGTGGCAATCCGCTTGGAGGCTGTGCCAGATGCAGACAAACCACGCAAATTACCAAAGATTACTGCTAAGGAATATAAAACTATAGGCCGCAATAGTCTGGGAGTTAAGCCTTTTGCTCAGACGCAAACACAATCCCAAACTCAACAAAAAGCCCAGACTGATAAGGACGGGCGTCCGTTCTTTCCTAAAAAGAACTGGAAAAATAAGAAACAGGGGCAGCAACAACAGAAGCAAGGTTCGCGTGCTGGTTCACCGACACCTGAGTCTTCTGAGCGTACTTATGACTTGCGCGAAATTTATGACTCCTGATAGATTTCAGGTCCCTGATCAGCACTCTCCTCGTTCTTTACAGGACGCTTCGGACTCTCACGTTGGAGGTGGGGAGTGCCAGGACCGTGGCAAAGTTCAGACCACTCAACAGGGACGAGATCAACCTCGACAGTTTGACGTTAAAGCCAAACAAGAGGACCTGCCTCGTTTTAGACCCCCGTATCAGAAGAAGAAAGTTGCCACTTTACCAGCGAGATATGCCTCAGACGGTGAGAACACGACTCCTGGACTCGACATGGGCGGTGACTCTGCTCGACAGCGCAGCGGTAGTTACCATAGTGCGGGAGGCACTGCGTCCCTGTCTGGAGGCGACAGCAACGGATACATTCATAACTGTGGAAACGACAGATACCCGGGTTGCCCCCCCCCCCGGATAGACTGTATGTAATAATTTTTCAAATTGAGGGTGATGTACAACGTCCAATCAAGGTGGTTTTCTGGGAAAATCTAACCTCCTCATACGACATTTTGTTGGCGGAGGCGGATTGGCCTCCACCCTTTGTGTTAGCCGCCTCTCGAGGGGAGGACGTGATACTTCTGAGTTTTTCGCGTTACGTCCCTGTGGAGCATACAACGGCTTTAGCAGCAGAGTGGGCATTGGCCCTGGCCCCAGCTGTGTACCGTAACCAGGTGGGCTGGGATATAGATTCACCGGCACATGAGATACCTTTACGGTCTACGCCACAACCGCAATATCCAACCAAGCGCGAAGCTAAGGCTCACGTTTGTGACATTCTGACGCAGTTAGAGTATCAGGGTGTGATTGAATCTTGTACATCGCAGATGAATAATCCTCTCTTTACGGTATTTAAGCCTGACGGTTCATATCGGATTGGATTGGATTACCGAAATTTGAATAGCCATTGTCGCACTTTTGCAGTGCAAAACACTCACAGCTCTGCGCTGGTGAACAACCTTGTTCGTAAAAAATACAAAACTACCCTGGACATATCCAATAATTTCTACAGTCACAATCTGGCTCCTGAGAGCTGTGACTTGACATCATTCACTGCCGTCGGAAATCAGAAAAAATTTACACGATTGCCCATGGGGTATAAGAATAGCCCCGGGGCATTTGCTGCGCGTGTTGTGTCTTTGTTACACGACATAGATCCAGATGCGTTCTCGTACGTGGACGATATCTATCTCACGGACGATGAGCTTATCCCGCATCTTGTCCGAGTCGACCGCATAATTTCTGTGTTCGCCGACTATGGATAAAATGTAACTTTGCAAAGTCACACATCGCTCATTTGGCAGTGCTCTTTTTGGGCTATGAGCTCAATAATGAAGGAAAGGGGTTAGCCCCCCATTTCCTGGAGAAATGTGCACATTTGCAACACCCTTCTACTCTGAAGAAACTCCAGTCCTTGCTGGGATTTTTAAATTTCGGGAGAACTTACATTCACGATTATGCCCAGCGTATCAAACCGCTTTATGCGTTGATACAACCGACATTTTCTACTGCTAGCTGGCTCCCGGAACATACCTCTATTCTACATTCGTTGCAAACTGACTTGCTTGCAACTAATTACTTATTGACTCGTGATAACACCACAAACCTGGTGATGCGTATCGTACCGGGGACGGTGTGTTTCACATACTTGACGTTCAATGAGGGGGACACAGTACCTATTGCATACAAATCACATTTGTAGACTGCAGCTGAAATGCGTTTTTCCAAAGTTGAGAAAGTTTTGACCGCGGTCCAGATGGCGATTCTGAAGGAACGCTCATTGGCGCAAGGTAAACGCATTCTTATGGTCACACCCTTCCCTTCATTGGAAACCGTGACTAAGGCAAGTGTACCTAACTCTAAAGCATTTCATCCCCGTTGGACACAATGGGCTACGTCTTTGACATCGTCAGATGTCACTTTTATCTTTGACCCTGCACTACAGACACAGGAGTTTTTACAGTATGAACATGTTCATCCTCCTCCCTTGTCTTTGCTTCCTTTACATGAATACACGTCATTTACACCGATGGCTCGGCTCAGCCGGCCACGGGTTCCAGACACGCTTATTCCGCGGCTTGCGCGATTGTTGCTGGCTCCATTGTCAATGGAGAGTTTGTCTTCCATTGTGCATACTCAAGCACTTGGCGACTGTACGGCACAATTAGCGGAGCTGCGCGCTCTTATTCTTGCTCTCGAGTTTGCTGATCCAAATGTGAATACTCTTATCGTATGCGATTCTTATTACTGTGTTCAGGCTTTCAATGATAACTTGTTTTTTTGGACTCGAAATGACTATCGAGACTCTAAAGGCAGCGCAATTAAGCATAAAATGCTTTGGGTTCGAGTGGCAGAGCTTAAACAGCTTCTGCCCCTCACACAGGTTATTCATACTCTTGGCCATCAGCGTGTGGGAGCACATGCTCTTGGTAATTCTTTGGCTGACGAAGCGGCCAAATCTGCAGTAGCCACGTGTTCCGTAGCAGCAGTTACAAGGTCCATGACTAAAATAGATAATGATATTTTGGCAGCAGTGGCTGCTACGAGGGATGGTACCGGTTATCCTCAGGGTTTCCCTTCGAAATACTCTTATCATATATCTCCCGAACAAGTTCCTTACGCCTCTATTCCATCTGTTGGGGATCGGCTGATTCCCAACATGGACAGCAGACCTGCTTTGATCAGAGCCGCACACGAGAGCATGGCTTCTGCACATGCCGGGGTGTCTGCGACAGTCTCGATTTTACAACAACGTTATTGGTGGCATGGTTTATATAAACAGACCCGTACTTATGTGCTTTCTTGTGACATCTGTCAGCAAATCAAACCATCTACGGTGTCACGCCCACCACAAACACAGCTATATATTTCTAATAAACCATTTGGCTGTGTATATCTTGATCACTGCGGTCTGTTTTCTTCTGATACTGCATTTAAATATATTTTAGTTGCGATTGATTCGTGCACTAGATTCCTTTGGGTTTAGCCACAACGCAGTGCTGACGCTCGAAATGTCATCAGGGATTTGCGTGTCTTTATCGGGATGTTTGCCTGTGGCACCGTCCATTCGGACCAAGGTCCAGCGTTCGCCTCTAAGGCTTACAAGGACGCGATGAAGTCCATGGGGGTGCTGGTGCAGTTTTCGTCTCCATACAGGCCTGAGGGCAATTCAATTGTGGAGCGAATGAACCGTGACTTAAAGCAATCCTTGAAAGCTAGACTCTTGGGTACTGGCAGGAACTGGCTGGCCCATTTGTACGGTGTTCAATGTGCACTCAATCTCCCAAGAAGATCTCTGGGTGGGCGGACCCTACACGAGATGCTCTTTGGCATCAAAATGTTTGTGCCAGACCTTGGTGGTCTAGACGTTGTGGCGGCAGCCGCAACCTTTGACGTAGATAATCATTCTACTGTGTTACAGGATCTACAAAAGACCCATGACAGCTATGCAACTGAACATTTACCCTCTTCCGATGATGCAGCACTGCTGATTCCCGTAGCCGGCTGGCTTCCCAAGATTGGAGACCTGGTACGAGAAAAGCTGGAGAACAAGAAAGAATTTGGTCCCTCCTATCGTGCACCAGTCCCAGTACTTGGATTGAAGGGTACTCGTACAGTTATTTTACCACCTTTACCTGGTCGCAAAGACAACAGATATCTCTCAGTGGACAATGTCAAGTTACAACCGTCCGGCCGATTCTGAATAGTGTCACGCCTGCTGTTTCGTGTAATGCAATTTCATTGACTCCGCTGACTTCATCCTCTTCCTCTGATGCTCGTATAGCTGGAAAGGTGATGGACACTACTATTGACCTTTCATCTGTCCAGCCTCTATCTTCCAATGCAGAAGTCGAGTATGCTTATCCTACAGATGAGTCCATTAGTGAAATACCGGTCAGTCCTCGACATCATCAAGCTGACCCAGCTCTACCATTGCTCATTAACAGAACTGCAAGCGGCTACTTTAGAGATAATGCAAGCTTCTCTTCTGACTCTTCCTCCTCGACTTCCGGTTTGGCAGTTCCACCGACTAAATTGGCTATTTTCTTCAGTTGGTTCAAAAAGACTTACCTGGTCCCTCCATGGACCTACATCTGGTTGGTGCTTATCATAATTTTCCTCTTCATGTCGATTGGATTTGTAACAGTATTCTTCTTACTCCTCAATGGTCATTATTTGCCAGAACGTTCTGCTGTGAACTTGATCGATGGAACTCTTGCCCCTCACACATCGTCCCATATTCTGAAACGTGATCAGACACATGTGAACATTTCAGCATTCCGGTTACAGATGGAATCGTATGGGATAAAGTAGCCTTCGAGGTCCATGGCCCGACGGAAGTGCTCAGGGTGCCATACGTGTTTCGCGTCTCATTAGGAGATGTGGTGACACGGGACATACATTCTGACAGTTGGGATGTTCAGGCTGTACATTCGTTATTTTCAGATTCAAAGTATTATGCTGCTTTTGATGCTGAAGATTTGTATTTAAATTCTACCAATTATGCTGATCTCTTTTGTTATCGGCATTATGGGCATCATTTTTTGCACAAAACAAACACGTTGAGACCTGTTCGTAATTACACTCAGTGGGAACATTGTCCAACTCCTATACAAGGGAGTTCTAAGACTCTTAGAGATAAGTTCACATATTTTAAAGATTATGACACATCTAATCCGGAATCATATTACTTTAAATTACAATCGCAACCGGTATCCAAATTTATCCTGACCCATTCTAAATTGATTTATTCCAACTCTTTTAGGGCTCAATTGGCTACACAGGGTTATGATCACTGGAAAGAGACCATTGAGTTAAAATCCATCTGGGGCACTAAGCTATGGCAGGTTCAGGGAACTGAAGCGTTACATCGCGCCTGCCTAATCCCAACTCAAATTTTATTTTTAAATGATACAGTGTACCAAACCACTTGTATCGGGTTGGCCACTGTTAAAAATTTGAATACACCATCCGTTCTGTCATTAGCGGAATATGACACTTGGCGGGCGAAGACAAATTACACTATCGATGCCCTGCAAGCTTGGTTTCGAAATGCCTCATTTAATGTCTCAGGAGTTGATTCATCAGGTTGGTGGGTGTGGCAAACAACTTCAAATGCATGTCAATTACGTTTTTATAATGTAACACCTGGTTTCACCCAGACTAGACTGGACCCACGTTATCCACGTTCACATTCGGTTACCACATACTCGGTGGGTAAATTATGCCAACAATGGTTGGAACACTCTTCCCTTTCATCAGTAAAGCAACACCTGTCGCTCTTGTTGAGTGACATTAATTTGGCTGATTTTCTCTTGGGACCCAGGGCTCCAAGAGCAAAAAGATTCATGTATGCCGCTTACAATGAAATTTGGAAACTTTCGCAGATGGAAGCTGCCTTTCGTCTACGTCAAATTGATCAAGCTAATTTAGAAAAGGTATTAGCAGTGGTCGATAATAACATTAATACGCTTTCCTCACATATCTATACATTGGATAACATTGTTTCTTCAGTTATTGATATTGTTCAGAATGATGTGTCTGTATTGTATCATGGTCAAAACCAATTGTGAACTGTTATGCAATTTGCATGGACATTACAGACCCTTAAAATGGGAAAAGTCCCTTGGGACTATTTAAATGCTTCTGCACTGTTTTTACCATTTAATCTGACTGATAAACAGCATTTTATGTCAATGAAAGATGCTACTTACACACTATTGCACATTGAACAGTTAGAGCCCTTGCCGTGCTCGGTAGTGGAAACGGACTCTGCTGTTTGGTTAATTCATGGGGTTATCTCACTGCCATTTTCGTTGTTTCAATTTAAATCATGCATGCAACATTTTCCGATTGGTCGCTTTGAACGCCTGGGTAGTGCATTTCTCCATGAATTGTGTTCCCTGCCTTTCACTTACAGATGTCAACGGGAGGATAAGGAAGTTTTCCTAACAGGGGAGGACTGCGATTCCACAGTAGGACATTCCCTGGTTTCTAAACACGTTAGATTGCACGGCGCTTGTAATGTGTCGGCACCTAATCTTGCTTGTTTTCTGAAAGGAACTCCAGTACCATCAATAATTCCCGCTTTTACTTTGCTTACCAACAGCAGTTATCTTATTTTAAACAACCAAGACTGCTGTGGTTTACGGGCAGGAATTCCCTATTTAGTAACGGTCTCACAACGAGTTACTTGTTGTAGTAATGTGCTTTTTCCGCCCCCGCATGGGAGTGTAGATAGTTCCCTTTGGCCTTCCATTCAGACTTTGAAAACAGATTTCAAAAAATTAAGCAGGCTCAAGGCGCTCCTATTTCAACAAGAGGTCGCTCTTACTTCGGCTCGAGAGACCTTCGAATTACAGGTGGCTAGAACATCTAGCGAAATTCAGTCGTTGCTGAATACTAACCTCCCTCTTCATTTTGGGGAGCTTATACATCAAATATTTAATGCGTCTGACACTGAAGGCCTTGCACATTTTTTAAACAAGTGGGAGCAGGCCTTGTGACTTCTTTTCAGACGATATTTGGAGTAATACCGGCATTTATTCATTCTATTTTTTCCAGCGTCTTCAGCGGATTCCCTTTATTACTGGCGTTAGCTGGTGGAGTCCTGCTTCTTCTGCTCCTGCTGCGCAAGGGCTGCCCATCTTGTGGTACTGCACAGACTAGGCCAATTGCAACTGTACCGTGAGAGGATGCAACAGGTTTTTGGATGCTTGCCACTAGCATCGCTTAGCGTGAGTTATGGATTGACTTTTCGCTTTGCCTACTTTACTTGCGTGCAACCAGTTTTTTACTGCCGACGGTGCCCCTTTTATTGGGCTATGGATTTGTGCCTCTCCAATATGTCATGTCCAGTCCCGGATTTTATCCAGTTGATGGGTCCCTTAGAGGCCCATGACCAGGCTTGTTCTAGGGATGGTCGTATGGCGCGTGCAGCAGCACTTGGAGTATTGACTGAATGGGATATCTGTGCAGCTGCGCGGAATCTCCTGCATCAGAGTTTCATTGAATATCACGCAAGTTGCCCGATGATGCTTTTGGAAGCATTAGATTATGAGGAGCACGTTTGTTCCTTCGATCTACTTGATTGGATGGCATCCCTTTTTTATACTAATGATAGAGATGCTCTTCTGGAAGGAATTGCATTCTTCAGTTCACGTACGTTAATGGACTTACCACCTTCTTCATCACAACATTTTCCCGGAGGCCATGAAAATTGATGACAACAATTACTTTTTTCAATTTTTTCCAATTTGTTTTTTTTTCTCCCATAAAGTTTTTTGTCTGCTTGACTTTTTGAACTCTGTTTCCATCCTTTCTCTATGTCCTATGGCCTTACCAGGGGGAGGGTGTTATATGGCTCCTAGGGACATTGTCGACATTGCTAAGTTAGCATGAGCTTTGCTGCCATAATGCTGCTTTTGCGCACGTAACTACATGACTTTATTTTGCAAGCCTCTGTTTATGCCTTTCACATGAGAACTGTCTGCCTTTCACGTTTTCTGCTGAGTTCCTGGAGTTTTGTCTGAACACGATGTACAAGGTCGATAAACAATGCCCCTTGTTATTCTGTTCTGGTCAGTCCCTAGCACCTAGACATAACATGCTAAACACAGCTGCAACTGCTGGAGACTCGTGCTTTGATATTACGGGGAGGCATGTTGTTTTAACACACACTTGGAGAGAGCCCTTTCCATGGAGAAGAGCTACGCTGTACCTATGATGTAAACCTTGCATCTAGGCTTTAAGGTATGGGGTCTGCTGTCCCAGAGATCTTCCTTTATATAAATAAACTTCTTCCAGTCAAGGGGAGGGTTGTTAGGCCTTATAGTCCTTTTCCCACTGTCTTTATAAAATGACTTCCCCTTTTGTACTCTATGGAATTGTAACAATGCTAATTGTTTTGAGTTTATGCATTTTGCTGCTGGTAGTGGCTCGTATACTGTATGATAGAGCACGATAGTTAAAATAAACATTTTGAACTATTACAGTGACTCTGCCAATTTCTTATTGTGGACAAGTACGAGTGAGTGAGCGAAAGAGTATGTCTTGCTACCGCGATTCCTGAGAGAGTCGGGAGTGTTGTGTTCTGGGTTGTCTAATCATTTGTAGCGCTGTGATTTTTGGAGGAGAACGAATGAGACACTATAGCTAGTCGGTCTTGGGATTTTGGGCACTAAGGTGGTAGGATGGTACACCCCTATACACCGAGGTCCCGGTTTCCTGCGCATAGTTCTGTGTAGGTGCAGAATCCCTGCAACAGAATCCTTGCCTTCGAGCGCCGAGTTCTTGCTGGGATGCGTGTTCACCAGTTAACGGTAGCGCAAGCAACACTGCAAGAGGTCTCCCTGGAGGAGGCCTGGCAATGTTAGAGGGCTGCAACCCAAAGGGTCTATGAGCATGGGGACAAGTTTGGGACAAGTCTGGGACACTCCTCTATTGGCTGGCCACTAGAGAGGTTACCTCCAGAGTGGTCCCGCGTATTAGAGATGCCGAGGGCTGCCCCAGAGCCCACACTACCAACATTCTACGGGTGTTGTTTGCCGACTTCTACCATGAGTTGTAGGCCCCCAGACCTCGACCTCCGTTGGAGATGGTGCATCTGCTGGTGGCTGAGAGCCCTATCCTGTCGATCTGACGCACGCTGGCCCAGAGATACCAAACTCCAATTTTCTATCTGCTCTCAATTGGAAGATACACTTGTAAGGTGTTACAAGGCGGCTCCAATGCTAACCTATGGGAGAGATAGGCCTTGCTGTAGTGAAAAATTAATTTAGCAGATTTTTCACTACTTGGACTTGAATAACTCAAAAGTATATGTCCTACTTTTTAAGTACACTGCACATTGCCCTTGGGACTGCCTAGGGCCTACCTTAAGGGTGCATTACATGTAGCAAAATGGAAGGTTTGGACCTGGCAAGTAGGTGAACTTGCCAGGTTGCCATTGCAGATTAAAATTGTCCATGCAGGCTCTGCAATGGCAGGCCTGATACAGGTTCGAAGGGTTATTCATGTGGCTGGCCCAATCAGTGCTGCAGGCCCACTTGTAGCATTTGATTTACAGGCCCTTGGCACATGTAATGCACTGTACTATGGATTTATCAGTAAAACAAATAGGCCAGTCATGGAGAAACCAAATGGCATTACATTTTAGACACAGAGCACATGCACTTTAGCACTGATCAGCAGTGGTAAAGTGCCCAGAGTCCTAACACCAGCAAAAATGAAGTTCAGCACACAGTCTAAAACAGGAGGTCAGAAGCAAAAAGGCAGGGGAAACCACACCAAAAGATGCCAGGTCTAACAGTCAGTTAGCACTTTACGGGCCCCAAAATTAGCTCAAGATAACGCTCCAACAGTGGCAAGAGTCCATGTGCTGTATAGCTGTTCAACAGAGCCCATTCAGAATTCCAGGGTGCACACGCAAGTCACATACCCTCATTAGTACCCAGGGATACGTAGTGGCTTAAGCCCTCCTCTGCAATGCCTAAGTGGACACTAGTCATACGTTATCCTCCAGGATTCCTCTGTGAACACGCAGTGTCGGTGGCAGAAACGGACAAAGTGCATCCTCCCTTTTGAGATTTCTCATCATACTAGTAGATAAATTGGGAGAGAACAGTCTTGCCATATCACTTTCTAGAAGCACTGAGTGCCTAAGTAAACCTAGTGCCAGAAGCAGGCCGCTGCCTCACTCAGGGAGCCACTCAATCAATCAATCAATCACGGCATTTATAGAGCGCGCTACTCACCCGGGAGGGTCTCAAGGCGCTGGGGGAGGGGGTAAGTTACTGCCACTGGTGCACTTGCAGACATAAAGGCTAAAGCAGGCCTCACATCCTTTCGCTTTCTGGGATTCCTCTGTACACATAGGTAGAAAACCATGGGGACAAGTCTGTTTGGTGAGAACACCAGTCAGTCTTCCACTACTGACAGGAAAGTGAATGTCGTACCACTGACAACACACCTCTCCCCCACCCATCAAAGACACAATCACACAGCACCATTAGCACATTATCAACCTCTCAGTTTAGAAGTCACATGTTACCAGAAGGGCACTCTCAGACCGCTACTGGCACTGAGAACACCACTCTCACATCCCTCACACCATAGCAGTTCCACACTGCCTAAGCATTCTTACAGTACAATAACAAGAAATGGCAAAACCAATAGGTCTGGCTTATAACTGAAAATGCAAGTTAGAGCTATTGACTTTGCCAATGCTTGTTTACATTATCTGCAATTTCAGTCGGTTGCATTTATGGCAACCTGTTTGGTTGTTGCATTGCTGGAGTTTAGTGCTGGAGAGTGGCGTCATTTCTATTTGGTACCACACGTTAAACAAGCATTGACAATGCCACTTGGTCACACCTTTAAGACATATTTGCTCTGCCAGTGCCTTTTGGCCTTTTGTTCATGCAGTACAGCATGAACAGAAGAAAAGTGATGCAGCCGTAGAAGCTCATGACACCCGTGCGTACTGCAGGCACCATTTTATTTTATTAATGAATCCGAGATGGATTGATAAATTAAATAGCATGACTGCAAAGGGAGAAGCACATGCGTGACAGCAACATGGTGCACAGGAGTTAGAAAAGAACACAGGCAAGAGACAGCAACAGGGAGCACTGGGGGGGGGGGGGGAGAAACACACAAGGGAGAAAGCTGGAAAATGCATGCACTCTCATGGAGTGCTTAATCAAATAGAAAAAAGTAGTTCCCTACAAGTGATTGGTGGAAGGACTGATGCAGGAAATGAGAGCGGACCAGTCGAATCCCTAATCTGGCAGCTATTACTGGGCTGGATCCAGGATGGACACAGCAAAATATACAGAATTTGGCGATATCGGGACACATTCAGTAATGCCCTCACCTTTTGTGTTTTCTGTTGGGAGCAGCAACCTGCAGGCAATGAATGGGTTTCCTTATTTCCACTTCCACCAGGGCCCAAACAAAGGACTGTTTTAAAGGGCCATCAGCACTCCATTTGTTCCAGTATCATCTTGGCTGGGAGCTATCTGGATTCTAAAACCTAGGTGCCAGTGCAGTGGGGGGGGGGAAGAAAGGCACACAGCTTCATGACTTCACAAGTACTCCGAGAAACTAGGATCTGTAGGTAGGTTTTGGGCTTTGTTCAAACCCTACAGATATGAGTTGTGCATGATCTATAAGAATGTCAGATGTATCTGTGTGAGCAATTACACAAATAATGATTTAAATAGAAATTTCTAATTTATTTTTTTATTTTGTTTAGCGGTACTCATCCCAATGTAAGTTGTCAGAGCACTTTACATGACCCACACACATTATACAGTCAAAATGTCGTACAAGTGTATATAAACCAATGTACTGGAAATGTTCCATAAAACAATGAGGATTACATATTATTCTTACTGGTAGGCAATATATGTTAAGAGTGCGTGTTCGGGAGAAACACAAAGTCAGAATTTATGACGTAATGCAGTGGTTGGGTTTCTCTGTACTAATTAGACTTTATTACTACGCAAAAGAACCCCTTCTAGCAACCTTAGAATAATGACAGATTCAGAAAAAAATAATAAGGTTTTAAATCCATGTTTTGCAGTTTTTATGCTGCTCCTTTATGCCAATTCATTGCTCATTGTCTTATATTAGAAATATTCCAACTTATGAACTGCAAGTAACAAAAGGATCTCTGCGTCACCAGCAGTAACCTACTAACCTATCTACATAAAATATAAATCTTTGATCTGTATATTAAATGCTGTGCTTTACTACAGGCACATTAGCCCTCTCTGCTACTTTGAGTCAAAACTGTGACTAGACAAAGCACTCTCCAGCAAGTATATTGACCACCAGATTATTGCCCTCTAAAAATTATTGGGCACACAAAGATCTCTGCTGAATGTGCGGTAAACCCAGAAGATATTTGAAATACAGCTGCTTTATGACCAATTAAGTAAGTGAGAACAGGTTCACTGTCACATTACCCCTTGACCATTTCTCTGCAGGAGAGTTTTAAAAACAAATGTATACGTTGACCGTCAGTCTCTGCTTTTCATGGCTCCGCCCCTTGGGATTTAACCCCCTTTCTACTGCCACACTTTTACCCCTAATGTAAGGGTTCCTGGAGTAAATGTTTTCCAATTCCATCACTGGGAAGGACACAAGATGGATTAGGCAAGCCATTAAATTCGAAGTAAGTGAATGAAGGTGACAAAATGCCAACCAATGGGAAGCAATGGATGGCTTTAAGCCCAGTGTAAATTCTTGGAGAGCTAACTATAGGTAATTTGCAACCAGCAGCTTTGCTGTCTTGTAGGCTCGATCTAAAAACAGAAAGCTAGCTATTGGTGGACAGTGAGGATGCACTGAAAAGGCTATTACAAGTGACCTTCTGAAGAAACTGTCCCTGCAGGCTAATTCCTCTGTTGGGTCACTGGCCTCCATGGGTGACTTGCAGCATGCTTCTAATGTTGCACAGGGTGTTACCCATCTCTTGTTCTCCACAGTTTGGTGGGCCAGCTGTGCTGGGAGCCCACAAAGGTTTGCTGAGAATTCTTGATGGCATTTTCAAGGAATCGATGGCAGAGGTTGGTGAAACGTCCACAACACGCATTTGCAACATTTCAGAAGAGCACATGACATTTTGGGGAGCAGAGGAACTGCATGGGTCACGTTAGAAACATACGATTATTGTAATGGAAAGAGGCCATTGTAGCACTATGATAGTGATAGAGCAAAGAATGGACCGTCCTGTTTGTCAACAGTGTGATTTCCTTTCAGTAGTGACCTCACCAGTGAAGATAAATCGCCTTACTTGACCTGTTTGTTAGTCTAGTCTTGGCACTAACACTTCAAAAGTGCTTCTTTGCTTTTTGCCAACTTTCAGTTACCATATTTGCACATTTGTAATGTTACAAATGCATACATTAATGCATTTATAATGTAATCTTACAGAAGCCATGCAGCTGTCTCAAAATACTTTTACCTGCTATTTTGGTTGGTCGTGGGAGATGAAATAGCAAGCGGAAGAGAGGAGCTATTCACAACCCCAGATTAGGATTAAGGAGAAATTATTCACACACTGAGCAGCCTCATTCGTTTATTTGTTAGCAAATATTTCTTAATATGTCGACATTTTGTGCTGAGAAGTCGTTTATTAGTAGAAATGGAATACATAAATAACCACATGGGATGAAGCTTGTTATGATAAAAAGACAGTGGATTCCTGAAAAGCAGATTTTCACGAATGACGTGTTGGTTGATTAAAATTGTTTCAAAGGCTAATTGACCAAAATAACATTTTTATTGTAAATTACAGAAATACAATTTAATGGATACGTGAAAAAACGTGTGGAAACTTATTGAACTGAGGAATAATAAAGAAAACCTCACAAAATGTTTAACAATTATTTTGTGGTCTCACAAGCTTGGGGCATTTGATCTCCTAACCCTTACATGTATTGTTATAGCCTGGCTCGCTAAAATCTTTTTTTTTTTTTTTTAAATAATATTTTTTTTATAAAGTGCGGTACGCCAAGCTTGTTGTGCATTTTTGTTGGCACAGCGCTGTTTTCTGAGGGCACCTGTTCCGCCCTCCATCTCCCAACACCCTTCCACTTCGCAGCTTATCCCCTCCCCCCACCACCTCCCTAATCGCTGCTTGACCTTTCCATGTTTCAGGCGGTTGCTCACATTGTACCCTGTGACCAATGTCGACCACATAAATCGTAAATTCTTACATTACTGAAAGTTTGAGCTATTGGCATTTTAAATAATAATGCAACGCCAATAGCTCAAACTTACACTAATGCAGACCTATTACATTGAAAATGCTTGCATTACTAGGGACTCCGCTGAGTTAATTGTGTGTAATTTTGGAGCCGTCCTTTGAGAGGTCGAGCTAAATGCTGGATACAATGACTGATTTCCCTGTTAGGTCGCATCTCCCTTACCAAAATGATGATATTGGCAACATTTTTATAGTTGTTCGCAAACATTCCTGTACATATACCCTTGGAGTTTTTCAGGCAGTTAAGGTACATACTCATTTAATTGATAGGAAGGAAAGGTAAGCAGCACCGAGTGCAGTGGGCATGCCATGAGAGATTTCCGTCTCTCTGTCCTCCTCTTCTCTGTATATTGTCAACAGACACACCATATTAAATATTGGTGTACCACACAAGCATGCGGTTATTGAATACACAGTACGTAGTATGTAATGGCAGATTACGTGGATGCTGTTGGGATGACATGTAAAGCATGGTGGGAATTGTTGCAATATTGCAGCTGTGTGATGCCTTGATCCCCATTACGACCAGTATTAAGCAACCGGCTACTCCCACCTATACTGAAGATTTTCGCTGTGAAATTTTGAGGACTGTAGGCAGAACAAGGCTCGCTGACCTCTTCTGTATTAGGACATGTATTGTCTTTTGCAATTATAAGCTTAAAGGAGGTGGTATGCCTTTAGCGATCCTATTTTGCTACTAACTTTGATCTGCTGCGAAAATAGTGTTTACAGAGGTTCCCAACCCCCCTGATGAATTTTTGTTATTCACTAAGTTTATATGGGAGGTGGAGTTGGGATGTTAGCGACAGATAAACACTGGTCTTACAGCTGTGCCCAAGTTAAGGACACCCCTTGCAGACATAAACTGATTCAATTTAAGTTTGTACATCAGCATTGGCATACCCCACAGAGAATAGCAACATTTACCCCAAATAGTGAAGTAGAATGTAAGAAGTTTGGGATGGGTACCTCACTTTTTTCCTTGTGGCATGGTCGTGTCCCAAAGCAATCAGACATTGGGCCAAGATGTTTGTGTTGATAGGTGATATGGTGGAGTCCCCCTGCCCCCATTCCCCATTAGCATTGGGGGGGGGGGGGCTACAGATGAACTCCCGACAATATCCCTGCGCTTTGTCTCCATGGCATTGGTGCTAGCCAAAAGATGTATGGCTATGTCCCGGATGCATAGGATGGCGCATAAGACCGAACAATGACTCCACGACATGATATATTGTAGAGATCAAATTGAGATATATATACTGCAGATATACATCCCAAAGCTCGGCCAAAAGACTTTTGGGACCACTCCGTTCTTATCTGAGTCGACAAGAAGATACTGATGTTCTTTAAGTTACCCTAACTACATTATAGATGGTACTAGTGATTCAGGGTCTAATCCGTTTTGTGCTGTTGGTTTTCTTTTAACATTGTTGCTCCTGTGGATTTAGAACTGTGGGGTCTGCACAGTCTGTTGTATGCACCATGTCTCTGGCTCGTATAATACCTGTTAGGTGTTGCAGTCACTTCCTGTAAACTGTTATAAACTACTACAGATTTGTTTTTTTAAAGGTGCTCCACTGCCGTCTTTAGAGGGGCAATTGTCGTACTTGGTTAGTGTCTCTGCAGTGATTATGACATTTTGATTAGCAGGGGTGTGAGCATGGGTGGGCCTCCTGCGGAAGAGGCTTAAATGGAATGCTGGATCTAGTCTGTTGTCACACATGGCACTCATGTCGTGGTTGTGATAGAACTATTCAAATACCGGTCAGGCTTCTGTGGATGAGCCCAAATAAGATTTAATGAGCTGTCAGATTGTGAAATACTAGCAATGGGGAATACTGGAACGTCATTAAATAAAGTTAAGTTGCATGTAATGCATTTTTTGCTTTTCCTGTAGGACCAACCAGTTGGGCATGTTTGGGAGGAAAGAGTTTGAGCAGCTGGCTCCATTGGTGGACAGTTTCAGCTTCATGACTTACGACTACTCCTCACCCGAAAGGTAAGTTTGCAGGAATGCATGATATGTTATGTTTGGTCACCAGGTGGCTTCGAAGTTCAAGCTTTCACTCTTTGTTGAATATTGAGGAGGTTTGAGTGGAAGCTGAGATATTTGTGGCTGGGCTAGAAAGCCCTTTAAGGAGCCCTGTCTTTTATTCACAGAGTTGCATATTAGCTGTTTGAATATCAAGGAAAAAAACGGCAGGCTAGTACAGAAAGTGTATGAGCCAAGCATATGTAAACTTTGCATCGCCTGTGGAAACCATGGCATAAATCATAATAAAATAATGAGTTCTCACGGCTACTTCATTAAAAAAAATACATCGCAAACATGTACAGCTCCACCACCTGGATACGTTTAAAGTTCACTGAGCCCATGTGTTTTTGTTGTTGTTATACTTCACATATGAAACTTGGGTTTAGGTTCTTTGGAAAGCAGTGGAGTGTGGCCGAGGGTCACACACTTCACCAGGTGGTACTGGGGGCTAGAGTAGTAGTCACAGAGGATGGTTCAAGACCACAGCCTCTGACTACTGTGCAGAGTTGCAGTGCTCGCCCAGAGGAACTGAAGGCAGAGGTACACGCTCATTCTTAGAAGTCGTTTAAGGATGTCATTACAACCCCAAAGAATTCACTAAAAATAATCTTTGGCAAGGTACGCTATGGTTGGCTTCTAAGATCCCAGGCTAACGTGGGTTATTAAAAACACATCAACAGTTTCCTTAAAAAAAACTTCTGATAAAGGAAAATTTATGTTACAGTAGAGAGCCTAAAAGCGACTGAAATTCCCAGTTCTGGTTACTTATGCAATCATAACACTCCAGCCCCAAATGACCGGTTTGTGATATTATACATTTCACATGACACCACCATTCTAATATTATTGGCATGACATCTCTGATGCAATACACTATTGCACTTTTTCACATCTGTTTGCTGCCAGTAGATCTATGGCCTTACTTGTCTGTGATCTCTGTGACATTAGCTGATGACCGTGCTACTGCAGCCTTATGGATGCATTTATTTTTGGTGAGGAGATATATTTTATATATATATTGAGCATAACAGCATTCGTTCTTCCAAGTATTAAGTATACAAGATTATGTAGTCACTGATAGTGGAACTGTAGGCTTACATCTGCATTTAATGTTAATGTGGCTATCTCTTACACCGGGCGGAGGGTGGAAATTGCTGCAGTCTTTCATTTCTGTATAATCTCTGCAAAGGCATCCAGTCGCCTGCACTTTTACTGCCGCTTACATCTGCAGTCCAAGCCTGCGAGGAAACATATTTCTTGTGTCTGGAACTGAAGCAGCCTTTCCTCAGTACATAACCCTGCTGAGTTGATGACACCGACTCTTACATTTCAAACTCCAGGTCGTCTGAAGAGGACATCTACTAAGTAGAATTTCAGACTTGAATCTCTATGTAGTGTCTGTGAGAACATATGACGGTATGTGTGGCCTCTTGTTGGTTATGTGAGTGAGAAGTCCATTTAGAACAATATATTGGCTAAGAGGAAAAAACAACTTTGCAGAAGCACGATGCAACTTGATGCACCGACCAGTAGGAGAGAGTAGGGTTTGGATTTAGACAAGCACGTCGACGTTTCGACCCAGAATAGTGCGTAAGTTGAAGGTGGTCATGGCGGGTCTTCTTCAGGACAAAGGAAACAAGGACAGCCCGAATGGTGGTAATAGATACCGGAGGAAATCTTCCTCGATAGATCCACCGAAGGTTGGATTCAGATCAAGGATCGTGATGAATCAAAACGGGGGACAGAAGCGGCACTGTTCATGATGAATCCGAACAGGGACGGGAACGGCACTGTTCAGTTGCTCTCCCGGTGCGGCTCGGAAGTGGAAAGCCATTGACTCTCTCCACTCCATGCGAAAGGCAAACTAAGTCCTAGTCCGATTGGAGAGTCATGTACTTAGGGATGGATTACTTTTGAATAATCATTTTAAACTAGTTCAACAGCACTGTATATATTGTACTCACATTCAGCACTTTTTTGCACTTTTGTTTGTCACTTATTCACCCTTGCGCCATTTTCAAAATACCTTGTTTATTGCCTGTGACAGCCTTAACTTGTCATTTCTATAACAAAAAATGTAAAAAAAGCTAAAGAAGTGATCAATTGTTTAATACATTCTTATGATTTATTCATGATTGGTGTGTTTTCCATGTTTTTTCCTTTTTATTTATAGTCAAGCCACATATACCGACATAATGGGCATTATCGCTGACTCTTTTCTGCACACTGCCATCCCCTTGCGGTCCAACCTTTTTTACGTACTTTGAAATACAATCCATTGGCCCCTATTCCATAAATCAGTTGTAGTCTTGCCATACATACCCACATTATGGGCAGTATGTCTGACTCCTTTTTCAATACAGCTGAACACGCGCAGTTAAGTGTTTTTTGCGCCTCATAGGGCTACGCTGGGTTCATCCTGCGTTTTCACGTAATCAGGCTCTCTTCTCCCTGGCAGCTTCCAACTCTGCCCGGAGACGATTAATTCCCAGACCGGTTTGCTATTGCAAATAGTCCTCTTGGGGAAGGTTTTCTTCCCAGTGTTTGCACACCCTTGACTCAACCTGGCTCCATTCCTACGGTGGCAGGAACTGACTATCGTGACCGGGATGCTCGAAACTGCTGATCAGCCTAAAATTAGAAATGATGGATATGTACATGGACAACAGTGTGGATAGGATATACATAAAGTAATACTTATTGCCGGCGGTGTCCTATTGACACTAGTTTGTCGTAGGCCTCTCTGCCTTGTTTTCAGACCCTCTTGACAGAATTTGAAGGGGTATTCAGTTTTAAAATCAATATGACCAAATCTGAAATATTGAACCTTATGCTATCACATGAAGAAGTGGAATAACTTAAAGACAATACCAGTTTTCGATGGCCCTCACACTTCATTCGATACCTGGGTGCTACCATAACCCCTGATCTCAAAGATTTATATAGGGAAAACTTTTTGCCCGCTCTCTCTGCCTCGAAAGGAGACTCTTCTAGATGGACAGATAGCCCTTGGGTAGAATAAATGCCTCTAAAATGATGATACTTCCTAGCTTGTTATATCTTTTTCAGGCATTACCTTTCATCATCCTAGACACCTTCTTAGCTGATTTTAAGAACGCATTGCTGTAATTTATCTGGAGGAGGTGAGAGAGTCGAAATGGGCATACAAAACTGTGCCAACCTAAAGAAAAGGCAGGCCTAGCATTACCAGAGCTCAAGCTATACTATAGAGCAGCACATTTTAGGGTACGATCAGAGTGGAGTGCAAGAGCATCAGGGAAACTGTGGGTGCATATGGGTAGGGCAGTTATAGGCTCCTTTTTGCGTGACTTAAGATGGAAGCCCGACCAAGATTGACCACCCACTGCCTATTTAAGTACTACCTCAGCTAACACCAGGCGCGCAACGCCCATCGGGCTCAAAGGGCTTCAGCCCCTTCCCTGTCGTGTGTGTCAGCCCGGGCTGAGACAGCTTCCTGGGCACACACACAGACAGTTTTTGAGTACTTCACAGGTCTTTAAAAGACCATTTACTTGTTAACGAGGCTTTGTTGTTTTTTCACCCCTTCTTAGAGCCCCTGCATCTCCACTGCCTATTGCTGGAAGAATTACCCCCCCCCCCGAAATTTTTATTAGCCCCCCGAAATTTGTGACACCTGCATTTGACACTTGCACCTCACACTCCTCTGCACTTTAATGCTATGTTTACACTAGCTTTCTTACTGGGACCCTTTAACATTCATTCGTCAAAAGGCGACTGCTTCATACACTCAGATATATATAACAATGGAGAGCTTAAATCATTTTAAGATTGCAAAAGAGACTTTCATGTTGAAGAGGGGGGGACAAGATGGACTCTCCCTGCTAGAGCTCTATAACAGTGCCTTGTTGACCAGGGGCGCGTACTTGGTCATTGTTTGCCGAACGGATGGTTCCACCCCTCTGCCTTTAAGCAGGGCATGGCATTTCTCTTCTCTGGGGCCGTTCTCGTGCTGTTTGCTCCAATGGCCTGGCCCTGTGCACCTCTGTGGGCTCATTGGCCTGCTCGGCCCGAGGTAACAGGCGTCAGACCGCAACCAGAGATTAACGCCTGTAGGCTCATCACGCCGCTGTCATGGAGGATCTGCGACTACATCGGCCCACCTGAAGGAGAAACAGGGCTGCTTTGATCGAGAGGACAGCAGCAGCCTGCATGATGCAAAACCCAGGAGCAAGGGAGCTGGCTGCTAGAATCCCAAAGGATGCTCTTGTAGTGTAGTTCCTATTTCCATAATAGGCTCTGCGCATTGGAATAATATAACCTATAGGCTTAACATAGGACTAAGGTCGGTATGTCCCTATCGAGTATATTAAACTTAATTACTTGTGCCAGCTAACTCAGAGGCCACTAGAAACTCCTTGAGAACAAGAAGGGAGTAGTTTCTGGCAACCGAAAAACATGACAACTTTGTTTCCCTTTAGAATCGGAACACGTCTCAGAATCGTGGAAACAATAGATAACAGTTTCAGTCAATTGTGCATGCTTAGTTTCTACAGAGTTACACAGAAAGGAAAGACGGGCGTTTCAATAAAAAGGGTTTTATTGAACAGTCTTGTTTCTCGTGTAAGAGATATGTGCTGTTATGATCACAAGACAGTATGCAAGATAAATAATGTACAGCGTAAGCAGTAGAAATAAATAATACTGCGCTAGCATTATCTTTTAGCATATATTCACATACATAAATAACATGAGCTAAAAATGCGAGTACTCGTACGATGCGTCTCTAAGCTAGTTCTACCCCAATGTACCTAACCTAGTCTAGGTGTAGGGAAAGGTAGAAGTAGGTGGAGTATTCTCTAGTCTGGTATACTACGAGTATGTTAAGTATAGTATGCCAAGTATGGTATGCCAAGAGTCCCTCTAGGTTCTAGTCAGCTCCATACCTTGAGAATGAGAGAGGTGGGAATCTCCAGCCGGATCTGGAACTCTAACACCCCGCGAAGGGAGTCAGAACACTGGAAGCTGGATTCGTCTGCGTGCAGGAATGACAGCGTCTTCTCAGTGCGTCAGGCCGGGATACGGGCTCCTCTGAAGTCGAGGTCTCCTCTAACTTGCTTGGGCAAGGGAAGGTATATTTATACCTGGTAGATGTCTTGGATTGTTAGCATTGACGTAAAGTCGGACAGAGGAAGACGTCAGGAATGAACCCTTAAGGTATAACGGTTCATACATAATAGATGAGTTCTTGGAGAAATCAATAGTCCTGTGCTAGGGGAACTCCCGAAGCTTAAGGGTCTGGTTTCTAAGAACTCGTTGTGACGTTAGGGTGGACGGATGTCGGTGACCATGCCTGTATTTGGAGTGCACGGTTAATGCCTAAATAAGAACAGGGATTCTATGCCTATATAAGGGCAATGCCAATTGTGCCTATATAAGGACATGATTCAGGAAAACCTATATACGGACACCTAAAGCGGAATACAACACCCACTCCACTTTCGATTGAACGATAATACTAAATGCTAAACATTTAAATGCTAAACATAAAATTGAGCACCACATGTTGCTAAAAACATTTCTAAAAGCATTTTTAAAAGAAGCTCAAAACTGTTGAAATGCAATAGGTACTGTACATTTAAAGCATTGTTTCCATTCTAAGCATATAACGGAAGTAAAATGCAACGTGAATGAAACAGAAATATATATATATGACGAAATGGTCGATAAGTACTCAAAATCAAAGCCATTGCATATCATAGAATTAAATGAAATGTTAGACAAGTAAGGTGACAATGTGTCCCTGGAAGTATTCAAAGAAGTCCGTTTTATAAGACTAGTTCTACTGTAAGCAGATTGTTCATTTGCCATGTCATTTCTAAAAAATAAAAAAAAAATTAAAAGAAAAAGTTCAATTTCTGGGAATAGTTACAAGTTTTGAAAATATGAAGGCCAAATTTCATTGTTGCCCTGGTACACTGTGAGCCGAATCAAAGTCAGTGTATGGGTCTGGCATAAACATTAGATCATCTATTTCCGTAGCCAAAATATCGTCCACCGAAGTTGGTGACATTTGGAACACCTCGTTCAGAAGGTTAATTGCACAGAGATGAGAAACATCGCCTTCAGCAGAAGATGCAATGTTCGCATCCGTTGTTACCTGTGTGCTGTTGATCCATCTCGTACCTCAGCAGCAGCCGGAAGCGTCTGTGAGATCTCAATGAATGCCGCCATCAGGATTGGAAGCCACTGGGGACAACACACAGCATGGGCCGTTATCGGGTCCAGCAGAGTATCGATATCAGTTGGCATGACTGATGGGAGTGTTAGACAGGTGTCTAGCACGCATTCTGCACCGCAAAACAGGCAGCGTAGAACAGGTAAGATGCAATCTTGCCAGATTGAGGCATGCCCAAAAGCTGTACTATTCGCTCACGGCATTTCCGTTCAAGGAGGGCTCTATCCACATCGCTCGGAGTGATGTTGGCGAAGAGGCTTGCCATAGCGTAGTAGGAGGAATAGAAACAGAATTCCTGCAACAAGTGCTAGAATTAATGGCACACCACCAAACACCGAATGTGCGAAGTTTGGGATGATTCCGAGGACAGCCTGGAAAGGTGCTAATAGTCCGGAACAGATGGTCTTAAATACATGTACAATTCCACTTGTATCAGACATGTTAAAGATACATCCTATAATTTCTACGAAATGTATAGGGCAGTTTGTACGAATTAAAGCTTGTATCTCAGCCGAAGTCCTTGCAACTTGTAGATCATAGGTTTCTTTGGCCGAGGTCAAAGGCATTGATTGTTGTATAAGCATGGCTTTCATTCTGCTTAAAGTATCAAATCGTATAAAAGAGACATTCAACGAAGGCCATAAAGGCGACTCCCTGACTGTGTCTATTGGGGCAAACAATACTTGCATACAGCAAGTGACCCTGGAGTTGACCGTTACTAGATATGGTATGCCTGGCAACATGCCACAGCAACTCTGATCATTCAACATGAGGTAACTCCCATTAGAAAGTTGGCCAAACGTTGGATAAATCACAGCAGTTGGTGTACCCTGCTGGTGGCAGGACAAATTTGCCACAGAACCATTACAAGCCCCGTGTAAAGATGTCCTGACAAATCAGTAAACCGCTTAGTGCACTTTCACAGTGTGTACCGCTCAGAAACACTTCACGATCCCCACTCCAACATCTATATGTGTAAGGTAGATTCCAGGATGTCTTAATGTATTCTTTACCCAACCTTTCATATTTGCCTGCTTGCATCTGTTTAAGGCAATACTGAAACTGAAAAGTAGTCACAGGTAGACTAATTTTGCCATGAATAAGCCATTCTGTAGCTGTTTTTTCTGCCACTGTGAATGGTAATTTTTCAAGTTTTTCAATGCTCAGTACTGTATACTTTGCTCCCCTTTGTGCCAGTTCGATCTGTTTATCAGTTAGATTGTATTCTGCAAACAGAGCTGTCGTGTTGATAAAACGCCAAGGCACATAGCCCGCACGCAAAGATTGCAGCGTCCAGCTTAATAACATAATAGAACGCAACTGAGATTGGCCTTGTTGTAACATGGCTAAATCTTGTTCCAGTATGTCGATAGCAGAGGATACAATACTGTCCAATGAATAAATTCTGGAGGACAAAGTTGTTAACCCATTGTCGACCACAGAGAGAGTTTTCTCTAAATTAATACGATCAAGTTCACGTATTCGTTCTGCGGCCTCCATCTGTGACACCTTCCTTGCTTCATTATAAGCAGCATAAATGCCGGCATATATGAAACATTTTTGACGCGGTTTTCTTGGTCCAAGCAAGAATTCCCTAAGGTCTGCGTCTTCTTTAAGTAAAGATAAGTGTTGTTTCACATCCTTAAGTGTAGATTTTTGCAGCCAATTGAGGCATAATTTTCCTACACTGTATGTTGTTACTACCCCCGGATGCTGTCTTTGGACGTATCATGGGTCTGGCCTATGAATAGTAAACCCCTGTGTTTTATTCAGGAATCTCTCTTGACAGATGTTTGTGTCTGTGGGCCAGATCAACCATTTTCTCCAATCAGGATTTGTTCTGTTGAGTTGTAGTATGGTGTCAACTGTAACCGCTGCCTATGTATTGTTATCACTTGCAGGTGTTGGTACAGAAGGATTTTTCATGTCTTTAATCTTGGCTAAACCAAGGCAAGACGTTTGTTGCACAGTTTCATTCAAAAACATTATTTGTTGAGGGACGATGCAGGCTCTAAATAAAGCTTCTATCCCCTGCACTTGCCAATCTTTAGTACCCCAGACAGATTTTGTGTCTATTGTCTCTTTCCTTAAGTCGAAACCATGTCTAGACAGTTGGGCAATAAATGCTGCAGAGTAAATCTGTTTTGTATTAGTTAACATAATTTTCAGTCCTGTTTTGTTTACATTTTTATAGTAAAATGTTTCTGGATCAGATGTATTGTAGCCTGAAAAATATGGAAACTTTTTAGCAAATGTTTTTGAACTACCTTTTGGTGGTGTAGGACAATGCTCCCATTGGTTAAACATAAACACATTTCTAGGTGTTGCAGATTTATGCAAAAAATGATGACCATAGTGATTATAGCAATACAGCTGTTCATAGTCTGATGAACCCTCTAAATATTCATTATTAGAAAATGCAGCAGGCTTTTCTAGGTCAAACATCATGTCATTTACAGTTTCAAAGTCCCAATCATCAGAATAGGTACTGGATGAAACAAAATCACTTGGTGAGATCTTAAATAAATGTGGAATGTTCAAATGTTCCGTAGGACCGAAAATATCGAAATCTGTTTTGTCCCACACTATACCATACTGTATAGGAACGGATGTGATGTTCACTGCAGACAAGTCTCTTGTTTCACAATGGGATGATTTGTGAGGTTTCAAAAGTAAGTTCACTTCTTTTCTTTCAGTGTCCAAATGGATGTATCTGCCATTTATAAGCACGCTCATAGTCAAAACTAAAGTTAGCCAAAGCAGGAAGAATAATATTCTAGAAATAACCCAAAGTTCAATCCATGGTGAAACCAGATAAGTCTTTTTCAAAAAATGTAAAAAGTCTTGTACTTGCTGTTTAAAAGTTTTTGATGCTGGCGACGTCTCGGGCTCACTCAGATCCTCAGAAAACGTATCAAAGTTAATGAAATAGCCAGAAGCAGTTATGTCAATTGTTGGAATTGCATCAGGATTTGTAGAAATCGCTGGAACCAGTTGATCACTTGTTACATTGGTGTAGACAGGTGTATTTGGACGAACTGTTACTTGAGTTTCAAGAGGGATGAGTTCCATATCGTTGTTGCTCAGTCCTTCATCTGTTACTGCTGAATTCTCGATGGTTATCAGTCTTTCAGTCTGAACCTCTTGGATAGTAGCGAGAGGAGTGTGTCTGCTACTAGGTCGGAGTCCACGAGGCCTACTATTTAGTATTGGCCACATGTTGTGGTTTGATGAGG
Source organism: Calotriton arnoldi (assembly GCA_963921515.1). Taxonomy (NCBI): domain Eukaryota; kingdom Metazoa; phylum Chordata; class Amphibia; order Caudata; family Salamandridae; genus Calotriton; species Calotriton arnoldi. The sequence goes on along the minus strand of CAWUFW010001796.1, from coordinate 956,915 downwards.
TCGATGGACACAAATCTTTTCTCCTTTTTTCCAGCAAGGGGCGGCAGAAGTACTGTTCTCGTTCCGTGTATGGCTAGGACAGGTACTGGTTGTCTGTAAGAAGGTCCAAATTCCTTCTTGTCCGCAATTTTCTCTCTGACTAGATCCCCAACTTTTGGAATCCAGACAGGCCTTGCTGGGACCGCCGGTTTTTCCCCAGTGGTGGCTGGCTGCAGGAATACGTTGCTTTGTTTTGATCTTAGTTCATTCAGATCCTGTTAAACAGCCAAACGATCTTTGATATCAAAGGGTTTATTTTCCACCACTGTGCCTCTACATTCTAGATCAGGCACCCACATTCTTGTCCCAAATAGGACCTCATATGGAGTGACCCCCCCTAGAGAACTTCTTGGCAAATTGTTTAATGAGCGTTGGACCCCATAAAGATGTTTGACCCACCCATCAATCACCCGAACCTAATACCCTAGCTGTTATAGACTGCTTTATGTCCCGGTTTTTCCTTTCCACAACAGAATTTCCCTCAGAATGAAACGGAGAGGAGTACCGCAATGCAACGCCCAGACTGGCCATGGCGTCTTTGTAAGCTCGAGAGCTAAACGCAGGGCCCTGGTCAGAATGTAGCGTGCCTATTGCGTATGTGCCGATAAAGACTCGCAAATCTTTTATAACAGTTCGAGCGTCAGCCGAGCGCTGAGGCCATATCCATAGGAACCTTGACTTAATATTGGTGGGATTGCAGTTGTCCACAAGGACGCCTGCGCATAGATAGTCTAATGCTGTCTAACAATGGTGTCTGTTCCTGGCAGGCTACTTCGTAGCATGGTATCTGGTGGCGTTCTGCATCTCGCTGTACCTTACAGTCTATGCAGTCATTGATGAAAATGTGAATGTGTATTCATTCCAGGCCACCAGTACATCTCTTTTAATGTCAATATTGTTTTAGAGATCCCTTGATGAGACAGACCCTCCCCCAGATGTGCTTCATAAATCAAAGTTGCTTTACGTTCCATGTTTGGAATTACCCTACCCCCACTCCAGGGATTCGAGCAAAAGGAACGTTGTTCGCATCAATTACATAAGAGTACTTGAGTGGAAACTTTTTGGTAACGCTGCACCACTGCCTTTGCTTGTAGCATTGACAGCCAACAATATCTCACTGTCTATTCTCGTTTTTGAACGAGTGATCGCAGCTACGGAAGCCGTCTGAACAGCCCCCTTTGCGGCTTCGTCAGCCAATGAATTCCCTGCAACGTGAACGCCATCACGTTGATGACTCAGTGTATGGATCACGTGAGCCTTTGGTAGTTCGCTTTTAACTGAACTACTTGTTCCCAAAGCGTTTTATGCTTTATTGTGCCACCTTTTGCATCTTTGAACCCATTTTCAAGCCAAGTTTGTATATATTCATTATACGACTGCACACAGTAGAAAGAATCGCACACTATGAGTGTGGGGAATTCTCGATCTGTACTTTCAAGTGCCAGTTTGAATGCTTGTAGTTCAGCTCGCTGAGCTGTACAATCTCCTAGAGATTGAGTTTTTGTGACCATAGGCCTGAAGTTGCCATCGCGCATGCGACCTTTAACGATTGCGCACGCTGCACTGCACTGTTGCGGGTTGTGCGGATCCGTCAGTGTAAATTATGAATTTATACTGATCGAGAGGCAGAATCTCAGTGGGCAGAGGACATTCATGTTCATATTGCAGGAACGCTTGTGTTTTTAAATCAGGATCAAAAACATATTCAACATCTGTTGCAGCAAGAGAATTAACCCATTGTATCCATCTCGGATGTAATGCTTTAGCATTTGGAATGCTCGCTTTAGTTACCACCTCTAGAGCCGGTACTGGGGTTACAACAATAATGTGTTTCCCTTGGGCTAGAGCTCTTTCTTTTGCTACTGCAGTTTGAACTGCTGTCAGTATTTTTTCAGTTGAAGTGAAGCTCATTTCTGCTTGTGTATACAAATGTGATTTGTATGCAATTGGTACTTTTTCACCCTCATTAAATGTTAAGTAGGTGAATCCGCATTGACCCGAAATTATTCGGATCACTAAATTGCATTGACTTACGCGTGTTTGTAAGTGATTTGTTGCTAACATGTTAGCTTGGAGTGAACGTAAGATTTCTGTATGTTCCTGTGTCCAATTTTTGATTAAAAAATCAGGTTTCATTAATGCGTAGAGAGGTTTAACCCTTTCTGCGTAATTTAGAATGTAAGTTCTTCCAAAATTTAAGAAACCCAAGATGGATTGTAAATTTTTCAGCGTTTTAGGAGGTTGGAGCAGCGCTCACCTTTCTAAAAAGTTGGCTGCCAAGCTCTTGCCTTCACTTGAAAGCTCATATCCTAGAAACAGGACATTGAGATGGGCAATTCTGGACTCTTTGAAGTTGAATTTGTAGCCCTCAGAGGCGAAGCCCAATATAATGGTGCTCACCCTGTTCAAGTGTTTGTCCAGGTCATCGTCTGTCAGATAGATGTCATCGACATATGACAATGCCTCATTATCATAAATTTGTAGTAACTCCGTTACCCTCGCTGAGAATAACCCCGGGCTGTTCTTGAACCCTTGTGGGAGTCGACAAAATTGACGCTGGGTCCCCATTATTGAGAAAGCTGTTAAGTACCTGCTTCCAGGTGCTATGTTTTGACAAAAGAAACCATTTGAGATATCCAAGGTGGTTTTATATTTTTTACGCACAATGTTATTCATTAATGCTGTACTATGTGCATTTTGCACTGCAAAAGTTTTAGAACAAGTGTTTAAGTGTCTGTAATCCAAAACTAGACGATATGTATTGTCTGGTTTGGAGACAGGAAACAAAGGATTGTTCATTGAGGCGGTGCATGTTTCAATCACCCCTTGGTATTCAAGTTGATCTAAGATCTCCCTGACCTGTTTTTTAGCTTCTTGCTTTATTGGGTACTGCCTTTGTGCAGTAAGTTCATTTTTTAGATGTATTTTATGGTGAGGTGAGTCCTCATCCCATCCTACATGATTTTTGTATAATGCTGGGGCCTGGGCAACTGCCCATTTCCTGGCATAAGTATATTTTAGGTGAATTGGAATATGGTTAGAGAAGGCAGGCATAATAATGTCCTCGCCATGTGGGCACTCCCTGACAAATTGTGGTGGCCAGCCTTTTTCTGCTAGAAGTATGTCATAACCCCTTGAAAGTTTTTCCCAAAAGAGTGCTTTCACCTGTCTAGGTATGTCTCCCTCCATCCGGAGTGTTAATTCATATAACTTTTGTGGAGTACTAACCCTGGTGTCTACAGTCTCTACTGTAATGTACTCATTCAAGTCCACTATCTCCAGAAGTTCCTTCAGGTTCTGGCGAGCTATTGTGACTTCTGCTGCACTGTCCAGCATTGTCTGAGCCCATTCTCTGTTCTTGAGTTGTGTTCTCAGTATCCTCGGCATGTCTGACCTTCAGACCTGCTACCTTCTTTTTAGAGAATTGAGGTTTTGATTTATTTTTCGGAACGTGTTTGTCGTCTTTCGATTTCACGCGTTCTTCTCTATGTTCTGACCGTCCTCTTCTTTCCGATGTCTGTGACGAGATCTGAAAGGTACGAGAGGAACGTGGATCAGTATCTTGATACCTGTCAGGTTTTTTCAAATTATCCTTATTCCTGAGGTTATACCTCCTTTCAGAGGGCTCCTTTTGAGGAGACCTACCTCGGGATTGAGAACGTTTCTTGTTTGAATTTTGTTTATTAGTTTCCCACTTCTTTCTAGAAGATGTAGGAGTTTGTTTAATAGAGTCCTTCTCAGGACTTTCAGATGGTTTCGGTTTCAATGGTCTTCCACCCAAACTATCTCTGCCTAATTCTGCATAAGATTGTTCTATTATTCTGGGTAGTTCAGTTTGATGTTCTGTAACGTCGAATTCCCTTAATCGTTGGCGGATCGCCACTGCTGCTGCCTCCCCTTTAATATTAGATAATATTATTGTTGAGACCTGGTCGAAATTTTTCAGTAATTTCATACCTAAATTCAGAGCAGGTTCTGCCCCGTATTCGTTTTGAATTTGTTTTAGGACATCAGGTATTACCGCAATTGACGGAACACCATGTGTTTTAGTATAGATGGCAGCAAAGACCGAGCCCCAAGTGGTGCAGTCTTCCAGTTGTGGTGTGATCCCCATCGGTAAACAGATTGTTAGGATTCTGTGTTTCTCATACGGGCTAGTATTAGGAAATACTGCTTCGATTTGAGTAATTTTTTGAGCTATCCAGAATGGAATTTGATCACGTTTTGTGGGCATTCTTCCCATGACTGCGTATAAAGTCTGTGGTGGGATTTTTAGTGTATTCCCGTGTTGAGGAGTTTGATTTGGAATGGTTAATGGTGGTTGGACTGTGAAAGTCCTCATGACATATTGGACTAATTGTCTGTAAATTTTTATTAACTCTTGTAGTTGAGTAAGTAGTTCCTCGTCTGACATTATATCGAGGTCAGGATGAGGAGTGTAGCCGGCTAGAATCGGCCATGCTGCTCCTGGTCTACCTAGTGGACCGAGCCTGGTAATGTTTCTCTGATGTTTTAGGGCTCCTTTAAACCAGAGCTGATGCTCCTGGTATGTTAGTGGAATTTCAATATCCTCGAAAGGAATATATTCCTCTGGTAGTTCATCTTCTTTGTAGAAGTGAAACAGTATTGTTACTGAATTTGATTCAGGAAATATTACCAATGAATAGAATACCTCTGTCTGAAAGGATTCGTGTGCCTCTATCACGAAAACTGCTCTACCGCCTCTTGGTGGTAGGCCATGTTTTATAAGTTTTAGAGTGATGGCTCTTCTTAAGTTTGAATGGATGTCTATAACACCCTCCTCAGGTTCATTTAAACCTGTAAAGTTTAAAACTGCTATGGCTGGGTCAGCCGCAGCTCCACCGGTGTTGGTGGCATCGTCCCCGTTTATGGACATTCGTTTTTTGAAAAATGTAGAACAAGTTTCAAGGAAACAAAAGATAAGGTGCACAATATTTTGGAACACTGTATCCTTCAACGTTGAGCAAACCAAACAACTAATATATAGGGTGCTTCCCTATTTAGTTATGGCGGATATTTAACCCTACCCACTCCAGACGTCTTATGGAGTATGTGAGTAGGTGTCTCTGAGAAAAGCACGACTGAGTTACTCAGTATCTAGCGTTAAATTACTGCCTTACCAAACTGTTGGGCGCCATGTAGTGTAGTTCCTATTTCCCTGATAGGCTCTGCGCATTGGAATAATATAACCTATAGGCTTGACATAGGACTAAGGTCGGTATGTCCCTATCGAGTATATTAAACTTAATTACTTGTGCCAGCTAGCTCAGAGGCCACTAGAAACTCCTTGAGAACAAGAAGGGAGTAGTTTCTGGCAACCGAAAAACATGACAACTTTGTTTCCCTTTAGAATCGGAACACGTCTCAGAATCGTGGAAACAATAGATAAGTTTCACTCAGTCAATTGTGCATGCTTAGTTTCTACAGAGTTACACAGAAAGGAAAGACGGGCGTTTCAATAAAAAGGGTTTTATTGAACAGTCTTGTTTCTCGTGTAAGAGATATGTGCTGTTATGATCACAAGACAGTATGCAAGATAAATAATGTACAGCGTAAGCAGTAGAAATAAATAATACTGCGCTAGCATTATCTTTTAGCATATATTCACGTACATAAATAACATGAGCTAAAAATGTGAGTACTCATACGATGCGTCTCTAAGCTAGTTCTACCCCAATGTACCTAACCTAGTCTAGGTGTAGGGGAAGGTAGAAGTAGGTGGAGTATTCTCTAGTCTGGTATACTACGAGTATGTTAAGTATAGTATGCCAAGTATGGTATGCCAAGAGTCCCTCTAGGTTCTAGTCAGCTCCATACCTTGAGAATGAGAGAGGTGGGAATCTCCTGCCGGATCTGGAACTCTAACACCCCGCGAAGGGAGTCAGAACACTGGAAGCTGGATTCGTCTGCGTGCAGGAATGACAGCGTCTTCTCAGTGCGTCAGGCCGGGATACGGGCTCCTCTGAAGTTGAGGTCTCCTCTAACTTGCTTGGGCAAGGGAAGGTATATTTATACCTGGTAGGTGTCTTGGATTGTTAGCATTGACGTAAAGTCGGACAGAGGAAGACGTCAGGAATGAACCCTTAAGGTATAACGGTTCATACATAATAGATGAGTTCTTGGAGAAATCAATAGTCCTGTGCTAGGGGAACTCCCGAAGCTTAAGGGTCTGGTTTCTAAGAACTCGTTGTGACGTTAGGGTGGACGGATGTCGGTGACCATGCCTGTATTTGGAGTGCACGGTTAATGCCTAAATAAGGACAGGGATTCTATGCCTATATAAGGGCAATGCGAATTGTGCCTATATAAGGACATGATTCAGGAAAACCTATATACAGACACCTAAAGCGGAATACAACACTCTGAGGTCCCTACACTGAGTGAGTAGTGGCCACCCTCTACTCATTTCCCTAGTACTTATCCAGAAATCTCTTGTTGAGGTCTGCCTGCCCACGGGAGTGAGGTCCGCCTGCCCACGGGAGTGAGGTCTGCCTGCCCACAGGAGTGAGGCCAGCATCGACAGCAGTAGAGAGGTGAACGGGCACGGACTTGGGTGCCACGTGTGTTCCGTCTCAACACTCTGCACTCGCACCAGACTACTTATACCGGGGGAGCCATGTCAGTATAGCGGGACTCTGCCTCTGAGCCTGGTGCTCTGTGTGTTCACGCCGAGCTCCTAGTGGGGCCCCACAGGGGTCGAGCCTACTGATTACCAACAGATCGATCACATTACAGAGCTTCTTGCTGGCTTCTCTTTTCATTGATCTGATATCTCCTTCTTCGAACCTGGCCTCACACACGGCCTGGGAAGCTTAGAGGTCCTGTGTTCCTCCCATGCACCTAGGTCCTCTACCATAACTACGCCATGGAAAATGCAGCCTGATTTGTTTTTGGGAGGACTCGGGGGACACTGACACAGACGACAGAGACCGCAGATGCACTAATGCCCTTTATGTTGTCCCACAAGTCTTCAGCCCTCCAGCTTCTGTTTTCTGAACCAGTTAGTCGCTCTAATTTATCCTCGAAGTCAGTCTGTCTAAAGACATTAGATCATCAAATCATAGAGGTGCTCTTCAAGTAAATATTGTCCATCAGTGCCAACCTCACCACCATGGATGCTAAAATGACTGACCTTACTTTGGAAGTAAAATCGATTAGATCGGAGATGTCCTATATTCATACATGATTAGACAATGTAGATCAAAGAGTTGATGCAATGGAATTCCAGTATGAATGTCTTCCGGTTGAGGGGCAAGACACTGAGTTTTTTTGTCATAAGGGTACTGATTTGGAAGACAGATTGAGAAGGGACAGTTTTCCCATCTATAGTGTACCTTAGGGGCCAGAGAAGGATGACACGCTAGGCTACTTAACAACAATGATCCAGAAACTCCTCAACATAGTTGTCAGAACCCCTGGAATTCCAGAGAGCTCATTGGGTTCGGATCCATCGGGTGACCCCATCCAACTTGTTCTGCCCGATCATAGTATGCAGGCTGCACCATCAACACACCGGGCCCATACTGTTGGCAGCAAGGAGGGACATGGAGCTCCTTGACGAAGGCCGTACCTCTTTTCAGTGGCTTATTCTGTGGATTCCAATGCCAAACGCAAAAGTTTCCCACACTCTGCCAAAGGCTGAAGCACAGGGATGTCAAGTATGGTTTTTGAGACGCATGCTGGTGACAGATGGTGTGACAAAGGACTTCTGTGATCCAGGAATTGTTTCTAGATATCCTAAATTATTCTACTATGGATATTGCTACCCTTGGTGCCACTTCTTCTTCTTATCAGGAAGACTCTTCTCCCCCCGCACCCCCAATGCCCCTCAGATATCAGCCCAGACATCAAAGGCTGGGAGGGGTTGGAGTGGCTAGACTAGAATCACACCTTGCTGGTCTACACCAATATATGGAAGTACTTCACAAGGATAGGGACAGAAACAAGTTGAGATCCTCCCCCCCCCCCAAAAGAGCAAGGACCAGGGGAAAAGGGAAATGGCAAAGAGAACTAACCATATCTGCTGTTTCTCTCACTATATCAAGTGAGTGAAAATGTCATATTACCTTCAGTTGAAACATGTAGATATAGCCCTACTACCGGAAACCCATCTGTCCCCGGGGAAATCATTGAAGGTCATATGAGATTGGGTGGGCACGGTTATTAGGAGTAGAAGGACACATAATGACTTGTGTGGATTCGTCGTCAAATGGATGCTCCAAAAAATGTGGGGTAGCCATTCTCTTCCAGGAAAAAACTCCCCTGCAAGAAACTTAGGACATGGGTGGATGACGAGGGCCGATTGGTTTTCGCTAAATTGCAGATCCTTTTTGGCCCTGTTGGAACCAGCACTTTCTGGCTGACTGAAGGGATGCCCCCAGGCAGGTAGAACCTACCATTCCCATCAAGGGCAGGTGATTACACTCGCTGTATAAACTTTGCTCACCCTTGGGTAGCTTGGCATGGAGCAGTAATGCTTTCCTCAGAGGGATGTGTAAAGCAAAAGCACAGCAGTCACTTGCGAGAAATAAAGTGAGCATCACAAAAGAGACTTCACACAGGATGTATGTAAATAACGTTTGTATTCAACACACAGTCAATCATTATAACATGACCATCATAAACGTTTGGGCATAAAACGCATTTGGAAATATTACTAGCAGTACTAGACCCACTCGTATCATTATGATATCAATAGTATGCACACTGGACAATTCCTAATCTAAACCCCCTAAATAGAGAGAGCATCCTTATGCGATGCAACATGCTGTTCACCCCAGGCCCACCCTAGCAATGCTGATAATACAATCCCACACAGTTATAGGGTACACCCCGGGTCACAACGAAATCAAAGATATGTACATACTTGAAAATAGAACACTTTTTAGCAGCACCGTGGGCCGAAGCCACGCGGGTAAACCCAATGTCAAATGTATTGTGCTTTTGGCATAAAATCATCATATAAAGCAGCACCAGCGGCCAGTGTCGTGAATTCCAGGCGGTCTGTAGACGATAACTGACACACACTCACTCGGCACTGCTACACGGTGCTACAGGTATCAGCCAGTCTGTACATTACGTTCTTGCACACATACGCACTCAGCACCCTAATGCGATGCCACTGGTACCCAGCAGGTCAATATATCACACCCTTCAGACTCCGTAGCCCCAGACTGCCTCCATCCTCTAGTTCACCCCGATTGTCCTTGACCCCCGGATGGAAGATAACCTGCTCCTTCTCCCGGATTCTAGGCTGCAGCAGCCTAAGTCACACTTAGTCAGGGTCCTTGGGAAGCATGTGGGGCTATGCAGCAAGTTTTGGTTAGGAGGTAGATGTACACAAAGGGAGTTTAGCAGTCACTTGGGAAGTTCACCCTCAGGTCTCAAAAAACAAAGGAGTCACGCAGTCTCTTAACCCGCTTCCGAACTTTCTTGGAAGCGTTCCTTCAAACCAGTCAATGTATCTCTACTACTGGACGCCAAGATGTGTTCGGGAGGGGCCAGGTGTGGAGAGGGCCATTGGTCCGCTGCGATGAGGATAAAAAGGAACAACTGATGAATGGGGAGTAACACGGGTGAGTCTCTCAATAGGAGGAGGCACCCCGATCGGTACACGATTATCAGGGTCATGCCCAGGCAATTCAGGCACACCGTCTGGTGCGTGTTTGTATGGGTCACAGCAGACACTTCAGATTTCAAACAAGAAGAGTTGCAAATTCTGCACCTCCTTGGAAATGAGTCACAATGACCAGTGCACGTTGGGATGGGTTGCACCAGGCAATTCCGGTCTCACAGCGAAGAGTTGCAGTTCTGTACCTCCCTGGAAAGGAGGCACAATGTCCAGTGCATGATTATACAGGTGGCACCAGACCAGCCCGGTCACACACATACAAGCGCAAGTTCAGCAGAGCCACATGAGGTGGAATGAGGCACTACTACGGGTACACCCCCACCTCCGAGGGTCTCACCCTGTGAATCGGACACCGCATGCAATGAGCATGCAGTCGGCGTGTCGCACGAGAGAGATACGGCACGATCGCCGAAATAAGCCTTGCGCGGTCCTGCAACTAGTGAATCTGCTCATCACCAACTAGACGCTTAAGAGTGTCAGGGTCCCTGCAGTACAGGAACCACACTCCTTAGATGCGGGCCAGATTTCTGGGGCTCCGCACTAGACAATCTGGTCTCCAGACACAAGTCTTAGTTCCACGCTCACACAGCGCTACCAGTTGGGATTCAGTAGCCAATGTGGGCACTTGAGAGGGCACCGCCCTCCAGATGTCCCGGGTAGATGGTTTAGGTCCTTTGTGGGAGGTTTTTGATGTCCCTGAGATCTCTGGGAGAACAGGAGGCCCGTTGTCAGATCCTTGAAGAGCACACTTCAGGGCACCACACTTCAGCAGGTCTTCGGCCCTGGCCAGCCACTATTCAAAAAGGGCACGCGGTCCCCTTCACGGGCAGTAATCCTCCATGTGCACAACAGAGCCCTCTGGCAATGTGCACCACGCAGTCTGGGTTCTCCGGTCCCGCGTCCCTACAAGCATATCTCACCCTTTGCTGAAAGATGGCACCAGTAGTTATACTGTTGTGTGTCTTTGAAGATAGGGGTGGTTTAAGGGGTTTCCCTTTGAACCACAGATCTCTCCCCTAAATCGTAGGCTTGCCTGCCTGCCATGGGGCCATGGAATGCAGATCTTAATCTTTAGTGGGGCCATGATCCAGCCCCTCGAGGCTAAGTGTCACAATCTCTCTCTCCAGTCTATCCCATTCGGCCCTCAAATGGCAGAGGTCTGCCATTCTCGTGGGATGCCCATGGTTTATGGCGGTCGGTTGGGGAATGCACAGATGTGCTCCCCGACTCCGGGTGTCCACTGGAGCCAGGCACCATGGCACACAAGAATCTTAAAGCATAGAAATGTCCATATTCTATAAATGGCATTTCTAAGCGAGTTATGCCAAAACACCCTTTACTGCTGGAAAGGGTTTGGCATGGCGAATCCATTGATAGGAAACATCATGATACTGCTCCACTGCAATCCACTATTGCAGCCTTAAGTAATGTCAAGCACTTCCCTATGTTAACCTATGGGAAGAGCAAGCCTCATAGGCAGTGAAAGTACACACAGGTATCCCTCACTACCTGGGCGCATGTGTGCTAGTGCGCACACAGACCTGTGATGGCAGGTTGGACACATAGTCCCCAGAACCAGGGGTGCAAGTAAGCCCACCTGTTTGCAACAGCAGACTGGACAAGGGTTTAACTAATACATGTGTCAGTGCTCACGCACAAGCCTGCGATGGCAGGCAACACACGCAGTCATGGGCACCATAGGTGCAGGTGCGCATTTACAGCCATCTGCAATGGCAGGCTGCTCATGAATTTAATCACGATAGATGCAAGGGCGCACACACCGGTCTGCAATGGCAGACTGGGCTATTGGCTTACCCAGGCCATAGCACCATAGGTGCGAGTGCGCGCTCAGCACCCGGCCCGGCCCAGCCAGACTCGGGTTGATCTCCATATTGGTGCGATTGCGCACACCCGGCCTGCGACAGTGGGCCAGGCACCTTGCCACTAGTAGTATGGGTGAAAGAACGTGGACACCGCAATGGCAGACCTGACCTGGGTGTTAGAACACCGGGAAAACAGGTATGCGCTCACCGGCCCGCGATGGCAGGTCGGGCATCTGAATTATAAACTATATGAATCAGTGGAGCACTCAAAGTAATATCAAATTTATATAATAACAATAATCACTCTAATCTTCAGCGTGCTACATTGGATGGCATGTTGTCCAGCATGCCTAACTAACAACTAACTCATGCAAACAAGTACTTGTACTCGTACCAATGTGCACTATAGCAAGAATGCTAATGCCGACATTATCATTCTTGCTATAGTGCACATTGATACGAGTACAAGTACTTGTTTGCATGAGGTCGAGCATCTGGTCACATTGCCATAGGTGCCAGTGTGCATCCTCACGCCTGCAACAACAGGCTGGACACATATTCGAAACGGCATAAGGGCCGGTGCGCACACAATGGCCTGTAATGGCAGGCCGGACGCATAGTTAACACCGCACAGGCACAAGTGCGCAGTCCCAGGTGTGCGTCAGCATACCGGCCCATGTTTCTGAACACCGTATCAGCTCCTCTGCCTAGCATGTCAATGAAGGCGCACACACTACCACACTGCCTTGACAGTGAGGGCATGCTCAGGGCCCTGAGGCCCCACAAGAGAATCGGCAACACCCCAGGAGTATCCATGAAGATGAGCCGAACTCCAAGGCAGAGGAAACTCCATGTGGGTGGTTCCTCACTACCGGGGCAGTGAACATCCTTATGTACCCGCCCGGCCTTCAGCCTACCAACCCCCCCTTTGCGTCAGCAAAGACTAGGAGGAAAAAGCAAAAAGATTTGGGGTAAATTCCCCCAAGAAGGGCCATGTCCAACATGACCCCTTCCTAGCCGAAAGTCAGGGCAGTTAATCATTCCTTTGATAAACTGTCCGGCTCAGGGCAATAAAGCCTGGACGATTGCCCGCCACTGCGGTGGTACCCCCACCAGCTCTAGGCCCCTTGATCCAGTAGGATCCCTCTTGCCCCTCTCTCCGGGCCCACCCCTTGGTGTGGCCCCCTTCATCCCAGGGGTGGTACTTCTGTCCTGGCCCACCTTAGTTCACTAGAACAGCTCCAAGGTGAGGGTGCCAACAGCATTCCTAACCCAGCACCCAAGGACCTTTGTCTTCGGTGACTCCAGAAAGGGAGGGCCAATGGGCCCAGGGGTCTAACACCTTTCTCCCACTTTCCTCTATGCCAGGTAAGGGATGGCCTCCTGTACCTGGTCCTCCAGCTCGGAGTCCGTACTCGAGGACTGGACAGGGGTCAGGAGTGAGTTAATTTTTCCCCTGCCTCCTTTCTTGGGAACCCATATCCCCTATTTGGGATGGGTACCTCCCGGGTCCCAGACTGTGGGGTCTAATTTTGATCGTCCCTTCCCATCCACCTGCCATGGGGGGGTCATCCCTCAGTGGATTTGTTCTTTCCGGCACAGGCCAGCTTCTCCACCTGGCGCTCCCTTTGAGAATGCACCAGGCCCAATGGCTGGGTATAGGATTTTCTGAGCTGTGACCCGCCCCGACTACCCTCTCACTTTGAGAAGGAACATGAGGCTTCCTGGGCTTTAGCCCACCCCCGACTCTCTTCCAACTTTGAGAAGGAACATGGGACCCATTCACCACCCAGTTCCACTGGGAACTGCTTACACTAACATGCATCTCTCCCACCTGTGGAGGAGAGAAACGGGGCTATCCGACTGAGGACAATCCACCCAGGTCTTTCCAGGGTAAAGTAAGAGATCCCTTCCCTCCCCTCCAGAGCGGACAGATTTGGGTCCATCCCCAAACATCTTAATTAAGATGGTTTTCGTGACCTGTTAGCTTACCATGTCCTTCCCTGTTAAAAGGGGTAGGGCGTCTCTCCCCACCTTCTGTACGAACTGACATAAGTTACTGCCCCAGATTTCCTCAGGGACCCTGTGCGCTTTTAGAGTCGCCTCGTAGATTGCCAGCCATTTCTTAATGTGTCCCCTCCCTCCCCTATAGTAATGATGATATCTGGTGCTCCGTGGCCTAGCCGGCCCCTTTGATGTTCGGGCCTGATGGACCTTGCAGGCTTCTACTTGTCCGTGACCTTGCCTCCCAAGACAGAGACCGGTTACTCGGTTGCTGCATTATAACTTCCCATTCCCTTTCTTTTCCCATCATTTCTCTAGCTCTCTTTCATTCCCTTCTCTCCCCATTCTCCCTCATTCTTTTATCTTCTTTTAGATGGTTTGAAGATCTTGTTGTGATGTTTGGGTATATGTGTAACTTGTATGTTTATCCCTTCTATTATGGGATGCTGCTGTATCTTTTGAGAGTTGTGGTCGATGCATCACTCATATCATGTATTTGTTGCTGTTTCTTTACCCGTGTTCCCTTTCCAAGAATCTCAATAAACAAATGTTACAAAAGAAAGATGTGAATGGCGATTCCACTATACACAACTATGTAATTGGGTACTACAATCTGGGTTTAAAGAAGCTCTTACTTGAGACTTGACTCCCCACTAGAAATGTTTGTAAGGCAGGCGATGGGCTCAAAAAATATAGGGCCAGATATATCAAGGCTTTTTGCGTTCGCAAACGGGCCGATTCGCAGAATCGGCCCGTTTGCAAACGCAAAAATGCCTTTTGCAATGTATGAAACTTTTGGCATTCGCAATATGGGTAATCGCAATTTTTTGCAATTACCTAAATTGCGAATGCAGTTAGTGAATCGCAATTTGCAATTCCCTAAATGCAATGCATGGAGTAAACGCTAAATGTGAATTTGCATTTAGGAATCGCTAATTACCATCAACTTCAAGTTGATGGTAATTTGCGATTCCTTTGAAAAATGCACAAAAGTGCATTTTTCAAAGTGCCATGTGGCGCGCACACATGCCCTTAGGGCATGTGTGCGTGCCATATGTGCTCACTTACCTTATTTGGGGGTGCATCAGGGGTGCCCATAGGCCCCCTAGCACCCTTGGATTTGCATTCGCAAATTGCGATTACCAATTTGGTAGTCGCAATTTGCGAATGCACTCCCATTCATTCCTATGGGCCTATAGGCATATAGGCCCATAGGATTGAATGGGAATGCATTCCCTAATAGCGAATCGCAATTTGCGATTCACTATTAGGGAATGTTAAGGAATCGCAAAAAAATTAGCGATTCCTACATACATTGCATTTGGCGATTCCAAAATAGCGAATCGGTAAAATTTGCTATTTCAGAATCGCAAAAGCATTTCTTGATACATCTGGCCCATAATCTCCCAATTATACACCCTATTCTTATGGGCTACGGCATACAAGAAAGATTTACAGAGAAATACCTGGCAGACCTTGAGTGGAGTCTCAATCACTGAGTCTCAATCACGGAGTACATCAAAATGTTCCAAGCTTTGGAGAAATGTAAACTACATCGGTTTTATCACCAGATCGATCCAAGGTGTTGGAGGTGTTGTGACGAGATTGCGGATGCACGAAACATTTGGTAGGAATGTTCTCCTAGAATATCATTCTGGTCTGAAGCCCTTGACTAGTTTATCTAATACCTAGAGCTATCACCTCTGTGTTATTAGGAGTGAGACCACTGGGGCATAGCTTCAGGGGAGGTGTTTGGGGGTGTTACACCCCCAAAATAAATGTGTTCTGTAGTAAATAGTTGGATACATGTGCTTTAAGTTAGGTATGGTGAGGTGTTTGTTGGATTTCACTTGGAATATTTGAATATACATGCAGACAAAACAACACGCACTCGTTTCTGTTTTAAAGGATTTAAAAAAAAAATTTTTCACAAACTATTGAGTTTTATGTACTCCTCACAATCTGCACTCCTCTCCCTTCCCACTGCTCCTTAAGCCCTCCTTCCTGTCCTGCTTCCCATATAATGTATTTTAAACAGCGTGATTGTTGGGGAAATATGAAACTGCCCACCACCACCATCCAATCTTACTGACCTTGCTCTTTGGACCACCAAACTAGAGCAGATAAAAGCAATACTTTGTAACTGCTTGTGAGCGGTGATAACTACAATTGCATTTCACTAGAAGAAAGCAGACCCCCCACCCCTCCATTACACACTGGTATCAGTGGCGGCCGCCACAAACAAAAAGTGGTGGGCGGGTGTAGAGGATCGGGGGAGCATGGGAGGTAGAGCGTGGGAGAGCGTGGGAGGTAGAGCGCGGGGGGAGTTTAATAATAATAAAATAGGAAGACTTACCTGAAGCTGCCGGCCGCCTCCCGCGTCGTGCCTTGGTGTTCTTCTTCCTGGTCCCAGCAGACACTGGGTCAGCATCACAGACTCCCTGTGCAATCTCTGCGATGCTCTCATCCTGAGAGAACAGCATGGGGGTTGGCCTGAGCAGCCTAGTTTGACGCTCCGATCAGGGGCAGGGAGTCTGTGCTGTTTCTCCAACCCAGCTGTTTAATACATCTGGGTTGGGGAAACCTAAGTGCGCATGTGTGTTTGGCCAGCCCAAGACGGCCGGCCAAACACACATGCGCACTTAGAATTGCACCAACCAGTCCTCCTCCCACCTCCCTACATACGCTGGCACAGCCAGCAGGTGAAAAATAAAACGATGATAAAATATCGCTCCTTCGCTAGAGCGGAGGAGCCGTCCCTGACTCGTATGCTAAATATGGAAACTCCTAACTACGGAGAAAGTGAAAGGGAGGTGGGTACAGCGAAAGATGAATTTTGACACTGTATGGAATTCAGTTGTCTTTTAGCTATTGAATGGACCACCGAAACTGAAAATGTTAAATCTGTTCACGATATCAACTTGACAGAGACGAGAATACCAGATAGACTGTACTGAACTATCTAAACGGTACTTTTTGACGAGTGAAACTATATGGAGCCTATTTGATTACTGATTTTCGAATGGAGTCTTTATGAGCAGAGGCGTAGCTTGGTCAATAAGATTGGGGGGTGTGAGCTTCAGATTCTCCAACAATCGTATCATATTATAATTAATTTTACGACAAGCAGTGTGCATGCGAGGGGGTTGAGGGGCAGTTGAAAGGGAGATGAATGCAGATTGGTAGGGGTCCTAAGTAAGAGAAAGCACAGTATTTTGTAAAATAATTTTTTGGGAAGACTTTCAAAAAGTGGGGGCGTGAGAGAGATTGTGTGTGCTTTTGTCTGTGTGTATGTAAATATTCCTGGTGAAATCCAACACACTCATCACCGCACCGACTGAAAGCACCAGTACCCAATTTTTCACCAGAAAATAAATTTATTGGGGGGGGTTGGGGGCAATACCTCAAACACCCTCCCTGAAGCTACGCCCCTGTTTATGATAACGGTATAAATAATAAACAATACCATGTGACTATGTATGATGGGTTGGGGTGGGTGGGGAATAGTTAAGGGGTTTTATTTATTCAGTTTTTTGTGCGAGTTAGAAGGCAGATACAAGGCAAAGTCACAATATACCTAGATTAGAATACATCTGGCTATGAATATATTATGTGAATACTCAATTTATTGAATGACTGTTTGAATGACATACGGCACTATTGACTTTTAATGTGGACTGACCTATTTTACAAAAAAAAGTTAATATAACCATGCAGAAATGTGAAAGCGTATTTTGTTTAACTTTTTATAAGTAGAATTTATATTTTCTACGTTTTAATATGTAATTGAGCTCAGACATGGCTGAAAAAGGGACACTCTTTGTAAACAAATGTGTGGAACAGGGGATTACATTTTAAATTGGGTTCAGAAAGTAAACAAAATATGCTTGGTGTATATTTTAATGAGTCGAACTTGCTGTTCATGCATGTTTGCTTTCTGTTGGTTTTCTTTGTCGAGCTTCAAAGCACAAATGCACAGCACATTTGCAGTTCTTTAGGCAATAAATGGGTTAATGGTGCAACTGCAGTGCTGGGGCACAAGGTGACACCTATCAGCCTCTGGTAAGAGGGACTGAATCTCCTCTCTAAAAATAGTGAGGAGACTCTACACCTGCACCAACTACTGACTTGTGGCCTAATGTGTTCCTAGGCTGCACTCCGGTTTGTTTGTAGTCCTTGTTTTTGTTCTAGTTCAGATTGATTGCTGCTCACAAAGTACACCCTCCATTCTCAAGTGTCGACATTAAATCCCCAAAACAAGCTATCTGTCTTGACAGATAGTCCCTTGGAAGCCCAGCGCTGTGCTCAGTTTAGTTGCTCCTATCTTAATATTGCAAAGAAGCACTTCAAATTGTGGATTGATTTGCATGTAAACATCATTCTTTATTGTGGTTTCATGTTTCATCATTCTCACATGATTGCATTATTTTTCAGTGTTCTCAATATTTGATATTATCTCGGGATCACCCCAATGCATTTCGGAGTGTTCGTCATCAGGGTAAATGCATGTTAGACTGAGTCAAGCTGAAAATGAAATTTGCAAACCTTTTACTTTGAACTGGCACCCAATGCAAAGAAGTACTCTAGAGAAAATATATGCACTAAAGTTGAAATAATTACTGTTTGGTGGTATCTATCAAGGGTAACCATGTCGTATCACATCTTACCCTCACCTGACAGCATGGCAATTGAATTTGCCAATCTGCACATGTCCTATGGCGGCTGTATTGTAGTGGAGATTTGCATGGCAGGTTTACCTTTAACCATATCTGCAGACATCACAAACCGCAATTACGATAGCCATGAATGTACGAAACCACCCGTAACATTCCAGAAAGCGCTGTTGCGTCATGGCTGAGAATTGCTAAAATGTCAGCCATGAAGTAGACAAGGGGTGGCTACTTGGAAACAGCCATGGTTAAAACTGTATCAGCCAAACAAGAAAGACTGTTCTAAGTTGTCATATGTGTGCTTTTAAATACAGTTTGCCCAACATCTGAGGATAATAGTTGAGTACTGTGAGAATGCTATTCAAGAGGGCTGCCAATGGGATAACACCTAGATCATCTCTTCATATTTACTTAAATGTGTGCACCCCTAGCTCTTTGATCTGGTAATCTCATACGACCAGAGAATAGCTCTGTGGGCATGAGGTTTAACATTAAAAAAATATGTCCAAGGACAACCTTCACATGTAAACTGATCCCAACTGCTACGTAATCAGGTACTCAACAAGTTAGTAATTTATGTGAAAAACTATAGTAATATAAGAAGCTGCCAGTCTTATATCTGTATCGCCAGTTAGTCGGCATCTCGCGGAGATACCCACAATGCTCTCCTCTGTGAAGCTCTCCTCTGTCATATCTTGACGTTGACATTACTTGCGCATGATCACATCATCACAGTGCAATGCAAAAGAGTGAAGGCGGCTTGTATAAGAGAAGCCATATTGTAGTGGAGGCATACACCAACAGAGTACGTGCATGCAACCGTAGCTGATGAGAATACTGCCAAGGATAACGATCTAATAAATGTACTGCAACAAAATGTATTAATTAACCATCAAGGCAATCAAAGGTGACAATAGAAAAGAAACGTGTCTGAACACAGAACTTACTCAAGCATGCAATTGGGTCATCTGCGATATCAGTCCATCAGTTAGTGTGTATAGCTATGAGTGTCTCTAGCTAACTCGTATGCGTTGCATCACTATGTGATGCAAACATTTTAATCTCATGTTTTTTAGGAGAGGCTAATATGAAATGGAAGCAAACATAAATATGCACTTGTAGCTGAATTCCCTGTTGCAAGTGGTCTTCTTAATGAGAGAAATATTCTGGACACTTAATGACTAAACATGGTGTACACTGATGACCATGAAAATAGTAATGTTAAACATTGCTAAACTTTAGAAATACACATGATTGAATGAAAATAGAGTTAAAATGTGCTACAAGATCATGAACGTGATCTGTACATCAGTTATGAAATACTTGTATCCAGGGGCGGCTCCTCCATGAGAGTGAAGGAGCGTCGCCCTGCTAAACAAATACCCCAGAACAGCTGAAATATAAAATGCTAATGAAGTTTATTTATTACGATTTTATTTTTCAGCAACCTGTCCTGAACGGAGTGTCAGGACGAGGCGGGGCAATTGCTGCTGCGTGGCAACAGGGAGCTGTGCACTTATGTTTAAAGTGCACGTGTCACTTTGGCCGGCCTTCTTGCGACGGCCAACCCGAAATGCGCATTTTAAACTTCTCTAACCCAGCTTTCTTAGACAGCTGGGTTAGAGAAAGCAGAGGCCTCCAGCGCTCTTAAGAGCGCTGAGAGAGGCCACTTCCTCCAATCCTGATGCTTCTCTCACAGCATGAAAGCAGCACCTGGATTGGGTAGTGCAGTTTCCTGGGTCTGGAGCTTCCAGGAGTGAGTCAGCTAGGTAAGTGCCTTTTTAAAAAAAAATATTTTAATCCACCCATATTTTGCCTGCCATACCATCCTAAATACATGCCAGCCGCCACTGCTTATATCCTTGGAGTGCTTAGCTAAACAAATCCTCCACATTCTTCACAATGTGGTCTGTTCATACATTAGCCTTGGGATATACAGAAACAAGACATCGCTAGACGATCATTAAGGCCTTTAGGTTGTAGAATGTCCAAATATTTGATCTATCATGTTTCCCTTTGTAGCAGTCTTTATCTGTTGTCTATTTTGGAATGATATTTGACTACCTCCAATATTTGAAATCTCAACTGAGCCACATTTGCTTATATTCAAGGAAATTTGATGCTACAGTGGGTTTGTTGCATTTCTTCTGTATGTTGCTTCCATGCTCAGTTATACAAATGTTTATTGTTCTCTTTTTTTCCCCACATATAAAAGTCTGCATGGTCATTTTAACAAATATAATCCGTTTTTGTGTCACAATTACCCAAGCTTAATTTGTTTACCATTGTATGGGTGTAACCAGGGCTTTAAGTGGGATGGAAAAACTGGGGGGGTCTCACAAAGGGGCGTGGCCAATGTAATTAAGGGCGTGGCTTAAAAACACGTAAGCTAAAAATCTGTGCTTAGCATAGTGTGCCTCCCGACTTGTATTTTGCTGTTTCTGTCATTGCATCCAGATATATGATACAACAGGTAACATCATACATACAACAAGTCAGGACTATAGGCTTTGCCAATGGTTGTTAGTTGCATAAGATAAATAAGCAGCAACTATGGCTTGTATATAATATTGAAAAACCTTCCACTTAAAGCCCTGGTGACACCACCACAATGTTGCTGCTCCTGAGTTTCAAAAAGAGAAGGGAAATCCGGAGAGAAAATGACTCTTTAAAAGATTTCCCTTCCCCTACAACACTCTCCTGGCATGTCGTCATGCCGTAACTTCTCCACTAGTGAAAAGTGAGCAGTGTGAGCACACGCACATCGATGTTCCTGCTGTCACTGCAGTCCGCCTGTGCCAGGGCACAAAACAGAGCCCGATAGAGACCCGTTTCGAGGCCCACTTTAAAAAACTGCCGGTGCTCAGCACCAGTGAGACCCGGCCCACCTGAAGCCCTGGGTGTAACACAGTCAACCCTGTTATGATGTGACAATTGACAGTGTTGCAGGGAAATCTTCCTACCGTTTTACAACAACATTCTGTATAGTTTCCTTTTTCATTACTATTTCTTTGAGATTCCGAGATCTTTTATAGGCAAAGAGAGGTTTCTGTTCAGAAGGATGCCAAAGTCATGTTCACTCTGCAACATGTCCCATCTTCTGTTTATTTTTTCCCCGTATGTTATTGCTACTTGTCAAGAAGATGCATTCAAAAGTGAATCTCTGTGTTTGATCTCTTTTGGTTTTGTTTAATAGATCGTGTCTGGAATGTCTTTGTAATCTTGTTGTTGCCACCTCGATAAAGGTTTAGGGGTACCCTCTATCAATGAATCTTTGTTTAAATTCCTCTATGGTGTTTTTCAATTTGCTCTCGTCAAATGTAATTGGAATCATTTGGGTAAACTTGGAATATAGTAAAGGCCTTTTGAGGGACGCCAAATGAAAACTATCATAGCAGTGCTTAATTAAAAAAATAATAATAATAATAATAAGTACTAAGACCCTCGTCAGGGGGCCACTGCAGCTTGAACAAGCCATTGCCCCTGCCGGCATTACCAATGACAGTACCAACACAACTACTAACCATAACACTCCTTGAAGTGTGACATATCAGACTATTCAGGCCCCCATAGCTACAAGAATGTCCTGGGCGACAGGTGTTAGCCAATTTTAATGTATATTGAATGAATAAACAAATATTGGTGTGTTTATCTCAAAAGCAGACAAACAGCGCCACCATGTGGCAGGCTGTCATAAATGCCAGTGTTCACAATTAAGTGCCGAGCACCAGAAACCACCAGCTCAAATTAAATAATGTCATAGTACAACATATTGTTCCTGTCATGTTGTTTTTTTTTTCAATAAACTCCTGTCCTGGTTTTCAATCTTGAAGAAGTACCAACAAATCTAAATAGGCCATTTGTTCTCTGATATATTAATTTGTTTCTTGAATGTTATGAGTCAGGGATTGTGTCTCTTGCCAGATCAGACAAATCTCATCGATTAAATCGGTAGTAACATATCATTCCCGTTGTACAGTTCCCATCATTGTATACATGTTGTTCTTCAATATATGACTTAAACACATGGGTATAACTGATGCTCCTGAAAAGCACATAGACATTCAGTTTTTCTGTGAATAGAACTCCATGTTCCAGGTCAAGTAACTGTGAAACAGAGCAAATTGTTATAATTCCATTAGAAAAACTTTGTTTGTGCCCATGTTTTCTTTCTTTAGTAATGTCGATTTTATAGTTTCCAAGCCCTGGTAATGGGAATGGAGAAGTACAGTGAGGTAGCATTTATTGTGCATAGCCAAAGGTTATTGGTGTCTCTGTAAGTGCAGTGATTGAAGTTTGTTCAACTATCTGTAGTGTCCTTTATATGAGAACGTGTTTTCTGTGGTATGGGTAGTAGGAATGTGTGTATATATCCCTCTAAAGGTTCATGTAATAAACCACAACCAATGACTATGGATCGGAACAGTGGATCCAACAAATTCTTATGGATTTTGGAAAGCATATAAAGTCCTCTTCGTTTTAGATAAGTAGTGGCCAAGAATCTCTTAGTATTTGAGAGGGGGAGGCAGCAAAGTTGTTTTCTGTATGTAGCTTCTCATGCAATGTTTCTCTGGGTAAATTCAATAAAAGAGTTATAAAAAGAATTTCTTAGTATTGTTATTGATCCATTCCAATTCTTCTGCATTCTTTAGAATGATTTCTAGAGTGTTCCAAAAAGTTTGGGTTGGATCTCCTTTTTGTTTGATATAAACAGTGGTGTCACAGACGTGTTGATTGACTTTCTGTTGATAGTGTTCAGTGTCCATGATGATGGGAGCGCTGCTCCCTTATCAGCCATATGTAATTTGATGTTTTTATTTCTGGCTGTTTGTAGTGACTTTTTCTATGAATAGACTTTTATTGAGTCAAATTTTCCCAAATCAATATTCACAAATACTTTGAATTTGTCTTATGGAGTGTTTCCCAAACTGTGGGTCCTGAGCCGGTTTTTGGTGGGTGGTGAAAGTCCAAGCAATAAATAAAGATGCATTTAAATTAGCTATTTATCTTGTCACATGTGCTGCGCTTCAATGACAGAGGTCAAATATCAGGCTATGTCTTATGACAAATTGCTGCTATTTTTTTTTTAACATATGGATTAGTGTTTACAAACCCCTCATTTTGCAACAGAGAAGGAACAGTTAAGCGAAGTATGTGACAATGTTGCTGTTGTGAAAGGATAGG
This sequence comes from Calotriton arnoldi, assembly GCA_963921515.1. Lineage (NCBI taxonomy): Eukaryota > Metazoa > Chordata > Amphibia > Caudata > Salamandridae > Calotriton > Calotriton arnoldi. Next base: position 933,543 of record CAWUFW010001796.1, on the reverse strand, counting down.
CTGGAGGATGTCGTATTTTGTAACATATAACAAATATGCAAATACCTGTAAAAGAACTGTACACATTCAGCAGTTCAAAGCGAAAATGAAGATTTTCGCTTTGAACTGCTGTGAACATTTGTTAGTAATTCTGAATTGTGATGAAAGTAAAGATTTTAATAGGATCAAAAAAATGAAGACACTTTTTCTTGGTGGTGTGCAAATGATAAATATTCACTGAAACACAATTTTGACACATTATCTTTTGTGTGCACTATAGTTTTATATAGTTTAATCAGTAAAACTGTATGTCTGCAGATTTGGAGGCTATTTCAATGGAAAATGTGCTCTCTGTAAATGACAGTGCGCTACCACACAATGCTTTACTTACGTTAAAAAATCGCCTGCTTCATGTTCATTAAAGCTAGGTGGGTTGCTAAAGATTGTCATGCTTAAAAGTTAGCCACGGGTCTAAAAAGTTTGAGAAGCACTCTTCTAAGTTTTACTGTGCTATGGGAGCCATGAATGAACTCTTAGGTTTGAGACTTTGTACTCGCTGGTGTCAAATGTTAACATTTGTACTTTCAAGGTTAGAAAACAAATATTTCAAAATTACATTTCTCATACATTTAAAAAAGGCTTTCTCGATCTCGAGTCTGTTTGTTTTAGTGTGTAGGGTTTAAAAAAGTACCTTTAGAAAGCACCAATTGTTGATAGGCTGTGATGGTGGTGGACGTCCTGTTTATGACTAGGTCTTCGTGTTCCTTCTCAGGTTCCCGCATTCTGTTTCTGTTTGTCCGCCCTTGACTTTTCTGGATTGCTAGTGGGTTTCTCCTTGGTAGCTGGGCTTTTGTCTAGAAAAAAATAAAGTCCGAAATGCATTGCAATAATCTGTGGAAAATTGTTTAAAATATCAAAGTTTGAGAACATTGAAAAATAATGCAATCATGTGAGAATGATGAAACATGAAAACACAATAAAGAATGATGTTTTGATGCAAATGAATCCACAATTTGAACAGTGACTTTGCAAAATCAAGAGCAGAGCAGCTAAACTGAGCACAAAGCTGTACTTCCAAAGGACTGTCAATCAGATAGCGTGTTTTGGGCAAGCCAAAGTGATGCCATGTAATACCTAAATCTATTTTATGCACTGTAAGGTCTAGCATTAGCAGACAACACATGTTACAGAAGAAGAGATGATGCTGCTGATCCACCTCAGGAAAACAACAACGCAACATGTGCTCAACATTTGTGGTGTTAATTACTTGTGAGTTTGGCGTATACACCAGCAAAGAGGTGGGCAGAATTTGCTTGCAGCCTCTTCAGAGGGAAGCTTCCGGTTTAGGCAAGCACTAGGGGTGTATGGGGAGTTAACTTGAAAGTGTGGGATTTCAGTCCTATGACAGAGAACAATACCCAGTCAGTCATTCTTTGTTCCATGTGGAAATATATGATCTGCTTCATGAACCTGTTACCTACAGTCTCCACGTATGTGTCATTCTTCCAGGGATAATGACTCCATTGAACAAGGCCCACTAAACCAGTGATATTATCCTTAAGGTAAACCAGGAATGTCCCCAAATCGTGCTAGATCTGTAGTTTTGTGGTTCCATTGGGATTAGACCCCTCTGAGGGAGCCAAAAATGGAAAATATAAGAGAACATCCAGGTGAAAGTAAAAATGCAGGGGCTTGACCAGCATCACAAATGGCGAGGGGGAGGGTGCTTTCATCCGTATTGCTCATCTCTCCCATAATATACCCTTGACTAGAGCCTTCTTGAATCTGGGATAGTCTTTTTAGTCTATTCTGTTCTTGTTTCTCAAAAGTCCTTCGACATTCCTTTCGGAAGCTCTGCCTTTTTGCCCAATGTTGAAGCAGGCTACCAGTCATGGCCATCCCCGATTTCAATGGTTTGTGATCATATGGGTGGTAAAGCTGATCCCAAAGAAGTTGGCACAGAACCTGTTAAGTGCCCAGAAAAGCATTTCTATTTCTAACCCCTGGCAGCACCCACCACCTAATATAATCCACTGGGTGTTCTTGACCCTTGTCGTTGAGTGTGGATTAGATTGCCCATGTTTTAAGGTGAGTCTGGGCAAGGAAAGGTTGATCCATGTCTGGCACCTTCAAGACCAATGCTGCACACAGAGTTGTCTTTATCTACTCAAACGTCTGTTTAGTATCTGTAGCCCAGTTTATTTTCTTGTGGTGTTTGCAGGATGTCATTGTCATGTACAGATGGGCAATGGAATAATAGTGTCCTATAATATGCTGACAGTAAACAATAAAGCCCAGAATGATGTGTATGGGTCTGGGTGGTTGGATTCTCCCAATCCATGATGGATGGTATGTAAGCCTTGAGAGGTGAAATTATTCTGCCCACCCACTTGGTGTCCGAGATACGCCACTGCAAATGCCCATTTTTGGCATATAGTTGCTGTTATCATGAGCTTTATTTTTTTTGCAGTGCAAACAGCAGCTTCTTGAGGTGAAACAGTTGATCTATCTGTCAAAAATAAACATCACTGACTACTGCTGGTCATCTAGGTGGGAGACACAGAAAGCATCCCGGACATTCACAAATCTCTAGGTGGCTAACCTGAAACTTGAAAGAGGCGGGTGGCGAACACAGTCTTATTGTTTGCTCTAGAGGTACAGAAATCTGTCAATACCCTCTAGTCTAATAAAGATGCTTACCTAACAGGTACCCATTTTATTGATGAGCTTTTTCGCTCTGTGGATGGTAAGCATGCCAACACATCAGCCCCTACTTTGGAACAAGTACCACTAGGTTAACCTGATTGCTGATGGTATACCACCTTAGAGATCTATTATGAGGAATGGAATCCTGTCGGAAAGGACTAAAGCCTTCCATTGATTCTATCTGTTACACTCTGCCAATGCATGCACTGCTTTAAGTACACTTTTCAGCTTTTATCGCAGATGGCCGTTGTGGAATTTCTTTAAACTGCGAGACCAATACTGTGTAATATCGTATTTTCTAGTTTTTGAAACTAATAAAAGTTGTTTAAAAATTCTATTCAGTTCTTACCTTCAACAGTAACACTGTCTCACCTAACACTCCTGCACCAGCTCATTCTGTACTCGGGTGGAGCAGACTTAGTAAAGAACAGATAAGGGCATAAGGCACAAGACCTCATACCGCACCCATAGGCAGTAACTTGCCTATAGCTCTTCCAGGTGCCTGAAAGAAAGGGAGTCAAGACATGCAGGAGAATACGTTACTCATAGTTATCAGATTCCAACAAGACAAGGGGCACTCGCCAAATATTATTGGAGAATGAGGGCAGCAGAGGAAGATTCTTTAGCACATTATTGCTGGCTGGAGGTTGAAAAGCAATCCAGATCGACTAACGGAGTTTGCTTTTCCCTAAAACAATCCATTGCAGCTCTAAAACTAGAGGACACTTGGAATACAATATCGTCTTACCCTGAATTCAAACAAATAGTTAACAAAACCATCAAGCTACAATCTCAGGCAATAGACAAAGCCTCCTTGACATTTCAAAAACCAACGCCTGGATGGTAATGCCAACATATAAAAAGCTAAAACCCCAACCATACCTGACAGAACATTTCGCAAATCAAAAAAAGCGGAAACTGATTTTACTGAGACTGGGTGTGTATTCATCAAAAGATCTTACTCCAAAATAGAAACGGGCTTGGCCCACAATGGATTGCCGCCTTTGTGGCCAAGGAGAAGAGTCATTACTCCACCTACTATGTATTTGTCCGGCATTACTACACATACGGAAAGCCCTTCTGCGGCCATTATTGAAAAAAGAACAAATAAGGACTTGCAGAACCGCTGTAATAAAATGCCTAGGAGGCTCGACAGTACAACTGGCTTGTAAGGCAATAACGTTTCTGAGTATAGCAGCAAAGGAACTAGAAAAGAGCGACAGCCACTTCGAACCAGCTGGGGACGCAAGGTGATAAAGTGCAATTAACATTTAGCAGTCCATTTACTTACAGCACCACACACTTTACCTTGGTGAAACAACAGGAACTTCCCAACGGTACTATTCTCCATCTTCGATAAAGTGCAAATGAAATTTTTTTGCAGTCTATTTGTTTACAGCACCAAGCACTTTATCCTGGAAAATTACTGGATTCGATCAACGGTACTAGCCTTCTTTTTAGATCACCAAGCCATTTCTATCACTAGTAACAGTACCTTATAAATGGAACATAATTTGAACTTTTTATAAAAAAGAAAAAGAAAAAAGAGTAAACTTTTTGGGGAGATCTGTCAATCATAGTTGTCCTCCGTTTCAGGGCCACTTTTAGATTGTGATTTGGTGTGCAGATCAAGCTGAATCCCACAATAAGCCTGCTCCCTACATCATGGCTGGTTACCAATAAGTCCGTAGGACCTAGTGTACTCCTTTGTAACTTGTTTTAATGCAAATTTTAATGAGATTCATGTTAATTAATGTATTGATATAATCGCTCTTGTATTTTGTGCATATTGGTGGATGTGCCGCCCTTTTATGATTTAAACCAAATCAAATAAAAGTAATTTTTTCACTTTCACTTTCACTTACTCATAGTTAGGGCTCCTGGTATGGTATTTATTTTTCAACATTTCCGTCTGTATTTATCCATATTTATTTTTGGATAATTTTTTCTGTATTTATCCATTTTTATTTTGTGTTTTCTGCATAAATGAAGCTGCAATTGGTATTTTTCCACATTTATTTAACTGATAAATGTATACTCACATTTGAATGTCCAAAAGGTTTTAGCAGTATACAATGCAATAGCGTTATCTGAAAACACTTGCATTGTAGTATAGCATAAATAACTGTAGATCTGCACTTAATTAAGCTCAATTAGGAAATCTATTGTCTTTTTCATCTCTCCTACCTCTAAATCTGTACACCTACTGACCTGGCACCCATGACTGACAGTAGAAAAAAATCATTCAAAGAAGGCCTATTTTCCGTATTTTTCTGTATTTAAAAATAAATACAGACAGGAAAATAAATAGTTTTCTGTCTGTATTTATCTGTAACAATCAGTAAAAATGGAAAACTGGGAGCCTAACTCATAGTTCATGGTCATCCCTGCTGCGACCCAGACAGCTCGCCCACCAATCATGTGAAAACATGGACTGCAAAAACATCTACTAAAAATATAGGCTGTGAAAGTCTTGCGTAAATGCATTTCTGCAAAAATGCCAGCCTGTTGTAAATGCCTAAGTCCAGCCTGTCTCACTTCTTACCGTTTGTAGAGCTGAACACTTGCGGTCACTACTTAACGGGGATGGCGGGGCGGGGTGAATGAAAATTTAAAAAAGAAAAAACACTTACCTGCAGGCCAGCTGCCGCCTCTCGGTCCTCTTCGGCTCCTCGGTCAACAGCAGGAACCAGAAAGCACACAGGCTCCCAGACTCCCCTAGCCAATCAAGACACTGCCTTACAGCAGCATTGTAATCGGTCTGAGCACCATGGTTTGGTGCTCAGAGAGGAACTGGAAGGCAGTGCATGTTCTCCACCAGGCTGTGCATTACAGCAGGTGGAGAACATGCAAAGTGCGCATGACTGTTTGGCCGGCCAAACCGTCATGCGCACTTTAGAGTGTGCCCACCACTCCTCCCCCTGGCCCCTGCCCTAGCCTGCCCCAACCCGCACCTAAGCCTATTGCTGGAAGAATTAGCCCCCCCCCCCTGAAATTTGGCTCTATTTGCGCTTCTGTGTGATAGGGTTCACTAAATTATATGGCCAGGAAAGGTAAATTAATGGCCATAAAGAGACACATTCTGTGTAAGTATTCGCTTGCATTTTAACACTGTTTGAGGAATCAATACCAGTTTAATACCAGAATACAGCGGGCAACAACTAGACAGGACCAGTTAATCTTTGTAAATTGTCTGCCACTGTAGCACCACACGTGTTTTTAGTACCTTTTAATGCGTTTGATGTAGTCATTGTTTAAAAAAAAATATGCAAATTGGGTAGCAGATGGTGGATTATGGGGGAAGAGTAGTCTTTTGCTGAGAAAAGTGCCAAGACACTGAAGGTAGGGCTTTAAGTAAGTCGGGTCCTGCAGGTGCTCAGCATTATCAGTTCTAAAAAGCAGGTGCTGAGACGGGTCTCCATCGGGCTCTACCTTTTTACTCTCAACCTCAGAATGCAAAAAAATAAATCTTAACTCTGCATCAGTACCACCCTTCACTGTCTTTGATGTAACTTCAAAGAGACTCGTTGTCGTACTTTATAGTCTCATGTCAGAACTGAAGCATTTTCAGTGTTATATACCATGAAGCCGTAGTTGGTGCTTTTTATCTTATGAAACTTAACAACCATTGACAAAACCAATAGTTCTGGCTTGTTGTAGGTGTAATGTTGCTTGTTGTATTATATATCTGAATGCAGAAGCTGCAAAATACCAGTCGGGCGGCACACTATGCTAAGCGGAGATTTTTTAGCTTATGTGTTTTTAAGCCATGTCCTTAATTACATCAGCCACGCCCCTTTGAGAGAGCCCCTCCCCTCACCGTTTTCTCATCCCACTTAAGACCCTGACTGAAGGTAACAGTAAGTAGCTTTATTCTTACCGCAACTCAAGAGCAGGCATCCCTCAGCCAGCAGTAAACTGCCAACCTTGGAACGTTCCCTCTCAGCACCACTTACTTAGAATACAGAGCGGGAATGGCATTCCACAATCTAGTCCATTACAAGTGGACCTTATAACACATAGTAAATCCAAACTTATCCAGAAAAGAAAACGTCAGTGTCGTCACAGTTGCTGAATCACACAATTCCAGTGTCTGTCCGTAAGGGCTCTGTTGTTAGTAGATAAGAGCATAGACGCCTGGTCAAGAAGGGACCTTTGCAGACTAGTTCTGCTCTTCAGCTGCCAGATTGTACAGAAAAGGCATTTTTCATGTATCAAACAGAAGGGAGGAATGGCCTAGAGGACATTTCCAGGAAAGGACCATGGGCCAGATGTATCAAGCCTTTTTGCGTTCGCGTTTGCGAACGCAAAAATTGCTTTTCCGATGTAGCAAACCTAATTTTGCGATTCGGTAACCTGTTAACAAATCGCAAAATGGGTTTCCAATTCGGTATTAGGAAGGGGCGTGTTTAGGGCGTCCCTTCCTAATACCGAATCGCATCTGCATGTAAGAATGTTTTGTGACCGCAATGCCGGCGCAAAACATTCGCATTTTACCACCTACTTCAAGTATGTGGTAACCCATTCGCAAATGGAAAGGGGGTCCCCAAGAGACCCCTTCCCCTTTGTGAATGTTTGTAAAACCATTTTTAAGAGCAGGCAGTGGTCCCACGGACCACTGCCTGCTCTTAAAAAATGAAAAGAAAACTTTTCATTTTTCTTTTTGTAAAGCATCTCGTTTTCCTTTTTAAGGAAAACGGGCTGCTTTACAAAAAAAAAGATTGCTTTTTTTAAAAGTAATCACTGACATGGTGGTCTGCTGATCTCAGCAGGCCACCATCCCTGTGATTTTTGCGATTCCTAGGGGGTCGCAAATTGGGACCTACCTCATTAATATTCATGAGGTAGGTCATTTGCTACCCCCTAGGAATCGCAAAAGGTGTACTATACACCTTCATACATTGCATTTTCCGATTCCCTATTTGTGAATCCTTGTGATTCGCAATTAGGGAATCGCAAAATGCTTTATTTATACATTTGGCCCCATGTGTATTAATAGGTTAAGCTGCAAGGGACTTCGCAGGCCAGAAAAATGCTAAAGATTGGGATGGCCGGATTCCTTCCGACTTTGACATCCAAGGGTCGGTTCTGCACGGAGGGTGTTTTGGAAGGAAACGTCAGTGAGTGCAGGCACCCGAGCAGTTGTATAGCTCCAAGCTGGTACTAAGGAAGGCCCTTGAATTTGTAGTCTCTGGCTTCCTATTAATGACTCTAACTTCCTAAAAACAGGCCATTGTTCTGTCTCCCACATTGACGTCGCCTGCACACAGCGCGGAATGCAGAGATTGGTCCAGTTTTTGACCGTGCGTGCCTCGCGGAGCTGTCCGGTGCGCTGTCGGAGGTGAAGATGCGGGAGTTTAACACTTCAGGTCGCACCAAGGCCCTGCGCAGATGGTCTTGTCTCTCCTCCCATCACATTGGTCCCTCTGCTGCGCTCACATCCTGACGGCCGAGGTCAGACTGCAGAGGAAGGTGAAGGAGTCACGGGGCGCACGTCTTCTGCCCACCAGCCATGATGTGCTGCCAGTGCGCGCTAATTTATTCCACCACAGGGATTTGAGGAGACAGACCAACCTTTCAGCACGAAAAGTCTCCTTCAAGCAAGGCCGAGGGCACACTTTGAGAGCTAACTTTTCAACCTGCATCGATCATGAGGACACAAGACAGCTGCACAGTGGTGGTACCTTATCCACGAGCACACTCCAAATCCCAGTAATGTAGACCACACTTATTTGTTTGTTTCAGTTAGAAGTGACAAGGCGTAGTTTGACTTTGTGCTCTGCATTCAAAGTGATAGTTTTATATCGTTCACCCCCTCTTCCAAACTTTATTCTTGTTGCCTTTCTGGAACCGAAGAGAAGGTTTTGGACAGTGGCAGAGGTTGGCAGAAGTTTAACTATCTTCACCTCTCTGACTTTACTGCTTGGGGCTGTGGTTGGAGTCAATGGACCAGCTAGAGTTTAGGGGTCAGCTGTGATTCTTTCAATGCCAGGGGCAGATCCTGTGTACCCTGCCGGAGTCATGGGAGGGGGTGTGGGGTGGTCGCCTTCTGGGACCCCCATCTAATATTATAGCCTTTGATGACTGCAGGAAGAGACTCTCCTGCTCCTTATTTCTGACTTGTGAGTCAGTGCGATCCAGCAACTGAAGGCTGCCCTTTCACCAAGAGCGTAGTCAGAAACAGAAGATGTCCACCCCCTGCCCCCCATATTTGAACAAAACGCAAAGTGCACAGCTCGAGATATGAGCGAGTCAAATCCATCCATTTTTCTTTTGAAAAAGCAAATGGGCTTCATGATGCATTTTCCAGCAACATTTCTAAAGATTGTGCAAAGAAGCAGAAGTGGCACTTATGAAAGATTCAGCTATAACATCCTGTATACTTAGGCCATCTTTCAGATGTGACTGCCACTAACGTTTTGAATTATTGGATCATGTCAGACTTCAGGCTGAAATGTATTTGGTACTGGTGTTAACAAATCTGTCACTTTCTTAGCAAGCTATTCACCCCAATTGGCTAGTAAAGTGGAGGCAGACTAAGTGTGACTCATTCAATAAAGTGGCGATGGCTTTTCAGATAAGATAAAGCCATATATAAAGTAAACCTTACGAAAATCTTTAGTCAACCGCTTTTTCGTAGGTTTCAACTGCTCCTATGTCAATAGCAATCTGCATGCTGGGACTTTTAGTTTCACTTTCTACTTTACACGTAGGTGTCTGCTACAGGTCCTCCAATGCCATGTTCTGATAGTTAATATTCATGATTGTCTAAGGATGACCCTTATGATCTGAATCCCAGAAGAGAAGTGAGTGTTTGGAAACTGCTGCTTCCATTCCCAGTCACCTTAAGGAGATCCACAGTGCGAGTTTTATACCGACTGAACACCAAGTTATCACCAAACTACATATCATAAAGCAACTATGTTACAGAAGCGAGAGAGTGGGCTTTATAAACATGGCTAAAAGGCAAAGGACCTCATTGCAATTGCCACAGAGTTTGGTCTGGTAACTCTGTAAATCCTCGTCAAACCCCCCCCCCCCGCTCCCCAGAGGTACGGATACCGGGGGCATCATTAGCTCCATGGAGTTGAGATATCAGGTATTATGAGTGGGACACTAACAGACCAAAGTTCTTCAACAAATTTCTAAGATTTTTTAAATCCCTCTTCATTTTGTTTGGGTCGATTACTCCTATTACCAACCCCAGAAAAATTACAGAGCAACTCGTAATTTGGTCCAAAGTCTAAAGTGAAGAGATCTAAACATATCAAATCTTTACCAAGCAAGAAACCGTGTCTAAGCCCGAATCAGCAACCAAAATACACTTGACAATAAACAAACGCAAGTTTATAGCCTGTCCTGTCGGATTACAGCTGTGCAAGCACTTGCAACGAGTAAGCCTTGCTGACTGTTCTTCTGTTGCTAATGCTCTATCTTATTGCTTTAAATCGCTGAGATCTCTCAGGACTTAAGCACTCGCACTTTAGTGTAGTACTTGCACTCTAGTGTTGTTTTTATCTTGTGGGTTTTTAAAACAATATTTTTAAATCATAATGATGTTTTCTTTGTGCCAAATACTTGCTGCCTTTTAAGAATTGCTGCCAACTGTACTCTGCATTTTGCTTTCGCATCTTCTATCAATTACGCCCTGGTCCGTCGCGGCTGAGTGCCGTTTGTGCGGAGGGCGGGGTAACTATTCACACACTTCCGGTTAGGCCATTATTCCCACTTCCGCTGGTGTGGGGTCTAGTTTACCGACACCACGATACTTGAAAAACTCCATGAAGCGAACGCGCAGCGGACGCGCGCAGCGAGCGCGCCTAAGGCAAGCCCGTCTGCGCCCGTCCGCGCCTGGCCCGTGCCAGCTACATCAGTCTCTATCCAATACACAAGTAAAGACCTTTATGGACTAAATAAATCAGATGCCAGTCCAGGCTGTAAAAGATGCATCCTAGACACTGGAAGCTACCCTATTCAGTTTAAATGTGTATGTGGCTTTCTACTTCCAGGTCAACAAATGATTAAAAGTTGCCAGATTTTAAAATGTAATTCAAAAACAAAGCAGCTAAGTTCTAAAACATGTGCTGAAATACATTGTGGCCTGATTAATGTAAGGTCACTTGGTAAACATAAATATGAAATAGCAGATATCATTCTGCAACAAAAACTGGAGGTGCTATTTCTTACAGAAACATGGGCAGACCCAGCATCAGACCCAGATTTTGTAGTTGCAGTCCCACAAGGGTTTGTCTTATCTAGACTGGACAGACCCATTAAGAGAGGTGGAGGGCTAGCGGTAATATATCGTGAACACTTTAAAGGTACATTTTCTCCAGCATCTGACCCTCATTATGAAGGGCTTAATTTTCAATTAGAATTGAATCCAAAAAACACCTTCAAGGGCATGTTGGTATACCGCCCCCCCGGCTCAAGATCTAGCTTTACTGCCAATTTAGACTCACTACTAGAACCATGCCTCACTACAAAGACATTTACCATCTTGGGTGATTTTAATTTACACCTTGAGATGAAGTCAGACAAGGACACAACTACTCTAATAGAAACTCTAAGTATGCTGGGGTTAACTCAGATAGCACATAAACCCACTCATGAGGCAGGCCATACACTCGACGGGGTATTTTCCTCAGTACCAGGATTAATAGTGAAGGAAATCTACCCTCTCGTCTGGTCAGACCATTTTTTAATCACATTCGACTATCCAGTTCAAACTGTTCCGGAAGCTAAGGCTGATAAAATACAGCAAAGCACATATAAAGCATGGGACAAGATAGATAAAAGCACGTTGGAATTCCAACTGGAGCAGACACGGCCGACTGTGAGCACACAGGTGGATCAGGCTGCAAAGGAATATACAAACTGGCTTAATGACGCCTTCAAGACTACAGTACCAACCGGGAAAAACTCCGGGAATCGCACTCAACCATCAGCCCCATGGTTTACTGAAGCTCTGCGACAAGAGAAACAAAACTGTCGCCGATTAGAAAGGCGCTGGAGAACAAAATACGAGGGAGGTGATAAAAACAGCTACAAATGCGCATTAGCAAACTATAAATCTCTTTTGATTACGGAAAAAAGGACTTTCTTCACTCGACAAATTGAGCAAGCCAAAAACTCAACTAAAGAATTATTTGGGGTGGTAGAAAAGCTAATGGCTATATCAAATAAAACAACTTCAGGGAGTAGTCAACTCCTTTGTGACAACATAGCAACTGCTTTCAGGAATAAAGTCTATGACATATATAATAATTTCTCCGCTATCCCCAATACATCAAACAAAGTTTCCCCTACCACCAAGATAGAAGAGAATGGTGTTTTTAGGTTTTCACAGGTGCCGAGTGAGCTTGTGGAAAAACTTATTCAGGAAACAAAATCAGGCTCTCTGTTGGATCCCTGCCCCCCTGTAGTACTAAAAAGCATAGCAAAGGAGGTGAGTCCTATATTGACAAACATTTTTAATAATATGTTTTTATCAGGCACATTCCCGGCCATCTGGAAAGATGCAGCCATTCTTCCTTTGATAAAGAAAGCAAACCTGGATATAACCATAACAAGCAACTATCGTCCAATTGCTAGGCTACCTTTCCCGGCAAAAATAGTTGAGAAAATAATGAACAATCAACTAACACAGTTCATTCATGAAAAAGAATTACTTGACCCCTCCCAATTCGGTTTCCGCTCAGGGCACAGCACAGAAACAGCACTTATCAAGGCTACCGAGGAGATCAGAGCAGCAATGGACCAAGGGGGTGCGGCTGCTCTGATTCTCCTCGATTTGTCAGCTGCCTTCGATACTGTGCACCATGACACACTGCTCCAGCGTCTGGAACAATTAGGGGTAAAGAATCTAGCCCTATCTCTAATAGCATCATTTTTGAAAAATAGGAAACAAACTGTGACCTTAGATCAGTTTCAAGCTGCTCCGTACGTACTCCCGTGCGGGGTTCCTCAAGGTTCATCTTTGAGCCCATCTTTGTTCAACATTTATGTGTCTGAACTGGCTCCCTTGGTTCAACATTTCGGCTTCGATTTGACATCATATGCCGATGATACTCAGATTGTGGTAGAGGTGCATAAAAACCGAGTCTCGCCTGCCACACAATTTCAGAATTGCATGAGGGAAATTAGTCATTGGATGGGAAGGCACTGCCTCAAACTAAACTCGGATAAAACCGAGGTGGTTATTTTTGGCAATCTCCAACCTATGTGGGACGACGTATGGTGGCCGGCGGAAATCGGAGAACTTCCAAAGCCAGTAGAAAAGGCTAAAAACCTTGGGGTGTTGATCGACAACAAACTTACATATTCCCAGCAAACCAATGCAACAGTCTCAGCTGCATTCTACTTGATAAGAAAATTGAAGAAGATAACACCCTACATTCCCCTAAACCTTAGGAGGACGGTGGTAACAATGTTAGTGTTATCAAAATTAGATTACTGTAACGGCCTCTACCCTGGGTTACAGAAACAACACCTGAAAAAATTACAAATGGTACAGAATGCCGCTGCTAGGCTCTTGCTGAATTTACCAAAATATCAATCCATCTCGGAAGCCATTCGGAAACTCCATTGGTTACCAGTGGCATAACGCATTAAGTTTAAAGTACTTTGCCTGGCCTATAAGGCACTGAACAATACTGGACCAGCATCACTAAAAAATGTTTTTTCCTGGTACCATCCTGGTAGATGTCTAAGGTCTACTAACGCCAGGTTGATGCTGGTACCAAGAATTCGAACAGTGAATTGGGGAGGTCGAAGTATAAGCTACTGTACAGCCAAACTCTGGAACACTCTTCCAGCAAGTACAAGAGCGGCCAATTCTCTCACCTCCTTCAGAAAAAATCTGAAAACTTGGTTGTTTAATCTAACTTCATCTTAAACTCTTTTCTTCTCTTTGTCAAGGCTATATCAAGGTCCAGCGCCAAGACACCTTCGGGTATACGTGCGCTTTAGAAATCACGCTAACATAACATAACTAGGAACTAATGAAACAGCACTGCCTATGAGCAAGATCTCTTGTAGCTGCAGCAAATCAAGTGCCAATCAGAGAAATGTTCTTTGGAAATCCTGTGCCAAGAGAAATAAAAACCTTTTTAAAGACTGTGGCAAAACATATTGATCATTAATGTTGCCTTGTCACTTAACATAAAAGAAAAGGAAAAAAACATTAGAATTAAAAAACGATGACTTGTCAGGGCGCCGCTTTACCAGTACGTAAATCGCACAAAATGATCACAGTGACAGCAAGTGCAATCTGGAAAAAAAAGTAATACAATAAACATGAGGAGCATGAGTCCCCAGTTAAGCTTGAATTATGACACGAATATCATTATGACAGTGTTCGACATATTTTGAAATTGCATTATTATTTTATGAAAATACTAATTTTGCCTTTAATACTGTCATTTCAGCAGTTAAACTAATTAAAGCAAATATCAGCATACAGTTACTTCAAAAGCAACCAGAAGTCTGTGATTATTACAATACTTTTGCTTACCTACTACCCCTGGCACCTTGCGTCTTAGTGTGAGTGCGCAGCGGTTACTGTGCTGCCAAGGGAGAACCAAAAGGACAGGCCACTCCCAGTCTGTCGCTCTATCTATGAGCCTCTCTCTCTCAAGTCCCCTTCCACCAATAAGAAATGGTGTTTGAATGAGGTGACAGGAGGTTAAGAGAGCAGGTTTGTGGAGAACAATGTTGAGAGTGCTCAACACTGCATGCGACCCCTTGCTCTTATGTAAGGAATGCCTAATTTAATCTCACCTGCTGAGCCTGATTCCAATTCACAATGTTTGGTACAAACCGTCATTATTTTTTGCAACAAGCTTTATTGCTGGCCTGCCTTGCTGCTAATCTGAACCTAGACACCGTAACTGTTGCCGCAGACAAGGACGGGTGGGCCACGGCGCAATAGTAACTCAGGTCCCAGTCAGGGATAGTAACTCTCAGCCGGAGTATTAAGGCCCGCAGTACACGAGCAGCTGGCTCACACATGGGGTGTCACTGTGAGCAAACTGCAGGATGAGGTGTCTGTCACTCACTGTGACAAGAAATGATCAGTCTGTCGAGCTTTAAAAATGTGCCTAGCCCCAATACATGGAGTGGGTAGCCAAGAAGGCCCAATGGCAACCCCAGCTGCAGCTGCTAGAGTTGGGATTTGTGCAAACCACAGCCTTCCACATAGACTTATAATGTAACATCAGGCCAGCACTTCAAATTCTTTCAGACCGGCAATTTTGCCTTCCATAGCAGGCAGCTTTATATTTTCATATTTGTTTCTTTCCCAACCTTTTGGGTGTGTGTTCTCATTGCTTCTTCCGCAAGAAGTGATGCAATCTATTCTCTGCCCTTTCTTTGGAAAAAAATATTTCCAATGTTTGTTCTGAACCGACACTTGCTCACAGATTAATATCTATTTAGTACTTTTAATACCGACTGAAATATCACCACCTTTTGGTCTAGTCTATTCGTGCGTAAATTGTTGGACTTGTTTCCCATTACGTTTGAGCTTTAAACCTCTTCCCAAGTTTGTCATCCGTCACTTAGTAGTTTCAAACTGTCTTAATCCATCTTGAAATCGGTCTTGTATTGCTGGAAACAAAACTAATGAGGCCTCTGTCTACCTTGTCTATCCCTCCGTCTCCTCCTCCATGTATGTGGACTCTGTCTATATATATTAATTGTAAAATTGCCATGCTTAAAACCATTTGTAATGGATGCAGATTGTGTGGTGTCAGTCGATGTAAATGACTATGCTTTGGGGCTGTATTGTTGCAAAAGAAGAGAGAGGAAGAATGTGTTCTGTTATTCGCATCAAGGGCACTATGTCTGACAGAAAGGGATTATTCAGTGAATGAGTGTGAATTGTTGGTATGTGCATGTTTTTTAACTTTTCAGAATATATAGGAGGGGCAAGGTTCACAGTAAGAAAGGATGGAAAAATGATTTCACATACTGACTCCAGGGGGGAGGATCATTTATACTCTGTGCTCACAGGATTGGATTTCACGTTACAGGTTTATCGTTGCATGGTTGAACATGTGGCAATGAAATTGAATAGACTGATGGATGGTTTATCTAGATTTCCTTTGATGTTCAATAGCGTTGAAGCAGTAAAGAAAAGTGTGAGGTAGCTGTCATTTATGAGGATGTCGTTCAAGGAGTGCGGTGAATGAGGCAGTATTGACAAAAAAGCAAATGGAGTAAGAAATCGAGAACAGAAGAAGATTGAAGGGTACCTAGTGAAAAGGTGGCCCAAAGAGAGATTTAAAAAGGGACTGGCGGCGTAAGTTAAGGAAGATCTGATGGTGTTGTCATGAGAGGGGATAAGATTTTACTCCTTTGGGATTATGTATGATAGTAAGTTGTACTACGAAAGTCAGAGCGTGATTTCAAGTACAAAAAGAAAATCTGTGGTGGCCTGGAGTGGACATTATGATTGATTGATGGGTGAGGAACTGTGAAACGTGACGTAGAAGTGAACAGAGGAATTTGTTACATGCTGTTTTGTTAGTTTACAGAATTACTCCAAGTGTGTGACAAGAAATACGCCATTTGAGCCGTAGAGAAGGCATTTGCCTACTACTAGGTTAGTTCCTTGGTAGTTGATTAATAGGCAGAAAAATATGAAATTTGTGGATGCGGATATGGAAATGAGAGGGAAAGTTAGAGAGTATCAAAGGGGGATGAGGAACTAAAAATGGATCGTAGAAATGATTAAAAATAGCACCAAGTAGCCAAGTATTTCTGTGGCCAAATATGTTAGAGCCCAGAAGTCTGGGTTTATTGAGAAAAGATTATTTAGTTGATCTGACCCACAAAAAGCAGTGACAGTAATGTGGTAAACTGTCAGTTTCGAGGATGGCAGAGTGTTTCATTTACGGGGAGTTTGTGTTCTAGAATAGAGATGATGGAAGTAGAGTTTGGAGTAGTGAGAGAGAAGATGAAGAGAATAATGTTTTCTTTTAAGTGGGGAAAAATGATGGTTGTCTTCCAGGGGATCCTCATCAAAGTCATAAGCACTGAATATTCCCACTCATGCGTGGGGACCCCGGAGTATATTAAACAAATATATATACATTTATAGACATTCAAATACATATACATATATATGTATATATTGTTTTTCTATAACTAAAAAATGCAGCCTTAACCACAAGGCTTGACAATGCTGTCACAAATTGCATTCATTTTAATAAACACATATCTGCTTTTAATTATCTTAATATCACTCATAGAAAGATAAAAACAAAAGCAGGAAAGCCAATAGAGTGGCATACTCTCTTTATTGAATTGCCCAAATAGCAATGGAACAGGATAGGCATTGTCAGCCCATAGGCTGCATTGAAAACAACCAACAGAAGAGAAAAACTGGCCCCGTGCCTTTAAGGCAGCCATGACCCCCTGCCTCAGGGGTGACAGTTGGATCCGTTTTTCTTTCTGGCTCCTTCAGTCAGGACCCTGGAGTTTTAGCTCTTGGTTTTTGGATTTTTGTCAAAAAATATATCATATCTTTTTGTAGTTTTCTTTCACTTGACATCTTTTTCCTGCTAGAGTGAGGAACTATCATTTTCTGACAGAAAAGCTCTTTTTTTCTGTCAGAAATGCCTTCCTTGTTTGAACCGTGTATTCTGTGTCTTCCTGAGACACATGTTCCAGAGAGTTGCCAACATTGTAAGAATTTATACAGGTGCACTCGCAAGGACAGAGAAAGGATTTGTTTGTATGGTCTGTTGGACAGACAGAAGTCTGCTAGATCAAGAGGAAGATCACCTGTGAAGCATAAGAAAAAGAGAGCCAGATCTACTTCTAGAAGTAAGATTCCCATCTGTTCTCCATTGGAGTCAGGATCTGTGTCGAAA
Organism: Calotriton arnoldi; assembly: GCA_963921515.1. Taxonomy (NCBI): domain Eukaryota; kingdom Metazoa; phylum Chordata; class Amphibia; order Caudata; family Salamandridae; genus Calotriton; species Calotriton arnoldi. The sequence continues at coordinate 915,979 of CAWUFW010001796.1, read as the reverse complement.
ACGGCAAAGAAAAGCAGACCAGCGTCACAGGTATGACCGCCGATGTTACCACCGCCGTCGAAGGGTTGCAACTTTGTCAGCGGTAAGATCCACGTCATCTCATCGCTGGCATTCACCACCAGCACAAGAATGCCAACAATAAACGTTTGACCAGCTTCCTCAGTTGCCGTGAACCCGGAGTCGTTCTCCATTGGCGCCAACACGGCGACACTCAACGTCAAGGCATCGATCTCCGTTAACGTCAACACGGCGACGGTCAACGTCGAGACTGGAATCTCCATTGACATCAACCCAGTGACGTTCAACGGCGAGACGGGAATCTCCATTGATGTCAGCCCGGTGGAGTTCAACGTCGAGACTAGAATCTCCATTGATGCCAACACAGTGGTGTTCAATGTCAAGACGGGAATCTCCGTTGACGCCAACCCAAAGATGCTCAACGTCGAGACACCCATCACCGTTGAGGGTCGGTGTCGAGACAATGATCTCCATCGGCGTCGTCTGGCTGACATACGTCGAGACACCGATCGCCGTTGGTGACATCCCTTCCACCCCGAATTTGAGGCACAGGGCTCCATTGACGTCTTCCCAGCAACGCTCGACGTCAGCCCAAGGCGTGCCTCAGGTTTTGACGAAACAACGCTCAATGTCGAGGCACTCGCAAAAGTCTGGATCGGGGCATTGTCCCCCACCGTCTCTGGTGGTTTAGAGATGCTCGATGTCCAGGCAGTCACATCCAACGTCGAGCAGCGGCTCAGCGTCTAAAGGCCAGTCTGGCAGCTCGACGTCGACTCCATCGCTGCAACGCTCGCCGTCGAGGAAAGGAGCTACAGCAGGATCATCAGCACAGAGCGGCTCCTTTTCTCCTTCTCCTTCTCCTGACAGGAGGACACAAAAAGCGATGCTGCAGAACACTCAGGCAGAGATGCATAATGCTCTCCCCTCTGAAGTTTCTGTTCACCTGTCTCCTAGATGGTTGCTACCAGTGCGTCACTGGCAGAACATGACGACTGGGCAAGTGGGTCAGTCACAGGACTATTGCAGCCCACTGCACCGTTTGCCTCTAGCTCAGCTTGCACAAGCTGTGGACCTTTCTCCGACGACTACTCCCAGAGGTCGCGACCATGCTCCTACTACATGTCCTCCAGCCAAAAGACCACGTACAGCCACACCACACGGTAGGCATTGGTCTCCCACGTGGTCCTCTTCCACGCACTCGTCAAAGAGAGACTACTCTCCTACTTTGATGGACAGCCCACCTTCAAGAGTCTCACGAGTGGATGATATTAACACCTTCCACAAGGTATTGGCTAGAGAAGCACATAAATTGAACATAGACATGCCTACGGCTCCGACAAAATCTTCGATATTTTTGAAACTTTTCATCAGAGATCAGCGTCAAGACCTTTGCTGCCTTTGGTTTCTTGGCTCATTCAGCTGGTAATGGATACCTTTCTCACGCCGGCATGCCCTTAAGTCAGCTCCTTAAAGGATTTAAAAAAAATACAAAGCACTGCAACAAGAACCACTGTTCACACAAAAAAAATCTGCAAAATAGTGAGCAGTCGCTTCCTCTGTCACCGTTCTCCACTCCAGGGGGGGAGGGGGAGTATTGCCAATCATCTGCAAGAGTGGCACAACATTACAAGAGATCAATGGGTGTTGAATATGCTGCAAAGTGGGTACTCTCTGCGCTTTCATCATCCACCCTTGGCGATTCCCCCAGCAAAATCTGTCTGTCACCAGTTACGACTACTGCAACGAGAAATGTCCAATCTACTGCAAAAGTCTGCAATAGATGAAGTTCTTCCTTCACAAAGAGGAAAGGGGGGGGGTGTACTCTCGGTATTTTCTGGTACGAATGAAAGGTCCTAAACCAGAGTTCAGGCCAATTTTGGACCTATGCCTCCTGAACAAGTGTATCCTCAAAGAAAATGTGTGCATGCTAGCTCTCCATCAAATTTATCCTCACCTTCACCAGGGAGACTGGATGTGCTTAATAGACTTGAGGGATGTGTATTTCCACATGCCAATCAACCCAAAACATTGCAGGTTCCTGCGCTTTAGGGTAGGGGCCAAGCATTACCAATACAATGTGTTACCCTTCGGGCTAAAGTCGGCCCCTCGAGCCTTCACCAAGTGCTGTTCGTCTACCCTTATCTGGACGACTGGCTGCTAAAGAGTGCTTCACCTCAGCGCGCTCTAGACTATTATCTGAAATGTCTAACCTTGCTTCAAAGGCTGGGTCTTTAAGTAATCTTTGCCAATTCGAACTCTCAACCAACCCAAAGAATTCACTATCTCGGTGTTTCACTGGACTCCAAGTTAGGAAGAGTGTATCCTTCGGAGGAGAGACTATCATCTATCAGTCTAAAGTGCGACAGTCTTCTCCTCACTCTTCAACCATCAGTTCAGGCAAGTTGCCTCTCTCTTGGGGTCAATGGTATCTTGCATCTTCCTAGTCCCCAATGCCAGATTGAGGATGCGTCCCTTGGAGCAGGACCTGGAAGACAAATGTGACCAACGGACAGCTAGATGGGACGACAAGATCAGTCTCTCGCAGTCAGCACGAGCTTCCATTATATGTTGGACTCGGCGCAAGAATCTCCTGGTGGGAGTCCCGTTTCATCAAACACCGCCAACACAGACCATGATCATGGATGCATCTCTCCAGGGGTGGGGAGCCCACATTGGTCCTCTTCAAACGCAGGGTCTGTGGTCGACCAAGTAGCAGGCATATCACATCAATATGCTGGAGCTAAGGGCGGTACATCTAGCCCTCAATACATTCTAGTTCTCCATTCACACCAGCTCCTTGTTGATCCAGAGTCAGGTCTCCAACCTTTTCTGTACTGAGAGCTACTTATGTTCAATGAAACGCATTGAGAGCTACTAATATTATTAGTGTTGTATAATCTCCATATTTTTTTATATGTATATTAATTCAACCAAGCAAAAGCTTTCTAATTTAATAAGTTGGGCTGCACACAGGTGAGCTACTCAAAGGTAGCTGGAGAGCTACAGTAGCTCACGAACTACTGGTTGGAGACTACTGATAGATGGACAATACGACCATGAACAAGCAGGCAGGTTCTGGTTCTTGCCCTCTATCCCTGGAGGCTCAGGCGATTTGGCATTGACTCCTAGCCAGGCGAATCACCATTACAGCTGTCCACCTGCCAGGGGAGCAAAACATTCAAGTACATGCCCTGACCTTCATTTCGCAGAGCATCCAGATTGGGTGCTGCACGATTAGGTGGTGGAAGACCTTTTCAGGGAATAGGGCCAGCCGCGTATAGATCTCTTCGCGGACGACACCAACAAAAAATGCCAAGGCTTCACGTCAAGATATTACCTCTGGGGACAAAGGGAAATGCCCTTTTGATAGATTGGTCAGGGGCCTTTTTGTATGCTTTTCCACCTCTTCCTCTAACACCCAAAGTCATAACCAAACTGTACCGCTCCAGAGCGAGGATGATTCTGATCGATCCGGACTGGCTGCGACAGTGGTGGTATCCAAACCTGCTACACCTCTCAGAGCAACCACACAGAAGGCTTCCGTGCAGGCCGGATCTTTTATCCAAGCTGAATGGGAGAATCCATCACCCCAACCTTGCCTCGCTGAACTTTACAGCATGGCTCCTGAGTTCCTACAATATGGCCATCTAGGACTTCCTCAGGAGTGCATGAACATTCTAAAAGAATCGAAAAGACCTTCCACTCGACGCTCTTATGCGTTTAAACGATAAAGAGTCTATATGTGGTGTGTTCAAAAGGGTTTCCATCCAATACAGGGGCAAGAGGAGGTAATATTGCCATATCTCCTACACTTGGCCAATTCAGGTTTACAGTTTGCTTCCATCAAAGTTCACCTTGCAGCCATTACAGCATATAAAAAAGTCTCCCTCTCAACCATCGTTCTTCCAGCTTCAGGTGGTTAAGGATTTTTTGCAAGGTTTAAAGAAGGTCTTCCCTCCAGTTCGTTCCCCTTCTCCCCCCCTGGGAACCTAATCTGGTCTTATCTAAAGTCATGTGTCCCACTTTTGAACCGATTCACAAAGCGGCCCTTCAACATTTCACATGGAAAATGGGTTTCTTAGTAGCAATCACCTCGGCATGCAGAGTGGCGAAATCCAAGCCCTCTGCTCTAAAGAGCCGTTCACAGTCTTTCACGGCAACAGGGTAGTGGTGAGAACCCATCCTTCCTTTTTGCCTAAGGTAGTGTCTGACTTTCATGTTAATTAGACCATTTCACTTCCCACTTTCTTTCCTAACCCGACCACACCAGCTGAGAGGTCTCTCCACTCTTTAGACCTGAAAAGGGTGGTAAAGTTCTACCTAGACAAAACTAAGGGGCACATGCATCAAGGCAAAAACCGGTCGCAAACGGGCAGATTCTCAGAATCTGCCCCTTTGCGACCGGTATTTTTGCATTTGGGATGCATCATCCCAAATGCAAAAATCGCAAATTGCGATTGCATTTATAGAATCGCAAATTACGATGCCTTAAATGCAATGCAAGATTGCATTTAAAATAGCTATTTCGCTATTAGGGTCCGCTAAATACAGATGATTTAAACCTGATGGTATTTAGCGAAAACTTTGAAAAATGCACTAAAGTGCATTTTTCAAAGTTCCAGGTTACACACACATATGCCCTTGGGGCATGTGTGTGCGCAACATGGGTGCACATATCAATTTCAGGGGTGCAACAGGGTCCAATTTGGCACCGTTGAAATTGCATGCGCAATTTGCGAGTACCTATTGGGTACTAATTTGCGCATGCAATTTCCCATTCATTCCTATGGGCCCATAGGAATGAATGGGAAGCCATTCCTTAATTGCAACTCGCAATTTGCGAGTCGCAATTTTGGAATGTTTGGGAATCGCTATTTTTTAGCGTTTTCTACATGCATAGGCTTTTGCGATTCCTTAAAAATCGCCATTAAGGAATCGCAAAAGCCTACTTTGATGCATGTGCCCCTAAGACCCTTAGGAAATCTGATCATTTGTTTGTTAACTATGGTTCCATTAGAATAGGTTTCCCGGCATCCAAACGATCCATCTCCAGATGGATAGTTTCGTGTATCAAGCTGGCTTACCAGTTATCAAGCAAATGCCTTGCGGCTACACCCAAGGTGCACTCCACAAGGGGGAAAGCAGCAACTGTGGCCCTGCTTCAGAATGTTCTCATCTCTGAGATCTGCTATCTGTATTACCTTAACAGGCCGTGTGATTCTTGTTCTATTGATACGCACATGATCAAATTTATCACTTGTGTGAATCACTTTATGAGAGCACCTAGCACATTTCTGTACTAATCACCCACTGTGTCGCTGTTTTTAATGCTTCTTTTATTATATTTTACTTTGATTAAAATACCATTTGGAAATAATTTTATGGCTGGATTGTTTATTAGGGACTACTGTCCTCCAGAATAAAATGTATGCCTCAGGCCCCTGGTGGTATCAGGGTTTTCCTTGTACATCTAATATTGGTTATTTTTTTAGCCGCTACTTTTTCTTTAGATTTAAGCCCTCTTCCAGAGTCAGTCTTTATCAGCTGGCTCCCTTGTGTACTTCTGCCCCTCCATGTTCCTCTCCTGTCCATCTGCTTGCCCTCACCCGGCCTTCACCCTTCCGTTGTCCCTGTTCGCTTACCCACACCCATCCTCCATTCGTTGTCAGTGTTGGCTTGCTCCCCACCCTCTCTCCTTTCGTTGTCCGTGTTGTGATGCAATCTTAGGAAACCACTCGTTTTACTGCAATGTTACCAAATATTTTCCCATCCTCATTCTTCTCTGATGGACACTTCTCCTGTGATTACTGTTTTACTTTTACCAATTTTAACTCTGTAATTAAATAGTTAACTGATTTGTATCCCAAGCGTATTATTGCTTGTTTTTATTAAGATTTCCCAATTTCTTTTAATTAAATATGTAATCAGTATTTTCTGTTATAAAAGTTCTCATATTAGGACTTTAGGTTCTTTATTTTTTGTCCAAATTGCATCGTGCTTCCCCATTCATTGCAGTGGATGTGTTGAGCGTCTGTTCTAGAGATAGCCAAAAGACCGTTCACCTGGCTTGTTAATGGACTCATGGGAGCTGAAGTAAAGAGTGGTAAGGATCTAGTCACTCTCTCGCATTCACTTGACAGGCTAATTCTTAATAAACAAGTATTGGCAAAGCTAATAGGTCTCGCCTTTGGGACTTATTGGCTTTGCCAATACCCTTTACCCATGCTGTACAGCATAGAAGAGTAAAGGTTGAATTCAGCAGTTTATTTTAAAAACAAGCATTGGCAAAGGCAATATATCTGGCCCTGTCTGTCAGTCTTTTGAATTTTTCAGTGCTTGCTTTGTTTTGTCTTGATTTTTGTAAAAGTTTATTGTTGGGTAAGCTGTTGGATCCCTGCCAATATTTACAGTATTAACGGTAGAGGATGTGGCGTAATTGCTAGGGCTGCCGCATTTGAAACTTGGGAACCAGGTTCAAATCTTAGTGTCAGCTCAACATCCTGTGATTCTGGGCGAATCACTTAATCTTTATGCCTATAAAACAACAAGCATTGGCAAAGCCAATAGGTCTCACCTATGCAAGAGCTGTTGGCTTTGCCAGTATGTTTTAGCCATTTTGCACACCAGTATGGCTGCTGTTCAGCATATGGAGTGCAGTGCAGTGAGTAGTGGCGTTTCATGAAGTGGTGTGCAGTGAGTTGAGTGTCGTAGAGTGGAAGGGCGTGGAGTATCGTAGAGTGAAGTGGCATAGAGTGTCATGGAGTGGTGTAGAGTGGAGTGGTGTAGTGGCTGTTGCGTAAAGTGGAGTGGAGTAGAGCATTGTAGAGTAGAGTGGCATAGAGCGGAATAGTGTAGGAGAGTGAAATGGCCTAGAGTGGAGTGCAGTGTTGTAGAGTTGAGTGGCATAGAGTCGAGTAGTATGCCGTAGAATAGAGTGGAGTAAAGTGGCAATAGAGGGTGTTGCGTAGAGCGCCATTGAGTGGAATAATGTTGTAGAGTGGCATAGAGTGGAGCGAAGTCTTGTGGAGTGGCATAGAGTGGAGTAGAGTTTAATGGAGTAGAGCATTATAGAGTAGAGTATCGTGGCACCTGAAGACGTGCGGAAAAGTGCTTGCAGCATCCCGCTGCTGGGGACGAGTTTGTGGCTCACCTTAGAGGGGGCTGTTTTTCATTGCCCTTCAGCACCCCAGAGGACTTCAAGTACCAGCTAGCAAGGCGCCAGGAGGATGGCGCTTGCCAACAGCGTTCCCAAGGGGGCGTGGCCACCTGAAGACGCGCTGAAAAGCGCTTGCAGCATCCCGCTGCTGGGGACCAGTTTGTGGCTCACCTTGGAGGGGGCTGTTTTTCATTGCCCTTCAGCACCCCAGAGGACATCCAGTACCAGCTAGCAAGGCGCCAGGTGGAGCGCTTGCCAACAGTATTCCCAGGGGGCATGTCCAACTGAAGATGCGCTGAAAAGCACTTGCAGCATCCCTTTGCTGGGGATCAGTTTGTGGCTCACCTTGGAGGGGGCTGTTCTTATTGCCCTTCAGCACCCCAGAGTACTTCAAGTACCAGCTAGCAAGGCACCAAGAGTCTGGCGCTTGCTAACAGTGTTACCAGGGGGGCGTGGCCACCTGAAGATGTGCTGAAAAGCGCTTGCAGCATCCCACTGCACGGGACGCCTGTGGGCAGTGCCCGGGCCAAGGGCGGGCCCATCCTGCGCCCCTCAGCGCCATGAAGAGCCAGGGCAGGGCCACCTCCTTTCATTTCAATTTTATTCACCCCATGCTCCCCTTCATGTTTGTCTGCCATGTGGGGCCCTAAGGAATGGTCTTTATATGCCAACTGTTATATAGACGCTGTGCAGTGACTTCCCAAATTGGGCTATGGGGAAACGGAAAGCAACTGACTCCCCGCAGGGAAAGAAGACTAAAAACCGTAAACAAGCCTCCCCAGCACCAGCGGATGACTTGGTAAACCATGTTACATTTAAAGATATTGATACTCTTATTGAGGAAGTTGAAACCCTTTTGGGGGAGGGTAAATGGTCTGGTACACATTCTTCCTTGAACCTGAAGAATGTTCCCTCTATTTTCATAAAGAAACAGAAAACTAAAACACCAATAGCTCAGCAGGTTTGTTTGGACCCTATTAAGACCTTGGATGGTTGTACTGTGGCTGATTCCAGAGATGTCTTATTACCTTCTCCACCTACAGCGCCTATTGGTGATAAAATACCATAATTATATGTACTAATAGATTTGCACATTTGGCGTCTCCTGCCTCAGACGTGGGTCCGCCCATGATTACAACTAATGCAGGAGACTCATTGGTACTTCCCCCTTCCCAGGCTTCTATTATAGATCCATCATACAGTAAGCCTAGTATAAACACCAGTAGGGAGGATAGTCAAACCCTCGAATTGGTACATAGTTTGCAGTCAGAGGTGATTGATTTGCAGTCTCAACTAGTATTTTTAACTGCATAACTTGAAGAGTTAAGATCAGTGGTGGGACAAACACGGCCTAAAACTAACCAACCTGTGCCATGTGTTGTTATGTTATGTTATTTAATCTTATAAGGCGCACAGCTACCCGAAGGTTTCCCGGCGTTGCCCGACAGGAACAAAAAAAAAGAAAGATAACAGAAAAAAGAAAATTAATCTATTGATTGAACAGCCAAGTTTTTAAACACTTGCGAAAATTCCCATTTACGGTTTCATTCCGAAGTGACATGGGGAGGGAATTCCACATAGAGGGACCTAGGAAAGAAAAGGACCGACCACCCATTTGCGACAGTCTGGTCCTGGGGACCGAAAACTTAGCCTGCGTGGAGGAACGAAGAAGGCACGATGGTAAGTAAGGGTGGACTAAAGCATTCAGGTACTGAGGTGCCTTGCCAGATTTGATCTTGAACATATAACTCAGGGCTTTGAATTTAATGCGATTCTCAACCCTGAGCCAATGAAGGTCACGAAGAGAACCTGAGATGGAGGCCGTTTTGGGAACCTGGCAAAGCAGTCTGGCAGCCGCATTCTGCACCACCTGCAATTTGCGTATCACATCCTTATTAACTCCTAGATACAGAATGTTGCCGTAATCCAGTCTAGAAGTGACAAGAGCCTGGACCACAGTTTTTTGAGTGGAGCAGGGCAACATCCAAAGGATTTTCTTGAGCCATTTAAGGATGGTGAAGCAGGTCGAGGCCACTTTTACCGCTTGTTGCTTCATTGATAGCTGGTCATCAATGATAAAGCCTAAATTACGGACCTGATGAGTAGTCTGGGGTAGAGCACCCATTTCAGAAGGCCAGTGTAGAGGTCCCCAGAGATCTCTATTCATCCCCAAGAACAACACTTCCAACTTTTCGCCGTTAAGCTTAAGCAAGTTGGCTTGCATCCAACATGCAATATTCCCAACCCAGACTGGAGAGATGATGGCTTAGACGCCCTCTCAGCAGAAAGAGAGAAGATTATCTGGGTGTCGGCGTAGGAGAAAAAGGACAACCCAGCATCTTCGGCAATAGCCGCCAGAGGCCTGATGTAAACATTAAACAATAAAGGGCTGAGAATGGAGCCCTGATGTACCCCATAAGATGATAAGTGGGTTTTAGAACTGCCCGTGGGAGAAAAGACCTGGAACGTACGGTCTGTCAAAAAATCAGCAAGCCAATTGAGTGCAGAACCAACAACACCCAGTGATTGCAAGGCTTTCAGTAACACGGTGTGAGATACCGTGTCGAAAGCGGCACTCAAATCAAGTAATATAAGTGCCACAGTGTCTCCAGTATCCAAGCGGCTTCGCAGCATTTCTCTGACTCCAAGAGTAGTAGTTTCTGTCGAGAAACCTGCTCTGAAACCGGACTGTGAGGGATGCATAAAATTTTGGGATTTAATAAAGTGAGCCAGTTGTAGATTAATATGTTTTTCCAAGATTTTGGAAAAGGCCGGAAGTAAAGAAATAGGCCGAAAATTAGACAGTTGCGCATGGCATGTTTCCATTCAGGTGGGACAATTGCTTCCTGTAAGGAAGCATTGAGCAGCTCCATAATTAACTTCAGGAAAGGCCGCTCAAGCTTCTGCAGCACAGCGATGGGGAGAGGATCCCTGAGAGAGCCGGATTTAAGGCTGTCTAAGAGCCGCATAAAAATTTTTATATCTAGGAACGACCAAGTTTCCAATTTGTTGGTGGGTTCAGTAGTCATACATCCAGCTGTTCAGTACTTCTAGTTGTTAAAGAAGAGTTCTTAGTTTGCTGTGTGGTGTTAACTGGCTTAAAATCATTCAATGCAGAGTATATTTTTTCAACTTTACTAAGAAAAAACTTAGCAAGATCCTCACATTGTGATTCAGTAAGAACAGGGGGGGGGTGGATTGACTAGCTGCACCAGACAGTTCTTTGACTAGCTTAAACAAAGTCTTAGAACTATTCTGCGCATTAGAGATGGTAGAGGTCACATATTCAGCTCGAGCAGCATTACAGAGAGAATGGTAGTCTCTTTTTGCCATTTTATATGCGTGTTGCCTACACCACATTCAATAATGAGAAGAACGGTGTAAGAAATTATATGGATACAAATTGTTCTACATCTTCTGTTAAGTCTTGTCCATCTACTGGTCAATTGCTGGCTTCTAAAACTGCATTCCATGACGCACACCCTATTCAAATCCCGAACCAATGCATTAGCCGAAAGCCTTTTAATATAAGAAAGAATTGACCAGTGGCGGCTGGTGGAATTTGAAACTGGTGGGGCGTATGCAGAAGGAATCAACGTATGGGAGCGAGCGAGCGTAGCGAGCGAGCCCGACGGCAATAAGGGGGGTTCGGGGGGGTTCTCCCCCCGTGAAGAAATTTTTTCAAAATTGTCATCTTTTTGGTGCAATTTTCAGCACTATTTCAGTGATAAATGGACTAAAAAATCAGTTCTTCTAGGCATTCATAAAAGAAAACACATACATTATTTCAGAGAATTTCTGTGTTGCCAAGCAAGTCTGACTTCTGAAGAGGGCTAGGGTACTAAGCAAGACTGCTTTGTCTCTACCCATTCCAATAGAAAACACATAACATAGGTGCATAAACATCCACAAAGAAACATACTTGTAATTTTGTTCCTACCGGAAATGAAGGCTGGCCACTTCCTTTTCTGCATTAACTATTCAATGTTGATTGCCCAGTAATCTTCATGACATATTAAATAGCTACAAGCATAAGAAATATCCATTCGAAACAAACATTTAATTTTTTGGAAGTCAGCAAAAGCTTTGCATTTTTGAGCAAGGAAATTTTGCAAAATAAAAAATGAAGTAAATATTGTACTTAAAATAGTTCATATAGCGCTCTGAAGCCCTTGGGTCCATCAGTATTTTAGAAAGCCACTAAATAAAAATAAGTTATAAAATGAGTGTAATATGCATTGCTTAAAATATAAGAAATATTCATTAAAAATCTTTTGTTTATTTTAGAAAGAAACAACAAAAACTTTATATTGTATAAGCAGGCTAGGTAAAAACGTTTTACTTTATTTTTAAATAAATACTTTGCATGCCACTCTCAGGCCCTTGTGCTTGTCAGTACAGTAGAAAATGGCAACATAAAAATAAAATATGAAAATAAATAAATGTATATTTTAAGAAATATCCCTTCAAAACCAATATATTTGTAAACACAAACAAAATTATTTTAAATAATACTATGTAAATACTTTCCATGCCACTCTCAGGTCCTTGTGCCCTTCAGCCAGCACAGCAGAAAAAGTTAAATAAAAAGAAATTATGAAAATAAATAAAAGTACATTTTAAGAAATTTCAAAACCAATATGATATTTTTAAACACAATTTAAAAAATAAAAATAATATTTAAATACTTTGCATGTCAATCTCAGGTAGAAGGGTTCTTGTGCCTGTCAGTACAGTAGAAAACGGTTAAATAAAAATAAATTAGGAAAATAACTAAATGTTGTACATATAAAGAAATATACCCTCAAAACCAACATTTTTAAACCCTAAACAAAAATATTTTAAATAATAAAATATGAAAACAAATATATATAAATTCACAGATACATAAACACACATATATAAATACATATCAACTGTACAGGAGTTGTATGAATATTAAATGGAATGAGTAAATTTCCAACAGTACTTCCTAATGTTATCAAACAAAACAAACCGAGCTATAAACACCTGAAACTATGATCACACATCAGATTCATATTTTCTATTTATATAGAAAGTTTGCTCGTCGATCTTTAATATGAACAAACTTTTCGATTGTTCTTTTGTTGAATTCTGGTATTTCCTTTATTAGCTCTTTTTCCATTGACAGCATAGCCAATGCATTAAGTCTAGCTTGAGTCATTGTGTTTCGCAAAAACGTTTTTACCCTCTTTAGTGTGGAAAAACATCGCTCAGACTCTGCTGTTGTCATGGGTGTAGTAATGACAACTCTTAAAAGCTTTATGGTCTCAGAAAAAGACTTCTCTAAGTTGTTTTCAAACAAAAAGCTAAATAAAGCCATGGCACCACCAGTAGCCTGACGGAAGTCACGTCTTCCATACAGGACTGAAAGTTCTGTACGCAATCTGGCTTTGTCTAACATAGGATAGGCTTCTATCGTTTCTGCGAGTGCCTCAGCTGGGAAAGCTTTGTCATGTCTTTCAAAAAGGTCACTTCGCAATAGTGTTGCACTTACAAGATGCTTTGTGAATGCAAAGCGCTCTCTGGCATGGACCACAATAATGTCACAGACTTCTTTTGCTTCCTGGGTCAAAGTATTTATTTGCAGTCTCCGGTTTACAAATGTACATTCTTGTGGCAGTGTAGAATCCAAACTGTCAATGGATTCTCGTACTTTGGTGATGCTTGTCACAAAGTCTGTAGTAGCTTTCTGGACAGACACAGTGTCAATGTCTCGCTTTTGCAATTGATTATATAAAATGTCTACGTGGGGCATTATATGGTAAAAAAGAAACAGAAAGAATATAAACTCTCTATCTTCTAATGTTCTAGTAAATCCCTTAGCTTCACATATAGTATTTGACTCAAAATCACCACTGTTTGCAATGGTTGACATGCATTCAAGAAGATCGTCTCTGTATTCATAAATTATGTTTATTGCTCGAATATTGAAGTTCCAGCGAGTTGCAGACCCTCTTGGAAGTCTTCTTGAAACTATTTGTTCAAGAATATTAGTCCTTTTCGGGGAACGTGCAAAAAATGCTGTTATACCACCAACCTCTGCAAAGAAAATTTTAACTCTAGATATTTTGGAGGAAGCCTGTTCCATAATTAGGTTAAGTTGGTGGGCATAGCAATGAATGTAATGTGCATTTGGGTAAACATCCCTGATTTTCTTTTGCACCCCACCAGTTGCACCACGCATGACGCTGGCACCATCGTAGCTTTGAGCAATTACTTTTCCTTTAGCACATTGCTCAGGGAAAACAATGTTTAATTCATTAAGAATGGCTGAGGCAATTGTTTCTGCAGATGAGTCTTTTAGATGTGTGAAACAATAAAATCTTTCAGCTACCTTGCAATTTCCATCAATGTAGCGGAAGACCAGAACTGACTGTGTCTTAGTAGAGACATCAGTTGTATCATCAGCTTGGATAGCTACATAATCAGTGCTTCTCAACTGCTGAGTAATATATTCTCTTATTACTTCCAGCATACAGTCCAGCAATTCATTCTGAATAGTTTTAGAAGTGCCTTTAAACACTGTGGCTGTTTTTAAATGTGTTTCCATAGCACTGTCAATGCTGGAGACAAAATCAACAAGGCCCCTGAACACGCCAGGATTTAGAGACTCTTCAGTTTCATCATGGCCTCGTAATGCCAATTCAAAGGCACCACAAAAACGAATACAGTCAATCAATTTCGATAAAATGTATCGGTTTTTATCCACTTCTGCATTATGTTTTCTTACTCCCACACGGTATGCTTCGTTCAATTGCTGTACAATGTCCGATTTTCCAAAAAGAGATAATTTCAACATATTTGTCAAATGGGATTTACAGGAATCATGTTTTTTTATTTTTTCAGCCAGATGCTTTAGGTCAGTAACTCCTGTTTTTGTCCAGGTAACTTCACCTCCAAAGAGTAAGCAAGGGAAACAGAATAAAGCATTTTTAGAAGCGCTACCAGTAAGCCATTCCATCCTATCATACCATGTACTGGTAAACCGACGTGTGTAACCCTTTCCCCTATCTTTTGTAGACTGCTCAATTTTAATTTGAGGTTTATCAGCTCCTAATGTTTTCACTTGCAGTTTATCTGCATGTGTCAAACCCAAAAATGGGTTTATGAGTAAACTGTCAACTGTGTTCATTGTGTCCAGCAATATATCAGACTGGAGATAGAAAACCTAGCCTGTTTATAAATATTCCCTCGGTTGAAGACACAAAAACGATATTACACAAAATACTAAATAAACACTAATATGAATTGTCATGCACACACAAGTAACATCAATTATTCATCCACATCCATCCTCATTCTGACAGGAATGCGACTGCAGCAGCACGTACAGCTGTTCCCCAAGCGGTATAGCCTTGTAAATATTTGCAGAATTCCTTCTGGGATCCTGTTAATAATTAAAATATGGTGTAAGCTTTGAGGCTAGGTGCCATTGTATGCACAACACCAGTGGTGATTGAAAAGCTTGAGCATGTCAATTCAGTGATCTGCCTAGAATTTAAAGGGTGTATTCAAATTATGGGGTCCTTGCATTACTATTATAATGATAAAATAACTACATGTTAGGAGTAAACCTAAAACAAAGTACTTATAAATTTTGACTTGACTTTAGATGGCAAATAATACAAAACGTATTCAAAAATTTCTTAAAAAGCATGAGACTCTCATTGAGCAATACCCTTTAAAAGAGTTCTAGGCAGATCTCTGATATATCCAGTACTCATCTATTCTGTACCCAACACAGCAAAATAAATGCATATTTTTTCAATTAAGAGTTTAACATTGCAGTTAGACCATTTTGATATTCTACACATTTATGAACGGAGCTATTTTACACACAAGACAGACTAAAATTACAGCCTATAGGCAGTGCTAGTCCTATCAGTTATCCTATTACTAAATGGACAGCAGTCACAACTGTCACAACACATTTGATCGATTTTTATATATCCTACTCACTGTACATACTCTGTGTGCAGTAAAAAAATTGTGTGCAAAAAAAGTAGACTGAAAAACATCGCTGTAAAAAAATATTGTCGACTTAAAAAATAGAATAAAAATAAACAGTGGCCTAACACATGGTAAAATGTCATGCATTATAGAGCAAACATGAGTGTACTGGGATCAGGGGTAAGGGGCATCCTCCTAAAGCAGACAGGAGCATTTAAAATGAGGTGGGGGTAAAGGGGCGGGAGACTAGCAATGCATCTTAATAATTCAAGAAAAGTTAGCGTTAAGGGATAGTTAGGGGATTTTAGGGTAGCACTAAGGAGTAGTAGAGGGCTATTATGAATTAGAGCAGTACTTTTTTTAAGCATGAAGAAAGGATAGAATTTATGGGCAGTTTGGGGTTTAAAGGCTTTAGGGGTGGGAAGCATTAGGGGATAGTAAGGGATTATCAGGCTACAGTTAAATAATAAAAGATTTAAAAATCAACATTTTTGGAATTTTCATAGTTCATAATGAAAAACAAAAAATTATTCCCTTGAACTTTTAACTCGCCACAACCTCATACTCTCTGAACAGTTCTGCTAGGATAAACCAACAGGCCTCCACACCTAAAGACCACACAGTTGGCACCCATATACAGCTGAATGTGGACCTTTGCAGTAAATAGAGAACCATGTCCTACCTTGTGGCCTGAGATTAAGGACCAGGAAGCTGAGTTTCGATCAATGTCCTGTTGCAGCAGAGTCGGAACCACCACGTGTCCTCTTTCGATATCGCTCAGTACTGATCTTGAATGTGATTATACCAAGACCAGTTTTAACTCCAATTTTTCATGTGCTAAAAGAATTAAAACAAGAATTATTACCAGCAATTACATTGCATTCATGTACTGTTTCAAGCAAATGTGCTTTCTGTACAATACTGTTTTACACGAAACAAATAAAAACATTTAAAATAATAAATTCAGGTGGTTTTTAATGGAATGTGCATGAGTGCAAGTGAGCTCCTGGGTCTCTGCAAGCATGGTGATGTGTGCAATTTTGTGTAGAGTTGCATGTTTCTGCAAAGAAGTGCATGCCCATGTTTAAACATGAATCTATGTGAACGAATGTGTGTGTATGTTTGACTATGTGTGCATTGCAGTGAGCACCTGTGCCGCTGGCCCGAACTCTAGAATCATGTTGAAGTAGTGAGCAGAGGTATGGGAACACCTCATGTGACTAGAGGAGGGATGGTGAGTTAAGGTTTTACACTGGCTACATTCAGGGGGCTAGAGAGTCAGGGGACAGGTAAGCCAGTGATCATTTCCAGCAACCGGACCCCAAGGTTGAAAACTTTCAGCACCAAGGCCACTGCCCCCTCTAAGCAGCCTATAGTCCATCGCCTTTCTGGAAAACAACAGTTGGCATGGTGGAACCCCTTGGTTCTACGTGGAGCACTGTCTGCCAGCCGGGTCTTGAATTTTTTTTGTTTATGACTTGCACTAACTGAAGAAAGTGTTTTACACTCTGGGAAAGCAGCCAGTTTGGTAAGAGATTGGTGATTATTTTTTTCCAGGCAGTACCGAAATGTGATTGTGCCAAGAAAATAAGTGGGACAGACTGCATGCTTTCCACGATGCACTTACTTCCAGCATGCTTGCTGCTTAAATGCAGCTACTCAGACAGCATGCAAGGTGGTTTGGGGCCCAGGTGTGCTATAGCCAGCATGAATAAAGCATTCTAGTGTGGTGATGCGGACACCAGCACTAGTCTGACCACTAATGAGTTGTACTCGACAGGACTGCAAATGTGAAAAGTGAACGCTCTTCAAAATTAAAAAAAAGTGTGTATCTTTTTAACATTTGAAAGCTTTGACATTATCAAGTCAAATTATAGCACCGCACTAAGAAGACTTCATTAAACATAATAGGAGGGAGGGGCTGACACCTACACCTGAAGAGGGCTATGCCTATTCCAACACAAATAGCTGCATAACCGCCTGTAGTATGCCTGGAGCCAGAGAAGGAAGGGCAGGGGCCTTTTGAGGATCAAAGACAGCCGTCTTTTGTTGTCTCCCCACTTCAAAGACACATTTTGGTATTAGTACTGGACCTGTGACATCCCCAAATTAGTTCACTTTGGGGTCTGGAGAAGACTCTGCAACTATGAGGTACTACGCTGCTAGGAAGGACTGCCCCTTTGTCACTTGCTTTGTTGTACTGGCATTCTGCCTGCTGATTGCTGTACGCCAGGAGTGAATTCCTCTGCACTCTGCTCTGCTGTGTTGGCCTGCTCCCTGCTACCTCTGCATTGAGGGACAACTGGCCCTCTATATCCTACAAGTTCCCAAGAACTTGTTGGCTTTCCTCATGTTATGGAAGAATCAGGGCTATTTGTATGTTATTGGGCCACCAGACACACTCACATAGTCTAGCGCCTGCTGTGTTGGCGCCCAGTCACCTTTTGCTACTAGTCGTACTCGAGATTGCTGTTTTTGAAGATACCGCAGCGGTGTAGACCTTTACCCTCAGTCAGCGCCGGGAGCATCGAGCGGCGTGAGTTCATACCTGGTTGCCTAGCAACACAACGATCTAAGCGCGCTCTCTCCAGGCTCTTTGGGCCGAAGATTCACAAGACTGCTTCTACTGTGGCTGAACCCCAGTCCTGCCTGCCTCTGTGCCTCTTACCAACACGAGCTCCATGTGTGAGGCCCACCAACACAGCCGTATGGGGCCATAGACCTGCCTGTGCTCCTGCGGCCATGCCGGAGCCCAACTCATCTTCCTACCACGTGGACCACATCTGCGAGACCGCCGACAACCAGAGCAGCGACTCCAAGCCCCAGGTACTGTCCCGAAGGCCCGCGCAGGCTGACTTCAACCCCCACTGCATTGAAGACCTTTCCGAGGCGGAGGCGGCCGGTGGGCTCATTTGAGGATTACTGTAACTCCCTTAAAGGTTTCTGAGCACTGTGATGCCCCAGGCGAATGAGCTATTAACGTTACTACTGGCATAACCTTGATAGACTGATTAGATTGTTGTCCTTTAGGCCTGGTTTTAATTACATAAAGATGGCCTATTTTTCTACAACTAGTGTGGTGTTTTTCACTGTGTTACTTTACTATGTGTTGCACAAATACTTTACACATTGCCTCTTTGATAAGCCTGCTCTGCGCCAAGCTACCAGACGATGAGCACAGGTAATCCTGCATGTGTATCTGAATTAACCTGAGTGGTGGTGGGTACTGCTTGGCTTAGGTGTATACCCTAGCCAACCAAAATCCCCATATGTAACGGACACATTCAGCAGCGCCTGCTGCACGTTGCCTGCTTTCATTCCAAGCAGCAATGTGCAAGTGGGGGGGGAGTCCACCGGCGTATGAGATTTCACCCTGGGCCCATAACAAAGGCCGAAGTTAAAGGTCCATCAGGCCTCCTTTTGTTCCAGGGAGCTATCTGGAGCCTCAAACCTAAAAGCAAATGCCTCGACCAATGGGAAACAGCTGCCCTCTTCCTCCTGGACCTCTCAGCCGCCTTCAACACTGTTTCCCACCACACCCTCTGTTCCAGATGCCGGCATCATGGAATCTTGTGCAAAGCCCTGGATGGATCTGCTCCTTCCTCACCGGCCGAACACAGAGAGTAAGACTTCCACCATTCAACTCAAAACCCACAGAGATCAGCTGCAAAGGGCCTCAAGGCTCCTCCCTGAGCCCAAGCTCTTCAACATCTACATGGTCCCACTTGCAGCCATCGTCAGGAACCACAGACTCAACATCGTCTCCTACGCCGATAACACCCAGCTGATTCTCTCCCTCACAGAAGAACCCACACCTGCCAAGAGCAACTTCCACAACGGGATAAACGCAGTCGCCACCAGGATGAAGGACAGCTGCCTCAAGCTTAACTCAAACAAGACCTAAGTCCTCAACCTGAGATCCACCCCCAAGTGCTGCCACCCCCTCTGCCTTGGATGACTCTTGGTGGCCCAGGCAGAAGGGGCCTGCAGCACTTGGAACCCCCACACCCACTGACCACGTGCGAAACCTTGGCATCTTCATGGACTTCTCTCTCTCAATAAACCACCAAATCAACGCTGTTTCATCCTCCTATTTCCACACGCTCCATCTACTTCATAAGATCTTCCAGTGTGTCCCCAGTGAGTACAGGAAAACTGTCACCCATGAGCTCGTCAGCACTCTAGCCAGCACCACCCAGAAACTCCAAAAGAAACTG
This sequence comes from Calotriton arnoldi, assembly GCA_963921515.1. Classification (NCBI taxonomy): domain Eukaryota; kingdom Metazoa; phylum Chordata; class Amphibia; order Caudata; family Salamandridae; genus Calotriton; species Calotriton arnoldi. Next base: position 896,614 of record CAWUFW010001796.1, on the reverse strand, counting down.
CAGAACATCAAGAACACGTCCGCCAAACTCATCCTGAACATCCCACGCCGCAGCCACATCACCGGCCACCTGAGAGGGGAAACAGCCATTACAACGAATCCAATACAACGCATGCCATTACAACGCATGCCAACACAACGCAAGTACCATTACATCGCAATGCCATTACAATGCATGGCATTACAATGCATATACCTTTACCACGCATGCCTTTACAACAAAATATGTGTTTTACATGTAAGTATAAGGTAAGTATATGGTTTAGGGTGGGTTGGGGTTTTGGGGTGTCGGGGTATAGGTTTGGGTTGCCAAGATTAATTTTAGGAATCAGGATGGGTATATGTTTTGGGGTGCCAAGGTTAATTTTAGGATTCAGGGTGGGTTTGGGTTTTGGGGTGTAGGGGTATAAGTTTGGGGTGCCAAGATTAATTTTAGGGTTCAGGATGGGTATATGTTTTGGAGTGCCAAGGTTAATTTTAGGATTCAGGGTGGGTTTGGGTTTTGGGGTGCCCAGGGTAATTTTAGGGTTCAGGGTAGATTTGGGTTTTATGGTGCCAAGGGTAATTTTAAGTTTTAGGGTTTGGGGTAGCAAGGGTAATTTTAGGGTTCAGCGTTGGTTTGGGTTTTGGGGTGCTAAGGGTAATTTTAGGGTTTAGGGGTATGGGTATTGGGGTGGTAAGGGTAATTTTAGAATTTTAAGGAGGTATGGTTATTGGCACTGGTACAAAGGGTAATTTTGGGGTTGCCTGGGGGTATTAAAAAAATATATATATATAAACACACAAACAGACACACACAATTACATACCTTAACCACTTTTACCAAGTATATGCCTGTACCACGCATGCCTTTGCGTTGTAATGGCATGCGTGGTAAAGGCATATGCATGGTAATGGTAACGCGTTGTAACAGCACTTGTGTTGTTACAACCGCGTTGTAATGGCATGCTTTGTGTTGGCATGCGATATAACGTCATATATTCCCTGAGAGACCTTCACTTGCTATCTATCAACAAAAGAATTACCTTCAAGCTCCTCACGCACACCTACAAATCCCTCCACAACGCCAGACCTACATACCTCAACCACCACTTCTCCTTCTACACTCTCCCCTAACATCTCCACTCTGCCCAACTGGCCCAGGCCACCATCACACGTATCCGCAAGACCACTGCTGGAGAAAGATCCTTCGCCTAACTTCTGGAACTCCCTGCCTCTGCACCTCAGGCAATCACCATCACGTCCGCAATTCAGGAAGGACCTTAAGACCTGGCTCTTCAAATCAATCGCAGATCCCCTCCCCTCAAACCCCCACACACAGCGCCTTGAGACCCTTACGGGTGAGTAGTCTCGCTTTAAATACTAATTGATTGGAAGCAATGGAGCAGAAAGAAAGGCTCAAAGCTTATCGCGTCATAAGACGCTTGCTTTTGACTTTGAATTTGCACAAATAATTTAAATACCACTATTTTGTTTTTATTTCTTTTTATAGTGCTACTCATCCACATGTAGGGTGTCAAAGCGCTTTAGATCACATGTACACATATATTGACAATAAATAAAGTGTGTAAATCAATGTACAGGTTGTGTTACAAAAGTAAGTGAGGGTTACAAGGTTTAAGAGTCGCATGCTGTTTATAGCTCACTGTGCTATAATGGAAGGATTCAAATTTATGAACTGTACATAACAAAATGAGCTCTGTATTAAAAGCAGTAACCCACTTATCTAGCTTCATAAAATAAAAATCTGTCATCTGCATATTACATTGCATATTACATGATGTGCTTTACATGAGACACATTAACCCTTGCACATTTATTTAAATGCACTCATGAGTCATGATACTAGACCTGCTAAACGGACTGTGCAATATGTTAAAATAATTAAAAAGCAGCATATTTAAATAATCCATACATTGCAAAAATAATTTAAAAGTGCAATAATTAATACTTCACACTTACCCCAGTTATCAGGCAGCTTCTGTCTTGGTCAGTCAGCCGATTGATGGTGTCAATGCTAGTTGCTGGCTGGCTGTGCTTCTCCTGTTGTTGTCCAGCAGCTACTGGTTCAGAGAGAGCTGAAAGTGAAAGCTCTACTCTGTGCAGCATGTGACTCCACGTCACAGGGTCATGAGTTAAGTCTCATGACTCTGTGACATAAAGAAAATGCTTACAGCGTTTTTTTTTATTTCAAATATACTAAAAGGTAGTTTACAATAATCATTCAGTGCAATGATTATTGTAATTAAAAAAAAAACTTTGCCCAAATGAGTCGTCATAGAGAGATAGGTGGGGTCAGTTATGCATGACCCCACCCCATCTAGTGACGACTGGTGAAAGGGTGGGGTGAGGGTGTCCTCATCATGCCCCAGCTTCTTTCTAGACTTCAATGCAGCCTCGGGCTTATACTGTACCCGCCCGAGGCTGCTGTAGATTTATGACGCTGCCTTGCGTCATTTCTGGGCGGGCCCCAAAAGGGTCTAAATAAGAATAACCGGGCTCGCACCTAATGCGCCCGGTTTGTTTTTAAAATCAATTGTGACACATGCGCAAAAGCGCATGTGTCACAAATCAGCCCACACGTTGCCTGCATTTCCTGCCTGGCCTGCCTGATGCTGCAGTGACGCTCGCTCGAGTGCGTCGTAATCTGCGCAGGCAGGCAGGCAGGCAGCAGCCAGCAGGACTCGGCAGTCGCGGGGCTCGGCTCGGCTCGGGATTTAAAATGGTAAGTAACATTGCTGTTACTTAGCATTTTAAATCCCTCGCTCAATGTGGATGCCGGCATCGCAATAGGGAGGGCGGAGCCCCGCCGCCCTTGAAAGAAAACCGCCGCTGGAATTGACCACGAAATTAAGAAGGGACGTATGGAGTGACATGCTCATGTTCCCTTAAGAGCTAGCTTTAGTAGTTGCCGTAGTATACTTAGGCTGGCTCATACAAGGAATTTGCCATCAGCTCCGATTTATACAACTAAGGTCCCCACTCTGCTTAAATATGCCCATGAAGATACCGAGTCACTCATAAATAAGTGCATCTTTCAGATACGATCTGTACATCAGTGTCATTCGGTTGTCCGCTCTATCTTTGATACAAAACGATTTCACGATCCCTCTGATTCCTCAAGTTCTTTTGACTATACTAGACTTGAGTTAAAGTCCAGAGCTTTGGTTGAGGCTTTGGTAAACATGGAACTGCAGCAATGCTTGGCAGTGATGCCAATGACCCGGTTTAAATTTAATCCGCCGGTTTACTGTGGCCTACTGCCTTCGCCCAAGAGAAACTATTGGGACCAAGTTGAACTTGTAAGTACATTGATGGTAGACTGACTCAATGAGGCACCTATAATTGTTAACCCTAGTACTAGTGATTACTGCCCTGATATAGAACTAGGATGTCCAGCTAATGGAGACGCTCCTCTTTGTAAAACTCCTACCCTCCCTGATGTCATTCTTTGCTCTTGGACCACTTTTAACATGCTCTCGTAAATTGGATGACCTGTCTTGGGGGGATTTTATTGACCAATTTGACCTGTGTTTCTTTCAAGAAACTTGGGCCATCGAACCACCCCATAGATCAGGATTTATGACCTATCATGTACCTGCCCAAAGTGTTGGAAGGGGCCGTCCATCAGGTAGTCTTCTATTCTGGCCTAAAACTAACATTAAGGCACAAATTTGAACCCTCCCGTCAATTTCACTTGACATCATGGGCATATCTGTTATGAGTACTGATACCCGAACTTATTACCTGTATAATGTCTATAATTGGATGGTCAAGGGTGGGGGGTGTCTATGGTGATGCAGACTCTTTCCCAGCATAGAGCTCTGTTTGATTCTCATGATACTGCTACCTCTGCAGGCGATTTTAATACCACATATGAGCCTTGCCCTTTACTGTGACATATGGTTTGAGGGCATGTAATGGCCGCTCACTTTCGGACCCCAACGCAGTACATACTTTTAACCATCCAGGCCCTTCTAGTAGGATTGATTACATCTTAATCCCTATGCAGCGTTGGGGTTTTTTGGACGATTTAAAGATAATAACTAGGAATGATAGTGATCATAATGCCCTTCATTGTATATCGAATTGCCTTTTTTGTCACTTATCAGAAGTGCTCATATCACTTGCTGCCTCTAACTTAATCCCCTCTAATGATAGGTGTAGGATTAAATGGGGTCATGTAGCTCAAGTTCAGAACACCAGAGGTTGTGTGAATGGGGCCCTTATGGACGCAACATTAGAGCTGAATAGGCTAAGCCTCTATTTTCCTAGGGACTCTTATTGGTCAACTAGTGTAACTATGATAAATGAAAGCTTATTTAACATCCTAGGCAATGCTTCATACGAACCCTAAGGTCTAATAGGGCCCACCCTAGTACTAAGCGTACCTGGTACAATAAACTGTGTAATGATAAAAAGAATGAACTTTGACAGGCCCTTAAATTGAGAGACATAACTCTGATCAGATCTAAAATAAAAGAGTATAAAACGGCCCAAGCTAAAGCACTTAAGGATTTGGATGAAAACATTTGGAAAGACATGTATTAAGCAGCTATACTGAAAGATACCAAATCCTTTTGGAAGTTGGTAGCAAATGGCAACGAGAGTCCATTACGATTTTTGTCAACCAGCATTTCTTCGGAGATTTGGCATACTCATTTTATAGACTTATATAGTCTACAACAAGGCTTACTGGCTGATGACGCCATGCAGCAACAAGATATAATCAATCTCCCCTTAAGCCCTCTAAGGATAGAGCTGAGTGACACAATAGAGGCAATTAAGGCCATTGCCCCTGGGAAAGCAGCCGGACCAGATGAGGTCCCAGGTGACCTATTTCGGCTGATATGGAGTTATTGGCCATATATTTAACAAATTGACAAACCATATTTTGGAAGGGGCAAACATTCCAGCAAGCTGGAAGGCCAATGAAATTGTGCCCATTTATAAAAAATGCTTGCAGGATTCTCCATTAAACTATATATAGGCCCATTAGCCTTATAGATGTTGCTCAAAAGGTTTTCTCAAGACAAGCACTTGGAAAATTGGACTCTGGTTGGATAGAGGACCATCAGGCCGTTTCCCCATTGCAGGCTGGTTTTAGGCAAGTGGTCAGTACTATTAATCAGATTTTTAGGTATTTATTAATTTATTGGAAAATAGTTATTATGCAGAAGGCACACCTTTATTTGGTTTTTGTTGACCTAAAGTCGGCTTTTGACTTAATCCCTAGAGCTAAACTGTGGGCTGTACTGAGGAATATTGGGGTTCCAGCCAGCATTGTGGATACATTGGCACGCCTCCACCAGGGTATGTATGACCAAGTGAGATGGGGTCGGGGAGGGGAGCTGACTGAATGGATTGAAATTAAGAACGAAGTCCGACAAGGCTGTATTCTTGCGCCAACCCTCTTTTCTTTGTATCTTAACGATGTGATAGCCTATGTGGAGGATGGCTTAAATGATGCCCGTTTCTTAGGTGGTCATAAAACCCCTCTTCTGCTATTCGTATATGATACCCTTTTGATTTTGAAGACACCTAGAAGTCTACAGCGTTTGAACACATTTGAAGATTGCTGCACTGAACGGGGCCTTTAAATAAATCATACTAAAACCAAGTTCATGACTATTAGGCATCAGAAATCATTTAGGGGTTCAATATTGTTGGGGGTTCCCCCTTAGAAAGGGTCAGTGAATTCGACTATCTGGGAATTAGGCTGAATAATTCTATGTCAGTGGCCCCACAGGTTGAAAAGAGCAGTTTCAACTTATTTCATCATTCTGCTACAATACTGAGACGATATAGAGCATCAAGGGTTAGGACCATCTCGCCAGCACTTAAGCTGTACAGAGCTAAAGCTGAGGATAGTGCCCTGTATGTGGCTGAAATGTGGGGCACCTCGAATCTAACCAGATTGGGAGTAGCAGAGAATAATTTTCTGAGAGCTCTAATAAACCTCCCAAATAATACCCCACTATTACCTCTAAGAAGAGATACAGGCCTTAATTTAATAACATATAAGGCCCAACTTAGGCCGTTACTCTATTGAAGGAGGCTGAAGTATTCTCGAGACTTAGAAGGTTATCATGGAACGCTGGAGGAGGTTGGACTACTAGATAGATATGCCAAAATTGTGTGGCTATCATATGTTCAAAAGTTGTTGGTACAAATGTGTTAGGGGAATATTGGTCTTTTTTGGCTTCTGTGCCTCATTTATCTAAGTTCACACTTCAGGATGCTTACTGGGCACATGTCTGCTATATTGAATTCCAGAATGTGTCTGAAGGGTCTCTTACTGCCTTCCTTCTAGATTTTAAACCTAATTTCCAATGGGAGCCTTTTTTGGATTTTATTACCCCGCAAGCTGCAAAGTCTCTTTTTCTTATACTTCGCGATGGCACTTTACCATTAATGTCACTTTTAGCCAAATGGAATCAATTGACTGTATTAAGTACTGCATGCCCTTGTTTGTCAATAGACAGAAGAATCACTAGTGCATTTTGTTTTTTTCTGTCCGGGTTATATTCGTCCCAGGAAATAGTGGCTTATTCCCTTATTCAAGCAACTAGGCTGCCGCAAAGTTGAGGTTGCCATGCGGCTCAAACGTACAGAATCTAAGCAGGCAGTTGTATGTGCGGTATCCAAGTTCCTTCATTGAAGCTGATCTATTGGAAGTAGGGCGTTAGAATGAAAAACAAGGTTGCTTTTTCTCCATCTTGTTGCTCCCCATTCTAGTTCCTCGATTCCTGGGTTGGAAACATGACATTGGTAACTCCCGGACTTTAACCGATTCATTTTTTTTTTATCGCTAAAATATTCTTATTGAGTAATTTTAATTGATGTTTGGATATTTATTTTTTTAGAGCATAGATTATAAGGGTATTGGTTGTTTTATGAAATGATATAAGAATATGATGTTTTATCCTTGTGTATCTTTAAAAAAAATGTATATATGTATTGTATTTGTTTACTTTTATGGGCGGAAAGCCAGAATAAAGTATTTGATGACTAAACCCTATTGGGAGCCCCTTTTGACTGACAGCCGTATCCCCAGTCTAAGCAGAGGTATTCTTCTTGACAAGGTCCTTAAAAATGTCCAGAAATTGCAGTAAGTAAAGTTCATTTACAACATTTAAATTTTGTTGTGTACTAGAAAAATAAATAACATCGTACAGCCTTCCTCAAGCACTGTAGCCAGCATGATTGTCACATAAATCCGCTCAATTTCAAGTCAGAGAAAGAAATGTAAACACCAAACTACCTGGAAGACAGAGCCTGCAATCTGACCTCTGTCTTTGAGTGCACAGCAAATGTGACAAGATAAAAACAAGATCTAAAGTCCTGAATCCCAGTACTGGTGGAAGAATACAGTAAATATGGTTTGGGCAAGGGAAAGGACGAACTCAAGCTGGACAGCCTAAAACAAATAGAACGAGCAAATAGAAAGCAAGCAAATGTGAGGTACAAACCTCAAAGCCAGTGGTAAGCAATAAGCTGAATGCATTCCCAGGGAAGCTTAATGAATGTCCCCAAGATGTCGTTAGCAAACCAGGCAGCTGTGCTGTCAGGTAGGCTTCGACCTAAAAATCAACGTGTCATTGTTATGTTATGTTATTGGTATTTCTAAAGCGCAAACGGTTACCCAAGGGTGTCCTGGCGCTAACTGCTTTCCTCTGGGCATTAAGATATAAACACAAGTTATAGATTAAAAAGTCATGTTTTCAGATGCTTCCTAAAAAGTAGCAGATCAGTGGAGTTTCTCAAGTAGAAGGGAAGATCATTCCAGGCTTTTGCTGCACAAGCTATAAAGCTTCTTCCACCCCATGAAGCTTTTTTTATGGCTGGTACTGATACCAACTTTGCCCCGGAGGAGCGTAGTGTTCTTATTGGTTGGTACCATTGCAGTCGCTGCTTAAGATATTCTGGGCCAATGCCCTGCAAAGCCTTGTATACTGTACAAAGGGCCTTAAAGCGCACCCTTTTCCTCACCGGCAGCCAGTGGAGTTTTTTTTATTTCATTAGCAATAGGCATAAATTTGGGAGTGTTAGTAAGCAATCTAGCGGCTGCATTTTGCAGCAATTGCAACTTATTCATAGATCGTTCTTGTATGTTAAGGTAGAGACCATTACAGTAGTCTAACCTAGACATGATGAGTGCCGTGACAACTGTCCGCCTACTGTCTGCCGGCAAAAAGTGTAGGATTTTTTTAATCATTCTGAGAGTGTAAAAGGTGATTGAAGCTACAGCATTTATCTGATCACTAAAGTTGAGCTTATCATCAACAATCACTCCCAGATTCTTTACCTTCCTGGTAGGTGTGGGGAGAGTGCCCAGAGTGGCTGGCCACCAACTTGGGGCCCAGAAGTTAGGGTCATTTCCAAATAAAATGACCTCTGTCTTACTTGAGTTAAGTTTTAAACAGTTTTGCGCCATCCACCTCCCTACCGCCTCCATACAGTCATGAAACCGACTTTCTATTCTCGCTCTCTGGCCATGATGCAGAGCAACCACAATTTGTGTATCGTCTGCGTAGGAGGTAAGGTTAAGACCATAGGAGCCAATTAGAGATGCCAAAGAAGAGACATAAATATTAAAAAGTGTTGGGCTAAGGGAGGACCCTTGTGGCACTCCACAGGGCAAGGAGAAGGGTCTGGAACAAAATTCATCCAATGCCACAATTTGAGACCTATCCGTTAGGAAGGATTTTATCAACTTCCAGGCCTTGCCCTGGACCCCGCATGTTGACAGCCGGTCCATCAGTAAATCATGATGGACCGTGTCAAAGGCCGCTGATAGATCTAACATAATCAAAGCGGCCTTAGCTCCCCTATCCTAAACTTCTCTAATCTCTTCGGTGGATTTAATAAGAGCGGACTCTGTACTATGGCCCTCTCGAAATCCATATTGAGTTGGATCTAAGCCATTTGTCTTGCATAAAAAAGCAGTGAGTTGTCCATTCATAGCTTTTTCAACCAATTTAGCTGGCAACGGAAGGCGAGATATTGGGCGGAAATTATTAGGATCTTTAGGATCCAAGTTAGGCTTTTTTAATAGAGGAAGTATTGAGGCGATCTTCCACCGTTTAGGGAATTCCCCTACTTCAAACATTGAGTAGAATAGGGAGCTAAGTGAACTGGCAACCGGTCCCGAAGCCCGTTTGATTACTGATACCGGGCAGGGATCATAGGGGGAGCCTGACCTTGCTGTCACCAAGAGCTTCTCTGTTTCCACAGAAGAAAGTGGCTCAAATTTATCAAAGACAACAAGTGGGGTAGAAGTGTTGGTACTTTCCTCCAAATAAGCCCCCATCCCCAAAACACTTGGGTGTTGGAAAGCCGAGAAAATAATATCAACCTTTTTGAAAAACAAGGCAATATCCTCACATAGTTCCTGTGTTGATTCAATCTTTTTGGGACGAGGGGATGCCAAGCTGGACACTATATTAAAAGTTCCTTGGCCAAATTCCCTGCAAGACTGATGCGGTTTGAGAAGAAATCCTTTTTTGCATTACATATCATTTGCTTATAAATTGCAAGACTTTGTTTATAACTTTTTTGTTTTGTTTTGTTTATACTTGTGTAATGTAACTGGTGCTCATTTAAAGTGCTCAAATACATTCTGGTCGAGTTTTTACTATATGAAACTGCAACAGAAAAAAACCAAAATCGCTAAAAGCAAAAATAATTTTTGGTAACCGAAAACACACATTTTTGTAGTTCTTGCTCTAAATTGACCCACTTCGAATTAGGGTGGGTGTGAAATGTTAAAACAGGAACACACTTCCTTTGACCCTATTGCTCCACTCTATATGAGACAGTTTCTGCATGTTCTTACCTTCCTAATGTCTACTCAGTGGTTCATTTTAACAACCCTTTGCCACGCTTTAGAAAATCAAAAATGTGGTACACCTGGCTAACTTCCATCTGCGACAGTAAATGTTTACACATCCTGGCTTGATGAGCCACTTAATGCATAAAGACATGAATAAACCTATAAGAGTATTTCTTGCTTCAAAACAGTGCGTTGAACTGAAATAAAGGTGCATACCTCAAAACCCACGTTGCTATTGCTGTCAGATAAGCCTGCAGTCCCAGGCTTTCAATTAACAAGCCAATGCATTCTGGGGCTTGCGTACTTCATCAGAGTGATTTGTTTAAAGGCAGCGCATTTGAAAGACTCCGGGTCACATGGGAGATACCGCAATTCCAGCCCTTGATTTTGATCTAACAATACCATACATTCTAGGAGCTGTAGTCTTGGCATGCTATACTAGGAACCATTTGATGAATTATGGGAGTTTCCAATACCAAGTTGCTAAGCAGATGAGGTGTGCACTCGTATCATTGGCATGACCTCAAGTTAGTGAATGTTTATCATCAACTTTATCGCACAGCTGCGGGGGAAGGACTGCTCCAGTTCTGCCTTCAAGGACGTGCGAGGAGAGGTCGCGTATGGTTTCAGATGCTCTCCTGTTGGTGGTGCGAGGACCCAGACCCCCATCAACGCTCTCTGGGCAGTCCGCAAAGGCCTCCCAGCGCGTGCAAGCAGCCGCAGAGAAAAACTCGCACTTTACGAAAAGATTCCGCGCTTCACAGAAAAGAGACACAGACATACAAATGAAAGTAACAGTGTAAGAAATAGACTTCAGCCGGTGAGTAAAAATTGAAGATTTATGGTAACAAGAGGCACAGCACATCTGTATAGAATAACGCTAAGCAGTAACTGCCTGCACGAGCTCTGGAACATGGAACGTAAGTTGTACAACGCAGGTACGGCGTTCCATGTTCCAGGCAGGGAAAAGCAGGAGACGGGATACAGAGCAGAAATACATAAGGGAATGTAACACATCTCACCCTTATCAAAAATGACAAGGGGAAAAGAAAAAGAAAGTACAATTTATTTAAGACAGAAACCTGGCAGGTAAAACTCTAGGACGGTCATTGTTCTTAACTCTGGATGCTACAGATTGAGTGACATGATAAGAGTTATCATCCGGGTTAGAAACCTCATGTTGAGTGGAACTATGAGAGTTATAATCCGAATTAGGAATATCATATAATGACGCATCATCATTATTGACAGAGGACCCCAAGGACTTGCATTTAGCCACCCTCCTTACATTCCATACTCTACCATCCTGAGTGATAACAGTGTTCTTACAAACCTTAACAACTTTAATGGGATGACTGAACTTGGAAAAACCCTTCACCAAAAATCCAGGTTTTTTTATTCTTACCCAGTCACCAACAGCAAAATCCGGAATTTTAACATTCATTTTGGAGTCAAACAAAATTTTCATCTTGTCCTGCCTATTCTCCACCCGTTTGGCAACTTGGTTAAGATCAATACTCTCATCCACCTTACTGATTTTTTTGATCCACCATGGACAAATTTCCGAAATGGGTTCTCTGCCCTTCAAAAGTCTGAAAGGACTTACCCCAGTCACCGAATGGGGAGTGATACGATACATCCATAACCTTTTCCTTACAATCTCCCTCCAATCAACTGAGCTGCCAGCTGATTGTATACCTTCTTTAAGAACACGATTAAACCGTTCCACCTGGCCATTTTCCCTTGGCTCATACAGGGAAGTGGTCACATGTTTGGTATTACACACGTGGAGGAAACTTTCCATTTTCTTGAGATGTGAGTTGCACCCCATTGTCTGTCACAAGGACTTCAGGGGACCCCTCACGTGCAAAAACTTCTTTGAAAAAGGTTATGATAACTTGACTAGTAGCATTTGCTACAAATTTGACTTCTGGCCATTTAGAATGGTAGTCTACCATAACTAGGGCAAAACGGGCATTAGACGGTAAATGTTTGAAAGGACCTGCTATGTCAAAAGCTACTTTTTGCCATGGGCACTCCGGCCAAGAAACTGGTTTAAGGGGGGCAGAAGATACCTTAAGCATCTTATCACTGCTGATACACTCAGGACATTCCCTAACCACCCTATCTACCATTTTGTCAAGCCCAGGCCACCAAAAATTAGCTCGGATAAGTCTTTTCATAGAGGACATGCCCAAATGTCCTTGGTGGGCAAGTAATAAGATCTTATTCTGCATAGACGCTGGAGGAATGATCTTACCAGCTTTAAAAGGCAAACCACCAAGGTCTTCTATCTCACTAGAAACCCGACAAAAAGGGGCAATCTCAGCAGAAGCAGACTTTTCCTTTGGCCATCCATTTTTTACATAATTAATGATATGTTGGGATACAATATCATTATTGACCTCAGTAAACCACTCAGTCTCAGATAAACACAAAAACTCTTGAGAAACAAAGTCTTTGACAGTGGTAACTATGTCCATTTCTTGTTCAACTAGGGATTCATCAGAACACGGCAATCTAGAAAGGAAATCAGCCGTAACATTGCTCCTACCGGGAACATACACCACCTGAAAATCATATTCCTGTAGTTTAGATGTGAGACGGGCTATACGTGCAGTGGAGTTCCATCCTCCCCCTGGAGATAATATGCCAACTAGGGGTTTATGATCAGTTCTGAGCGTAAATCTATTCCCCCACACATAGTTACGAAAGTGTTCAATGGCCCAGATACAAGCTAATAATTCTCTCTCAATGACGGAATACCTCCTCTCCGTCATAGAAAGAGTCCTAGAGCCAAAGCTACACACCACTCTTCCTTCCCCGCACACTGGCTAAGCACACCACCAAGACCATACAAACTGGCATCTACGGTGATAAGACATCTCTTATTGAGGGAGAAAGATTTAAGGGTGGGAGCATTAACAATGTCACTCTTAATCTGTTTGAAGGCTGTCTCTTGTTTATCCGACCAGAAAAACTCAGTAGATTTCCTGGTTAACTCTCTAAGAGGTTCCATTTTGGTTGCAAAATTCTGTATGAATTTGCTATAGTACTCACACAGGCCCGCAAAAGAAAGTAGTTTCTCTCTATTGTCAGGAGCAGGTGCATTGATAATGGCATCGACCAACGATTTCTTGGGTACCACACCATCGCCAGAAAGAGTATGACCTAGATACTCCACCGATTTACAAAAGAAATTGCATTTGCCAGCTTTAAGTGTCAAACCATATTTACCTAATCTAAGACAAACCTCCTTTACATGATTACAGTGGTCTTCCTCATTCTTAGAGAAAATTAGGATATCATCCTGGAAGCATTTGACGAACTTGCTGACATCCTTAAAAATGTGGTACATAGCCCTCTGAAACACAGAAGCGGCCGAAGCCAGCCCAAATGGCATTCTCTTGAATTGGAAAAGACCATGGGGTGTGATAAAAGCAGTGTAATGTTTGGAGTCCTCAGTGAGTTCAATTTGGTGGTAGGCCGACCGGAGATCAAAGGTGGAAAAATGCGAGCACCATCCAACATACATACCATCTCATTTATATTGGGAAGAGGGTGGCAATCAGCAACTAGATTGGAATTCAAAGCCCTCAAATCAATACATAATCTAATACTTTTATCCGGTTTACGAGCTAAAACGATGGGAGAAACCCACTCAGAAGATTCTATTTCTTCAATAATGCCACTCTCAACCATCTCGTCCAACAAGTTTTTTAACTCCGACCTAACACTGATAGGAACACCTCTTAATTTTTGTTTCACAGGAACAGAACCTTGTTTGACTTTGATCCTATGGCTGAAACCTATAAGTTTGCCGAGATCCTCAGAAAATACTTTGGGAAACATGTTAACAAGGTCAGTACTAGTAGAAGACAAAGCTAAAACAGAAACAGGTTCTTTGTTCCTGGGGTTCAAGACAATTCCCAATTTGGCTTGATCACGCCAGCCTAACACATTGACACCCTTGAAAGCTACATATAACTTGATGTTGGCAGAATTACCCTTAAACTCAATGGATACATCTTTGAAACCCATAAAGTCAATGTAGGATCCATCAAAATTCTGCGCCACAATATCAGGTTCAGATAACAATTCTAGGTCAATTAGTTCTCCAAAAGATTTCAGACAATACTCCTTTGTGATTATAGTCCAAGGCGATCCCGAGTCAGCCATTAACTCTAAGTCTCTTCCCAAGATGCATACAATGCATTTGGGAGAACAAATCTTTTCAACTTCAGAAATATCAAAGGAATCTTGGATCGAAACCACAATACCAGACTCTACATCGCCTTGAGAATGATCACAAGAATGAGCATCACCTCGGGAATGATCACACGAAAGAGAATGGTAAGACACAGAGGAAACTTTCCCTTTGGAGAATTTAGAGGAAGCAGGTGCAAACATCTTGTAATTGGAGTTCGGAGCACCGCCCCTCATAGTATTTTTGCACATTTTAGAGAAATGTCCCAAACGTCCACATTTACTGCATTCTTTACTAATGGCAGGACAGCGTGGGAAAGACGCTATATGATCAGGATTCCCGCACCTATAGCAATAAAATTGTCTGCTACTAGAAACATTTGCGTCATTGGAGTAAGTCTTAGAAGTGCCAGGGTTGATTACATTGATCTCACTGGAAACTGAAGATCTCGTTTCTTTATTAAGTGACTTGATCCATTTATCAGACTGCTCCAATGCTTTGGCTGTGCTAATAGCAGTTTCCAAATTGGGATCGCCTAGTATCCACAATTGCTCCTGTACCTTCTTATTTCTTACATGAACGATAATTTGGTCCCTGATCATCTCGTCAGTAATTAAGCCAAAATTGCAGTGTAAAGACAATGCACGTAAAGCAGTGAGAAATTCATCGAAACTCTCGCCCTCTTCTTGAGCTCTAGTGTAGAATTTAAACCTATTCAGGGCAACACTAGTCGTAGGTTTGAATCTGCTTTCTATGCGTGAAATGGCTTCATCATAGACATTGTAATCACCTCCCGACCTGACAGGAGGCAGAGTCCTATAAACAAGCTGTCCTTCAGAACCTAAGCAGTGAAGAAAAATATTTTTTTTCCTTTCCGCTGACATGCGTTCTCCATCAATAGCCTTTAAATAGGTAATAAATTCCTCTTTCCACCTTGTCCAAGGAATGGGTGGTTCTCCCTTAACTTGCAAAAATTTCAAAGGAGGATCAAATTGCATTTTGTGGAGATGGTAGTAAAAATGAAGTAAAATGAGGCCAGTAACAGGTAAGTACTAGTCACAGCTGTGAAATAAATAATGAATACATAGGAAAATGTACTATGATAACTATAAGTACTCTATGAACAAAAGTAATGTGATGAAAGTGGAAAAAAAAAAACATCACTAAAATACTGCCTAGATGGAAAACATAGGAATAGTAGAGAAAATAAAAATATGAGGTGTGCTTGTCACCGAAAACAAGCAGGAAGTAGCATAAGTAATATGAAGAAGTGTCACGCACTGTGGCACAAGCAGTATAAGAAGGTGTGCCTGTCACCGATGATGAGCAGGCTATCTTACCATAATGAATGCAGAAACAGTGAGGTAATTGCGATAAAGTGAATTACAATAGCGCACATGTAGAAGGATCCTCACTGTATTACCAGGGATGTTTCCGGCGTTTAAATAATTTGATCCCAAACCAAGATGGCCGCCAGAGTGATGAAATGCACTGCAGCCAATCAGGAAATGCGGTCGCGTTGAGGAACTGCACCAAGATGGCCGCCAGCGTGATGACGCGTTACGTAGCCAATCAGGAGGTGCAGTCGCGTTGGGATGAAGAAGTTTGCCGTTGGTGATTGAAAAATCACGAAAAGCCCCAAAATGAAGATGAAGTTGCAGCCAAGAAACCAGCGAACTGCGGTTTTCAGGGCCGAAAGCAGGAATTTCAGGTGCCGGACACAGGAAGGCAGCGATACACGGAGATATGAAGAACGAGGAAAATGGGTCCGGGAGACGTCGCAGCACCTGTGCCTCAGGGAATCTGCAGCAAGCGAAGTCTCCAGCCAGTCGTCGCCAAATTTGTAAGAAATAGACTTCAGCCGGTGAGTAAAAATTGAAGATTTATGGTAACAAGAGGCACAGCACATCTGTATAGAATAACGCTAAGCAGTAACTGCCTGCACGAGCTCTGGAACATGGAACGTAAGTTGTACAACGCAGGTACGGCGTTCCAAGTTCCAGGCAGGGAAAAGCAGGAGACGGGATACAGAGCAGAAATACATAAGGGAATGTAACAAACAGCCCTGCACAAGGAGTGTGCCTCACTCAGCAAGAACATTGCCAGCTGGACTCATGCAAATACTGTACACGTCGGGCATCTTGTTAAACCAAAACACATTTATGGTGTGAAATCCGGACACACGAGGCTCAAGGAAAATAATCTCCCCAAGCCAAAACAATGAACGTGAACTTGTGTAATGCAGTGGCGGCTGGGTGGGGCGTAAAAGCTGGGTATAAGTGTTATGTCGCAAGCGTGCGAAGCGCAGAAGCCCAACCAACAGAAAGGGTGTTTGGGGGGTTCTTCCCCAGAGAAAAGTTTGAAGAAAACAGTGGCAAATGGTACATTTGAAAGCAAATTTGAGAATGGAAGAAAGTTTATATAGCAATTGTGAACGTGTGGTGTTAAAATATTTAAACATATCAGAACTGCCCCAAATCTTACTGCATTAAAAACATTCAACAGCTTCTGTAGTGAGCCACACTAAACTCTGGAACTGTCACACGTAAGCAATCTGAAGACTTGGCAGCTGTACATAAACACTTGGACTGTCAGATCACCAATTAGCAATGAAAAGGCTTAAAAGCTCACAAAAAGCAACTTCAAGTGCTCCAAATGTGAATGTCACCTCAGACCAGCTTTCCCTTCTTTATTTTCACTCTACACACTCCAGCAGGCGGCAATCACCAGGGACGAACACATCCAGCTCACAATTTATGACTTCCCAACAATAAAACCAGCAATTTACAGAGTTTTTGGTTGCGACAATCAAGGGTTCACCGGTTTGGACAAATGCCAAGCACCTTCCCAAGCTTTCATACAATGAAATCTCTTAGCTTCCCAAGACTCTGCAGCCTTCAATATTTATGCTGTCGTGCGCCATATGCAGAGCTCTTTTATCCCGCGCAGAAGATGGTGCAGTCCTGTCACATACACACAGTCCAGGCACTGAAGAAACATTGTTCGGGCTTCAGAGATCACTATTGAATTCCAGTGACGTCTACATTCCTTCCAAATTGGTATGAAAAATGTGAAATAAAGACATTGCCAGCTAAAGCACATTTTGTCTGTAAGACTTTCAATTATCTTAATGAACAGAGAGCGAGGCCGAGACTCAAACAGCGCTCACTGCTTTTTTGATTTTTTTCACGAACCTCCAGTTCGCCTTGTGTGCTACATGTATACATATTTTCACTGTATGGAGCTATAGTCTGTACATAAATATGTATACATGTAGCATTAGCACACGACACAATGTGAAACGGAGGCTCAAGAAAAAGCACTAAAAGTGCTGTTCGAGTCTCAGCGCCGGCTCTAAGAGAAAGGCGGGGCCGGCATCGGCCACGCCGAAAGTATGGCGGTCGTGCCGGCCCCTGACGACCACATGGAGGCGGGCCTGTCGCGCACAGTGGTGACGCGACAGGCGCGCCTCGACCGTAATTGGTCCTGGGCGTGACCCGGAAGCGATTATAATCACTTCCGGGTCACGCGTTGGGCGAACGCCAGGCCGGTTAGAACCGGCCTGGCAGAAACAAAGCAATAAAAGGCAGGGGAGCATAGGAGTCTGCCTCTTTGCTCCCCGCTCCCCCCAGCTTGCTGCACCAGCCTCGCTAGGAGGCTGTAACTTGATTTTCCCACCCACCATCCCCAAAAGCAAATAAGTTTGTGGTGTATTCTGCTATATTGTTTTATTCACAGGTTGGCGTTACTATTGTCGTATGGTGTGTTTCTGTTTTTTGTTTGAATTTCTCGTCTAAGACAAGTTTGTTCCTTTTACAGGTCATCTATCGTCGTATTTAGTGCTATTCCTTGGTCAGGCGGTAAGGTCATGATTGGTGAGCAGTAAATTTAAGGTCCTTAGAGGGCGGCGCCATTCTTGGTGGGGTCGCCCTAGGGGGAGGAACAAGTGGTCTCTCCTAGAACTCCAGGGGCAGTTACAGCCGGTTGGCTGGATGGGTGCGGGGGAGTGGGGGAGTAACACTTTCCCTAGGCTGGTTGGCCACCCCGCACGTGCACAATGCACAGAACTGCAAGGGCCCCTTATGGAGATAATATACAGAGCGTACGGGGGTAACCGGGGGGGGTAAGTACCCTCACGGTGAACGGGCCCTCTGCGCATCCGCACTCCGGTTGGAGGGCGGGCAGAATGTGATAAGGATCAGACACCAGTTATTGACCTTGCCGTAGGCTCAAATAGGGATACGCAGAAAATTTAACTGCTATGATGATTACTGATGATGATATGTTTTAGATTCGGATAGGAATACCTTGTATTAGAGATATGTTAAGGTTAGCCATCTGACATCTGTACTTATCAATGTAATCAATGTAATGCAACGTTTCTGCGTATTTTTTAAATATGTATATATTAATTATGTTTAAGTTTTTCATGTTAATAAATACGGCCGGGGGTTTTACGACCCCCTCATCCAAAACTCTTCTCATGTTCTTATCAGGGTAAGGATAAGGGAGGAGGGGGTATAGGTAGTACCTGGCCATATAGATCCTGTGATTCTGGGCAAATCGCTTAGCCTCGTGGTGCTTACAAACCTCTGAGCTTGTGTAATGTAGCCACGGCGCACATGTAATACCCACCAATACCTTTGGGTCGAGTTTGCAAAACAACAAACTCTCCTGAGTGAACACCACGAGGCTGTTAGACTGCACGGAAATAAATCATAATCCACAAAAAGTACAATCATTGCAGCTTAAAGAGAAAATGCCTGGGCTACCAACTGTTCTCTGTTGGGCCTGTGACGCAACAAACAAGGGCTCAGCTTCAGCTACAGAACGACACCCGTAGTTAAGTATTTTTATGTTTATTTAAAACTGTACGAGCAGCATGCATAAATGATTAATTGGCATCTGTCAAAGAGACCCTTAAAACAAAACGTTTCACTTGATACTGCGAGGTTGTTTATCTCTTACCAGCGTTTCCTTAAATTCCCTCGTGCTGTGCACTCGTTTACTGTGGCTGCAGGCGTGGCCTTTCTTTTTCCAACTGGTGCCTGTAGTCGTGTCTCTTTAGGTCGGGACTGGAGCAGCTTGATGGTGTCCGTTGCGCTGCGCGCCATAAAAAGCCACCACACATACACGTGCTGATACTTCCAGAATTAGGAAGAGCTGAAGAGCTGAACTCAATCATAACCCACGCCCCCAGCTTACATTATCCAATGAAAAAGTGCGAAGGCGACAATAGTTGCCACCACTGCACTGTGTTGCTGTCGGCCAGCCCCACCCCTTCCCTTAATGTGAATGAGGCTCTGCTGACCGCGCCCTGGGCCACGTCAGAAGCGCCCCATTTGAAGCCTATTCACTGTTGCTTGGTGCAGCCACTCCCATCAGGCTGATGTCACTCTCCTCGCTTGTGCCTCGAGGGCGAGGATAATTCCTCGCCTAGTTCAGCACATGCGCAGAGGAGGGGACTCTCGTCCGAGGGTCCGACCTGGCGACCTCACACAAAAACAACAATATATTAAAATGTTTATTAGGGTAGATTAGAAGTGGAGCACCAAGCAGTGAGCAATGAGCATGCCATAAATGGTGTTAACTTAATTGTCTCCCTTTTGTCTCCGCTCGGAAGCTGGGAGGGCAGTGCCCCCTTCGCCCATTAATACCAGCCGCCACTGGTGTAATGTAACTGGTGCTCACATAAAACATTCCAATGCCTTCGGGTTGGGTTTGCGGTATATTACAATGCAAAAAACAAAGGGAATATTGTTCCAATTACAGCGCGAGCAAAGCATGGACACTGATTAACTTTAATCAATCAGTACTTGGTCCTAGCTCCACACAGGGAACAGGAAGTGAACAGGGGCATCTCCTCCGCTAAGGCCGAGGAGCATCGCCCCACTGAGGAGGTTGAAAAAGGAAAAAATAAAATGATGAGGACTCATTGTTATTATCAGCACCTAATGAGCAGTGGTATTTAGTTGGGTAAATGAAGGCGCCACTCGGGAGAGATAACACAAATATTTGATATTTACTTGCTGTATTGATCACGGTGCTGCAAGGTGAAGAGAACCACTGACCTCCTCAAAACACAAAATGGCCTTGGCCAATTGACAGATATACAAAGGAATTCCTCAGCACACGTCTGTTATGTCACAATATACATAAACATGCTTGATGTGAGCATAAGTAAAATACAAGTAGGTAAGTTCTTATTTCTTTTTTCCTTTTTATTTTCCGATGTTCAGACAGCCGACACGTGTTTCGTCGCTTACATGGGAATTAATCCCGCGACTTTATCAAGGCTGCATAAAAACAGAATGAATACTCAATGTATCACCTTCTTTAAATTGGGTGTACAGAACTAGTCAGAGATTACATTCAGCGGCCGGTGCCATGCTTCATCACAATATGTTATCTCATTGGTTGTGTGCCCACATGCACAAAATATAAAACACCAGAAACATTGAAAATTTTCTTTAAATGTGACCCAATAATCCGTAGATCAAAAGATCCAGAATCCCAAAAGAAAAAGATGGAGTAAGAAGAATTCCGTGGTATAGTCTCAGTAGTAAGTGCAATATAAACCATATATAGTGCCATTCGGTAGTGTCAAAATATAATTTACTCAGACCGTGTATGACGACTCCAAGAATGAACATTCCTGGGGTGAGATCGGAGTGGAGCCCAAAAGGTGAGATAAAAGATTTTTTGTTTGAACTTAATTTAACAAAAAACCAAATTATGTTGGGTAAATACCTATTGTCTTCCTGTGTATAACCCTGTAAAGAAACCAGAAAGCGCCCTGAGTATAAATAGGACCATCAGGCAAAAGTCACATACGGCTAAAGTTGCAAACTCAAAGTAACAATTGGCCCACCTACTTTATTAGTGGTGTTAATTCCAACCCACACTGGGATTCAATATCTCGCGACGTCTCACTTCTCAATGTTAAATCCAAGGGATCCCTGTATGTCCCAGAAGTCCAGAATCTACAAAGATATAGCCAGTCATGTTTCACTCCATAAGATTTATGGTTCAAAATGAATACCTCATCCAATCTCATTGTAGACTAACCATGTGATATTTACCTTCCCTGAGCAATGTCAAGCTCTATTTATTCAAACCCCAATAGTCAAAATCTAGGTGCAGAATGACCAATCTAACACTGCACCATTTGTCATAACACTGAATACAGCTTGACATCACAACAAAGCTATTCAGTTTATATCCGCTTTATCTATCTCCTCATATTGATGCTAGAGTACCATTTGATCCATCTAGTAAATCGTAAAGATAAGCTTCCTCCATTCCTGTGCTATATCTAGAGTGTCAACAAGCTAAAATGAATCCGTCATGCTAGTTGCTCCATTAGCACTATCATGCTAACGATGAATCTGACAACAAGAACTCACAATATTCTATTCTTCCTTAAAGTCAAAAGCCCCCTGGTCAGTTGATCCCCTTACCTTATTTCTTAGTAGTTTGATCCCACACACGGACGTCGCTCCTCGTGTTGCCGAGTACGGTGCACGAATGAGGCTCCTGGTTCCCGCCATTTTATACCGGCTTCACTCAAGTTCAATAGAAACCGAGGAAGGACAGCTATCCAGTTTCTCAGCAATCAGAGAAGAAGGACTCAAGTATAACCTAGTTGCATAACGGTGGCCATCTTGTAACGACACTGAATCCCTAACATCAGTATGTTCTTATTCATTAAGGTGCAAAGCGGTCTTCTGGCAGCAACAATACCTATTGCCTATAAAATAATCCGAAATAAGATTGCGGGGCTACCGTTATTGTGCGGGAAACGCGGTGATATAGTCCTATATGCAGACATTGCATCCTGCATTACAGACACAAGGGCTGATATTGTGTAGCGTAAGGGGTATAAAGATAAGGTGTGTAGAGGCTGTATATTATGTCATTTTCATGTGAAAGGTGCCTCATGGTCTATGATACATGCATTTTCCATGCTTCATGAACATCTATATAGTGACATGTCTATATATAAAGGGCAGTGTGAAAGTGCCAAGCAGGTGTTCCATTCTAATCCTATTTTACTAGGTGCATATTCTTTATCTCCATCTCTTCAGGGTCCTGATTGCCATAACATGGTTAATGAAATTTAAAAAAATTGATTTCTCTCTACAAATGTTAAAACATCAGTGCTCATGGGGAAAATAACGTCATAAATGTAATTAGCATTGAGATATAAACCAAAACAAATAAACAATAAATAATAATGTAATTAGCATTGAGATATAAACCAAAACAAATAAACAATAAATAATAAGAGAAGAACATTACACACTCCGTATATTTGACTCACATACAGATGTATCTGTAATTAGCCATGTTGTAACAGTGAGTCATTGAGTCATTTATGTCTTGATGAGGAGACCTACGGAGAGTAATAGTGTGTGGGGAGCAGAACTAATACCTGTAGTGTGGCGACTCCATGTATTCATCTTCCCAAAAAGTAGTGTAATTCGGGGTCAATGTTAAGCCCTATCTCTGTACTTCGTAGTCTAAGGATCCAAAGTGCCTCTCGTCTACGCAAGGCCAATTCTCTGTTTCCCCCTCTTTGGTGTTGCTGAACCTGTTCTATACCATAGAATTCAAACTGCTTATGAGCTGTCTGAGCTTGACACTGTGTCACATGAGCGGCAATGGGATATCTCACATCTCCCTGCTTGACCGCCCTTATGTGCTCGCTTATCCTCTCACGTAATGTCCTGATGGTACTGCCTACATACCTTTTCATGCATCTGCATTCAATAATATAGACAACAAATTTCGTCATACAGTTGATGTTAGTCACTATGTTGTAAACTCTGTCGCCCGGACCCTTAAACTCAGTTCTTCCGTTACAAGCCCATTTGCAAGAACTGCAGTGCCCACATCCATAGAAGCCTTTTGTCAGCGATGTCAGCCAGTTGTTTTTCTCTCACACCTGGGGTAGCTCGGGCTAAGTATGTTCCTAAGTGACAGGCCTCGTCGGTATGTAATGTTGGGTGTGTCAGTGATGAAATCACTAAGTGATTTGTCTGCCTTGAGTAAATGCCAGTGTCTGTTCAGACTACGATGTAAGACACCAGACATGTTATTGAACCCAGTCACCATACGTACTTTATCTTCCTTACGTCGATGCTGTGAGCCTTCTCTAAGTGTGTCTTGTCTCTTTACCCTGAGTATCCTCTTCTCTGCATTCCGTAAAGTCGTTTCGTCATAGCCCCTATTTCTAAAGCGGGCTAACACTCCTTCTTACATTCTTCATACTCAGGTTCAAAGCTGCAGTTCCGTCTCACTCTGACGAGTTCCCCATAGAGGATTGATATGTGAAGGGTGGGCACTGGATGCGTGAAGTAGTGCATTACAGGCTGTCTCTTTCCGAAAGAGTCTGCTGTGAATCTTATTTTCCCTTATGTACAGTTCTACATCTAAAAAGGAAATCATACTTTTGCTGTAATTGAAAGTAAATTTAATGTTAAAGTCATTTTCATTCAAGTACCTAAGGAAGTTAGTCAACTTGTGTTCCGTGTCGGTCCAGATTATAAGGCAGTCGTCAATATACCTACCCCAATAAAGAATGGAATCGTTCCATTCCATTCCTTGAGGGCCCCAGATCATCTTCTCCTCGAACCTGCCCATGAACAGATTCGCGTACGAAGGAGAAAATCTGGAGCCCATGTCCACCCCCTGCTTCCTTCTGTACCATTGTTCTTTAAACAGAAAAACGTTATTGTCAAGGATCAGCTCGATCATTTCGATCAGCATTTCCGTGTGACTCCAAGCGCTGGCTGATCTGGTGTTCAGTATTCTCCTGATCGCACTTAAGCCGGTGTCTCTCCTGATGCTAGTGTATAGCGCCGTTACATCAAGAGTAACTAATGTCATATGGTCGTCCCAATTCAAGTCGGCCAGGACTCCTAGTATATGTTTGGTATCGCGGATATGTGATGGTAAATTCTTCACCATTGGTTGTAGAAATGTATCTACATACTCTGAGATTCTCTCTGTCGGTCCATCAATACCAGAGATGATGGGTCTGCCTGGCGGAAAGGGCATATCTTTATGAACCTTAGGTAATGTATAAATGCAGGGGTACTTTGGCCTGTCTACTCTCAAATATGTGTACTCATTATCATCCAGTAGCCCTTGGCCATGCCATTGTTTCAGGTGTCTGTTCAGGTGTTCTGTCAAGGTCCATATCGGGTTATTGGGGAGAGGCTCATAGCATTGTTGGTCACCCAGTTGTGATAACAGTTCGTTGTCATAATCTGTGCTGCGCATAACCACAATATTCCCCCTTTGTCAGCTTCCTTAATCGTGATGTCTCTGTCATTCATCAAATTCTTAAGGGCCTTACGTTCACCATTTGTGAGGTTATCATTTCTGGTCTTGATATGTGTTTTCTTGTCTGTCTGTCTGTCTAGATCTGAACTGACTAGCTTGTGAAAAATATCTATGTTGTTGCCCGTAAACAACGTAGGTGTCCATTTCGATTTTTCTTTCAAATTGCTAGTAATGCTCCAGTCACTCGTTACATTCAAATCACGCATAATCATTTCAGATGTCACAATTTCATCCTCACAATCTGTAATTGATAGGAGGAGTCTGGTGTCTAGTATTTCCTGGATGGTATGTTCACTAGAGGCAAAGACTCCATGACTTTGTTCAGTATTTTTATTGCCATAGTCCATCATTTTGAAATGTTTCTTAATTTTCATTCTTCTTACAAATTTATATAGATCTATTTTGACTTCACAGATATCACCAATGCTTTTTGGGCAAAAACTCATACCTTTCGTTAAAACAGACAAAGCATCATCAGAAAGGCATTTCTCTGTCAGGTTTACAACATTTATATTGTTCACTTCCCCTGGTTCCAGGATCTGGTTCTCATCCCCGGACGTTCCTCTGCCTGCCTTCCCTCTGTTTCCCCTCCTTGTTTTCCTGGTGGGGCGGGGCGTCTGTTTTCCCTGTTTCCTTTCTTTATTCTCATCACTTCGGCTAAAAACGGCTCTCACTATTAGGTACCCTGCTTGTGTTATCCCCCTGGTCAGACTCACTCCCATTTGTTAGTGCTGTATCGAGAGATGTAGAACTGGAGCTGACTGATTTGCCCTCAAGTGTGCCTGGTTGACTCTCTCTAGGTATCAAGTGATCATATTTCTTTGCGAACGTGAAAATTCTGCCACTTGAATAGTCACGTTCGTCCCTCTTGAGCTTCCTAGTCTTACGTAATTTTATGTCTGTAAGATGACGTTGTAGAATGTCATTCATAATAACATAATTTTTCTCCGTTGCCTCAGTTAAGTTGAGTTGCCTGATTTCTGATTCTAATTGATCTATGTCCTTCTGTAATTGTGAGACTTTTCTCTCATTGTTTTCAATTAGAATCCCCATGAGCTTATTAGAATTCTCTGTTAGTTCCCTCTCCCAGGCGGCTAGTAGATCCGGTTCTAGATCATCATATGTGGGTATAATCTGTGATCGAAGGCCCCTGGGAATTTGTTTGATCCTAGTATATTGCTTTAAAGTGGCCGCGTCCCACCACTTAGACATTTCACTTTTCCTCAATCTTTCTAGCTTGATAAATTTCTCTCTCAGTCCCTCCTGTCTGAGGGGTAGGACACCCTGTGCCACTGACATCAAAGTGTTATTACCGGATACATTATTAAAGAGGGCCTCAGCCTCTCTGTCTCTGTTTATCCTTTCATTAGTAAAAGTAGTCATTGTGCCACCCGGAGCTGCCACCCACTTGAGCTATGAGCACCTAATGAGCAGTGGTATTTAGTTGGGTAAATGAAGGCGCCACTCGGGAGAGATAACACAAATATTTGATATTTACTTGCTGTATTGATCACGGTGCTGCAAGGTGAAGAGAACCACTGACCTCCTCAAAACACAAAATGGCCTTGGCCAATTGACAGATATACAAAGGAATTCCTCAGCACACGTCTGTTATGTCACAACATGCTTGATGTGAGCATAAGTAAAATACAAGTAGGTAAGTTCTTATTTCTTTTTTCCTTTTTATTTTCCGATGTTCAGACAGCCGACACGTGTATCGTCGCTTGGGATTCTGGATCTTTTGATCTACGGATTATTGGGTCACATTTGAAGAAAATTTTCAATGTTTC
The DNA here is from genome assembly GCA_963921515.1 of Calotriton arnoldi. Classification (NCBI taxonomy): domain Eukaryota; kingdom Metazoa; phylum Chordata; class Amphibia; order Caudata; family Salamandridae; genus Calotriton; species Calotriton arnoldi. The sequence continues at coordinate 870,433 of CAWUFW010001796.1, read as the reverse complement.
TGGTGTTTTATATTTTGTGCATGTGGGCACACAACAAATGAGATAACATATTGTGATGAAGCATGGCACCGGCCGCTGAATGTAATCTCTGACTAGTTCTGTACACCCAATTTAAAGAAGGTGATACATTGAGTATTCATTCTGTTTTTATGCAGCCTTGATAAAGTCGCGGGATTAATTCCCATGTAAGCGACTGAAACACGTGTCGGCTGTCTGAACATCGGAAAATAAAAAGGAAAAAAGAAATAAGAACTTACCTACTTGTATTTTACTTATGCTCACATCAAGCATGTTTATGTATATTGTGACATAACAGACGTGTGCTGAGGAATTCCTTTGTATATCATTGTTATTATCATTTTATTTTTCCCCTTGCTCAGGTGGGATGGGGCAGGGCTGCTCTCCTCAAAGCAGGGCAGTTTGCCCACTCCAAGTGCGCAGGACGCTTTGGCCAGCTGTCTCAGGTCGGCCAACCAGTCATGCTCACTTTGCATGTTCTCCCTGCAGGCTGCATTACAGCCTGCAGGGAGAACATGCCCATCCCCCCATTCTCTGGCTGAGCACCGAACCACGGTGCTCAGACCAATCACAACGCTGCATTGCAGCGTTGTGATTGGCTGTCGGGAGGGTTGGGAGCTGGATGCATCCTGTTACCTGTCCTGGAAGCGGGGAAGAGGACTGAGAGGAGGTGGCGGCGATGGCGGGCGGCAACGGCAGACAGGCAATGTGTATTTTCATTTTTATTTAATTCCCCCCCTTCACCGCCTTCAAATACCAGCTGCCACTGGAAGTGAAGTGTCACACACACGCTGCTGAATTAGAAGGCAGCAAAGAAGCATGATTATGATGCCAATGATTGGTAAATAATGGGCGGGCTAAAAACCCCTTTTTAGATTACTATTTTTTTTTAAGATACAATAGGTCCCCAAGCGACAGCAGTGCATGCTTACTGCCTGCACGCTAGACCTAACGAGCATTGGCAGAGCCAATAGGTCTTGCCTATGCAAGAGCTATTTGCATTACCAGTGTGGCTGCTGTTGAGCATGGCTAAATGCTTGTGGCATAGAGGAGAGTGGTATGGAGTTGCATAGAGTGGCATAAGGTGGTATAGAGTGTCGTAGAGTGGGGTGTTGTAGCATCATAGAATGCAGTGACATAGATTAGAGTGGTGCAAAGTAGATTACATTGTAGTGGTGTAGAGAAAAGTGGCGTAGAGTGCAGTGGCACAGAGTGAAGTGGCATAGAGTACAGTGGCGTAGAGTGGTGCAGAGTAGAGTGGTGTGGAATGCAGTGACCTAGAGGGCAGTGGCATAGAGTAGAATGGTGCAGAGTAGAGTGCAGTGGTGCAGAGTAGAGTGGTGTAGAGTGAAGTGGCATAGTGTAGTATGGTATAGAGTACAGTGGTGGAGTAGAATGGAGTGGCGTAGAGTGCAGTGACCTAGAGTGCTATGGTGTAGAGTGGGGTAAAGTGCAGTGGGTAGAGTAGAGTGTTGCAGAGTAGACTATAGTGGCATAGAGTGCAGTGGAGCAGAGTAGATTGGCGTGGAGTCCATTGGTTTTCAGCAGAGTGGTGTAAAGTGCAGTGTTTAGAGTAGCGGGCGAAGAGTGGTGTAGAGTAGAATGCCGTAGAGTGGAGTGGCACAGCGTAGAGTGAAATGGTGCAGAGTGGAGTTAGAGTGCAGTGGTATAGAGGGGAGTGGTGTAGGGTAGAGTGCAGTGGCGTAGAGTGCAGTGGCATAGAGTGCAGTGTTGCAGAGTAGTGTGTCAGAGTAGAGTGGTGCAGGGTGGAATGGAGTGGCGTACAGTGGTGGAGAGTTCAGTAGTGCAGAGTGGCATAGAGTGCATTTGCTTAAATTAGAGTGGGCACAGTAGAGTAGCGTACAGTGAAGTGGCAGCGTGTGCAGTGGCGTAGAGTGGAGTGGTGCGAGTGCAGTGGCATGGAATGGTGCAGCATATGACTATTACATTTGCACAGACACCCTAGTGTATTGACTTGTTTTGATTGTATTAAAATATTTGTTTCCATTATGTTTCAGGGCTACAAAACATGCACAGTTCATTACAGACATTTAAACTTTGTTGTGCGCTAGAAAGAAAGCCTTTCTCAGCAAGATTGTCACATAAATCCTCTCACTTTGAAGCGAGAGAAAGGAAAAAAAACACCAGGCTCCCTCAGAAGACCGAGCATGACATCTGACCTCTGTCTTTTAATGCACATCAAATTTCACAATTTAAGAACAATATTTAAAGCCCTGCTTACAGAAATCGAACACTGGTGGAAGGATACAGTAAACAATGTATGCTCTTCATGAGGGACTAACTCAAGCTGGTCAGCATAAAGCAAATAAAGCCTACAAATAGAAAGCAAGCAAATGTGAGTTAAATACCACAAAGCCAAAGGTAAGCAATGGATGGAATGCATTCCCAGAGAAGCTTTCTGAGTTTCCCCATGATGTCTTTAGCAAACCAGACAGCTGGGCTGTCTGGTAGGCTTCGACCTAAAAATGACTCATTGTATCTGCTGTTTTCTAGTTCTGCAAATAAAAAAGGTATTCTACCGTTGCCCATTTGATGGCACACATGTTTTAAATTCCAGATTAATGAGAGCCTGAATCACTTGTATGGCACTTTACATCCGTTACCACCCGGTTTCCCACGGAGCTCGGGAGCGAGCTTTCAGGCTAGCATTTGTATTATGAACTTAGGGGTGTCTGTCTGAGCCTTGTGGCTCTGCCTGTCTAGACATCAGTAAAAGCCTGTTCGAGGAGGGCAGTTTTCAACCCTTTCTGAAGGAGAGGTGATCATGTAGCATTTGCAGTGCTGTGTTGGGCGAATGCACGCTTTCAAAGCTATCATGCACCACTAAAGTCATAACCCCATACCTTCCAACTCACACGGTGCCACTGTGTGACACATGATATCAGCTCCCATCACATGTCACCTAGTGAGGAGCCGGTATCACACGCCGGCAGGGCAAACTATCTGAAAACCACTGTAAATATGTGGTTTTCCAACTCGTTTTTCAAGGCTATGAATTGCTGACGTCCATGGAGGGGTGTGAAAACCCCCCAGGACATCGGCACCAGCCTCGACAAGCTTTTTGGGGGGGAAAAGGGGGCTTGGGTTCGGGGTGGGGTTCAGAAGTGCCTCATGGGTACGTCTCAGCACGAGGCCCGGCCCCCTCCTCACATGATGAGATTGTTCTTCAACTTGGCAGGTATGTAACCCCTGATCTTCGATTGTTGAGGGCAACTAACAGATTTAGCTGAAGGACTGGCCCCCTAGCTCTTTTGGGGGACCCCGCCTTTATCGCTTGGTAAGTAAAAGCCAGCAAGTTAAAGTTTGATGGACTCTTTTAATTACTGTGCTGTCATCTTTCAGCTCCTGTTTTCAAGACCTTAAAAAACACAGAAGCAGACCTGTTAACAGAAGGTTTTGCAATCCTATTTTTTCCAAAGAAATCATTAGACTTCCTCAAATAAAAATCACCTGCATAGATTGCTGCAGACATTCACAGATGCTGCTGAGAATTATAATCAGCCTCTCAAGCCGAAGCACATCTCATGAGTTGAGATAAGGCAAACTTTGTCCAAAGCCAGATAAGCTTCTATATAACACAGTTCATCCCAGACTGAGACCTCAAAACAATAGTTCAATCCCTAGCTCTTTCTAGATTTGATAATGGCAATTCTCTCTGGACTGGCTTAACTAAAGTGCACCTCCTGCCCCTGAGGGCAGCTTTGCATGCAGCAACTTGCTTTGTTAGTGCAAGTAAAAGATTCGAACACATCTCTCGTGTCTTATTTATGCAACAATTGCTCCTTTTGAACCCAGACCACTGTACTGCATCGCTTTTTTTAAATTCTACTTGCAACTATCTCAATGGACCACGCCATCTCTTTTTACATGGTACACGTGACAAGATGGACAGACATTTCACCAACAATTTGGTAATTCGATAACAGTCAGCAAATGATAATTGACTACTTTCCAGTTCTCCACCCCCACTCCCCCACCCCGGATCCCTCCCCTCCCAGTTAGTGATTCTTGCTCCTGACCCCGTACAGTCACCGGACCACATAACATTCCCCGATAGCTATTCCATTTCGCCCAGATCTTTGTCCATTTTTTGGGGCATACCCTGCTCTCATAAGTAGTTATTTCCACCTGCATACACCAGTCTAAATCCATTTTCCACTCCCTCAACGTCGTGGCCTCTACCGCCCTCCATTTCCTTGCTATATTACGTTTGGCTATCATGAATCCCAGTGTTACCCATAGACGCTCAGTGTTCGTGAGGTCTGAGTCCCCCCAGATATTTAACAGACTCCATTTCGGCGATTTACTCTCTACAACAATATAAACTTCCCTCATGGTCCTTAATAACGCTTACAAGTAATGCTAAATTGGGGGGCATTCCCACAGCAGGTGGAAGAAGGTATACCCTCCTGTCCACACCCCCTCGGGCAAAGCGGTGAGGCGAGTATCCCCATTTTACCTGGGTGGTACATTCATAATAGGCCCTGTGGAGTATCTTTAACTGTATTAGTCTAAAACGCAAGCGTATGCCCGCCTCTCTAGGGGAGGCCATGGCTTCAATCCACTTTTCGTCGTCTAGGTCACCCAGATCTCCTCCCACTTGCTCCGAAGCTTTGCCAAGGGATCCAGAAGGTTCTTATTAAGCTTACGGTATTCCAGCGATATCGCCTTTGTAGTCAAACAATCTTCCAGGAGCCTATCTTCAAGTGGGGAAGCCTCTGGAAGCACTGTCCCCTTGGGTAGTGTTGTTCTCAGTGAGTGAGTGATTTGGATGTATCTAAAGATTTCGGATTGTGGCATCTGGTATTCCTTCCGTAATGCCGAATAGGCTTTAATACTCCCCCCTCCTCCCAAAGATCCCCCACCCTCGTGATCCCAATCGTGTCCCACTTGCTGATACCCGCCCGGAGCGTCAACAGGCCTAATTTTTTGAAGTCCCACAGGGGAGTCATCAAAGTGAGTTTGCCGTGCCAGCCCAGCGCTCCAGTACTCTCCTGCCAAATTCGGAGTGTAATTGATGTCGGGAAACGGAAGGTTCCCACTGCCCCTTCTCCGTATATTGCCCTGAGATACCCGCCCGGTGACATATTATGACGATCCATCCTGTAGGCAGGCTCATTTTGAGGTTCATGCACCCAATGGTTAATTACCGTGAGTTGGGCTGCCCAATAATAGTGTCGGAGTGAGGGGAGCGCTACTCCTCCATCATACCATCCCCTGAACAATTTTACCAACGAAATTCGCGATGCCCCCCATCCCACAACAACTGCCTCACCGCTGCATCTATTTTCTGGAAATACCATGGAGATACTGGGTAAGGTGTATTATGCAGTACATAAAGAAACCTGGGCAGCGCCATCATTTTAAAAAGCGCTGCTCTCCCCAAAAGGGACAGCGGCAGCGAGTGCCAGTATTGAATGTCACTTTTTAAACGGCTTAGCAGGGAGCCAAATTGTGTTCATAGAAATCCAAGGGGTCTTTAGTAATGTATATGCCCAGATAACTGAACCCCTCTGTGTTGATCTTGAGTTGACATCCTCTGGGAGCATGGGTCGATTACCTGCTAGGACATATATCACAGATTTGTCCCAGTTAATTTTGTAACCTGAGTCCTTGCGGTATAGATCAAAGACGTGCAGCATCCTGTGAATCGTAACCCTTGGATCCGCTACATACATAAGGATGTCGTCCGCATACAGAGAGATTTTATCTTCCCATTCTAATGTCCAGCGGAGTCCACAGATCATGGGATCCCCCCGAATCCAGGTCGCTAAGGGCTCTAGAATCCATGCGAACAACAGGAGGGACAGCGGGAATCCCTGCCTTGTTCCCCTCCGCAGCGCAAATACTCTGGAAACATGTCCATTCACTGAAACCTGTGCCAAGGGCTTCTCATGCAAAAGTTTAACCCAGCGTAAAAATTTTGGCTCGATGCCTAGCCTCTCCAAAACTGCATATCGGAATGGCCATTCCACTGTATCGAACGCCATACGTGTGTCTAGCGAAACAATCAATGCGTCCTCTTCAATGGACTCAGCCCTGCCCAGGAACCCATGCAGATGTCTAAGGTTCAGAGCTGTATTACGTTTCGGCATAAAGCCTGATTGGTCAGGATGGATCAAAGAATGTATCACTGGGAGCAGGCGATTTGCTAATCATTTTGCGAGGATTTTTGGTTCGGCATTTAAAAGAGATGGGCCTGTATGAGCCGCACTCATTATGGGGCTTGCCCGGTTTTGGAATCACCGCAATATTCGCTATTCGCTGATCTCTAGGAAGTATTCTGTTCTCATAGCTTTCACTAAACATATTTTACAGTAGGGGCAGCACTTTGTTCAGTTTTTTTACATAATTCGATTGGCAGGCCATTGGGGCCACCGGCTTTACTGGATTTGAGATCTCTGATCGATTTCACAATTTCAGCTTCTGCCAGATCCTGTACTAGGAGATCTTTCTCTTCTGGCCTAAGGCACGGCAACTGGAGCGTAGCCAGTAATTCCTGCGATTCGCTGATCGTGGCACCGGTACTTGAGCATAGAGTTGCTCGTAATATTCTGCGAATGTTTCCGCAATTGGACTACCTCCTAGAACAATAGTCCCATCGCCTTTCCGCACCTCCTGCACCCATCTAGAGGTCTCTGATTTTTTTTATCGAGCCATGCCAACAACTTGCCTGCTCTGTCTCCCACTTCCTATAAGTTCTGTTGTATCGCCCGATATCTGGCTTTTGCTGCCTCTTCAGCTATTTCCTTGAACTCTGCTTTTTTTAAAAGCCAAACGATGTTTGACCCCTGCTTCATTGTCAGCGATCAGGAGAGCCTCCAATGCTAGAATGTCGGGTTCTATCTCATCCAGTGTTGAACTCTCAGGACCTCTTTACTCAAGGAGATTTCTCCCAGAATACCTAGGTCAAGTCTGTATCTAACGCCCATCCCCCATCTTGCAGTTTATATTGTTCCCAACTCTAGTGGTTTAATCTCAATATCAACCATAGTCCCAACTATTTGAACAGCCTATTCCTTAAAGTTCTGTACTGTATCGCTTTTACTTTATTTACCTATTTAAGTTCCCCCTCCACTGGCTACCTTTTACTATTGACAGTTCTGGTACCTGCTCCTTTAACAGCCTCCCAGTATTTGTCTTATTTTGTATTCCCATTGGCATTTGTGAGTTTAACTGAAGGGCTGCCATGACTTCATGTCTTTTTATAAGGTTGACTTGTTGCTTTTCTCTTGTAACTCTGCCCTTCAAACATAAAGTGTTGCAAAGGCCCTTTATACTTGTCTCAGCTGTACGAACCCTCAGAAATAACTAAATATAACACAGAAGTACAAAATATGATACACATCCGGTAAACATTCTCTCCCCATAGGTATATGCACTGAATGCCTGTCATTGTAAAGGTGCCTGTTGCAAATATCCCACTATTAGCCTGCCTGATGCAGAATCCAATGCTAGTGACACTGATAGCCCCAGCCCACCTGCTGCAATCAGGTGGACAGTCTCACAGAGCGAGTGTGTATAGATGCATTTTGGTTGTCTGGACTGGGGCAGCCTCTCTTAATGCTGCCCTCACATACTAAGATCCGTGTTGCACACCCATGGCCTTCCCTCTAGGTCCAGGTGACATACTATTGCAGAATAGTTAGCTAATGGGTATCTTTGAACTATGCAGGATTTAAAATAGTAAATTTTAAGCTCGAGGGCAGGGCATTTCAAGGTAATGGCCATGTGGAAGTAAAAGAAATAAATACTGCTTGCTCCTCTCATATTGCTTCTTAGTGCTATGGCTTTGGGGGTTATACTGCAGGTACATGGCATCCTACTGTCAGCTGAAATACATTTAGTTCACTCAGTTATGTAACCCCAAATAGTCCTCGCAACACAATGTGGCGGATATTATATCAGTGGCATCGGATTTCCCGAAGGCAAGACACAATGTAAAGGTCATGAGCAATACAGCCAGCTATGCAAGCCTTTTTCATATGGCACATGACAGTTTGGTGGCAGGCAACTGCTGGACTGTGCTTGACAGACAATCTGATAGAGACTTCTAGCCCCAGATGCCTTAACTTTGAATATTCTCAGGCATCAGACTGGATCCAGAAAATGTTTGAGCAGCACCTCTGCGCGCTGGTAGGTGGCATCGTTGGGTTCTGCGTTGGCATCATCCGCACCTGAATTGACGTGCTTGGGTACCTGTAAAGGTGCCACCTCTGCGACCTGACATCTTTCTTTCATTTCCACACAACTTAGCTAATATGGCTTGAGCTACCCCTCAGTCACTTTTTACCTGCCCTTTTTCGACATTTTGTTGAAATTTTTGAGATTTCATCTCCTGGTGTAAGGATGTCACCCAAGAAACTGGCTTGTTTCAAACCATGTGGAACTTGTCCTCGACAAATGTCGGTGACAAACCCCCACTTGGTGTGTTTGTGGTGCCTGGAGCGACACGACTCCATTCGCAGAGACCTCGACTTGTCATTGCATGCAAAGTCTTCGGGAAAGTCTAGCAAGTCCCACAAGCATACAAAATCAAAGAAATCCAAATACTCTTCAACTTTCACCCTCTAGTCGACGGGGTCTGAACCTGGGTCAGCTCCGTGCTTCCCCGATTTTCTAGGCGTTTGAGTGCGCCCCACCCAGTTAAAGGATTTGTATGTGGCCATGCTCTGCATTTTTGGGTGGCCAGGCCCCTCTGGAGCACCTTAGGGCCCCACGTGTCAGGAGGACCCCTACTGGAAGCACGCCAGCAGCTTCGCCTTCATCGCCAGTTAGGCCTCAAGGATCCCTCTGTGGATCCGGAGCAGAACAGTTGGCAAGACCGAGACCTTCCTCGATGCCTGTTCTAGTGCTGATGCTGCCAACGCCCCTAGGCAGCACTATCCCCAAAGTCATGCCCGACTTGGACACAGAGTCATCCGACGCCGCATCCGGCGCTGACTGAGGTCATCCTCCCCGGAGCAGACAGTAGCTTATTTGATGGATAGGCCTGGCGAGGAAGACATTTGTAAAGGGTCTATGAAGAAGTACTCGTTGAGGAGGACAACTTTTATGAGGAGCTGGGGGAGGCCAGTGGGTTAGACTCCCCACCTGACACTGGCCTGCTTTCTCCTACTGTCGTTATAGAGTGGGGAGCCTCTTTTGCTCTGGTGGTGCGCAGGGCTGCTGTGGTCCTGGACCTTAACTTGCCACCAGAGTCAGTGAAAGCTAATATTTTGATGGAGGTGCTTCAGCTGGGAGTTTCCCCCTCAGAACCTTTACTCCCATTTGCCCTTATGGATGTCCTACTTGCGGTCTGGTCCAAGCCCTGCTCAGGGGCTCTTGTGAATAGGACGATTGCCCACTGCCATTGTCCTGCTCCTGGGGATCCCAGTTTCCTTACCCCCTTCGACCTCCATTATGCCTCGGTGGGACCTTAATCTGGTCTTAACTTTTCTGATGTGCACTCCCTTTGAGCCATTGCAAAATTTTCCTCTCAGGCGCCTTACCATCAAGATTGCCTTCCTGGTGGCAATAACATCTGACTGGAGGGTCAGTGAGCTTCAGGCTTTGTCATCCAAGTCTCCACACATGAACATCTACCCAGACAAGCGGTACTTAGTGCTAGAGCTTCCGTTCTGCCGAAAGTTGTCACACCTTTTCATGTACGCCAGCCCATCAACCTGCCTACTTTTTACGCTCCGCCACATCCCTCCAAGGAAGAAGAGCGACTTCATCATCTGGACTCAGAAAAGAGCATTGCATTCTACCTTAACTGCATGAAAGAGTTCCGGGTGGCATGGAAAGTCGTGAAAGGAAATTGATGTCAGCGAGCTGGGGTGGCGCCTATATAGGCACTGCGCATGTCACTTCCAGCGCGGACGATGCCACGTGGAGCCGAAAGACTCCACCTACCATTGTGTAGGGGTACTGCTCAGGAAAACATAACAGGATCCAGTCTGACGCCTTGGGATAATTCTAAGGTAAGGAATCTGCAGTTAGATAAGAGTTTCTATCAGATAAGGCGTTTCCAAAGGTGAGTAACTGGTTCATTAATTACAAAATGTGGACTCTTAAAAACTTGAAAATAATGACAAACATGCAAAAATGTAAACATATTTAGCTTGTGTAGAGAGGTTGTGTTTTCTCGTAATACAATATTATTAAAATGATGCTGCATAACATGTTACATGTTGATCATCGAGCTCTTGTGCAATTTGTCTTGTTGAAGCTTTTGTTCTCTCTATAGGCCTGGGCCGAACTCACCCCTACCCTGGGTACGAGCATGCGTTCAGACTCTGGATCCAAATTCCAAATGGAGAAGTAAAATCCTGCTGGGCTTAAATTTTTATGGAATGGACTACTCTGCGTTGGGAGCCTCAGGAGAACCAATCCTTGGGAACAGGTATAGTGTACAGCAATTGTCCTTGAATGGGAAGGTGGTTGTACAAACAAACGAAAGACTTGAATCAAGGGCGTGTTAACACACACTGTAGGACCAAGGTGTTTGTTTGAGCCAGAGTCTCCTTATGATTTACAATAGAAACAAACTACAGGAGGGTACCCGTAAATCCAGTTGAGACCGGGTGATTAGTATATATAGCAAACAACAATGTCTCAACAGGCAATATTTAAGGACAATTATAGACAAAATGCACATGAATTGCAAAAAGAAAGAGACTGGCATAACTCGTAGTATCACTTAACGTAAGGAGTGGTCTGTATTTAGAGCGAAGCAGGATAAAGACAAGAGTAACACTCTGTTACACTAAATGTATGTATAACCTGGACAATCTTGTGCACAATAGTGCTTGTGCAAAGCAACGTGAACGGCGCAAGTGACAAGTGGCAAACAATTAGCGAAAAAACGTTGCAGGAAGAACAAGGTAGTCAATTTATACAAAAGACTTATATGTGGTGCCAATTCATTAACAAAGAAATCAAGTGAGATAAACGATTGTCGGGGACCACAAAAGTTACGCCCAAAATTACGCTGTGTTGTCGACGGGGTTTCGACCTGTATTCATTTCAGGTCATCTTCAGGACCAGGTTAAATGATTTTAGAGAGTGGTAGAGCTGGAAATCAAGTCCAGCAGGTAAGATGAGCAGCACCTTAGAGTAAGTGTGCTGGGGGGGATGGCTGGTTGAGGCGGAGGGCCAGGTGATCCGAAGTTAAAGGCAGTCCTTTGTATCAACAACAGGGTATGACTCATCCGAAGCGCGGTGCCCTGGTTCCATGAAAGAAATCCAGGAAATTGGGGAGGAGAGCGTTGTGTCGAAAGGACGGGCAGAGTCAGGGGTGGAATTGGTACAAGGCAGAGAATTGTTGTGAGGCGGAGGTCTGGAACAAGTGGTCAGATCCTCCAGGTTCAGCAGCTACAACGGCATTAGTCGTTTCGACACGACGCTCTATATTGACTACCTTGTTCTTCCTGCGCTGTTTTTTTGCTTTTTTTTTGCGCTTGTCACTTGCGCCGTTCATGTTGCTTTGCACGAGCACTATTGTGCACAAGATTGTACAGGTTATTTATACATTTAGTGTAACAGAGTGTTACTCTTGTCTTTATCCTACTTTGCTCTAAATACAGACTACTCCTTACATTAAGTGATACTGCGATTTATGCCTCCCTGTCTCGTTCTTTTTGAAATTCATGTGCATTTTGCCTATAATTGTCTTTAAATATTGCCTGTTGAGACATTGTTGTTTGCTTATGATTTACAAAGCACGGCACTACCTGGGCCTGCCTTGCAGAAACAATGCTGCCTCCCAAAAAAGAGGTATTAATGTCTTGAATAATAAGTTAGTCCAAGATCCTGATGATTTCGTCTGGTGCAGAGATTCTCTGCTTACTGTTTAGTTTTACTATACTTACTGCTGCATGGTAAGGAAAAACCTCAAGCGAGCCAGTGATAGGTGTTCTCATTGTGAGCTTGAGGAAAAATTGAATACACGTTCTCACTGTATGCGTCAGCTACCTGATATCATTGGGCTGGAAATAGAACCATCAGTTCAATTAGTGATGGATGACGTCATAAGCTCCATTGGTCAAATTATGCATTTTCTTTGTTTAGTCTAAGAGAATAGTACAATCCCCTTGCTTCGATTTTCTATGGTGTAGGGAATTAAATGATATGTTGCAAGAATGAGTTATGTATTGTCTGTGCAGACTAAGTGGTTTGGTGAAAGTAGGATTTCTTTTGCGCGTATAGGGATGTATCCATTTTCCAAAGATAGGGTTGTTTGTAGCCTTGTTTTTGATAGTTCAGTTTAAGCTTATGAAATTAAATAAATTGTATATATAAAATCTCAAAAAGATGCAACTTCTGAACTTGAACAGAGCACAGAGGGGTCTTGAAAGTTCAAACAATTTATCACTTAATGATCCTACTATGCTATTTTGGCGGGCACTTATTATTTCTCAAGTGTGACACCCCTTCTTTTGTCAAGGTGTGGAATACCCGCACTGACAAGTATTCCACCAACTTTTGACATCTTCCCTTTGTGTGTGCCCCATCTTGGATGGCGACTCTTTTATCGAAGTATATCTTTCTACCTTGTAATGCTTATTGATATCTATTTAAAGTGCCACAATAGGGGTGGAGTAGGGTTTTTTGGGTAAACGTCAGACTGAACATAATCACATTCTATAGGGATAATTACTAAAATCCTCTGGTGCCATTAAAAGGGCAATTCAGTGAATGATGGGAAAATGGGTCTGAAAATTCAGGCACGCATCAACTAACCATAGAACATTCTGGAATGTCTATTTTTGGCTATGGTTAGTGATGCAGGATTCTGTAAATACAACTGTTTTTTTTATGTACACTGGATCGGCAATTTGTTGTATATTACAACATATTCTAGTCTGTTTTAGGTACCTGTGAAATCGAGTGTTTACAAATACTTTTCCACCTCTGGTCATTAGGCCTACATATTTAACTTTTGCTGCTGTGACAATTCTTTAACAGAAGCATGAGAATGGTCTGTGTTAGAGATTAGGAGGTGTAACAGCATTACGTGAAGAACAGATGAGCCATTAATTGTGTGTCTGCTCTGCTGTTAACCATGCACACGAGCAAGCATTTACCCCAGAATATTTTTTTTATGCTAACTGATAAATGTATGAAATTGTAGATTTTGACTTCACAAAGATGTCACATACTGTGCCTCACACAACAGTTTTTTTTTTTAACTCCTCAAATGTTGATTGGGGTCTAAGGCATAAATTGATTAAAATATTTCGAAGGGTTAAACAACAGTAAATCTAAGCACAGTCTCTAAAGGTTGTGACTGGTTTAGTAGTGGTTTTTCAACGGGTTTAATATTGTGTTCCACCCTTCTTTAATAATTTGTCGATGACTATACAGAATGATGCATCCGCCCTTGCTGATGAAATAAAACAATGTGGAATAAATATATAAGAGAGTAGCTGGTATTAGGAGAGACCTGGAGATCCATATAAAATGGGCAGACCAATGGCAGCTATTGGTCACGTGGACACAGGTATTTCGATGGGAATTCAAGAACTAAATTTCAAATTAAATATGGTCATACTACAGATTGTAAGTCTGCCAAATGAGCTGAGGTTGCTGATTGAGCGCACCCTACAAAATGGTTGTACAGCTGCCTCCTGCTTCTTGAGAAGCAGATGTTCTTCATTAAACATAAACATACATTTGAGCACATCAGTAAATATGTGTTAACATCTGTAAGGTCTTCATTTAACTTGACAAATATATGGCCGACAAGAATGTTTTGATATTGTTTGCTTTGCTGTCTCATTGATTTAATCTGTGCTATTAAATTTCTCCCTTTCCCACTCTGACTTCCCTCTCTCACTGAAGCATCGCTTCTGTGGTCCAGTATCTGGACAGATAATACCATTCCAGTCAATATGACCCAAGATGGGGAGACATCTGAAGCAACAGTTGCTCGAGCTAGAGAACCCTCTATTAACTGTAAGCACCTGCCAATTCTCTGTGTTTCTGTTACCGCCTCCGGTTTGAATCACTGACCTTCACTTCTGTGTTTCTTTAGTTTTTTTGTGTGGAAGAAAATGAAGTTTAATGCTCTTTTATGTAGCTAGGGATCGTCTCCTTCACCATGGGATATTTACCATGTAGCTCAATGCTTCTTTCTTTGTTGTGCTTCTTTCTCTGCTACAAAACAATGGGGTAGGCAGAGGTAGAGGCTAGGTGTATCCTCCTTATAGGTACTTTAAATAAAAAATCGAAAGATTCGAAGAAAACCTGCCCAAGGGAGTTGGTGTATTGAATACAGCGAGAGTCCACTGTAATCGCTCAGTAGGAAAGAAACTTCTTTCCTAGAGACCCCTCACCCACCAGGGTTGCCTCCTGGTGGCATGCTTCATCATTGGGGTTCATCTCAGTCCTCTACGGATTGAGGCGAGCTGCGACTTCGCGATTACGCAGGAGCACTTTATTGGTGTAACAAATAATAAAGGTGGTGAAATGGTAGGGAGTGGGAGAAAAAGGGTTAAAATGACCTGACTAGTAGGACAATTGCTTTATTCCTGTCCCTAGCCGGTAAGGGCAAAATCAGGGGTTATGACTGAAGATTAGGACTTTAATGAGTCCGTGTGCTTCAGAAATAAGTTGTCAACATGTTTCGAGCCGTTCCCCTAATGGCTCTTCATCAGGACTTATCGGGAACTTAGTCCCAATAGTACCACTCCACTAGATCCTATAATAGGGATTCACTGGGTAGCCTGCCATGCGCATGCACCTAAAATACATACGGTTACTAATGAATCGTCCTGTATCTGCAATGATAAGAAAGAGAACACTAAAAACACCCAGGCTCATCAGTATTGTGACAAGCCCACAACTGTCCAAAACAATAAGTGTGTCACACCCTTTTCGTTTGGGTGCTCAGTAATATAAATGCGTGATCACTCCTTGCATGTGAAAGTCATCGCTCAACTCCGTGGTTGTGTAATGTCCCCAGCATGACGTGAGACATTGTGAAACAAAACAAGACAAAACTACGCTATTATATCGTGTATCAAAATTACATACATTTAGGACGCTTTTCTAAGGCATCAGGGTCTATGCCAGGGATTGAGGGGCCTGTAGTCAAACCCTATCAAGGAGAAAAAATTGCCCAAGATCGTTAAAAAGGTATTCGCTTCAAAGAGGACTTCCTCAATGATATCCAGGGTTTCTTTGTGGAGAAGACTCGTGTACAAGCTCTCAACAGCCAGTCCAATCAAGCGACCTGGACTTATCATACACAGAGACATCTAGTTTTAGAGTGTTGCAAATGGGCCTTAACAGAGAATTTCTTCCATTTTGAGGATATGCTGTTCCGACAACAACATGGGACCAGTGTGGGGAGTACTTTTGCCCCTAGTGTGGCGGGTCTGTATGTGCACCATTTGGAATGACACAGAATCCTAGGTGAGACCAACCCTTCCTCTGCCACATTAAACAGTGGAAAAGATACATCGACGACATCCTGGTGGTCTGGGAAGGTGATGAGTCAACAGCGGATGCTTTCATAAGGTGGCTCAACACCCAGGATGCCTTCCTAAACTTCACCCACACCATGAGCAGGACAGAACTAGTGTTCCTGGATCTAAACATCATTGCGGAAGAGGGGATCCTTAAGACCAATACCCACGTAAAACCGACAGCTAAGAACTGCCTATTACTTTATGACAGCTTCCACCACAGACACCTAAAAGAAAATCTCTCTTTTGGACAATTTCTAAGACTTAGGAGGAACTGTACAGAACTCAAGGATTTTCGAACACAAGCCGATACACTGACAGAGAAACTACTAGCAAGGAACTACCATGATAGTACCAGACGGATAGTGTCACAAGCAAAGAAACGTGCCAGAAGCAACCACAGAGAGAGCCCCTTGGACCCACGTCCACAACCTAACAAGGAAGTGGAACAAAGACCAATCTGCATAGCCACATATAACATAGCTTCAGATTGGGTCACCAAAATTATAGGGAAGCACTGGTGAATTCTTAACAGCGGAAATTTGAACATACCCAAACCCATGTTCTCTCACAGGAGAGGGAAAAGCCTGAGGGACATGCTAGTTCACACCCGCCCCAAACCCGGTAACAACAGATTAGGAAACCGAACAATCTCTGGTACACCACCAACAGGCCGCTACCCCTGCGGGAATTGCAGTGTTTACCATCTTACCAGTATCACCAATCAATCAATCAATAACAGAATTTGTAGAGCGCACTACTTACCCGCGAGGGTCTCAAGGCGCTGAGGAGAAAAAAAGGGGGGGGGGGGTGCTGCTACTGGTCGAACAGCCAGGTCTTGAGTAGCCTCCTGAAGGTCAGCAGGTCTTGGGTCTGTCGTAGGCTTAGTGGAAGGGTGTTCCAGGTCTTGGCGGCGAGGTGGGAGAAGGATCTGCCGCCGGTGGTTGTTCTTCGAATGCGAGGGACGGTGGCGAGGGAGAGGTCGGCGGAGCGGAGCTGGCGGTTGGGGACGTAGAAGAAGAGTCGTCTGTTGAGGTAGGCTGGGCCAGTCTTGTGGAGTGCCTTGTGTGCGTGGATGAGGAGTTTGAAGGAGATTCTCCTGTCGACGGGGAGCCAGTGCAGGTTCCTCAGGTGGGGGGTGATGTGGCTGTGGCGTGGTACGTCGAGGACCATGGTTTTCAACAACGGCATGAGTTGGGAACTACTAAACCTGACGAATTGCAAAACATCAGGGGTTGTCTATCTCATCACTTGCCCAGGCAACCTACATTATGTGGGCATGACCACTCGCAAAGTGAGCATCAGGATTTGTGAACACCGCAGTAATGTCCGATGCCAACAAATTACAACAAAAATGTCATCACATTTCTTTGATCAGAAACACACACCCCTGGATTTGAAATGGGTAGTTCTTGAACAAGTCAAAAACACAGACAACTGGGAACAGCGACTTCTTGAGAAGGAGCAGAGATGGGTTTTCAAACTCCGAACAGACACCCAGGGTCTTAATGACAACATTCCGTGTGGCCTCTTTCGGTAGGGTGATAAGGGCTCCCAACACCAGGAATCACCCTAGGGTCTATACAACCATTACGGGGTATTTCCGTAGGTCAAGCTCCCCTTTCTAATCACTCACAAGGGATATGATAAAGTTAGAACTATTACCTTTAGGAACATACTATGGGGTACCATGACATCTAAGCCTCACTGAGATTTTGTTGCGTTACACCACAATGGTTCTGTTATTTTACACCAATAATCGAGTACTCATACACCCACTCTGTTGGCTATTGGTTATGACCATCAAACCCCTTATGTACCAGACACATGGGAAAATAGTTCAAAGTAATTTTATTTCTTGCCAGAAACGTATCTTTCTTCTAGTCAGGAATTATTCACATAAGGACACCATTCTGGTACGTCGTAATCGACATTTGTCCGGGTCAGGTGCCACATCGTGGCAGAACTACCGCTTTCACATGTGAGCTTTACTGATGAATTAATTATTAAGTACATATCCACTCAACGGGCACATTCTGTGTTTTCTTGTTTTTGTCGATATAGTTATGAACGCCATTGCGATCTGGCAGCCATCACCTGTAAAAGGAGATGGAATATTGATTATACTCCTCCTGGATGGCCCTGACGAAGCGCCATGGCTAGCCGCCATTATGTTGGAGTAGCGGTCTAGTTCTTCCCCGCTCACCCGGCAATGCGCATACCATAGCCAGCCTTCAGACTACTATAAAATACTGATTATACTCCTCCAAGATGGCCCCGACGATGCGCCAAGGCGAGCCGCCATTTTGTTTTGGAGTAGCAGTCTAGTCTTCTGCCCACTCTCCCGACAACGCGCACGCAACAGCCAGCCTTCAGTCTATTTTAGCAACCGGAGACACACAACGCCAAGATGAGGTCTCCAGGGAATCGTGCAGGCAAGTGAGCCGAGGACGGCCTTGATGAAGTAAGTTTCGGGGACAACATCATGGGGCATCTCTGCGACGTCCACGTACGGCGGTTTGTTACTCTGCCACAATCAGATACCTTTTTAACGATCTTGGGCAATTTTTTCTCCTTGATAGGGTTTGACTACAGGCTCCTCAATACCTGGCATAGACTATGACGCTTTAGAAAAGCGTCCTAAATGTATGAATTTTGATACACGATATAATACATGTTTAAGTGTAGTTTTGTCTTGTTTTGTTGCACAATGCCTCACCTCATGGTGGGGACATTACACAACCACGGAGTTGAGTGATGACTTTCACACGCAAGGAGTGATCACGCATTTATATTACTGAGCACACACACGATAAGGGGACTCTCGCTGTATTCAATACACCAACTCCCTTGGGCAGGTTTTCTTCGAATCTTTCGATTTTTTGTGCATCTTTTTCTGACCAACCTTTGCTGCTATAGACTTTTCAATTTCATGGTGCAGCTATGTCTTGCAGAGCTTTACTGCAATAGCAATGGGACTGTGGTCATTTTTTTCTAGTTCTGGACTGAGACTTTTATAGTGTTGCACAAGTTTGTGCTTGTAGGTTACTCCATGTCTGCTTCAGTTGGGTTGGCCGTTATCTTTCCCAGCTCGCTGTTCTCTTTTCAACAGCCACTTGGTTGTAGGTCTAATGGTCGTACCCGTTAAGTGTTTTTTGGGGGCTACCAAAGGTTTTATTTTCTTAAATCCTGAGTTACAGTGTATTAATTTGCAACATTGTTGCAGTCTTCTTCTAAACAGCTCTTCCAGGAACATTTTTTGTCTGACTGCAGCATCTTGGGCATGTCCCTTCCTGGGGTGCAGTTACAGTTGGTGGGAAGATGGAACTCTGATTAGAGCTATGCACCCGACACTGTAACTCAGGAACTGACATGTACATAAAGAAGATACACTTCTCGACCTGACTGGCTCCTCACTCATTTCTGAAGAACCTTCCTCAGGACTTAAGTGGTGAGATTTTGAAAGGACCTGCTTGAAGATGCAAGATCACTCTGGAGGCATGATGCACACGGCTCTGGGGAGGGGAGGGGATAGAATGCAGAAGAAGGAAAAATGGTGACCAGATGCCAGAAAGTAGTATTCTGTGGCTGCCCAGCCTTACATCCTCTGGCAAGTTGGCATCAGCACTCATTGCTGTGCAGAAAGAGCCCAGTAAGGAGGATGAGCAGAGGAGGAAACTGCCACTGGCAGAACTGCCAAGCTGGAGGACTGTGAGCTGAAGGTGAAGCTGTGTCCCAAGCCAGGACAGTGCACTGCTGGACTTTCTGACAGAAATTAGGATTTTTTGCGGCACCTGTTGGGTATTTGCTAGTGGACATTGTCTATCATGCACAAGAGTACAGACTGTGTTCTGGATTATATGACAGGTGACTGAAGGTAGACGGTTGTGAGGAAAGATGTTAAAGTGCACTAATGCAACCTGAAGGCCTTGTGAGGAGGCTGGGCAAGGTCATACGTTTGCCGTACATTTGACAGAACAGTTGTTCATACTCATTGAGCATTACTGGTAAAGAGGTATGTATGGGGTCTGCAGTTCCTGAAGGACAGGAAGAATCCAGCATAGGGAAAAAGTTGTGAAAGTGGAACAACTACAGTCAGGTTTTGAGATTTGCTTTGGTGCATTTCAAGACTATACCAGTTGAGCCTGGCTAACTGGAATTCATGGTTCTGGAGTCTCTTCGAGACGTAGGAGGTTTTTGGGAGCTCACCCGTTAGATGTCGGTTCTCAGCAATAGTGAATGTGGGTTTTTGGTTTGGCGGCTGTTATTTTAGGCACAATTTTGAGTTTTACCAATAGTTACTGGTCATCTGGACTTTCCAAAAGTTAGGGCACTGTGCAGTTTGAGCAGCAGCTGCCTGTCTTTGGCTAGTTTTGAATGGCATGTTGTACCATGTGAGGAGAGAGTGGTACCCTCATGCCCAGCAGATATGTAGACCATCAGGCAGCACACTTTGCCTTGTGCAGGAGAACAGGAGTGGTCACTGTCTGGGTCCCTGATGTGCATCAGCACCTGACAGAATCTGCACAAGCTCGAAGTAGTGTATTGACACTTGGTAGCGCTTACATTGAAGCATGTTAGGCTGTGTCTCATTCACAGGACTCAAGGTATTCCTGGCCGTAAGTCCTAAAATAGGGAACATTTTACCAATCCTCGGGTATGACTGAAAAGGGCCACTAACTGTAAGTGAAGAGGGACTCCAGGGAGCATTTCCGTGTACCCTCTCCTTACTAAAAAGATAAGAATGACTGTGAGAAGTCCTGAGACAGGATGCTGGGTGTTTACACATTAGGGGAAGTGTAGAACTGTTCCAGCAGCCCAATTAAGAGTAGACCCAGAGACAGTGGTGCTGTATAAAGAAAAGGAAGGAAATGGAATCATGGGTTAGGAGGGCAATCTCTCATGTTGTATCCTGAAAATATTGTTTTAGTGCATTGGGGAACAAGGATGAAATGTAGTATGAAAAAAACTGTTATTTCAGAGCGGTGTAATAATACATATGTATAAATGTGTCTCCTTGGGAGCACATATTTTTTGTTATAACATAAATGCATATTTAGCAGCAGTTAGTAGATGTTTGAGGACTGCCTGAGTTGTGCAATTTGAGATTTATCTGGGTTTAAATGCATACGAGAGTTGAGGGATTTTGCTGTGCATACATTTCATGTGAAGTTACTGCTGTACTTTCATGTAAGTTGCAGAATAGTTATGGTGAATGAATCTGTGTTCTGATGTGTTAAGTTTGTGCATCTTTGTTAGGAGTTTATTTATATCACAGATGGTATAGTTGCTGTGAGAAATTTCTGTGATGATTTTATAATTTAAGCATGAATACAGGACAGTATCTCATTGGTGTTGGGTCTGCGTTTTTTTGCGTTGACACATAGAGATGGCATCATTGTTTATGTGTACGCATGAGCATTGCGTACTGATCCAGATTTGTGATTTGATATATGTATGGACATTGCATATGATTGCAAATTGATACAATTTGGCTTCCTTATTGTGTACATATTAAGAGTGGGTTGAAGCCTATATCTGTGTTCTGCACATATGAAGATTGCTTTCAGTTGCAGATTTGTGTTTGCATATATGATGGTTGCATACAAAAGCTTATTTGTGTTGTGTTCACATAAGGATTGCTTAGAGGTGCGGATATACGCTGTATTTATAAGAAGATTGTGTATGTGTGTTACCTGTGTAATTTAGTAATGTGATGTGGATGTCAGGAAACATGCTGTGTGAGTGTTGTTGTGTTGGCAGGATTTGTGTTGGAGTCTGGTAAAGGGAGTTTTGAGTTGAGATGATGAAAGCTTGAACTTTCAGTTTGTGTTGTTTGTGCTTTGGATGTGTAGACTTGGGGATGACAGGAAAACTCTTTGTTGAAGGGGGCATGAGGTTTCAGAACCCTGGCTGTGGTCAAACAGGGCGTTGTAACTATGTGTCCTGCTTCTATAAATTGTGTATGGTGTCATTGTGAGTGCTGGTGGGGCCAAGGAGTTTGCAAGACTTGCAGGTCTTGGACCTTTGTACAATGTTTGGTTACAACCTAGTCATTGTCTCGTTTTGTTGTTTGACATGTGGTATTGGTGCCTTATGACTTGGAGGGTTGCGAGGGTTTCCTCGACCCATCGCAGTTACTCTGACAGCTGTTTGTTGTGTGGGTGTAGAAGAGTTTAACCGGTTGTCATTGGGTGAATGTGTAGCCTAGACATGTTCGATTGAGTGATTATGAAAGATTGTCCTTATACTGTATGTGCAAAGGAATGACTGTTCTTTCTTTTATTGTTTGTAAGAAAGGAAGGTGTGTAACTTCCTGGTTGTCCGCATTCTCTGTGTGTCTGGAATTCTGAGAGTAAATGAAGTAATTGAATTTTGGTGTGTGTGTGGATGCTGGGAGACAGTTTAGGTCTAATAAATTAAAACTAAATGATGACAAAATAGAAATCGTGCTACCATTCAAGACCTCTCCTCTGAATGAGTTACATTTTTGATTACCATGTCAAGGGGCAATGCCAACCCCAGCAGAATATGTTAAAAAAAAAACCTTAAGAGTCAAATTTGATAATAGGCTCACCCAGCTAGAACAAACCAAAGAAGTGTTGAGGACATGGTGGTTTCAACTAAAGCTATTTTGCAAAATCATTTATTGATTCTCTCGTTTAAAAAATGCAGTTTGTTGATGCATTTATTGCCTTACTTTTAGACTACTGTAATCTGTAATTCCTTATATCATGACTTACCAGTCAAGGAGTTTAAAAAACGTAATGTTACTCCAGAACGCTGCTGCTCGATTGATCTGCAACCTTTTCAAATATTAGTCTGTATCTCCAACAGTGGCTGCTCTCCACTGGCTGGAATTAACTTTGAATCTCTCTGCCTGGTAAATAATGTGTTACACTCCTCTCAGAAAAACCCACTTGGCAAAACCAGAAATCTAATATCAACAAACTCTTTGTTACTGACTATACCAGAATTTCGCTGGGTGACATTAGGTGGCCGAGCATTTTCGATGGCAGCTTCTAAACTGTGGAATACCTTCCCAATAACCATTGCTCCCTCTTTTTTAGAAAAGCCCTAAAAACCTTTTACTTTTTTCATCTCACCTCTTGGTAATTCGGGTTTTACTAAGATCCTTTGTTTGGCTTTTCAGTGCCATGATGCCCACAGGTGATAGACCACTCTACAAAACTAAATTAATAAAAATATATAGTTGCAGTTGGTGGTGGTGGGGGCGGGTGGTCCTAAGAGCCTAACATGTAAATGAAGAAGATACCCTCCTCTACTTAACTGGCTCCTCACTTTTTTTAAAAGAACCTTCAACAAGACTTAACACCATCACTGAAGTTTATTAATCAGTAATTGAATTATTCTGACTTATTTTTCTACAAATGTTTTTACTTCCATCTTTCTTTAGTATTGAGGCCGTGGCAATAGAATGTTTCATCACCCACTGTTGTTCACTGAAAGGATTATTTGGGCATTCCCAAATTATTTTGGCTCTTGGCTTTGCCGAATAAATTAGTAGTTTCTTTTTCTGGTAAAGGAAATATTTTTTTCTGTGTTTTTTTATCTCTTTTCACTGAATCATATTAGGTTTTCAATCTTTCATGATCGTCAGGGCTTCGTGTCTTTTGAAAATTAGGTTAGTGACCTGTGGATCATGCCTCGTATCAGAAACGTGGTCCTCAAGACCACTGATCTTTTCCGAAGTGTCTGACGTTGGGCTACTGATTCTAAGTTAGGGAGTCATCATGGGTTTGCTCAGAAGGGCTCCCTGTTTTGGAATAGTTTCTTTTGCATAAGATTTGCTCACTGTATTGCGCCTGTGGCAAGAATACAGCAATCTTGCTCAAAGTTTGGATAATTTATGCCTTTCATTAAACATTTTTATAGCTCTTGCCTAATCAAAGGGCTGGAGTAAAACTGTACATCTCAAATTAGATTGCATGTATCTGAATATTTTATTTTTTGTTTAAAAAACCATGGGATTTAAAAACTCCCACAATTGTTTAAATCAAAACGATGCATTCACAATATTTCATAATTAAAGTGCTAGTGCAAACCCAGTGATACTCTCAAATATCAAAGTTCATAAGCACAATCCAATCTACATAGATGCCCTAATCATGACATGAAATATTTCCTCATTCAAAGAATTTTCTCATATTAAAAACAAATAATAAAATGTAATAAACACTGTAAAAAAACTGTTGACGCGGCGTTTCGGTGAGAGATCTACAATTCGTCACCTCCTTCAGGATATGTATTTGTACAATATTTAATCGTCACTATAAAGAGAGAAACAATCGTTTTATTACATAAAAAATGCTCATGATAATACAATCATATATATCACATCAACCTAATCACACAGGTTTACATTTACATAAACATTAAAACTGTTTACAAATACCATTCACACAAAACAATTTAATTTGAGATGACTCTTGTGAATATTTATCACACAATCCAGTAACTATTCATGTTTGTGATTTGTATGTAAAAATTCTTTCTGTGTTTGTCTAAGTTTTCAAATACCATTTCACATTTTTATTTGTACCTTAAGGTTTGCCGGTTTGTTATATAAACCTTATATTCTGTCTTAAGTCTACGAGGAAAAGGGTTTCCCTGTTGTTTGTCTGATTTATATCCTGTCCCTTTTCTTGGCATTAGGGTAACTCCCTTGAGAGTGTTACATTTTTGTGACACAGATCTGCAGAACCTGCGAAGAGGCAGTGGTGCATGTTCTTTCTAGAGCCATGCGGAGGGCCTTTCTCCACCCCAGCAAGAGGCAAATGTGAATAAAATGTGTTGGGAGAAGGAAGAGGAAAAAATAGTTGATTTCTGGGGCTAGAACAAGGGGTCTTACGTCTCAATCTGAACTGCAGCAGAGATTGGGAGTGGCTGACTTGCCTGGGAAGGTTGCTAGAGGTGGGGTGCTGCGACTCAGAATTGTTGGTGACCTTGTAGTTTGCATTTGGTTATGGGGTAACCAGGATGCATGCAACTGATGAGCGTAGGTTGCATGTGGGGGTGTATGTCAAATTTCTTCCTGGCTAGGCTCTAACTTTGATTAATTTCTAAACAAGGCAGAGAATGTTGAATGTGATCTCTTTTACTGGAAGCCAGTGTAAGCTTTTCAGTAGAGCGGCCACTGGTTCATTATATTTCAATCCAAAACCAGTCTTCATCACTGGGGTGCAAGTTTTCACTGCGGATCATGAAAGTCCTGTGTAAAAATCTTTTGATGTCATAATACTTGGAACCCATACACTGATTTGTATTGAGATAATTTTGTAGATATCTCAGTTTTGTTAGAATATTGCATGTTGTTAGTCAGGACTGGAGTGCGCTGCATTGGATACAATTGATGTCTCCGTGGTGGCATGGCTGTACAAGTTGTACGTCAAAATAAATGTGCAATATTAGAGCTCTACGAATTTCTCGAGGGTGGGACAAGGTGGGAGCAAACATGGAAAAGCATAGTGAAGTCTCTGTGGGTG
Organism: Calotriton arnoldi; assembly: GCA_963921515.1. NCBI lineage: Eukaryota > Metazoa > Chordata > Amphibia > Caudata > Salamandridae > Calotriton > Calotriton arnoldi. The sequence goes on along the minus strand of CAWUFW010001796.1, from coordinate 845,433 downwards.
TCTTAGTAGGGAGGGATTGGTGCATGCTACTGTTAGTACAATGTGGACTCCATACCGCTGCAAGCCGAGAACTTTGGAGATTCAGGGGTGAATGAGACAATGGAGATTCAGGGGTGAATGAGACCAGTCTCATGGTGATTGAAAATGATGACAGGGTGAAAGACAATGATGCAGGGGTTAGTGGCATGGTCAGTGCATGGCTATCAAGTTTCCCAGGTCCTTGCATTACTAGTTGCAGCAGTTACAATTTTTATTTGTATTCTGGGATCTTGAAGTCCAGGTTTTATAATGGATAAAACCAAACTAAAAGTCCCAGAACACACAGAACAAAACATGGACTGGAGCAGCTAGTCACATGTACACCTTGAAAAAGTGGCAGGTGTATGAAAGAAATTACGTTGCGAATGGCAGGCTGGAAGGATGCTGATTGAAAAAGGTTTAATGAGATGTTATGTTGCATCGTAGCTAGTGTCAAAATGTCAGGCACTGCTTCAGGGATGTTGCAAAAATAGGCCTGCGGTGCATCCACATAGTGAGTCTAATGGGCACAAACAAGTTTTGCTGTTAAACAGTTATTATTATGCTCCTGGGTTATGCTCTCGCCAACTCTCCTTGATCTCCACGTTACTCTTTTACCGGTTACTCTTTCCCTTTCTCACGATCCCTCCGCCATCTGCCTTTTTAGGTACCTGATTATTCACCCATTTAATGTCGTGAATGAAGCTGCACCATCAGGTCGCAGCCGTATATGGGTTGTCCCTACACACAGTAATGGAAGGAGGCGCCCTTCATGGCACTTCATGCTTGGACATCAAACTAGCTAAACTCGTTCAGTTGTAAAAAAGTAACCATTCTACTAGTGGGCCCCAACCGTGGAGATTGTGGTTGTTCGCCACTGGTGTCCTTTAGCCCCTCCTGTTATAGCTGTGCAAACTGGGCCAAATACACCCTTTCTGCAATTGACTCTTAGGGAAGCGAGGGGAAGAATACAAGGCTTCTCAGGCTGGTAGTGTGGAGAGTAAGAGCTCAGTAGTCAGCAGTCGACCCACAGACAAAATAATGTATTGTACTGGCCGGTGATTACCTTTTGAGTAAAAAGAAAGTACATTATTCACACAGAATAATATAACAGTGAAATTGGACGAATCAGACACAGGGTTTTAAACCTATTTGCGATCTTCAGTGATGCTCTACAGCTTCTCAGCACCGTCTCCCTCTAACGGATTTTTCCCAGCATCTATAATCCCTTTTTTATTGATTACTACACTGGCACAGTTCACTCAAAATACCACCAATGCATATGTGTGCACAACAGTTCACTTTACTTTCACCACTTCAAGTTCATCCATTAAAAGTCTCGAGTTAGTATGACTTAACTCTGTCTTCAACCTCTGTGTCTTGCTCCAAACACAGTTTAGGCCCTGCGGTTATCTTCTTTTTGTTGCTGCAGTTCTGATGGTGCGAGACAGGCACATGCAGTCCTGAACCTATGGCTCTTGGAATGCAGGGGGTGCTGCTGCGTTCTCGCTTAGATTTTGACTACTGGGAGAGATGAGTGCAGTAGCCTAGAACTTCTGAAAGTGATGTAGATTTGATCCCAGTTTAGTACGCATTTTTCAGATAGGTGGTATGGGTCTACAGTCAGAGGTTTCAGAACTGGTTTGGGTTGGTTCTCTTTCAGGTGTCATTTTCTGGTTGTTGCGCATACACAGCTTTTGTGCAAAGTGTGTACAAGCTTGTTTAGCTTGACACCAGGATGAACAAAAATTCAGAATACCATTTTCTATGAAGTTGGGCAGTTAGAGAGGGGGACACGCCTGTTCACCTTGCATGGGACTTTCCTGTCCCACCAGTGCTGCTGTATATTGATCGCTTTTTTTGTGTGATTAATTTTAAATTGGACACGCATTTAGTGCCTGTTTCGCATGGTAGAGTTCCAGTATTTTAGTTTTGTTGAAAAAGTGGTCTGCCAAGAAGTTACAGAAATCTTGCAATGAAGGAGTTGTAGTGGATGTGCATTCTGGGTTGCTGAATTCCGAGAGGTTTGTGGCACTCATTGGTGGAGCACTTGGCATTCAAGATCCTGTCTGAGAAGTGAGATCTTGATGATAGATCTCTAGATCCTGTTGTACTTTTGGAGGTGTTTTAGTGTTTTTTTTAATTAGTTCAATTGATGTTGCAAAGTGAACTATTGTGATTTATTTTTCTTTATTTCTTTATAGATCCACTGTGTCTTATGTTATTGTTTTGGGTGCATGGAAGTTTTGACCGCCGATCAACTTGTCAAATACTTTGCTAAGACAATTGTAGGGTAGCTTAATGTTCGTCATTTGATCTGAAGTTTAAAGCAAATTCAGTTGAGACTCCAGTTCCGCATTGTTGAGTTACAGGTACAAATTGGCACAGGTTATGAGTTTACTGTTTTGTAATGTTAGCTCTTGGCTTAGTTATTGATGATCGGTTGAACCAGATGATCAGGTCGCCAAGTATGAACAGTTTAGTCTGTTTGGTGGATATGCCCGATGTGGCATCTAACAAGGGAACTGTGAATACTCCATTGCTTGTTGGTGTTAAAGTACAAGAGAATGCAAGGAGGAGTGTCTTTCTACTAGTCAGTATTCACATTCCACCAAGTTTTCAATTTTGGAGGTTTCAAGCAATTCTTTCAATATCAGTGGTAATCCTCCTAGGTCTTTCCCTTGGGGATTTTACCTATGGCTTTGGTATCTGATTCAAGTCATTTTTCAGTAGTGAAAAGCATATATGGTTTTGAGGTTGTTGGTGGGGTTAGAGTGTTTAGTATTTGGTGGACTGAGTGTGCAGTTGGGGTTTTTAGCAAAGAAACAGCTGAGAGGAGAAGGAGAGAGTTGAGAAGGATGAGATGCCAGGAGATCCTTTTTTGTTCAAATTGTGTTCGCCGCTTATGGTTGGTATGTGTGTCAATAGAAGTGTTTGAAAGTCTGAGATAGATAAGTCTTTGCACTGTTAGTGTGTGTTTGGGGAAAAGTTGTAGTGGACTTGCTGAGGTTATGGAGTGGTAGGTATGTAAATGAGCGGGTAATAAAGGATCATTGACTTTGGAACATCATGTCAGTGGGTAGAGAGAGCGATTTCTAAGCATGTATGGGGTGAGAGAGGAGGGGTGGGTTGGCTGATATGGGCTTTGGAGTTAAGGTGTTTCTAGGTAACACGACAGGGCTTATCATAAGATTAAGTTCAGCAGTGTGATTGATAATTAAAGAGGCAGGACGAAGAGGAATCAGAGATTTGATTGGAACGTATGTGAAGAGGTGGAGCAGCCCGTCTCTATAGACCTGGATGCCACATGCAGAAAAGATATACGGCGCACCGTTCTGTTTTCCTACTTCCTGAAATATAAGAAAAAGCACATGGTCAGCAACATCCCTCTCCTACCCTCAAAAAACGGATACTCGGTGTCTGCCCAATGTTGATCACGGCTTAGCTCCTAAATTGGTAGGAATGTGCAGAGCTGTCTTGTTGATGTCATCGCTGCCTCCTGAGACTCTAACTGTTTGCTGGCATATTAAACAGTGTCCTTAGTAATGCAAGCTGTGTGGGCCCGCTGTTCTATCAACCCCCCCACCCCCCCGTACCAGCAGGATCTTCGCTTACTGGCTTTTAAATAGCACACGTGCCTTGGGAGCAAGGCAATGTGTTAGCATTTATGAGTGTTCAAAGTAAATGTAGCCCCAGGCGGTGGCATTTTCCTGCACTTTTTTTTCCTGGTCTTGTCTTGTGCAATCAGAGATTTAGTGCGAATTGTCGGCCTGCACCTGACGCACCGAATTCAAGTGGCGCTCTTGACCGACAGAGACGTGAATGGCCCGGACGCTGGTGTGTAGTGATGTGCGCAGCTCATCCGTTACGCACTTCACGCACTAGTGTGCGACGGTTGTTTCGCACGCGCCACTCTCCTCCAGTGACAGGACACCTGCCCTCCGCGCCGCGCGCCATTAAGGAGCATTTCTTCAGAGGTTCTGTGTGGGTTGTGACCCCTAACCCATGGGTATGCAATCTGAGGTTATTGTCTAACGCAAATCCAAGAGGCCTGAGTCTGTGGCAGATTTTCTGGATGGCCGCATAAAAGAAATTATATAAATGATATATAATGAATCTGAAAGTAAGTCATGTACAAAGTAGTATTCCTAAATGTCTGACGTGAACGCACGCCTTCGCCCCCCTGGACCTGATTTGGACAGCCTTGTGTGATGGGGTTTGATAATAAAGCCTCAGCTGATTAATCCTTTTATCCAGTGTGTTCACTTCATTACACCTTGCATTAACACCTTCCTGATGGCTGTAAAGAGCTGCCTCCGAGGTAGTGACCAGTAGAGATATCGTAGCCCTCAGTTTTTGCTTTCCTGTTATTGCAGAGTTATACGACGTGGGAGAGCAGATCATATGTTTTTTTCAAATATAGCATTTTTATTAGATTTTAACAAGCATGATACTATTACCTAGAACCACAATCTAGATACCGAGGTATCCCGGCATAATCTTTGTAGAGGTTATCAGCCTTAATTCTCGAAAGACGTGTAAACTTCATTCAAGATTAAAATCAAAATTCTTTTAACTGAACCCGCTAATAATCTAGTTGCAAAGCAGGCATCTCAAGGCGCTCGACGCATCATTGGGCTGAAAGGGCGTGCGCCCAAACCACACCCTCGCTACCTCCCTCTTGCGTCTTAGCGCTGCTGCTACTGATACCAGCGCTCAGACTGTTCTTCAGCTGATGTGTGCTGGGCTGGGCTGGAAACGGGCCCTCAATAACGATTTTCAAAGCATTTCACTGGTTAACTAGAATTTAATGTGCATAAAAAGGTACAAGAACTGTGATCCTAAGTGCACTCGAAGCGTGGCCAAAGACGTGGCTTAACAAGGTTTGGATGTTGTTCAACAAGGCTAAAAGTGATGTGGGGTAGAGTGGTGTGCCATAGAGTCAGGGCTAGTTTTGGTATGGGCTAGCTGGGCCCAGGGGCAGGGTGCCAATCTTCAGAGCGGTGTATGGAGCTGTCTGCATTAAAGTACTGCAGACAGCAGTGCCCCACTCACTTGACTCAAATGATTCAGACTAATCTGTTTTTAATAATTTTTACTTGCCGCAGGTGCCGTTTTATACCTAATTAGCCCCCTTGCATCCTCTACCGTTTCCTTTTCACCCCCCGCCGACACACACTAACACCACCATTCACACCACCAACTTGGCACTAGTGTGACCGAGCTGCGCTGTGAGTGAATCCGAATATTTGGGGGAGGTGCCAAGTTGTTTGTGCTCAGTGCACTGCTTTAATTTGTGACTGACCTGTGGGCACAAAATGAATCACCTTATGCCTCATTTTATTCACCATCTGCCACGAGTGCGCCAAATTTCTTTCCTCTCAGGGTGCTATCTGAGAAAAGGCTGGCTCTGCATAGAGTAGAATGCGTAGAGTAGAGAAGAGAAGAGTTTCGTAGAGTAGAGTGGCATTGAATGGGGTGGAGTAGTGTACAGTGGGGTAGAGTAGCGTGGAATGGGGTAGAGTGGGATGGAGAGGGGTAGAGTGGAGCAGCGTAGAGTTGTACAGTTGTAGGTGTAAGTAACTAAAGCGTCAATAGAGATGGCAGATAGGGTGAAAGCAACATAAATAAGAAGCCGTATGCCTGTGTTAAAAGCAGGAAAGCACATTGCAGGTCCTAGAATAAAACCGAAACGCTTATAAAAAACCAAATATTGTGTTTCAAAAAGACAAGGAAGAACAAAGACCAGGAAGAACACATGTACTTAGTGTATGCTCCAGGGAAGAGCTAACACAGAAAGGAATGGAAGCATACAGGAGCTAAGCAATCAAAAGATTGGAAATGTGTGACAACAAAAACAACTAATTGTATGCTCTGGGTGGGCTGTAAGCCCACTGAATAGTAGACCATGCATCTTGCAGCACAGTGCATGCGCTGTGTAAGTGAGACCTAAAAAGAATAAAATATCCTACAACTATTTTGTTTCCCTTTCATCTTCAGGTATGTAAACATAAAATATAACACACACCAGTTAAATAAAAAATAAATGCAAAGTAAAATAATCAGTGGGAAATGCATTTTTTTGTTATGATAGCTCAAATGGTTAACGCTATCACTGCAGATGCCTGTGTGTGTGTAACCAGGCTGAATCTTGGTTGGTGCACTGGGAAATATTGACAGTGCTAAGAGGTCCCATCCTGCGAATGAAATCACTCTGAATATGCAAGCCAATAGTTTAAATTTGTATTAAACACCGTATAAGTTAGGCTTCTGCAAAATGTGCTAAGAGATTTTGGACCTGATGTAAAAGCCATTTTGCAGTCACAGATCCTGAGATTCACCAAATTATGGGGTTTGTGACTGCAAAATGTTTTTTTATTGAACTAAACCCATATGATTCAGTAACAGGTTACTGAATTGCAAAATGGGTTTAGGAAGCCATAACAAATCGCTTTTGGAATGGCAGTGTGAGGACGTGCTTTCTAAATAGCGATTCATTATAGGATGCATGAATGTTTTGCGACCATAATCAAGTTGTAAAACATTGAAAAGTTATCAACTTCTGAGTTTGGGTGGTACCACATTTGCAAACAGGAATGTATAAAAAAATGTTTGAAGGGGAGGCCAAGGGGACCTCTGATAACTCTCAAACAATATTAAAATAAATAAACTTTTCTTTTTACATTTAGTTCATATTTTTTTCGGACCATGGGCTGCATTTAAAACAAACCACAAAAAAATAAAATAACAGTTGTCGGAGTTAAGCAATGAAATGACCAATAGTCTATGTTAAGTGATCATATATCCTTGTTGACCGAAAACGAGAATACTGTAATTGTTGTAATATGCCTGTTTGGAAAAGTACTGTTACCACGCAAATGACAATAAAAATATTCAAAAATAAATAAAATAACAGTTTTCTTTATTCAGATGCATCACAGACAAGGTGGTCTGCTGACCCCACCATCCTGGTTTGCTCCACCATTTTGGTGATGGCATCCAATCGTAGGAGTCAATATTCACACCATAACTTATTAATATTGCTGAAGTTGTTCGGATTGTGACCCTCTACAATTTGGAATTTTGTGATCTGACCTATTAGTAAATAGGTTGTTTCACAAAATTCTTTTTTATTTGCAAAAAGTAAAGGGCCATCAGCTGGTACCTAGTGCAAACCTTTTTTATGTTTCTGTTAGAAGGATACACTCCAGAATACAGCTGATAACATCTTTACATCAAGTCTCAAAAAGAATAAATCTTTGTCACCATGCAACGTTCCCAATCCCTTCCTTTCACAACGCTTCCCAATCCCAGGGGCACCTGAAGGTCAGCATTATCTATTCTGGAACAGTTATTTTTTTTTCATTGGAACAGTTATTGTAAAAATTCAAAAAGATTGGGAATGTAATTCCTAATAGATTACTTGCACTTCTACCACTTAGTTCATCCAAAAACCATTTACTGGTAGAGGATGCTTTGTTTGCTTTTTCTTTGCTACTTGTGCGTCATGGTGCCACACGCTCTCTATCTAATCAGCCCACTAGCAAGATGTCTATAAAAGACACAGGCCTTGTTTGAGAACTGTGAAAGGAATTCCAGTGTGGAATTCTGTTATGCCCAATTATAAGTGGTCCAAAGTTCCTTCACCTGGATTAATTGGGTGTAGGAACAATAAGCCCAATTTTACTGTCTTGAATAATTCAGCAGGTAAAATCACTGTGGGAACAGGCTGCATTGTAGCCTGGATCCACTTTATTGCCCCTGCCAAACTTCAGGCAAAGCACAGGAGGAAGCATTACATGCTCCCCCTGACACTCTCTCCCCAGATTATGAATGTCCAGGCAGGATTCTAAAATCATTATCTGCATTTGCTATACCTGTTTTCATTCAGCACTGTCTCTTGAGGGTGGAAAAAAGAAGTGAAAAGTGAACCACAGGGCAGAAGCTAGTTATATGCTAGTCTTTATTTTGCCAGTAGTCACAAAATTGATGGTAGATTCTGGCTCACCAGCTTTCTTAAACATGTTGAAGAGCACCGGTTACTAGATCCTAGACAGATGATTTTAAGGTCTGTTTTAAGCAGTGACACTGCCAAAGTGGCTGCATTTAATAACGTCAGACAAGACTACAGTGTCTGTACAAAGGCAATACATCAGTACCCCTCTTGTGTAGGCTTTGCATCACTGCTGCAGAGCTAGGCCCTGCTCCCAACCCCGTGTGTGACCTGCACCCAACCCCCACAGGTGGCTAACCCAATGGTGCGCAGAGCTTCCGGACATATCCTGCTGCCAACCACCACGGGTGACTAGTGCCCAACGCCCACACAAACATCAAACCCTTCACTGTGAACGGACTTTGGAGGGGAAGGGGTGGTGTCCTGTCTCGTCAAGCTAGTGAAGTTTGGCAGAAAATGCTTCTGAAACGTTATTCCTCTGCCAAACGAAGCTTAGGTCTATCAAAAGCAGCACAATACTCATATTGTATATAATATGTTACAATGCAAAAGTGTTGCACACTGAAAACACTGCAAACCACGTGGCCTTCCTGGTTTCTCTCTTATGCCCCATTCAAGGCCTCCCCTTTCTCCATCCTGGCCAGACTTCTTGCTACGATTGGTATAGACATTTAGGAACAACCATTATAGTGAATATGGTCATTATTCTCAAAGGAATTGTGGAGAAATATGTAACAAATGTTGCAGTTTATAACACACTTTGTCCAGGAAGTTTTTTAAAGCAACCTTTATATTTTGGGGAGTTTCACACTTTATGTAATGGGGCCTTCAGAACAGAATTGAAAGCCTGGTTGTTGTTGTTATAACATATGCTTTTAAGAGGCACTATTTATTTGCAGGACATTGCCAATCAGCCACACATTCTCTGTGTTCTGAAGCTTGAAGGAATACTTCCATCCTTTGCATGCTAGAACACCATTCATTGCAATGTTATCTCAAGGCAACTACCATTTTTTGCCAGCTCTATATCATGTTGGCTTCCTGCATGTTATGTAACTCAGCCATCTCCTAAGAAAACTACTCAATGTCTGGTGCTAGCAACTACCTTTGTATTTATTTTGAATTCTAATAAATCAGATTCCTGGAAGAGTAATTAACACACAGCAATATTGCCAACTGATTGGCACTCACGTATTCAATCTCAGAAGGAATAGAAGATACATAAGAAATCAAACATGACACTTGCCAGTCACACATCCCAAAATCAGATGTGTTTATTTACTAAGCTCAGTATTCCGAGCCTTGCACATTTATGCTCCCTCAAACAAGCATATGTGGTAACGTCCAGATGAGCAGACTGGAAGTATATTTGTGGTCAACAGTCACACAGGAGTGTCTTTCTAAATATGGAATTAAAAAGATTTCATGAACTCAGTGTCATTTCACAAAAGGAATTTTCAGAGAAATGGCAAAAAGGGTTATCGTCTTGAAGTACATTTGCGAAAACTGGTTCTAACGTGCTTGGCATTGAAATCTGTAGGAGCTGCTTTTTAGTAGTCAAATCACTCATTCTCCTTCGTCAGTAGCCTTTAAACATTGTTAAATCCACTAAAACATATTTTTTGTAATCATATTGGGTTTGACCTATATGTTTAAAATGCACTATTTATCACTGCATATTCTTGTATTAGCTCTCAGGATCACTCCACCCTATTGTTTGAAGTGTTAGCCCAGTCACCATTGGTTGACAAGTTCGCGCCCTCCCCCCTCAATCCCTTGAAGTTCAGGTCTACTTGCGCACCAGAACATCTGTATGAGTTGTAGAAATAGAACTCGGCCATGATCCCCAACACAGTGACTTGGGATAACTTCCGGACTCGATAGTGAAATAGGTTCAGGGCTCGTAAGCGTGTTAGGAAGGAGGCTATAGGGATTCAGTGCAACAAGAAATCTAATAAGAAATTTCTTAATCACCCCAAAGCCTTTATGGATGACATCAAAGCATCTATCAGTCTATCCATTGCTAGGATGTTCCATAGTCATAGAGTGGGAGAGGGTGTGTTATTGTTACAGAGTTTTTACATCACAGGTAAGTTCATCAGATTTTTAACATTGTTGATCTGAGAATACACAATATGTGATTCAGCAAGGGTGACCTTTGACGAAAGTGTGACTATAAGGCTCCCTCACCGCTCCTCCATAAAGTTGGAACATCCCGTAATTAGGGAATTTTTGTTGAGATGGAAGAATCCTGATTGAACAGACCAGAAATTAGTGATCTGGTATTGTATGCGTGAAAAAGGTGTACATGTGTAGAAATAGGGAAACATAAAAGGGTCAAGTAGAGTCCATTTTGGTCCTGAAGAAAGCCCTGGACCCCGTTGGGGGCCAATTAAGGGCTGAAATATGTCGACCTGATGTGAACACGAGTACCATAATATAGTCTCAGTCGTCCCACCTTGATTTTCAGTCATCCCTCCTCTGCCAAATAATAAAGTCTAGAATAATATAGATGGTAGGTGGTAGGGATTTTTATTGGACACTGCATTCCATTGGTTCCCTTCTAAGGACTCCCCCTCAGCCCTGAACGAGGGCTCGCTCGCCACTAGAGTATGCTTTGGCGAGCGTGGGATGGCCAATGATGAAGCATGACTGTGGGCGGGGGGGGGGGGCGGGGAGGCCATCCCGTCAATTTTTATGAATGCCCAAACAACCAGAGAAGGCCAGTAAGTTAAGGTCCACCCATATTAGAGGAAATTCCTATATAGCAGGGTGATTGAGTCTGTAATTAGGGCTTAAATAATGAGGGCACGTTTGTTTTTCTGTGTGTATGTATCTTGATGGGAGAGCACAAAAGGTTTGTCTGAAAAAATCTCTCCTCATCCCCCGGCCCTATTACTTGTAGGGGCTTTCGTAATAGACATAGATATAATCAGAAACAGTATTCATACTTTCCAGGCTTCCATGTGAAATTATGTGCCAGAAAGCTTATTATTTGTCTTAGTGGCACAGAGTAGATCTTGCCAATTTTTGTTTTCCCAATCACTCTTAGCCTTTTCAAGTGTCATTTTATAATTACTTATAGCCTTTACATTTTCCTGGCCTGAATGCATTTAAACAGCCAGCTGTAGAGCTCGTTTGGATTGTTTACATCCTTGGTTAAACCAAGGTTTTGCTTTGACACAGGGGATCTGCTTATGTATAACCTTTTTATAAAAGAGGTCCCGAAGTTTAGAAAGGAGTTTGTCATGGATTGCAGGATGGGAATTTCATCATCCGTGCAACCTACAAAATCAGTCAAGTATTCAACATACCAGTAATACATTTCAGAGAGCAGGTTCAAATTAGACAATTCTTGGGCCATGCAACCCGTCTATAGTTGTTGGCTATCAGAGGAAGAGGTACCTCAGTATGATGTAAAGGAGGTGGTGTAATAAAGACATCCCAATGCAAGTATGCAATCGGGGATTATGATCACTGTCAGAGCGATTGTCAATTTTCATGTCATTAAGAAGTGGCCAAAGCCTTAGATCAACAAGCACATAGTCAATAATACTCCTATGTGTCCCCTGTCAATAGTGGGTGTCATCTCTTGATCAGAATGGGTACGGCCAATACAAGTACTTAGGCCCCTACCCACTACAACTGAACCTAGCTGAAGGACAATGTTGGAAAGATGCATCCGTGGTTTTTCCAGTTAAAGTCAGTATGTTCCGCTTCTCATCCTCCAGCTCAATCAGAGTATTAATACAAGTTGAGGGCTCAAAGTTGACATTAAGGTCTCCAGTAACAATGACTTTAGCCTGCTTCTGATGCAATTCGATGAGCTCAAGAAGTTCAAAACAGGGGAATTGTTATTAGTGGGTGCCGATCTCACATACACATTAAATATTACAACATTCAACCCAGAAGAGAACTTGAGGCTAATCCCATTAAATCAGGTGAGCATGAATGTGTGCAAGGGACAGCATTTTTTACCAATATTAATAACCCACCTGAGGCACAGCCAAATTTCCAGGGTGGTATAGCTTCTACATTGTAAGAAGTATAACCACTAAAAACACCTTATCTACAGCCCAGGTTTCTTAAATGCACATATGTCAAAGTTGCCTATTTAAGTACCAAACTCAGTGTCACAAAGTTTAGGATTTTATACAGCCCAATTTCAGGATATCCCAATGAGATCCGCTTCTGAAGGAGCACCTTGTTGACTCACAGCATCTCCTGCCATACACTCATTCTGAATGGTTCTTGCTCGCTTTACCCTTTCATTCCCCCAAAAACATTCTAAAGTCGATTCCCCCATCCCCAGCAGTGTCGGAAGGATGATGCTTTGCTGTGCTACCCGCATCCCACGCTGTCAATAGTATCGATTTCATCACTACTAATCAGTGGAGTTCTATCAACCCGGTGCCTCAGTCAGTCATTTAAGTTTAAGCTCGACTCATATACTCCTGTATTTTTATGTGTTACCTGGGTGTGATAATAAGAGTTGGCGATGCGGCGAGCACAAGATAAGTGGTTTTATTTATTTTTTAATTTTATTTTACCTATCCCGTCGTCTGTCGACTTCTTGTCCCAGCCCGCCCACCGCTGTTACCTGTGCCGGCCATGCCTGGATTTGCTTACAATATTTCCCGTTGGTTTGTTGATTTGACATTGTAAAATGCTTTAACAACAAGCCTGCTCCTTCCCCAGACTGTTCCTTGAACCGCGCTGTGACAGCTCTTCTAGCCTGAGGCAGTTGGCTGAGACAGGCTGTTTTATATAAATACTCAGGTCGTCTCTCCTAAGGGTGAGGTGAGGCTTTTTTCTAAGCTAGTGCCAGTCACTCTGCAGAGTATGAAAGTATTTGCCATTATCCTTGTACTCGTAAAGACCACCTGGTTTTCCTTCCTCTTTCTGGCTGACCAGACGTCCGGATTGCCCCAGACAGTCCTGATTTTAAAAGGACTGTCCCGGTGTCCCCACACTTGCTTAATTTTAAGTAAATGTCCCGGTGTTTGGGACAAAGGTTAGGTCATTCTGTAAAACAGATATATGCTCCAATCACATGGACTTTTAAGGACGGAAATTTGTTTTAGTAATTTATCTATTTCTGTCAGGCAGCACAGGAGGGGGACGCTTGCCTGCTTCCAGCAGAGACAAAGTGTGGAGGAGGGCAGGGGGAGCTCAGAGTGGAAGGGTCCTGCTATATATATATATATATATATATATATATATATATATATATATATATATATATATATATATATATATATATATATATATATATATATATATATACATACACAGTTACAAGCCTAGTGTATACACACATATACAAACACATACATTAACAAGACTAGTGTGTCTGTTTGTGTGTATATGTATGTGCACATATTTACAAGGCTATGCAAAAAACGGGACAGGCCATATATAGAAGTAAGACTAAAGGCTATAGGGCATGATGTACGACTCACCAATTTGCGAGTCACAAATTGCATCGCATTTGCGACTCGCAATTTGCGACTCGCAAATTGGGATGCACAACAGTGTCTGAGACACTGTTTGCTATTCCCAATGGGGTCGCAAATTGCATGCCTCATGCATATTAATGAAGCTGTCCCCATTAGGAATGGCTGGCACTCCTAGGGATGGAGGCATGCTGGGGTCAGCAGACCTCCATGTCTGGAACTGATTTTAGATAAAGCAGGTTTTTTTTTTAAATGCATCCCGTTTTCCTTTAAGGAAAACGGGATGCATTTAAAAAAAAAAAAAAATTGTACTTTTCATTTTCATTTTTTAAGAGCAGGCAGTGGTCCCTGGGAAAATGTTTGCGCATGCATTCCCAAAGGGGAAGGGGCCCCCTGGGGACCCCTTCCCGTTTGCGAGTGCTTTATCACCCTTCTGAGAAGGGTGGTAAACTGCGAGTGTTTTGCAACCGCAATTGCGGTCGCAAAACATTCTTACATAGCTTTTGGAGTCGCTATTAGGAAGGGAACACCCCTTCCTAATAGCGAGTCACTAAACCCACAGTGTTATGAATTGCTTTGCTAAGAGGACGCTGGATACACGTGAAGACGCTCACATGGTAGAAACTGGAGCGTTTTATGGGATTAGCAAAGTGGGAGGGGACTCATTGAAACAGCCCCGACTTCCCAATTGTGCTAAATAGTTTACCGTGCTTCCAAGTTGGCATATGAGTCCACAGGAAGAAGTTCTAGATTATTTGAATTTAGACTCTGCAGTTTGAGTTCATCCACGTTTTAAATGTATTAATCCAGCTTGTGTGGGCAGAATCTTCGGTGTGCATGATTCCTGACTGCTAAGAAGAAGAAATGTTTTTAAGAATGCTTTGAATGTGGTTCTTGTTTACAAATTGGACATGTCTGTTCTGATTAAGTCCTCCTTTATTGCCAGCTGTGTTTCCCAGTATCCCCTACAGACTGTCGACAAGATGCATAAAAATGCAAGCAGAATATTGTATTTCTCCAGCACTTGCACCAAACACATCCCATGATCCTAGAAAAATGAACAACTGAAAGCTTTCCTTCGGTAGACAGTGTACTGGCTAGGAGGTGTAAAGATGTATCCCCTTTTAAAAATACTTTGTGAGACAAATAGAGCACTCAGAGAGTTGTATGAAGCTCAGTTCAGCAGCCTTAGGGGGAAGGTTAAATGGCTTGTAGCTAAACTAGGAACTGCAAGAGCTTGGATATGCTGTCAGCAAACTAAGTTTCCAGCCTCAATTTTCACAGTGTGGTCAGAAGGGCGAAAGTGCAGTCTGCACCAGTGGTTAATAAGTTGTGAAACAGGCGATATAGTGGCCTCCTCTGGAAGTGACCCGCAGACCTATTTCTTGGAGAAACGTTTAACTAGTGTTTATCACATTATTATACACATCAAAAACAATCCATCTAAAGACACAATGATCTGTCCTGTCTACACCTAATTAGACAAAACGCACATCAGTTACATTCTTAAGATGTACATACATACTTACAAAATGTGCGGTGAGCATTGCTTCTTCCCAGAACTTTATCTGAGACATAGCTGCTAGGCCATATCGTCCTACTAGAATGGAAAAGTATTGCAGGGCCACTGGAATTATGCGGCAGGGTGGCCAAATTATGCAGCAGGGTTGAGTAAATTATGCAGCAACAAAAGGCAAATTATGGCGTGTAATGCTGCACATTTTTATGATAGTATTACTTCATCATGTTGCCATTTTTAAACTTGTTAAAACTGTGCATTGGTTGCACCTTATTAGTACCCATTTAACACCAAAATATAGCAATAAGCAAAAGAAAGGTGACCAGTCAATGTTTGCAAAGAGCCTTCTACTGCTCAGTAACACATGTTGCTGCGCTATTAAGTAACTTTTGAACCATTTGAGTTAGAAACAAATGTATTTTTTATTAAAATCTGCCAATTATGCGGCAGATGATGGATTATGTGGCAAATGTGGTAAATCAATAATTATGCGGAAAATCGCTGCAGCCACACAATCGCATAATTACAGTGGCCCTGAGTATTGTAAAAGGTTAAAGAGCACTATTATTGTGGTCTTGTTTCTTAACTGTGCTAGAACACCCACACTCAGGGACAGTCCTGAACAGACATTTCAACCCTCCAGTGTGAACCACTTTCTAGCCCCCTTTTCTCTACGGCATCCCAGGTTAGAGATATGAGTCCGAGATATGGGAATCCTAACCCCGCGCCCAAACATTACTTGCACCAGCAATGGCTGACGCTGAGGGAAAAATGTCCCGGCAGGCTTTCTTCAGGATAAATTGTGAGACACAAAGTTCTACTTTTTTTTTTCTTTTTTGAAAATCAGGCATATACATAGTTACATGAGTTAATACTGTTACATTGAATTTATATTTACAGCAATAGTCACAGTAGGATACTTTGCCTTAGACATTTCATATTTACATATTTATAGATTCTTTCCTATCCTCCTTTATTATTCATCCATAACATTAGGGGGTCCCATATCTTCATTCCTTTCCTCCTTGCTTTTTGTCCTTTACATTTATATAAGGAAATTTCCTGCCGACTAATATTCAGTAACCGGTGCAGCCATTGATGGTATGTAGGGGGCTCTCTATCTTTCCATGCAGTAGCTATCAGCAGACGCGCTACTGCTAATGTTATAAATACAAAGTCCCTCTGTGATGTATCAAGATTTGCCCTACTGTCGTAGCCTAGTAGCATCGTAACTGAGGTAATCTTTATTTGTTTATTCATTGTCAGTAACCTGAGGTCCTTAATACCACTTTTTAAAGATGCCAACTTTGTACAGGAGTAGAACATGTGTATAATATCCGCCGGTCCGCTTTGGCATCTCGGGCATTTATCCGTCTCCCTCTTCCCCCAGCCGAAAAGTTTAGCTGGTGTGTAATACAAATTATAGAGGGTTTTATACTGTTGAGCTTTTAGGTTGGCTGACAAAAGAATCTTTATCCCTAGTTCAAGTGCCATGTCCAAATCAACCTCCCCGTCACCCGTCTTTTCTTCCCATTTTGATTCAGTTTTATCCATATCATCTGGGAGAGTCTTCAGTAGTTCCTGATAATAATCTCTAATCCTGACATTTCATAATTCCCAGTATTGGAGTTTCCTCCAAATTGATAGAGCCCTTGGGGAGGCTTCTTATACAGCTCTGTACCTGCATATACTTAAAGTGCGAGTTCTTATTGACACCAAACCTCTGAGCGAGTTCTGAAAATGTTGAATATTCATTGTTGTGGTATAGATCTGCCACCCGCTCTATCCCAGCCCGTTCCCAGTTTCTAGCCATGCCATCATATAATGCTTGCGGTAGCAGATCTGAATGCCATAGCAAGGTAAATTTGTTATATCTGGAGATGTTGAAGAGCTTATTTATCTTTTTCCATACCTTCCATGCCCCTTTGACACACTTAAAGCGTGGTTTTTTTTATAGTAACTTGGTTCCAGTTGCCTTAAAAAGAGCCCTTCTGCATCCTTCCCGATAGCCAGCTGATAGATTGTGGGTAAACTCAGGATCTCATCTCTACTTTGGCCTGGGAGGAGTAAAATACCCATCTGGTGGAGGGCAGTGGCCCAATAATACAGTAAAATATTGGGGGCTCCCCAACCACCGCGCTCTGTTGGTAGTGTCAGATACTTCAGTTCACGACGTGTCTTCTCGTAACCCCAAATAAAATTGGTAAACATGGCGTTGATTTTATTTATTTTACTTTCTGGTAGTTCCAGTGGTATTGCTCGGAGTAGATATAGTATCTTCGGGAATATTTTCATTTTTATTACATTAATTCTGCCTATTCTTGTGAGATGCAGTTTATCCAGCCGCTTAAGTTCCCCATTTATTTTTACCATAACCGGATCAATATTAGCCGCCCAAAGGCTATGAAATGAAATGAAATGAATGAAATGAAATGAAATGTGGCATTTATAAAGCGCAAACTGTCACTCCCAAAGGAGCCTCCTGGCGCTATAAGATAACGAACTTCAGCAGTGAAGAGTTAAGATCTAGATGAGGGCAAGGCAAGATTCGTCAGATGTTCCATAGATCCATGTCTTTAGGGCCTTCCTAAAGTGCTTTTCAGATTCCATTGATCTTAATTTGTTTGGCATGAAATTCCAAGCCTTTGCCCCTAACACAGTAGCCGACTTCCCTCCCCTGGTTTTAAGTTTGAAGCCGGGCAATTTGAGTAGGTTTGCAGAAGTGGATCTGAGTGTCCTCATTGTGGTGTATGGTGTAAATCTTGTGGAGAGATATACTGGCCCTAGTCGGCGAGTTGCTCTGAAGGTCGTGAGGAGAAGTTTGAATAAAATTCTCTTGTGTAACGGGAGCCAATGAAGGGTTTTCAGAGCCCCTGAGGCTGACGCCCTATGGGGAAGTTTTAAGACCAATCTGGCTGCTGCATGTTGCACTACCTGTAGCCTCCTCAGGGTTGATTTATTGACCCCTGCCAGGAGGCTATTACAGTAGTCTAAACGTGAGAGTATTAGGGCCACTGCCACTGTTTTCCTTGCATCAAGTGGAATCAAATCAAATCATTTTTTCATGGTTTTAATTAGGCCAAAGCATGTACCCACCACCTTAAGTGCATGGGGTTTGAAGGAGAGGGAGGAGTCAAACCACACCCCCAGGTTTTTAGCCACCTCCACAGTGGATGGAGGGGCTGCTGCTTCTTCCGGCCACCAGTCCTTGGGTTGAAAGGGGTTATTTTTCCCTATCAGCAAGATTTCTGTCTTATCCGTGTTACAACGGAGATGATTGTTTTTCATCCATTTGATGACCGCCGTAAGACAGGCTTTGAAGTATCCATACAAGGTGTTATATTAACCCCTAAATAAGTAGCCACCTCACATTCGCGGGGATCTTGTAGCTGGCACTGGGAAGTGCATATAATTTGAGTTTTGCCCTTATTTAAAAGGTATCCAGATTTCCTCCCAAACTCCTCTGCCATAATTTCTATTTCCCTAATTGCCAACTGCGGTTCTGGCGTGACTATTGCAATGTCGTCCGCGTACGCAAGGATCTTAGTTTCATAACCTTTAGTGATTACGGGTTTAATTGCTTGATTATTTAGGATTTGATTGATAAATGGGTCGAGATAGATAGCAAATAAGATGGGGGAGCAGGGGCAGCCTTGCCGCGTCCCTCTAGCAATCTGAATCCTCCCTGAAGTATTACCCATTATTTGTAGCTGCGCGTGAGGTTTGTAATACATAGCTTGGATAGCTCTCACGAATCTTGGACCAAGCCCTCTCTCTCCCAGAGTACCCCACAGGTATTGCCAAGATACCCGGTCAAAGGCTTTCTCCGCGTCCAGGAGGACCACAGCCAGCTCTCTAGATTCTGCTTCTGCTATATCGAGTAGTGCGATGACTTGCCTGGTGTGGTCTGTGGTCCCCCTGCCAGGGACAAAGCCATGTTGCCAAGGTGATATCAATGCCACTATGATCTTTTGCAGTCGCTTGGCTGATATCTTTGAGTATAGCTTAGCATCCGAGTTCATAAGTGATATCGGGCTGTTAGACCTGTCAGCCCTAGGGTGGTCTTACCCCGTTTTTTTTTCTCTTTGCGCCTCATTTTTGCCACTACCTTTTTGTTGGACCTAGGTCTCTGGGCGCCTTACCACTGCCAAACAGTGCTGAGGTGCAGGTGCTCTCTCCTAATAAGATGGCTGCCACATGCCCCTGCTACTGCGGAGTGGCCAATGCGCATGCACATACTAGTAGTCAGGATCAGGCTGGGACATAATGATACAGTATCCATGCCGTCCCCGCCTCTGGGCCTCATAGCCAGACATGAGGGAAGCTTCTAGAACCTTCCAGCTCGGGGAGGAGTTATGTTTTGCCGCCTTCAGGAGGGTCACCTGACCTAGGGGTATAAGAGGTTTGGAGGGAAACCTAGTTAGTCAGTTGGGGCACCACTGGACCTGGTGGAACCTCTGTCGGAGTAAAGTCTGTGGGACCTAGGGGGGAGACCTACACTACTGGCACTGAGTGGGCCTAGGCACTGCTGTACCAAGATAGATGAGGACCACCTTCCACCTGCTGACCTGCCCAACGTGAGGGGACCCAGGGAACCATCCTGCCTTTATGCCCACCAACTCAACCCCCTTCCCCCAAGTTACTGCAACCAAGCAACTACAAGCACTGATCCAGCAACCAAGAAACTGCAACCAAGCAAACCCACGTCTAAACGCTACTGCTGGGGATCACCAGGTAAAGCGCCGTGCCTCTAAGCGCTGGACCCTCACCCTGTGTGTCCTGCTGCAAGCGCTGTCCTCCTCTAGCGCTGTGCTGTCCAGAAGCACTGGACCTTCACCCCCTTCCAAGCGCTAAGTGCCAACTCTCTGCCCTGCTGTGAGCGCTGTGTGTCCGCTGAGCGCTGCGTGTGGAGAAGCGCTGTGATTAAGAGAAGCGCTGCTGCCCAAGATCAAGGCCGCGGCCTCCAGCGCCGCGAGGGAAGGAGCGCTCCATTTCCCCGACCCCCGCTGCGGCCCACCTGCTCTGGGGCGGGAGGAATCCCGGCGACTGCCAAGGTCATCGCCGCTGCCCAGGCGCCGTTCCGAGGAAGTGCCGCCGTAGCCGGATCATCGCCGCCGCCCGGGCGCTGAGGAGAAGTGAAGGCCGTGCTGGGCCTGAGAGAAGGGCGGGAGGCGTTGCCCAGCAACGAGAGCAACGGCCGCGTCAGAGGCCGCGCCCCCGAAAGCCGCACACTGATTGGCTCCCGAATCCGGAGGCCGACGGAGGCCCGGAGCCCAGGGAAGAACATCGCCGGAGGGGCTCCACTGCCAGCGGGAGCCCCCGAATCACCCTTCAAGGCCGCGAGAAGCGCTGAGGGCCTCAGAGAGCGGGCCGCCTCCCCGGTCTGAGCCCCACGTGCAGACAGAAGCGGGCTGACCGGGGAGGAGGCGCCCGGCCGCATTCAGGCCCGACAGCAACACCGGGACAGTAAGGTGAGCCCGGGAGGCCCTGGGGGGGGAATCCCTACTATCGCGAAGGCCTCAGATCAGGGGCGCTTCCCCCGACTATCGTCCCGAGTGGACCGAGAGGGGCAGTGGCCCTCATTCAACTGTGCTGACTGCCTCCCCTGCGCAGAGTCGGGGCCCGCATCAGAATCCGGGTCTGGCCTGCTCACCCCTTCCTTATGACCGGCCCTGTACACGAGTTAGGTCCTTAACCACATGGGCCTCACGAACAGGGCCTGCGTTGAGATTCCTGTAATTCTACCCATGCGTGGAACTAGCTGCTTGGAGTATAAATGTTTCCAATGTTAATCACATGCCTAGATTAAGGTCTTTAATGAATTGAATGTACCTACCTGAATTGAGCCTGTGTTCACCTGCCAAGAGTTAAAGTGTTCCTATGTTGTAGGCCTACCTGCTTTGCGACACCCACGGTACTGAATGTGGTTGCGCCTAGGTTGATACAGGTTCTTCCTCATCTACAGTGTTATGTGCATCTAAATTCTTGCTAATTGACTGTCGCTAAGTGCATTGAAGTCTAAGTTTTGACCTGCAACCTATGACCTACAGTGTTACCTACTTGTCAATGAGGTTAATGCTACTGCCTTTTAATGGTGTAACGTTTTACTGTTATAATGTGCTTGAATGAATTTACGCACTGGTTTTGAGAAGCTAAATGAATTGCAATGTTGCCTAAGATTATCTGCCTCATCTATTGCTGATCTAAAATTAGATAAAGGATCTTGTTTTTATACAAAAGCCTGGTGTGGTGTCTCCCTTATTGTGTGCGCATTACTGAGTCAGTGTGAGTGTGTGCTGCACAAGTGCTTAACACATTGCCTTCGGGTGCCTTCCTGCCTCGCGCCAAAATACCGTGTCGGAATCGGTGACCCCGGTTCTAACACGGGCGATATGAAGTTGGTAGTTCTGCTGATTTACCCTTTTTTGGAAATACTACCACGTCCGTACCCTGCCATGATGAGGGCGGGATCCCGCTGTATTGTATAGCCAAGAACAGGTCATGCATAATTGGGAGAATCTCGTGCAAGAGTATTTTGTACACTTCTACTGGTATTTTATCCGGGCCTGCTGCTTTCCCGGCAGAGAGGGACGCTAGCGCCTCCTGGACCTCTTCCATGGTAATTTCTCGGTCTAGTTCCTGAGCTGTATCTTCGTCTAATCTAGGTAATACGGGGCTTCTGGCGTTGGGGTCTATCTGACTTGTTTCAGGAGTGTCCGCTTGATACAGCCTTCTGTAAAACTCCTCAAACACCTCCATAACCTTTTCTGGACCCGTCACTAATTGATCCCTGCTATTCTTAATTTTTAGGATGTTATTCCTAGCGCTTTTTTGCCTCGTTCTCAGTGCTAATAATCTCCCTATTGTATCGCCATATTCATATATTTCCCCCCCGATAGGCTTGGAACATTTGGGCCACCCTTGCCTGGAAAAAGCTATTAATTTCCGCCTTTACTAGAGCTAGTTTTGTCATATGCTCCTTAACTACGTCTTCCTGATCTCCCTTGATTATTAATTTGACATGCTCTGCCTCCAGTTCCGCCAACTTCCCTGTTAATTGATCAACCTCTGCCTTTCGTTGTTTCCGATATCGGCCTACAAAACCAATAACTTCTCCCCTCAGAGCAGCTTTAAAAGTGTCCCAAACTATCCCCCGAGTAGCGCTATACCTATTGTTATTAAAAAATTCCGTAGCCCATTGCTTAATATGGGCACAGAATTCCTCATCAGCAAGTAGCTTTTTGTCGAATGACCAAGTGCTCTATTTGTAAGTGCCACACAATCCCGTTATCTCCAACACCAAAGGGTTGTGGTCCGAAAAGAGTTGTGGTAGTTTTTTAATTTCCAGCTTATCCACCACTTTACATGAGGCTAAAAAGTAGTCCAAGCGTACAAATTTCCTATGGGGGTGAGAATAGTAAGTATACCCAGGGTCATTTGAAGTTTTTTCTACCCATACATCAACCAGTCCATGGCTTGCTTTAAAGGCATTAATTGCCCTATATACTTTGGGTTTCCTCCCTTCATATTTCTGGGTCTGAGTTTGGGCTTTTGTCACCTCTAGATGTATGTTGAAATCACCACACACTATCAGTGGCTCTAGCCAGGAGGCAAGTTCGACTTCAAGTTCTCCCAGATATTAGGGTCGTCTTGGTTAGACCCATATATATTCACCACTGTCACCCCCGTAGGTAACCCTACGATAAGACACAAAGTTCTCCATTGACATTAATTTCAATTATAGAAATACTCACCTCGTCATGTTAGCAAACTATTCACTAGCCATTAAATAGTAAACTTACTATAATGGGATTAAAACACATGGTTGGCTGTTGTTGAGCAAAGGAGGGGGGCGTTGAAGAGGAGAGCTCACAAACGTGGTGAATTTAATAGCTGCTTGCCCCCTCCCCCACCGCAGCTCTCAGTGGACACTCCTGTTGCCCTTTCAGATTCCTAGAGCTGAGTTGCTTGTGATTCTGATATACTTTTCCTACTACTGAAATGGAGAGAGCCAGCGCACATTATACGACAAGCTTTCTCCTCTAGCACCCCCCCTCCACCCACCCCCCGTGAGAACACAGCCTGCCCCAGTCCTGTTAAGAGAGTGGGGCAGCTCGCTCAGCCTAAAGGATCTGCCCCATAGCTTTCTGCCACTAATAATGGCACAGATTGATATTCAGAAACAACTTGGTCACTTCCAAGGTTAACACGGGGCAATGTCCAGTAGCAGTTCCTTAGGCATTCGTAAACAAGTCGCACTTTTCAGAAGAATCCTGTATTCTCAGCTTGAACTCCAGTCTGAATTGCTGAAGGGGCACAGACAACACCTCACATTCTGCATGTTATTAAACCAAAGGTTACAACACCTTCAGCATACATAGAAGAGAGCCTGGGTGGATCCTTTAATCCCCCTCCATTCACTTTTTCTATGGCCAAACCATGATAGCCCATGAGTAATAAATACATGGTCAGACATGAATGTTCCATTTTTTTACATTGAACTGGGCACTCTGTAAGAGCATTAATGTGGTAAAGAAGAGCAGGGCGGTCCTCAACCCTAACAAAATACTCGCCACATAGGGAACACTTGAGACCCGCACCCTCCAGATCATTCACAGGGATGCAATGTAACCTGAAGAATTCTGTTGTGCACACCGTTTCGCTCCACTACAAGCTGAAGCACAGCTACATGCGACACAATAAAAGCATCCATCTGGTCATGACGCCAGGCACCAAAACATAGACTGCACTACAAAGCCACCCATCCAACCAATTCCAACCCCCAGAGTATTGTGGTACCTCTCCTTTCAAGGCGCTTTGGTGCTTCATCAAGGGTATGAATTGCTATATAAATGTAGCTACAATCCATATCAGCACAGTACTTCCCCAGAGTTCAATAAAGACCCAAACCCAGAAAGGATCAGCCATGCCCTACTGATCCAGGAGGGCACAGCATTTGGAATACATGCTTGCTCAAAATGGCATCATCTTTAAGGTGATATTATTTGGAGCACTTACCTGAAACCACTGAAGTTACATTTGACTGTGGTCCTCAGTGAAAATGGGCACACCCAAATCATAGCAATAGCAACAGTGCTGTGTGTGCGTCTGTAGATTAATAGATTATCTTTTGAGTTTCATAAATATTTAAAGCAATATTACATAAAACATACAATAATATCAACAAAGCGTTTATAGTGATTTCATTACATTACTAAATGTTTTTTTAAGGCTGTAAGAATTAAGGAAAGGAAAGATACAGAAACAAGTAAAGGAAAGAAGTGAGGAAGAAAAGAAACAAGACAGAAAACTTGAGTAGAACATAGTAAAGACAAGGCATTTTAAGAACAAAGCAATTTCATACAAAATAGCAAGAGGCAACCATAAAAATCAAGAATGTTACTTTGTGTCTAAAGCAGAAGCAGATTCTTCACAGTTATTACTGGGTTATTACTAACTCATATGATGGTTTTGAAAAAATCTTTCCAATGATGACTTATTTGCCTGAAAGCAAAAGCAATACACAAGTCCAATAACTTGAAATTTAAAGTAGAGTTGCAATCAAAGTATTAATGAACTCAAAATATATTTTTAAATGTAAGGAGGACATTGCTTTGCAAAAGTTTGGAACATTTTGAACATACCATGGTCCAAAACTGCCTAACAAATTCAGAAATGAACAAAATTTCAGCAATGTGCCATCTTCTCATTTACAAGACCAACAAAAATTATAGTTAGAATGATCAACTTTACAAATAATCACGAGTAAGAAGTAATCTGTTGTAAATAGAAAATGATTGAGTAATATTTGCTCATTTCAGACAAATCTAGTTTCATATTTGTAGGTCAAATTCATGTTAAATATCATTTTTCCACAAACGTTATACTGGCAGTTTAGCTCTGGTGACATTTAGCTGATAAAAAGAACTATAAATAATAGCAGATTTCTGAATATTACAGTTGCCAAATCAAATTATGAAAACTTGTTTGTGTAGCATTATCATTAGATGAAAATGCATCTGAGGACTCAGATAAAAAGTTTGATTGGGAAGCATGTAATAATTGGTATTTGTGCTAGGTAATGAAAAGGGTTCTTGCACTTTCTCAAATAGTACAATAGAGGATCTTTCTATTAGCTGATTCATTCAGGGAATACATTTCTTTCTAGTGTTTCAAATAAAAGACCTTATTAACTTTTAAACAATTTTTATTCCAGACTGTAAATAGAAAAAAAAACATTTGGCAGTCAAGTAAATTCAACAAACTTTGTTTATTTAATACTTTTTCCCTGCTGATCACTGTTCGTTTCTTAAATTGCAGAGAAAGTGTTACTTATATTCTTGTCAGAGTTTAATAGAAAACATATCGGAACTGTAGCAGCGCCCGCATAGTAACCAACGAGCAACGGACCTAAAACTGTTCTTCAGTTGTTGTGTATAATCGACACTATGTAAACGTAGTTCCATTTTTATTCTAGGTCCAGACGAGGATGCATTCTCGTTTTGCCATCAGATTTTGCTGTTGGGTTTTCATTCTCGGTTCTAGCAGCTGGCCTATGGAACTCTGTGTCACTGTCCTTTCGAAGGAGTCGGAATGTTTTATCATTTCACAAAGAGATCAAAGATTTATAGTTCATGGAGTTTCTTGCAGAGCTGGTGTAGCTGGTGATGTCACCTTTATCCTTTTGAGTGTCATAACTCATAAGACCTGTAAGCGTGTGCAAGCACACTATAAAAACGTCTCTAACAAAGTAAACTATGAAACTTTTCTTCCTGGTAAGATATATACTTATAAACTTTGTGAGCTCAGGCGAAGTTGTGTGTTTCAGTGGGTGTATTTTCTGATTCTAATTTCCTGTGATATTTCACAGTAAATCATAACTGTTCACCCATCCCGCACCCCCTTGCAGGAACCTACACTAGTCGAGAGAGGATTCTCTTTTAACGCCTTTTTAAAAATAAGAATATTGCCGCCTTCGCTGTACTTACCTCTTTGTGCCGTTGTCTACAAACAGGGTTACATAATGTGTACTCATTCCATACTATAACAGCGTACGGTACAGCATCAGATTCTGGAGCCCATACGCCTTACCTGACAATAGCCTTATTTTGAGAAAATGACCATTTTCTTTTTTTGCTTTATTATTTTTTTTTATAAAGAAAACCTTTTTTCATCATGATTGTGTCGCCTGTAACATAACAGTGCATGCAGGTGATGGACAGTCATTTCCAAGTCTAGAACTCGTGTCAGGTTGCCCAGTGCCCACTCCTATCCCGCTCTCGCGTACAGACGTCTCTTACGACATTTACCCGTCTCAGCTCGTCCTCGAGTTTATCCCTCTTCCGTCTCAGCCTCCTTTTCTCCTAAGAGCTTGTCAAGGTTGCCTTAGTCTTCATCACCTGTTGAGGAGTTAGTTATTTTTCAAATGCAATAGCTAGATATGAATCGACCTCGGCTTAGAGACACCCCATTGCAGAGTGCAGCCTTAAATGCTGTTAAACAGCATGTAACCTTTCCCTATATCTGTCGTAGGTCAAAGTTTGACAGCATCATGTAAAATCTGGTGATCTCTTTTCATGTCTAGGATACACCTGTAGTACTAGTAGGGTGCAAATGTATGCTTTGTCAGCAGCTAAACAATTATGGCCCGGCGCGTGGCCATGCAAAATGGCCTACAGGTTGCGTTCCTAAGAGGCTCCTGTACGGATCCCTTGCAATCCTGCATCATCCTGCCCTGGGTGCTTTTCTTTGGCCTGGAGCGTTGTGTCTGTACATCTGTGGCGCTCAATTTGTCAGGTCTCTGGTCCCCGGGGTGATAGGGGGCACATTGTTGGGTGGGGCCTAATCTTTGGTTGCTTGGGTTGCTGCCTAGAAGTCTGAGCCCTCTCAGCCTCTTTAATCGCCGGCTTACCTTGTTCCTGCTGGGCCCTGCCCTGATCGGAGGTGCCCCCGCTAATGGGGGGTGGCTTCCAGGCTATCACCACACTGAGCGGAGGTGGGGTCTGTGTGGAGGAGACCTGCGCCGGAGGTGACGTCTTGGGGACATCAGGTGCCCTGGCTGTCGGATGCCTTCAGTTGTGGGGACTGTTGGGAACAGCCTGCGGGAGCACAGCGGAGAGGTCGGAGGACATCATTCCTGTTGCCTGGGATCAGATCTCCCTGTGCGGCCCTTTATGTGCTGGAGGCTCAGTGGACTAAGGCAGGTGAGTCGGGGCTGCTCCGGAGTGTGGCATTCTCTTTGGCCCATTCACTGGGGCAGGGGCCCTGCGAAACAGCGATGAGTCAGCCATGGAGCAGGAGTGCCGCTGCTTCGGGGGACTGACTGTTGGCCCGCGGGGACTGATGCATTGCGGGCCGCCTTGGGAGACTGATGTGGCCCTGGGACTGTTGGTTCTCCACGGGGGCCATTGTGATTTCTGACTATTCCTGCGTGCCTCGGCCTGCCCGCTGGGTGGTCTCCAGTTTACCCGTCTAGTGGAGCCTGCTGGAGAGCTGATTGCTTCACCTGTGGCTCTCTACCTTGAGGGCTGTGGTCATTGCGTGTTGCAGCTGGGCGACTCTGTACCCACCGGTTGGCTGCTGCCTGATTTTCCTTTGCTGCTGTCCCTGGTCCCCCTTATAAGTTACTCTGCTGGCGCCAGGAGGAGAGAACTTGCGGAATTCCCTGGCAGTGCTGCTTCGATGGGCCCTGATATCCTGATTTTTAAGAGGATCTTAGTGACTTTAGTTGGACAGGGGTGCCCTGCCCCTTGGTGGCAGCATAAAGCGGAACTAGTCCCTTGTGGGTGGTAGGAGACTCTGGTGCAGGGGTGCTCTTTGGCCCCTGTGTTTCCTTATGGGACGTAGTAAGCGGTCTGAGCTCCTGCAGAGGAACACCTTGGACCACTACGCCACTGTGCCGTCTACTTCGCAGCAACATACCCATCAGGCATTTGGTGGTGGCGACCGGGAGCCAGAGTCTTCCGCTGGCGAGCACTCGAGGGCGTGATTGCTGGTGGCCATTCATGGTTCTAGAGTGGTCCTGGAGAATAAGATTTAGACTGTGGTTATAGAGGTCAACTTGCTGCACACGGATCTCTGCAAGGTGTCCGACAAGGTCCAAGTGTCTGAGAGTTCTATACTGGAGCTCCAGACTGAGGTGGCTACCTTGAGGAAACAGATGGCCTACAGTTACGTCCAGCGCGAGGGTCTTGGGAGCACGGGTGGATGATGCAGAGGGAAGATCACCTTGTAACAACGTGCGCTTCCTGGGGTTCCCGGAACGGGCAGAGGGAAGTGCTCTCAAACTCTTTGTTGAACGCTGGATCCGTGACACCCTCAAGCCCTGCGGGCTTCTCCTCTGTGTTCGTTATTGAGAGAGCGCATCGGGCCTTGGTGGCTCCGCCTCGTCCTGGGGCTCCGCCACGGGCCATAATAGCCCTTATACTAAATTGCAAGAATAGAAACTGCATTCTGCGTGTGGCCAGGGACACTGATACTTCTCTTCCAGGGGATACTCATCAATAGTCATAAGCACTGAATAGTCCCGCCCACGTGCGGGGACCCCGGAGCAATAGCCAATAATATGCATATATCTACATATATATACACATAAATACCCATATATACATATATATATAGATAATATGCATTATATACATATGCAGCCTGAGAACATGTCACTAGGCTTAAAAAACTGCCGTCATTACATTGTAAATCTTTACCTTGAAAACATAAAGACATATAAATCATAATATACTTATGATACATATAAAGAAAACTGCTTTGAGTTTGCTTTGAGAAACACAACCTTTATTTTCAAAGGTAAAAAGGTAAGATCATAGAGGCAGATTAGCCTAGAAAGGCTGCATAGAAAACAATTGAAAAATTGGCGCCGTGCCTTTAAGACCCCAGGAACCCCCAGGCTCCCATCATGCACCACAGGTGACAGTTAGGTCAGTTCTTTTTCCGGCTCCTTCTATGAGGATCCTGGAGCATTGAGCTCGCCAGTTAGTGATTTTTTATCACTTTTTTCTGGTTTCAAGTGAACTTTTTAGTTTCACTCGACGTCTTTAGTACTTGTCTATCTAATACTACTATTTTTTCTGACTTTTGGCTATTTTTTCCTGTCATAATGCCGGCCTTATTTAATAAGTGCCCGGCCTGTGGAAAAAAGATGGCTAAGTCAGACCCTCACTCGGTCTGTATTGCTTGTTTACCTTCATCCCACAAGCCAGACCAGTGCTACCACTGCAGCAAGTTTTCAAGAAGAACCCTTAGGGAAAGGGAGAAGATTAAGCTGCACTCCATGCGCATGACGTCGACGCATCCGTCGCCAAGGAGGTCGACGTCGAGGAGATCGACGTCGAGGATATCGACGTCGAGATCTCGGAAAACACCCTCTGGGTCTAGATCAAGAAGATTGCGATCTAGATCGACGTCGAGGAGGTCGACGTCGAGGAGATCACAATCCAATCTCGGATCTCCTCCTGCAAAGAGACCTAGGGCAACGTCGGGAGACCGCTCGACGCGGGAGACCCAGGTCGTGACGTCAAGGAGTGCTTCTTCCTCCCCAGGACTTCAGATAGTGCAAGTCTCTCCGGAACACTCACCAAGACCGTCACCAACCCCTCCAACTAATATCTCCCCGAGATGGCTAGGGGAAATAAGGGAGTGGAAGATCCGCAGAGTTACAGGACTGCCACGTTCCTCTACAAGATCCAGATCGCCTATGGTTCAGTCAGTGCACTCATCTGCAAGACATGAGCGACAGGCCACTCCACAAAGGTCCCCACCTTTCAGAAGGTGCTCGTCACGTTCTCCTAGGAGTCGGGCATCCAGATCTCGACACCGTTCTCCTAGAAGACGAAGCCATAGATCTTCTTCGTGGTCTTCAGACTCCAAGGCTGATTACTCTCCTACTCTTTCTTCCTCTCCTCCGAGTAGAATTTCACCCATTGACGATATCCTGACCTTCAATGAGGTTCTCTGTCGAGGAGCTGCGAAGCTTCAGATTGAAATGCCTGTTTCCACCACCAAGACATCAGTCATTTTTGAAACACTGCACCAAAGATCTTCTTCTAGACCATTGCTTCCCCTAGTGCCTGGCCTGCTGGAGCCTGCTCTACAAAAATTCCTTACTCCAGCTTCGGTGGGGGCGGCCCCGTCTCGGATTACTAAAAAGTATAAGGCTCCTGAGAGGGACCCCTTATTTCTGAGGTCTGACCCTCCACCGGACTCAGTTATCGTTTCAGCGGCACGGAAGAATCAGACGGGGGCAGCATCATCTGCGGTACCCCCAGATAGAGACAGTAAGGCCATGGATTCTGTTGGCAAGAGAATGTGCACTACCTCAGCCTCGTACATGAAGGTAGCAAGTGCCTCAGCCTTACTGGGTCGGTATGACCGCTCTTTGTGGGACTCTCTTTCACGCTTCACCGAGAAGCTCCCAAAAGAAGACAAGCAGGATTTTCTGGAAATTCTGCATGAAGGTGGTTTGGTGGCCAACCAAGTCATCAGTGCAGCGGCTGACGCCTCTGATCTCGCTGCCCATGGTTATGCACATGGGATTTGTGCCCGTCGCTCTGCCTGGCTGAGATTGACGGGTTTGAAACCAGAGGCGCAACATCGGATTCTCAATCTCCCCTTCAATGGCACATCGCTCTTCGGCTCTCATGCTGACGATGAAATGTCCAGGATGAAGACCGAACTGGATACAGTGAAGGCGGTTGGGCTTGAGAAGAAGAAGGACTTCAGGCGACGCTACCGCCCTTACGATCGGCGCCAATACCAGCAGAGGGTTCAAACCCCTCAGTGGTCCTCCCAGCAAAATCAAGGAAGATCACAATCCTACCAGCGTCGTCCTGGTAGAGGACGAGGAGGGAACTCCAGACAGTCCACACCTGCTGCCAAGCAACAACAGAAGCAGTGAGTTCTTGCTTCCCCTAACTCCGTTACCCACTCCGGTGGGGGGAAGTGTCCGTTTCTACCTGGAAGAGTGGACCAAAATCACACTAGACAAGTGGGTGCTAAATATTGTAAGGAATGGGTATTCCATCAGGTTCAAGTCCCCTCCACCTTCTATTCCTCCTCAAAAGACTTTCATCCATCGCATAAATCTTCTGAGAGACGAGGTGTCCGCTCTACTCCTAAAGGAGGCCATCGAGGAGGTCCCATGGCATCAACATCGACAGGGAATCTACTCCCGATATTTTTTGGTCCCAAAGAAAGGTCCAAACAAGGAGTTCAGGCCTATACTAGATCTCAGGCTTCTCAACAAGTTCATTCTGAGAGAGAGGTTCAGAATGCTGGCATTACATCAAATAATCCCGCATCTACATCAAGGGGAATGGATGTGTTCCATAGATCTTCAAGATGCCTATTTCCACATCCCAATCTCTCCAAAGCATCGAAAGTTTCTAAGGTTTCGCATCCAGTCAGACCACTTCCAGTTCACTGTCCTGCCCTTCGGCCTGAAGTCTGCTCCTCGCACATTCTCAAAGTGCATGGCAGTAGTAGCTGCTTTCTTGAGGAAGAAACAGATTTTCGTCTATCCTTACCTAGACGATTGGCTTCTCAAGAGTGCGTCTCCAACTCTTCTACAGCAGCACCTCTCTTACTGCATTCAACAACTACATCAGCTAGGTCTACACGTAAATTTCAAAAAATCCATCCTCAATCCAACACAGAGGATTCATTACCTGGGCGCAACTTTGGACGCAGTAAACGCAAGAGCGTATCCTTCGGAGGAGAGACTATTATCCATTCTCCACAAGTGTCAAACTCTCCTGAAGATACCTCAGCCCACGGCCAGGCAGATCTCATCTCTGCTGGGGTCGATGGCCTCGTGCATTTTTCTAGTTCCAAACGCCAGACTTCACATGAGACCTCTACAGCAGACTCTAGAGGATCAGTGGTCCCAAATCTCCAATCGATGGGAGGATTTTTAACTCTACCTCTATCTGTCCGCCTCTCCATCAGATGGTGGATGCGACTGGCTCATCTCATCGTAGGAGTCCCTTTTCAACAGGAACTGCCCAAGCAGACTCTGGTGACGGATGCGTCCCTTCAGGGTTGGGGTGCTCATATGGGGCCACTACAGACCCAAGGAATGTGGTCAGAGAAAGAGCAGCTATACCACATAAACATGCTGGAACTCAGAGCGGTGCATCTAGCTCTCAAGGCTTTTTCTCCTTCCATCAAATCGACCGCTCTACTTGTTCAGACGGACAATACAACAACGATGTACTACCTGAACAAGCAGGGGGCACCAGGTCCAGACCCCTGTCGCTGGAAGCACAGGCGATTTGGAAGTGGCTTCTGGCTCGAGACATGAAAATCTCTGCAATTCACTTACCAGGTGTCCTAAACATCCAAGCAGACAGCCTAAGCAGGCATTTCGCAGAAGCACACGACTGGGTGCTAAAACAAGAAGTGGCGCAAGATATCTTCCACCACTGGGGAACACCGGACATCGATCTCTTCGCGGACGCAGAAAACGCAAAATGCCGCGTCTTCGCCTCCAGGTACCCACAACCAGGATCCAAGGGGAATGCTCTGTTGATAGACTGGTCAGAGACATTACTCTACGCCTTTCCACCTATTCCCCTCATTCCCATGGTGATCAGGAAACTGTACAATTACAAGACAGAGATGATCCTGGTTGCTCCAGAGTGGCCTCGCCAGTGGTGGTATCCGGACCTTCTTCATCTGTCCAAAGTACCACACAGGAGGTTGCCATGTCATCCGGATCTGCTGACCAGGGCGGGCGGCAAGGTGTTCCATCCCAACCTGCCGTCCCTGAGGTTAGCAGCATGGCTCCTGAGTTCATCCAATATGGACATTTAGGTCTCTCTCAAGACTGCATGCAGATCTTGAAGGAGGCTAGAAGACCTTCTACGAGGAAGTCTTACGCTTTTAAGTGGAAGCGTTTTTACATGTGGTGTACTGCAGAGGGTCTTGATCCTATTCGAGGTCAGGAACAGGTACTGTTACCATACTTATTGTATTTGGCCAAAGCAGGTTTGCAATACTCCTCCATAAAGGTTCACCTGGCAGCGATAACAGCATATAGAAAGTCTCCCAATCAGATTTCTTTCTTTCAAATGCCAGTTGTGAAGGATTTCCTGGAGGGTTTAAAAAGGTCTATCCACCCGTTAGGTCTCCATCTCCTCCCTGGGAGCTTAATGTGGTTCTCTCTAAACTAATGGGTCCCCCATTTGAACCCATTCACAAAGCTTCCCTTCAGCATCTTTCGTGGAAGACTGCTTTTCTCGTGGCAATCACTTCTGCCCGCAGGGTAAGCGAGATACAAGCCCTATGCTCTACAGAGCCTTATCTCGTTTTTCACGCGAACAGAGTGGTGTTACGTACTCACCCGAGGTTCCTTCCTAAGGTGATCTCGGATTTTCACATCAACCAGTCAGTTACTCTTCCTACTTTCTTTGCAAACCCTGTCACTCCTGCTGAGAGAGCTCTACACTCTCTAGACCTAAAAAGAGTGTTAAAGTTCTATCTTGATAAAACAAAAAGTGTACGAAAGTCTGACCAACTATTTGTGAATTATGGTCTGTTGAACACTGGTTTCCCTGCCTCTAAAAGGTCCATTTCTAGATGGATAGTGTCATGTATCACGTTATCTTATCAACTGGCACATAAGCAGCTCCCGGGCAAGCCGAGAGCGCATTCTACAAGAGGAAAAGCTGCTACAATAGCGATGATTAGGAATGTACCTATTCAAGAAATTTGTAAAGCAGCCACATGGCGTTCGGTCCACACTTTCGCACGCCATTATTGCCTTGATTCTGACACTCAAGCAGATGCTCAGTTTGGTCAAGCATCCTTGAGAAATTTGTTTGGGTAATATATGTTTTGGTAAAATGGTTTTGATATGCTGGTATTCGTCCGCAGGGTAAGGAGATGGGCTTGCTACTCTATTCAGTGCTTATGACTATTGATGAGTATCCCCTGGAAGAGAAGGATAAGTTACTTACCTGTAATCCTAGTTCTCTTCCAGGGGTATACTCATCAAAGTCATAAGCAACCCTCCCTCCTCCCCGGACGAATACCATGCTCATATATATGTACCTGTTACCCATACTGTGATTATACTGTTATACGCCGTCCAAAAGAACTGACCTAACTGTCACCTGTGGTGCATGATGGGAGCCTGGGGGTTCCTGGGGTCTTAAAGGCACGGCGCCAATTTTTCAATTGTTTTCTATGCAGCCTTTCTAGGCTAATCTGCCTCTATGATCTTACCTTTTTACCTTTGAAAATAAAGGTTGTGTTTCTCAAAGCAAACTCAAAGCAGTTTTCTTTATATGTATCATAAGTATATTATGATTTATATGTCTTTATGTTTTCAAGGTAAAGATTTACAATGTAATGACGGCAGTTTTTAAGCCTAGTGACATGTTCTCAGGCTGCATATGTATATAATGCATATTATCTATATATATATGTATATATGGGTATTTATGTGTATATATATGTAGATATATGCATATTATTGGCTATTGCTCCGGGGTCCCCGCACGTGGGCGGGACTATTCAGTGTTTATGACTTTGATGAGTATACCCCTGGAAGAGAACTAGGATTACAGGTAAGTAACTTATCCTATCATAAGATATCAAGTGTCCCACAGAACATTTCTAGAGGTTATGGCCAAGCTCAGGGTGATGGGCCTACATTATATGTTATTGTATCTTGCCAGGCTGC
Organism: Calotriton arnoldi; assembly: GCA_963921515.1. Lineage (NCBI taxonomy): Eukaryota > Metazoa > Chordata > Amphibia > Caudata > Salamandridae > Calotriton > Calotriton arnoldi. Next base: position 810,787 of record CAWUFW010001796.1, on the reverse strand, counting down.
GGGTATTTTTGAGGGGCAGGTCGCACTTCTTTGACAATCCTGATGATGTGGTGGCTAGAGGTATGGGATAAGGTGCCGAGGGAGAAGACTGGCTCCTGGAGGGCTGAAGCTCGGAGGTCTGTTGGTGCTAGTGTTCCTTGGAGGGCAAGTGAGGCTGCTGAATCCCGGGGCGGACAGTCCCCTGGAGGAAGTACCCCCTCCAGGGTTGTTATTCAGGGAGATGACACCATGGCGCTGGCCTTGGCGGATGATCGGTCTGCAGTTAAGGAGAGTGACTCTGCTCCGGAGGCTCTGTTGGTGCAGGATATCTCCGAAACATGATTTATTTAACCCATGTTTCGCTTACTGTGCCTCTTTGCTGTCTGTTTCAGTATTGTTTGTTGTAGGGGGTGTACTCCCTTGCTCAGAGGGGAAGATTTTGCTGTTGAGGGACTTTTGTCTGGGGGGAATGCTGTACTGGTTTCGATGTGACTTACTTAACATGCACCCGGGGTTCTCTTTTTGTTGAAGGAGGTTCATGGGTCTCCTCTCCACGCTTAGTGGTAGGCCATGGTTGGGGTTCTTGGGTTTAGGCTGTGGGTCCCGCAAGCAGGAAATGTATTGGATTCGCAGTATGATGTGCTGGTGATATGCTGCCTATCCAGAGTGGGGTTAGTTGGGACAGTTAACTTGTTTTCTGACCCTATTGTTTGGGGTTGTTTATGGTTTGATTTAGTGCCTAGTCATATATGGTGGCTATGTCCTCCTTGCTGGCGGATATTGGGGTGGATCCTAGTGCAAGTATGGTGGTAGTTCGGTTGGCGTCTGAAGATTTGTGACCCTTATGGTTGATCAGATCAATATTATTACTTGGAATGACAGGGGGCTCAGAGAATATTCCAAGCGCTAAAGGGTCCACTTGTTCCTCCGACGGCATAAGGTGCAGATAGCATGTCTTCAGAAGACACCTATTAGGAGGGGAGGTGCAGAAACTGAGTAGGAAATGGAGGGGTCAATTGTTTTCTGCCTCTTATTCCTCATATGCTGGGGATGGTAATTTGGGTGGCCCGGGGTCCCCTTTAGGCATATATATATATAGTGAGGCAGATGTGAAGGGGTGTTATCTTTTACTGCAGGGCACCCTGAATGGCAGGGATATCACCATCTTAAATTCATACGCCCCTAACACAGATCGGCAAATTTATGTTGGGCTTCAGAACCTCTTAGAGTGCGGTGTGGGTTCCTCCTTTTTCTGGGCGGGGGACTTCAATTGCATTTTGGATGGGTATGCGGATCGGTTTTCTCCCAGGCAGGGTACTAAACCTCAAATGGTGAGCTCTCTCTGGGAGGTAATGTGTAATTTTGCTTTACTGGATGGCTGTTGAGTGTTACAACCGGGTGGGGGGGCTTGAATACATCTGTCACTCCAGGACTTATAATATCTATAGTGGCCTGGACCGATTTTTAGTGGGAGGGATTGCTCACTTGGAATTTATCGCGGTGACTCATTTGGGGCAGTTCCTCTCTGATCATGCTCTGGTGCTCTTGGCCTAGCGTGGGGTGTTACACCTGGTGGAATTTGTAGTTGGTGGATGCCTTCTGATCTCTTGGCTGACCAGGTCTGCAGGGAGACGCTGGCCACTTTGGATGGATATCTGGAACGGAATTGGGGGACTATGGCCACTATAGCTATTGAATGGGAGGCGCTTAATGCGGTGGTGAGAGGTGAATGTATTGGATATGTCTGTAGAGTGCGGAGGCGGCTGGAAGCTGACCTGAAGGTGTAGGAGGGTAAACTGGCTGACCTACAAAAATGTGAGGCAAGTTTGGCGGAAGTGCCCAGGTCTATGCGGGGGGTTCATAGAGCAATGCAGGATCTTTGGGATTCTTTAGATAGTACTACCCTTAGATCATATCGTCAACTGTTACATACAGAGGGGGATAAGTCAGGTAAGCTGCTGGCTTGGATTCTCCAGCGTGAGATGGAGATGCCTTCCATTCTGTCGGTTCAGAATGCTCAGGGGACTTCACAGACCAGGCGGCCAGATATTTTATCTGCTTTTCTAGGTCATTTCAAGGGGGTTTACCGAGCTGGCCCAGCGGGTCCGGTGGGGGAGATGGAAGGGTTTTTGGCACAAGTTTGATTACTGCAGCTACAGCAGACGCTAAGGCAGGATTTGAAGGAATAGATTACTTTAGAGGAGCTTGCTATTGCCATTAAAGCGCTGAGCAGATCCACAGCTCCGAGCAGGGATGGGTTCCCAGTAGAATTTTATTAGACCTACTCTACCGTGCTCAACGAGGTCTTTCTGGAGGTGAAGGGAGAGGGGATTCCTTCAGCTACCCTAAGAGAGGGGATTGTGTGCCTGATGTTAAAACCTGGGGAGACCCGGTGGATCCTTCCTCGTACATACCCCGCACCATGCTTAATTTGGACCTTAAAATATTGTGCAAGATTCTGGCATCTAGGTTCCAGGGTGTGGTTCACGAATTAGTTTAGGAAGATCAATGCTGCATCATGCCGGAACGTAGTACCACCTACAATCTGTATAGACTCACTTGGTTTCCCTTGACCTTGAAAAGGCCTTTTATATGGCTGAGTGGGGATATTTAATGGTTGTGCTGCAGGGTATGGGGTTTGGTCCCAATTTTTGTGCATTGATAAGACTTTAGTACACAGAGCCTTCTATTTGTGTCCGGGTGGGCAGGGAGCTCTCGAAGACAAGGACAGTGGTCAGAGGCACGAGACATGGATGTCCTCTTTCACCCTTCTCTTTACGCTTGCAAGTGAGCCCCTTGCTTTGTTTTTACGCAGGGAGATGACACCATGGGGTATCCGGGTGGGAAGTACTACTTGTGTGGTATCGCTGTACGTGGATGACTTGTTTATGTTCGATCTCCCAGAGAGTCGGTACCGCTCTTAATGCAGCTTCTGGGGGCTTTTGGTGCGGTCTTAAAGTTAATATCCGAAAATCACTTTTATTCCCCTTGGGAAGATTAGTAGGGAGACCTCCTAGACCAGCTGCTGCCTGTTGGGCTCCGTTGGGAGCCGGGCGGGTTTCAATACTTAGGGATTTGGGTCACACACACTGAGGCAGAGCAAACGTTTAAAAGCACGGATAGAGTTGTGGGTGGGCTTGAGAATTCGATTGCCTTTTGGAATAAACTCTCTCTCTCTGTAATGAGCAGAGAAGCTATAGCGAAAGTGGTCTTCCTACCCGTGATGCCTGCACCTTGGGCAGAATTCACTTCTCCCACTCAAGGCCAGGTTCTTTTACAGATTAGATAGCTTTTTGGTTTCCCTGATCCGGGCCGGATGTGGCAGCCGGGTGGCATTGGCAGCGCTTAAGAGAGACGTGGAGGATGGCGGGTTGGCAGTCCCTGATATACAGCTTTATTATTATGCAGTACATTTGCAGCATGCCGCTCATTGGTTGATGGAGCCGCCTAACTGGGAGAAACGACTGCTGGGGGACAGTCGAAGGTGGGGGGGACCAAGCCACAATTATTAATGCGGGGAGGCAGGTCAGAGCATCCAGTGCCTTACTTAGTGCAGGTTACCACTGGGATCTGGAAGAGGGTGGTCCAGGAAATAGTCCTAAGAGCCCCCTCAGATAGAGAGCTACAACTGTGGGATCTCGTGCCCTCTCGAGCTATGGAGCTATAGAAATATAGATGCTCATGGCACACTGGAGAGAGGGGGATGCCGGGTGGTGGGAGATCTTTATCCAGCGGAGATGTTTATCTCCTTCCAGGAGGCTCGGGACGCCTTAGGGGTTGGCCCGGGTCATTTTTTGCACTATGCTAAACTAGAGTGTGTGGTGAGGGAGTTGTGATGCTATTTTCCTATCGCGCTGCGAACCTCAAAGGTGTTGGGTGGCCTCATCAGGTGGAGGAAGGGGAGACAACGGTTTACCAATTTCTATAGGGCCCTTAGGGGTGATATGGTCAAGCAGCCATACACAGCGCAAACAACGGTGAAGAGGTGTGGTGCAGCGGCTAGGGCGGCTGACTCTGGAACACGGGGGCTCACGGTTCAATCCCCGGCGCCGGGGGCTGTTTAGCCCAGCACCTTGTGACTCTGGGCAATAGCTCTCTTAATCTTCAAGACGGCCCCCAGCCCCGGGACACCTCTCCGGAGGTAGCTGTGCGCTTTACAAATGCTGGTATTTCATTTCAACCTGGGAGTCTGAATTTGGAGAACACGTTCCGGTCACAGACTGGGCCCAGGCTGTGGCTTTGGTGCACAATGTGTCTTGTAATGGTGTCTTTAAGCTGCTTCATTTCAATTTTTTACACCGCACTTACATAACGCCGTATAAACTTAATAAAATAGATCCCTCTCGAGGGGCTAAATGTATGCGCTGCGGAGAGGAGGGAGATATCTTCCTGCACCTGGCCTGGGAGTGCAACGAGATCCAGACTTTCTGGGGGTGAGTGACACCCAAAATAGAGGGTGCCACCGGTGAGGCGGTTCCTCTTACTCCGCTTGCATGCTTGTTGCGTGTGGTGGGCAGATTTAGGGAACGGAAACTCCCACATAAGCTTGCGCAGTTATCACTTCTCCTAGCGAAACGTTGCGTGGCCACCGCTGGCTGGGCACTAGGGTGCCGCTGCTGACTCAGTGGCTGAGGGACTTACTGGAATGGGGAGTGGCGGAGGAACACCACATGTGATTGACCCGCACTGATGATAAGGCAGCGGAGAAGATATTGCTCTCGGCCCAGTTACTAGAATGCTTCACTGAAGATGGAGACTTGGATACGGACAGTAGTTCGGAGGCCAAAAGGTGAATATTCTGGCTGATGATTCTATATATAGATATATATATACATCAGGTGGGCCTTATGGTATGAATCTTGCATGATTTTTTTTTCTCGACGACTTGGTTCATGTGAATGAAAGCTGGGACACTCATGACACCGCAATGTCTAGTATGCCTCTGCCCCATGTTCATCGGGATCTTCTGTATAACCTAAAACTTTGGTACTGTATGTTACTTACTGTTTTCATAAAACCAATAAAACACAGTTTAAAAAAAATCAATTATGGTCCAATCTCCACAGGGCAACAATTTACATTGTGAGACGATTTTAATGTGCAGGTAATTATTTTACCACTTAGTGTTTGCCAGTTCTGCATCAATGTCATTCTCCCCTGTTCCTTTTACCACTGTAGTTCCTGTAAGAGGTGATAAATGGGATGGGTCCCCACAGACTGCCCGGGATTAACCTGTCCGGCCTTTCTGAGAAAACTGTATTCATGAGCATTGATCCTCAGCATCTTCCCAGCCTAATCGTGCCAGGAAATGTCTGTGGGGATTAGTGGTGACAGGGAGGGTTGCTGGCTGTTGTTGATTAGAAATTAGCGAAAATATCCATGTTGTTCAATGGCATTTTTCTCAGTTAGCTGTAAAATGTGTTTGCCACATTGTTGTGTTGGTAAATCAAATGTAATTAACATGCTCAAATGCTATCGTGGTGTTTTGCTATCCTACATGAGCTGCGAATTCTGTATTTCTAGGCGAGGCGCTGTTCCAAGATTTCTATGAACAACAGCTGTTTGTTTGTCGAGGACGGTCGAACCGCCCCACTGCTTCATTTGTAAAAGAGAAAGTACTGCGGCTCAAAGTTTTGCTCAAAAGCCTGCGTCCAGCACTTCCTAAGGGGGGGTGGAGTGCAGAATACTAAGACTGTCTAGTCCTGATTCTATCTCAGGACTTTTTTATCCACCATGATTTACTTCCTGCATATTTATCTCATTTCGACAGGTTGATTTTCATCCCTGCTTTCTCCCTTTGTCACCGTTTCTCGGTCTTTTCTTCTTCTCTTTCCCGTTTTCTGCCTTTCTCTTGGCTCTGGGTTGAAGTCTGATGAAGAAAATAAGCCTTGGTCCCCAAAAATGAGTGCCAGTGGGCCGCACCTGCAACACTGGTTCAAATTAAGCACTGGCACCACCCCCGCTTCTGTGTTATCCACATTTCATCTTAATTAACCTTCCTGTGAACTTATCTTATCTTATCTTATCTTAATTGTGACTTATAGAGCGCTCGTTCACCGATTGGTTTCATGGCGCTGGAGACTAGGTAGGTGCCAATCCGGAACAGTTTATTCATAAGCTTGTGTGAATAACCAAGTTTTAAGAGATTTTCTGAATAGGAGCAGATTGGTGCTAAGTCTAATTTCCAGGGGATGGAATTCCACAGGCGTGGGGCCAAAGTCGCAAACCTGCAGCCCCCTGACGTTTCAGTTTAAAGGTGGGTATTGTCAAAAGGTGAAGTTGAGCTGAACGAAGATTCCGAGTGGGGGTATAACGAGAGACAAGATTGTCAATGAATTTTGGGCTATGGCCGTTTAGGGATTTAAACACCAGACATCCGACTTTAAAGGCACATCGCTGCGGAATAGGGAGCCAGTGCAGCTTCCTAAGGAGGGGTGAGGCGTGCTGCCATCTGGGCTGATTATGTATCATTCGAGCCGCTTGGTTCTGCACCAGCTGAAGTCGTTTGATGAGGCCAAGTGGCAGTCCCAAGTAGGTGGCATTTGCGTAGTCCAGACGAGACAGCACAAGAGCTATTACCACTTGGACCAAAGCAGCGTGGGACAGAAACCTACTTATTTTCCTGATTTTTCGAAGTTGTAGGAAACAGGCAGAGACCACTGTGCCAACATGTGCTTTTAAGGACAGGTCGTTGCCTATTGTAACCCCTAAACTTTTTACTGAGGTTGAGGGGGTAGGGGAGGTCCCAGATTATTAGGCCAATATTGTGGACCCCATGGGTTGCAAGCTCCCCTGTCAAAATTAATTCAGTTTTGCTGGGATTAAGTTTTAAATGATTAAGATTCATCCATTGCTGGATGAAAAGCATAATAGATTGAAAATTGTTTATAGAATCAGGGGAGTTATCAATTGAGAACATGAGTTGGAGGTCATCTGCATAATTGAAAAGGTTCACCTTCCTTTCTTTCAAAGATCTTATCAATGGGCATAGGTAGAGGTTGAACAAATGTGGTGAAAGCGAAGAGCCCTGGGGGACCCCGCAAGTTGTTTTTAGTTTAGGGGCAGTGAATTGGCCAATACGGACTGCCTGAGTGCGATTTACTAAGAAGGAATTAATCCAGCTAAGGGCTAGACCCTGAAAGCCAGCCTCTCTGACACGGTCCACTAGAATGTTATGGTCGACCGTGTCAAATGCAGCTGAGAGGTCAAGCAATATCAGGGCCTGATGAGTGCCTCTGTCTGCATTTTCACGTAGGGAATCCAATATTGCCACAGTCACAGTTTCAGTGGAATGGTTAGGCCGAAAACCGGCCTGACATGGATCAAAGAATCCCGTCTGTTCCAAGAAGTTAGATAAGCATTTTGCCACATGGGCCTCTAGTAGCTTAGCCATATAGGGAGCAGAGAGATGGGACGATAATTTGCTAGTGTCTGGGGGTCAGCACTTGGTTTCTTTAGTAGGGGGACTACTATGGCTTCCTTAAAAGCCTTGGGGACGCAGCCCTGGGACAAGGATTGATTTAAAAGGGCAAGAACTGGGTCTGGAAAGGCCATAAAGGCTGCTTTCAAGACATGAGGGGGCAGTGATCCAAAGGAGAGCCAGATTTAACTTTAGCGAGTAGGTTATTCAAGGTCTCTATATCAATAGGTAAAAAGGAGTCCAGAGAGTGGGGGTTCCTAGGTGAAGACGGGGTAATATCATGTGGGAGCCTGTATGGGATGCTGGCTTTAATATCATTAATCTTATCAATAAAAATGTATTCAAAGAATCACACAGGGCCTGTGACGGCTTGGGTTTAATTAGGACTCTCTCAGGATTTGATAATTCATCAACAATTGTGAATAATTCCTTAGCTTGATTATTAGAATTGAGAATTCGTGTTGAGAAATAAGCTGCCTTAGCTTATCGAGAGTGTACTCTTCTCTACACACACCCACCCCATTTAATCTTTCTAGCTTTGTAGAAACCAGTTGTTGGGGCACAAAAGTCCCTTGCATGGTGATGGACGTACACTGCTGCCCTGAGTGCTGCAGTTGCATTGGTATCTGGATCCCTGGTGCTGATTTCTGTTGTCATGGGCGAACACAGACCATAAGTGGGCACCTTGACATAGGCCTGTCTCAGTAATTGCGGTCTAGTTGCGGGGCTCTCCTAATTGGAGTCACTTCTAATGTGACAGACTGCTTTCTGAAGAAAGGGCAGGGTAGAAGAGTGGACACTTCAAAAGGAAGCAGACCCCATCACAAGCATCAAAGACTCAAACCCTAAATCACATTTGGTGTCTGGAAATAGACTATAAGGAGGGGAGTTTGAGGCCCCCAAAATTGTCAAGCAGCCAGTCAGGCTGTACAAGGAGGACAAGCTCTGCAACAACTTTGGCTAAGGCTGGGAGATAAGGCCTGCCAGTCTCCCAGCTGGGTGAGGGGACATCATCCATTGGAATCCAAGACCACCTACCCCTGGAGTCTGGAGCACCAGTGCCTGCCTGCTTGCCAAGACGAATGTGCCCTGTGAAAGAGAGGATAGCGCTGGAGGGAGTGAGGTCAAGTGGGAGATCCTGGTAAGAACATTCCTGTATGGAGGTGTGAGAAGACCGCTGCTCTACCAATCGGTCGTCGCCCATGTGCAGATTCAATTCGACGATACGATACTGTATGCCAAAGGGGGCTGCCTTGAAGTTAGCCATAGTGGGCATCACTGCCTTGCTGATTGGATCGTCACCCATGTGCAGGTTCAAGTAGGCGATCCCACATGCCAGAGCGGGCCGCCGTGAAAATTACTGCTGTGCCGATCGGGCCGTAGCACGTGTGAGAAGTAAAGTCGGTGACCCCATTTACCTGACTGTATCCCATTTACCGGAAGGGGCCACCCTGAAGATTACTGCTGTGCTGATCGGGCCGCAGCCCATGTGCGGAGTAAAGTTGGTGACCCCATTTACCTGAAGGGGCCACCCTGAATATTACCGCTGTGCCGATCGGGCCTTAGACCATGTGCGGAGTGAAGTTGGCACCCCTGTATGCCAGAGTGGGCTGCTGTGAAGATTACTTCCATGCCGATCGAGTCATAACCTGCGGGTGAAGTAAAGTCTGCAACCTAGTATGCCAGAGAAGGCCAGCATGAGAACTACTGCTGTGCCGACTGGTAAGGACATAGACCGTTGCATTGTTAAAACCTTCGTCAAGAGGAGAGGCCAGCATGGTGACCCAAGCCCTAATTGAGAATCAGAACCGGACCAATTAACCCCCCACCTGTGGGAAGGATCAGAGGAACTTACCGTCTCACCGGAGGAAGTGGCTAGACACCCAGGCGCTGCCCCTTTATAGCTGTGAGTGCTGCTCACCAACAGTAGCCGCTGCAGCTCTCCTTGATGTCAGCAAATGAAGTGTTCCCGGAGACTCCGGTCCGGCAAACCCTGCAGGAGTGGGTAAGATGGATCATAGGTTTGGAAGGCCTCAAGGGAACTTGTTCTGCCACGTAGCGATTCAGCCACTGAAACACTTTTGGCTTTTCAAAGAGTCAGATTGAAACTCCAGAGACTAGGACTACTAGTGGGGCGTAACCAGAACATCACTTAAAATGAATTTTGAATAACCGCTAGTGAGAAGGAAGTGAGGCTCAGGGACCTACCTATCGAACACTAGAGCCCTGACTTCCAGGGACTGTGTGTATTGCTTGTGTATGTTGTATTTCACTTGGTGTTCGTATATAAATACTCCTTTTTTTATAAAGCAAGTATTTGACTGGACAACCATTTATTGCTGTTGCTGAACATACTTGGGTTGGGAGCCTGTGTTCATCCTGCTGCATCTGCCTCCCCCATGTGAACCTCTGGACTGCTTGACCCATGCTACTACTGAGAGCTAAGTGCTGAAGGGGTACTTGGCCCAGTTGCTCAGGATAAATAGCAAGTCAGGCCCGAGACATCAGGAGTTAAAGGCCTCAACCCATATGGTTGTGCCTTGTAGCTCCTGCTTGCCCCATGGCCCTCTGAAAGGGGTTCTGACACCAGTCTCCAGCAGTGGCGGCTCCTCCATAGGGGCGTTTGGGCGTCGCCCTACTGCTTTCTCGCAGTGCGAGAAGCAGAAACATAAAATGGTAAAAACTACCATTTTATGTTTCTGCTTCTCGCACTGCGAGAAGCAGAAGTGCCTGGTTGGGGGCGGGAGGGTGGGCGGTCGTGCTCGAGGGCAGGGGGAGTGGCTTACCCACTGTTGTGGGTACTGACTGTTTGGTCGGCCCCTGGAGCCGACCAAACAGTCAGTACCCACAACAGTGGGTGCTCACTCCCCTGCCCTCGAGCACAACCGCTCACTCTCCCTTTTTCTCTATGTAGGAGAAAATGGCGCGGCTGGGGCACTCTCCCCTGCGCCTCACCAATCACAACGCTGCCATTGCAGCGTTGTGATTGGCGGAGGGGAGGGAGGGAGGCTGCCTTTCCTGATGACAAGGAGAGCTGCAGGAATTGGCGCAGGACGGCTGGAGTCGGGAGTCGGACCCATCCAGAAGCTGAGTAAGTTTTATTTTATATTTTTATTTAATTAAACCCCTCCCGCCTCCACCCCATCCCCCCGCGACGACCCCATTTCCACCCCCCCTACCCGCCCATAATGCCGGCCGCGACTGGTACCAGGGCACTGAACGCTCATTCGGGGCTGGCGGAAATGGTACACGTGTGTTTGTTGAATTATTGGGCACATGGGCCTGATTTTCTAAAGTTTCGCACAGGTATTTGCGGGGTACAAAAAAAGGCCGTGGATTTACTTACCATTTTAAAACCCTGCGGGTGCGCCCAGCGCTAAACTAGGGGGTGTCCTGTGCACACTCTGGTGAACGAGGGCCGGGACCGCTTTCCATCTAATTCCGAGTAATGCGGAAATCCTGAATTATATCCTGAAATGATCCGCAAACGGCTGGTGCTAAGCAAAGCCAAAAACATGCGGTAAAACATTCACTACAGCGGGCGCCATAACCACACATTTGATTTGTATTACATATTCTGTGCACTCGGGGCCTGATGAGGAGTGACCCGGAGGGGTGGGCATAATTTATCGCACATCATAAAATCTGACAACTCTTGGTTTGGATTTATCTGTAATAAACTTTTCCCTAGTGAATGTGGAATAAGGCGCATTTTGGTGCAGTGCGCATGCCCCAGTAAAAACCAGGCCTTTTTCTCCTGCTAAATTCCAGCAGGTTTCAGCTGCCAAAGTTGGGAGTGAATACAGACTTTATCGCACCCAGTAATTAACGATAAATGCCGAACAATTCGCAATTTTAAACAATAGAGGCCTGAATTTTCCGACACACTTGTAATCAGACTCCATAAATTCTGAGGTAATATAGCGCCTCTTTAATATGATATCACCCCCGGATTTAGAGCTGAACTCTAACGGAGTGTACAATGTGCTAATCCGCACGGACACTCACTCCATCACCGTCCTTCGCCCGCGCTCCACAAATTTACGTGGCTCCATTAACGAAGCCATGATTGCAGCGCCGCAAAGCCGCCAGCCTGCTAATTAGCGCGCCCTCTGGCACCACGGATTGAATAACCTTCGCAAAATCATTTATTTGGAAGATGTTTTCATTGTAGATAAAAACACTACCCTAATGTACCACGGCCGCTTGGTGGCCTGTTCTTTCAGGCAGTGAAGGCTACATTGAGTTAGAAAAAACAAGTTATATTATAATTCTCACTGTATAAATCGGCAATACAAGTTATTTGGATTGTTGATTTATATAGCTAGAATTGTAAGATCACTGGTTTATTCCGCTTACTCCTCGTCATTATCGTATGATTTTCGGTTGTTTACGGATGAACTTTCCACTCCTGGAGCATTCATAAAATCCTTTGCTTCATCATCCAGAAAAGAAAAAAAGCGCTGCGACGTGGAGCTTTAAGAAGGGAGGAAGTTGGTGAATTCGGCAGGACTTGAAAGCTTATCTTTAAACAGCAGAGAAATGGGCTCCTGCGGCGAGGCGAGGGTGTGAGGCAGGTTTCAGTGACCGAGAAGTGTATTCTGCCTGCATGGTGTTGTGCTGAGTGCAGACATGCAGTGTGCTTGTGTTCTGTAAATCTTTAAGGTGGCCTGGCATCCTCTCCTAATTTGTCATGCAGGCGCAAAGATGTAGTTATTGCTCACTTCCTCGTTCACTTTATGCCCCCAGGCAGTCGGCAGAGTGGGCAGACACTCCTAAGTGGGTTACAAGCGACAGCACTGCACCACAGCAAAACAGTTCTGTAACGTGATGTCACTTTTTGATTTTTGTGTGCATGTCACGCAGCATGAATGTGACCGTGGCAGTGTGACAAATGGCTTGTAGCCTGGATAAAACTGTTGTTTGCAGAAGACTGGTACTTCTTAGTTCTACTTTGATTGCAGATTTTTCCACCCCTTTCAAAATGCAGGCAGTTTCAATGAAAACCATTTGCCAGGAAAAACAAAGCCAGGTAACTGATGGCTGCATTTGAGTGTGGGTGGTGGTAATGATGACATGACATGTAGGCTCCGGCAATGAACTTTGGAGATCCCCGCCTTGCCTTGGTGCATGCTGCTCTTGTGACCATGGGGTTAGCAGGTGTGCAGCTTCCATTCTGGCCTGTTGAACATATTTAAAGCAGTAAGACCTGGGGCAGTTTTGAATGTGTTTAAAAATTTAATGACTACATGTTGACAATAGCTTTATAAACCGTCTTGCTTTTTCAAATTTGTTTTAAAATGCACCATTTGCCCACTCTTCTTGGGGGAGAAACCCCCCTCAAACCACTCTTATGTCAGTCAGGCTTGCTCGCTTTTGACGTAACACATACCCAACTTTTACGCCCCACCACTTTGAAATGTCACCAGCCACCACTGGTCTCCAGGTACCCCCACACATATCTGTGGTGCATTTCTTCAAAGCCCATGGTTTATTGCCAACTTCTACTGGATAATCACTCTGGTCTCACTGTGATGGGATCTGAATGTTGACAGAATCTCCAATAGCAGTTTGTTCTAGAAATATATTTTGCTATACAATCACTATTATATCAGCTGTGCTTATAAAAGGCATAGCGTCAGCGCAAGCAACCTTGATGATAATAAAAATAACAGGAATGGTAATGACTGGTGGTGATCGCCTTCAGCAGTAATCAGGGCCGGACTGGCAACCGAAACCGGCCCTGGCAAACTGCTCGGCCGGCCCCCCTGGGGTGAGGGGGGTGTAGCCGAGCAGTTTGCGAGCGCCGGTTTCGGCCGATTTTGTTACAGGGGGCCGATATTGCTGACCTCCGGTAACAAAAACAGCCCCCCAGGGGCCCAAAACCGGCCCCCACCCTAGCGGCCCACCGGGGAAACGCCCGGTGCCCGCTACGGCCAGTCCGGCCCTGGCAGTAATATAGTGCACTGAGTCATCTCATGGTGCTTAAAGGATGAATGTTTTATTTTAACTAATCTTGACTGTACTCCTAGAATGTAAATTGTAAGTATGACAGCCAGCCAGGGGTTTTACACATGACTTACTCACGGGTCTCAGTAGCAGTCGATGAACCCACTGAGCTGTGTTGCTTGTCCAGTTACTTGTTAGCTACAGGTGAAGTCCAAGAGGATGGGGGATATACGTGTAGATTCAGTCCACCGTCAATATGAGGAGTTAGCATGCTGGTATATTGATGCTGGTCAGCGTGACTCACTGGGATGTCTTGCTTTTTCTGTGGATACCTTTGGTTGTGCAAAGAACAAAGCAGTGCTGAAGGTCCTACTGCATATTGTTCCTTTAATACAAGTTCCCCACAACTCCGCCAGCAGGTTTCGTCCCCCACAGTGAAGCATTATCTTGATATCTGTAGATAAATGCAGTGGCGGCTGGTGACATTTGAAAGTGGTGAGGCGTAAAATGATTGTCATACTGCACCATCGCGACCGAGCCCGAACAACATAAGGGAGGTTCGGGGGGGGGGGTTCTCCCCCAGAGAAAAGTTTGAAAAAAGAGTGGACAAATGGTGCATTTTCAAGCAAATTTGATAAAGCAGGAAGGTTAATAAAGCAATTGTGAAAGTGCAGTTATTACATTAATAAAGACATGTCATATAACATAGGTAGCTGCTTATTCAGTATAACCACAGAGCTTCATAACAGACTTCGAGATACAATGCATTTCTGAGTACCTCACTGAGTACCGCACTGTGAAAACAAAAATGTCAAAAAAAGACGACAAAAGTGTTTTTTTCTGTTTTTGGATCCATTAATTCACAGGGGAACAAATAAACGAAAGGAGGAAAGAGAGGGTGAGAACCATTTCTTGAAGTCACGGTTTTGTTCCGGTGCTGCAGAGCTTCACAGTGAGCTGCAATTATCACGAGAAACATTTCATAAATCCCGATTCCGTAATATCAGGATTGGAATTTACATGAGCAAAGTGTTCATTTTCGACTTTGAGGAGCACAGGAAGCTACGCAAAATGCTTTGCATTCCTATTATCACCTAAAAATGGATTTTTTTCCCCAGTAATTCAAACACTATGAGAGTGCTGGTTCCATTTTACACGCCAGACTTTTTAACAGCTCCATTTAATGCTTCTGGCACATACTGCTTCAAAACATTTTTATATATGAACAACGTGTGCATATTTTAACTTCTAAATTCTGGACAACACCACTTAGCCTAGCAAACAATAACGAGGTCTGCTCGTTCAATTAATAATAAACACATTCATTGTGTTTTCTGAACAATAACAATAGTGAATGCACATCTCGCACAAATGGGTAATAAGGTATAACTCAGTAACTTCTTAAGAGCACACTAAATTTAATTTACAAGTAACAATAACTGACAATGCATTCTGGAGTATTTGTTGTTGGTTAATTATGCAAATCTGCTTAACGAAGCCTTTGCAATTTGCCTTTTTAGTGCGCAGCAATTGTCTGCTCGCACCTAAACACGGATGGTCCAACTGCCTCCAGATGTGAATCATGTGATCTGATTACTTAGGAGTTTTATTTTGTGCTGTCAGATTACGGTGATGGTTATTTGCATACATGTTGTGTTTCATGTTCGGGACAGATAAGCGTTTTACAATTTCAAGTCGTAAACACTTAGTGGACAGCATGCCAAACGTATAGTCAATCAATCACTGAAACATGTGTGATCGTGATGAACAGCACTTACAAAGTGCTTTCAGCTGTGGAACTTACAGATTCATTCTTTACTTTTAATATTCTAGCCACAAACGCTCGTGTGAGGCTAGCATGTCTCTCGGATATTGCTTTTACTAGCGCCTTAAAGTAAACGCGCCAGCTAAGCTCTACTAGGCCCCTGTGCCATCTCTGTAACCAGCAAAGCAATTATTGGGTGTAACCCATTAGGCGGAATTGAGACCGAGACTGTTAACAGTCTCAAACACCAGGCCTTTCATTTTTTAGCATCATCAGGGGAGCTCAGATGCCAGCACCGGAGGGGAAAGCACTGGGTGCGGAATAAAGGAGCGAGTTAAAGAGAAACACAGCTTGGCTATGAGAAATGATTTGGCCTTTGGGCAGCAGTCACAGGAAGTGCGCATATCTGGTTTTCCAAGTTAGACGGGCGGGAGGGCCAGCCAGTGTCAATCATTTCCTCGGGATACAACATCATTTAGTAAGGGAGAGGCCAGATCTAGCCACCAATGGCTCCACAAAAGAACGAATTGATGGAAATGGGCACGAACACTTTTATTGTTTAATAACACTTGGGGTCTAATTTGTAAAGAGTTTGCTATGAGTTTGCTATGAGCAAGTCTGACTTACTTTTGTAATACAACTGGCTTACTCTTGAAATGCCATGGATACTCCTGCCTTGTTCCTGGAAATTTAGAGTAAGCCAGTAGAAAGACCGGTGTAAGTTAAAGCAAAATGTTTGTGAATTGGGTCCAGAATCATCTACAGTTTAATTCAGGCGTTCAATGGAATGTCTTGAATATCCAGCATGATCCTGAGCATGTTAGCTAGCCCAGGTTAAAATTAAAAATATCCCAGGGAAGAGGGATTCCCCAACTTCCATATGAACAAACTATACATACATACATACATACACACACGCACGCACTCACTCACTCTCTTCCCGTCTCTCACAAACAAATCCTTACGGGCCCAGGCGGAGACACCAGCTTCTTTTCAAAAATTATTTATTCGCACAATAAATGCCATGACGCGTTTCAGCCACAACACCGGCCGTGTTTATTTATATAACATTCCTAGCTCCGATATGCCCCTCCATGCACCCAGGCAGCCCAGCTGAATTCCATGGTCAGTGAGTATGTATTCGTCATTCCTGGGGCCCAATTCAAACCAATTTATTCAAATACATTTCCAACCAGAGCCGGCCTTTGCTCAGGTAAATAGCGCCCTGGGCGGAAAGAAATTTGGCGCCCTCTCTGCAGCTGGTAAATAGAATAAGATAGCCGGGCCCATTTTGTGTTTACAGGACATTCCCACATTAAAAACAGTAACTTGCCTCATAACACAAACCTCTCGGCACTTCCACCAAATAATGTGATTCACTCACAGCATAGCTAGATTACCTTACCGCCGAGTTATTGGTGGTGCGAATGGCAGCGTTGTTGTGTGTCGGCAGGGGGTCAAAATTAAATGGAAAGGAAAAGAAGGGGTTGATCAGGTGCAAAACGGCGCATGCGGCAAGGAAAAATGAATAAAAGCGGATAAGGCTGACCCATTGGAGTCAAGTAGGAGGGACGCTGCAGAGTTCCGCGCGCGCTTCTGAAAACTGGCGCCCTGGGACCAGTTCGCCCACGCCAAAGGGCATGGCCCGTTTCCAACCTTTCTGCTGCGCATTTCTCTGAAGATTAATTTAAACCTACAATGATGGTGTCAGTTCCAGTCATGCCAACACGTGGGATGAATTCATGGAGAGCTGTTTGTTGTACAGGGAAAACCAAAACTAACGAGGGGATGTTTGCTGGGGTAAGATTAGTTTGGGTGTCTGGGTGTGCAAAGGCAGACGGAGCATTCACCTGACCCGTCCCCTGCCGTTACTTCTGCGAGAGCGGACACCTAAGCTCACACATTAACTTTACACGGCCCGCACGAGCCTACGTAAAAGCCTCCGACACGTGGGGAACTAAAGGGAGAAACCCAGTCACGGCCGGCAAGCAAGGTGGGGGGGGACAGTAATTAAAATAAAAATCTTACCTTCCTCGACCTCCGGATCAGCAGCACCGCCGCCTCAGGTCCTGCCCGCCGTTGCTCCTGGCCGCGTTTTGCCTCGGCAGCCCCCCTCCCCTCCCCTAAGCCAATCACAACGCTGCAATGGCAGCGTTGTGATTGGTAAGGCGCAGCGGAGAGCGCCCCAGCCGGGCCATTTTCTCTATGTAGGTTGAACCAAAGGATGTGAAAAGAAACAAGACGTGTGTATATGACAGTTGCCCTGGAGAAGTCCCGACGTGAGCGGGAAGAACACATTGGCTGTCCTATGGACTTGTATCAAAGAATTGATCTTTTGGTTCGTTCAATGAGAAATTGAATGTGATGACTTTTGCAGCTTGTTTGTCTTTCTGACTTTTTGCACCTATTTTTTACATTATAGGAACATTGTTGCAGTGCAATGTATAAACGCTGTGAACTTGAAATTGGGCATAAAATGATAAATACAGATAGAACTAATTCTTTCAGGCTACAGGATTGACATATGACCTCAGTTTTACCAGAGCGTAGAACACCCAATATCGTGGCTACCTCCTGTTGAAGGAATGTGGCGCGTTGTCACGTGGACTAGGGGCGCTTGTAATCTTTGCATTGTGCTCACCTTCACCGATCTGTAAACAGTCAATATGCCTGGGTTACAATGGTTAATACAAATATAAGGAGGTTAAAGAGAAACCTTGAATGGACCACTACATGACAAAAAGATACTGGAAAAATAACACTATTTAATTTTCTTAGGGGCCTACAGTGACATATTGAACTTAAAGATCGAATATTGCTGATGTTGTTTTGATTCAGAAAATAAGTTAAAGTTTCTGAAATAAGAGTTTCCTGCTATTTCTTTAATTCTTTTTTTTTTTAGGTTGTGTTTAAATCTTTGTCCAATCCATCTGCTGCCACAGAGCCACATTTGTCTATGGTCATGGTACTTGGGGGCATACATGGTAGTTATCTCATGAACCGTGAGACGTAGTTTATATTTTCTGGTTTTGCCAGGGGTTTTCTAGCCTTCTGCTAGCCCCCAACCAGTGGTCAGAGTTAGGAAGGTACCAGGCACGTATCTCCAGATCTGCTGGTTGCAGTTAGATTCTTCTGGTCCTCTGCAAGAACCTTGTGTCTATGTTCAAGGCACTGAGAAGTTATACAGGCCTGTCTTCAGATCTAAAAAATTACAGTTTTTTAATCTCTGAATCACGCTGGTCCCTGTGTCCTCTCTGATTAAGGCTGGAAGCCTGCAGAGGCAAGAGACCTGGTATTGCAGAAGAACCCGATCAGTGTTTGCTCTAATTCCACCACTGTTTTTATTTTCTCGTGCCTGCCTGTTCCTTTCGCCGCTGCTGCCCCTCCCCCCCCCCGGAATTCCCCCCTGGAATTCCCCCGCTCCCGCCTCCCAGCCTCTCCTCCCTCCCACCTCCCCTACTTAATGGCGGCCGCTGCGCCAAAGGCAAGCCCGTCTGCGCCCGTCCGCGACCCGACCACGGCCAGCGCCAGGAACCCTGGACCTCCCACTACCCATCGCTACGACACCACCACCCTCCTCGCACTCAACCCTGGAAGACTTGGAGAATGCCAACATGCCTCGCCGAACACGACCCACGGCCAGTTCTCCTGCCTCCACTGCCGCCAGACCCTCACCGCCACCCCGGCCTCCAACACCGCTGACGCCAGCACCGGCGACACCCTAAAATGCATCCTCCTCAATGTACGCTCCGTACACAAACACGCCATGGAAATCTGGAACCTACTTGACTCTCTCTCGCCCGACATCGCCTTCTTCACAGAGACCTGGGCCAACGCATCCTCCGCCCCGACATCAGCACCGCCATCCCAGACGGATACAAGATCCAGAGGAAAGACCGCCCCAACCACCCAGGAGGGGGCCTCGCCATCGCCCACAAGAGCACCCTCTGCCTCACCACCTCCAGCGAAACCTTCCCCTCCGCCGAACACCTGCACTTCCAGATCCAGACCACCCCCAAAGCCACACTCCGAGGAACCTTCATCTACAGACCCCCCGGCCCCCGAACACCCTTCGCCACCACCATCACCGACTTCATCGCACCCCACGCCATTGCCTCAGCAAACTACATACTCATTGGAGACCTGAACTTCCACCTTGACAACCCCAGCGACCCCAACTCCACTATCCTTCGTGACAACCTCGCTAGCATTGGACTTAAACAACTCGTCAACACACCGACCCACAGAGCAGGACACACCCTCAACCCCATCTTCGCAGCAGGAAACAGCGTCCAATTCAGCCACACAACGCAGCCGCCATGGACCAACCACCACTGCGTACACTTCGTCATCAACACACCCAAGGCACCCAAACCAGCCCCACGCCCACCTCGAAGGAACTGGAGCAAGGTTACCGACAAGCAACTTAACTCCACCCTCACCCGAGACAACCACACCTGGGCACCCGACGCAAACGACGCAGCCAGAGAACTCCACACCTGGATCTTCAACTGCGCAGACGAGCTCGCCCCGGTACGCAACCCCGACAGACAACGCCCCAGGAAAGCCGCCTGGTTCACCACCGCTCTCCAAGAAGCCTGACGCACCTGCAGACGCCTGAAGAAGAACTGGAGAAACACCAAGACAACCGAAAACCACACCACCTACAAGGACGCCATGACGGACTACCACAACCAGATCGGAGCCCCCAAGAGGAACTTCATCCACAACAAAATCCTGGCCAACTCCACCAACTCCAAGGAACTTTTCAGTGTCATTCAGGAATTCACCAACCCACGCAGCGAAGCCACAGACATCACCCCATCCCAAGACCTCTGCGACAAGCTTGGAACCTATTTCCACCTCAAGATCAAAAACCTCTACGACAACTTCATCGACCATCCACCAGGCGCCACAGACGGCCCCCCGCCCCTCAGAAACACCAGCCAGCCCACCATTTCCAACTGGACACCGATCACGGCCGAAAACACCGCCTCGACCATGTAAAGCATCCACTTGGGGGGGGGGCCCCCACCGACCCCTGCCCCCTCACATCAACCACAGTGCCGCGGCCGCCAACGCACCATCAACACCACCTTCAAAACAGGCACCTTCCCAGACGACTGGAAGCGCACGGAAGTCAGACCCCTGCTCAAGAAGCCCACAGCTGACCCCACCGACCTCAAGAACTATCGGCCCATCTCGCTCCTCCTCTTCAAAGCCAAAGTTGCAGAGAAAACAGTCAACAGGAAACTGACACGATTCATTGAAGAGAACGCCGTCCTCGACCCGTCCTAATCCGGATTCCGAAGCAACCACAGCACAGAGACCGCCCTATTCGCCGCCACAGACGACATCCGCACCCTCCTGGACCAAGGCCACTCCGCAGCACTCATCCTACTCAACCTATCAGTGGCCCTCGACACCGTCTCCCACCGCACACTAGTCACCAGACTACACGACGCAGGCATACAAGGAACAGCCCTGGACTGGATCCGATCATTCCGCACCGGAAGAAGCCAAAGGATCAGACTCCCACCCTTCCTCTCCGAGCCCACGAAAATCACCTGCGGAGTCCCACAGGGTTCATCACTGAGCCCCACCCTCTTCAACATCTACATGGCCCCCCTCGCAGCCATCGTCCGACAACACGGCCTCAATATCGTATCCTACGCCGACGACACCCAGCTCATCCTCTCCCTCACTAAAGACCCCACCACTGCCAAACTCAACTTCCAGAAAGGAATGCAAGACGTCACAGTCTGGATGACCAACAGCTGCTTGAAGCTCAACGACGAGAAGACAGAAGTCCTCGTCCTCGGTACCACCCATTCTGCATGGGACAGCACCTGGTGGCCGATCGCCCTCGGAAGCCCACCTACCCCCCTCAGACCACGCCAAGAACCTCGGCATCGTACTTGACTCATCACTCACCATGAACCAACAGGTCAACGCCGTCACCTCCAGCTGCTTCAACACCCTCTGCATCCTCCGCAAGACCTTCAAGTGGATCCCCCCCTGAGTCAAGGAAGACAGTCACCCACCGCACTCATCACCAGCAGACTGGACTATGGAAACGCACTCTTCGCCGGCATCAACAAGTCCCTACTCCGCAAACTCCAGACAATGCAGAACACCGCCACCAGACTCCTCCTCGGCATCCCCCGACACGAACAAATCAGTCAACACCTACGAAGTCTCCACTGGCTCCCCGTGGAGAAAAGAGTCACTTTCAAAATCCTCACTCACGCCTACAAATGCCTACACAACAACGGACCCAAATACCTCAACGACAGAATCAACTTCCACGTACCCAAAAGAAACCTCCGATCTTCCAACCTCGCACTGGCCGAAACCCCACGCATCCACAGAGCCAGAGCAGGCGGAAGATCCTTCTCTCACATTGCAGCCAAGACCTGGAACGAGCTACCAGCAGACATCAGACGCGCCCCCTCCCTGAACACCTTCAGGAAGACCCTCAAGACCTGGCTCTTCGGCTAAACAGATCTGCGGACCTCCCCTCAGCGCCTTGAGACCCTCACGGGTGAGTAGCGCGCTTACAATTCCCTGATTGATTGATTGATTGATTGGCAGCACTAGATCGGACACAAAGGGGTAAAAGGGACAATTCTGGTTAGTGGATGCTTTAGTTCCACTCTCCAGGCAAGGCCCAGAAGCAAAAGAAGTATCTTTGTTATGGCAATGAGGGTGATAAACTAACTTTGGATGTTGCTCAGCGAAATGTCCTATTGACTCCAGCAACTCGAGTTCACTCCGAAGTGACTAGCACAGAGGAAGCACAACTGTCTGTCTATAGTCTGGTGCTTATGCACTTGTGACTAACACTGAGAACCACCTGCACAGGAAGATGTTTATTTCCACTACTTATTAAAAGGTTTTTCAGATGGGTTAATACGCCTGATGGATTTAAAAAAAGGGAGGCTTACAACATGGCAAAAAATATTTCAGTGGAGCCAAGCTCTGGCCATGTGTTCAGGAGCTTGACATGTGGATGTAGAGGACGCAGTGGCAACTGAGGTCTTGATGGTCATAGAGAAGCCTCAAGTTATTATACTGCATTAACTGAAGGGTAAAGAAAGTGAGACGGCCATGGGGAGATTACGTTGAGCTTTGAAATGTGTACGGTGAGATGGATGCAGCACACAGTATGGTGGTAGTGTTAGCTTTAGGTATACTGCTAGTGAGGCTGTCCTTGCAGTATTTTGTCCTTTCCTGGAGGCCACATCCCCAGCAGAATAAAGATGGATTCATAAGTCAAACAACAAGTGGCAACCTGCTGCGTGTTTTAAACTCAAACTCTGAGGAGAGGCTGGAGAACCAAACCTGCATGCACTGGAGCGATGAAGGAATGAGAATCCACTTCGGAGAGTTCCCAAAGAGAATAAATGCAGTAAGGGGCAACCAAGAGGAGTTAGAGAAGTAACACAAGGACTCTTACATCGTCACGGGTAGAGCAGAGATTGCAGGAAGACACGTTAAGAGACTACACCAGTGAGTGAGCTCAAAGGTCTTCAGGAGACACTGAGGAACCAGATGCACTGAATTAGCTAGAGACCCCCTAGGCGGTGTCAAGGAAGGGCATGGAGGTAAGTGACAGGCTCCATGGACCCAGCAGCACTTATACATAGCCCAGCTGTCTGGTCAGTATGTCTAGGAGCTGATATCTCATATACTCATCTTTAAAACTTTTACGGACTTTTAAGCTTCCAAGCTCCTGACAGTGCTTCTCAGAAAGCGTGGCTTCAAACTTTACCTGACTGTCAGCAAAGTACCGGGAGGCCACAGCGGGGAAGAACAGTGGGCGCTTTCCCGCTCTGCAGTGTGGGCGCGCCTTTAAAGCCCTCAATTGATTATGTAATAAACGTAGAGCAAATGAGCTAATTTCCAACTAGAAGGTGTAATTTAATGCTATCAGCCAGGGACAGGGAGCCTGGGAAGTCAGCATGGCTCCTTGCCTACCAGTGTGGATGGGTTCCCGTCTCTCTGTGATGTTAAAGCGAGTGTTCTCCTGCAATAATCCCCTATGAATAATTTAGCATTAAGAATAAAAAACAAAGCCATCCCCTCTGTTACCCGTCCTCCCTCCTGCTGGCTTGCTGTACCGAGAACGCCTCCCCCGACATAATTCATGAAAATGAAGTGCCCCACTTTAAATAAGGGTTAGATGTTACTCTTTGCGCTGAGCAAGCGGAACACGGAAGGAGCGAGCACTATTCATTAACTGCGAGCCCTGCGATCGCTTATGAAGTGCAGTTATTACTGTCATTATCCCCAGGCCTGTGTTATGATGATCACAGCTCAGGCGGCGTGGAGCAACACACATTACCAAAGTCATTATGGCTGCGGCAGCGTGCACGCGCCCAGATCCGCGGGCTTGCTTCTTTGAAGCAGTCACACAAAAGCAGCGCCCGCTTAAAGAAATGGACCCCTTTATGGCGCTAAGTGCAATTTTTTTAAAAACGAAAATGATATATATATATATATATAATTACTTCTGGGGGCTTTCAGCCAACTCTGCATCCATTGATTGATCCATTAGAGTGCACTTCATTTTTGTTCCGCCGACAGCAGGATACAGTATGAGGCACAAGGCCAGGCCACTTCAGCCACTGACTTACCTCTCTGAGAGTGACGGCATTATTTACTCACACATTGTGCTCTTACACACAAAAAGTAGCCCTCTTGTTCAGTTTTAGAAAAAACCATTCACAAACACTGGAGTAGCCAAATGTTGGCAAACAATGACAGGCCTATTGGCTTTGCCAGTGCTTGTTTCTGTTATTTCGCCACCTTTTCCTCACCTTACTAAAAGCCTTCATATAGCTCCCAGATGTTGGTGAATAAGCTTTAATTTCTTTGTGAACATTTATTTTGCGCCTCACTGACTTAGCATGTGTAAAGCCTGGATCATTGGCAAGTTAGATCGCCCAGTATAATCCTTCATTAATACTCAGCACTCAAAGGAAAATGGCTTCTTAAAGCAACACTTGCCCGCAAATTCATCACAAGGCTTTCCTTTCGACATTGATTGGGTGGTACAGTTAAATACACATAGGTCAAAATAGTGAAGACATTAATGAGTATTCAGGGTTATCCATTAAAAATAGAGTAATTGCAGCACACAGTCCGGCAGTCAGCCAAAGTGCCGCAATAATAGCTAACTTGGGACTCTGGATGATGAAAATGTAAGATAGAATTTAGAAAGCATAGAATAATTATGAACAAGTGTTTAAGCGGCCACATATTGTAAAATGTTAACCAGGGCCACCCATCTGGTTGGTTGATCTGGCCTAAACATTAGATGTCCGCTGGCTGCTTATCACCCCTGGATGGCCTCAAAGAGTACTTTTTTATCTGGCGAGGTAGAAGAAAAAGAACTGCAGAAGATAGACTCCAAAAATGAGTCCTCTTTTGATGTTGGGGAACTGAATATGGTAGGTTGTTATTGTTTTGGTTTGGAAGGGTAGAATCTAGCCTATCAGATTTTACCCACAAACGAATTAAAAAAAGACTTTCTTTTCAAAGAAAAAAGCAGTACAATATGCAGGTGGAATTCAAAAGGCCACAGTGTAGGTGAAGAATAGGAAGGGCGGAGAGAAGGTTGTAATGCAGGAAGTTATGTGATTAATTGAAAGATCTGCTGATTCAAGCGTGGAGGAACATACTTAGGATATACAAACCCTGAAGTGTAGTAATTAAAGGGACAATGTTGGCTTATTTGGCTTAGCTAACTCACTGAAACTAAACTGTGTTTAAGGTACAGTGCAGGCGTGTGCTGTAAGTCCAAGTAAATGGGAGCAATATGGGCTTCTGGATTCTAATCAATTTGGTGGGTCACAAAGTCATGCATGTGCCAGAATATGTTGATACCACTGCTGTTGAGGAAGGTTTTCCGAAGGGAATGCAGGAACGCTTGGTGGATGAATACTGCCGGGGGATCCCTAGAACAGAGAAGTGAAATTTACGGATCTCCTTGAAGACAACTTAGCTGTTTCTTTTCGAAGACCACCCGTTTGCGGTTTGAAACTCGAATCCTCATTACTTTACATAAGGAAGGTATGGAATATTGAGGAATTTGGATTGACTGGGGTAATCCAAAGCCAAAGCTGGTAACTACCCTGGCTATGAGTAATTTAGGAGAGCCAATGTGTTTCTTCATATTTGAGGATAAGGCAATGAGTCTCCCTGTTTCACTGCAGTCACTCAGTAGATCTCAGATGGGAATGCATAGTCTCCTGCTGAACCTCAGGCCTCAGGTTGTGATGCCACACATATCAAAGCCCAATGTTGTCTTTAGGCCATGCCAACATTTTGGGCATGCTTTCTGCTATGATATGTGACAAAATCTTTTTTTTGTTTTGGGCTACTAAAAATCTATTATAAAACTAAGACAACACTTTCAATTTTATACTGTCATAGAGCCTATTAGGCTCACTAATATCCCAGGTCATCCCATATTGGAAGAGTACCAAAGTCAACCGTTAAGGGCGTCACACGTATACCGTGGGGCCTCTGTCTTCACACATTCCTTTAAGACCCTGGAAAATGAGATCTCAGTTGTCCCTCGGACTTTCTCTTCAGCTCAGGGCCAGGGCTCAATAGCTAATAATCAGGAAAGAGAGAACAGAGTATGAGAACTTGTCTTAATAATCTGTGGTGTGGGAGGGAAGAGGAGAGCATAACCAGGTGATCACTCAGATTTTGGCTCTCTTTGTTGCCCTCCTAGCATTTACCTCAATGTTATGCCTGGATTCCTTCCAAAGGCTGCATCTGAGTTCTCTCTCAGCCCTCAAACATTTCTCCTTATGGCGGTGTCTACAGAGGAGCCAGATGATATAGAGCAGCGCTCTATGCCATAAATAGAACTACTGTTCCTTTCTGTATGAGCCCTACTTTTTTTCAAGTTTTTCTTAAATTATTTGTATCAGCAACAGCAAACACATACTCTATAGCAGCTATATATGCTGATAGCACAGTAATACATCAAGACCATCGCAGCCAAATTACATCATCGCTTTAAACACTTCGCTTTCTCCATCTGACGTGTGTTGAGGCCGAAAGATTCGAGGCATATGCTCCAGATATTGTTAGAATCTTGCTCATCATACACAATTACTCCTGACCGTATTTGATTTTCTATGATTGAGGTGAATATTGAGACCCTTTCTTAAATCACAACTAGTGGAGTGTAAGTGCACATCAACAATAAAGCTATCCTGTGCTTGGCCAGTTGAAAGGGCATCTCCAGAAACATCATTGTTTTCCTGGTTTAGGCACTAGGCCAAGATCACAATGATGTCAGTCATTTTCTATTGTACATTTTATGAACAAATGAGCCTGCAACCTCTGATTAGCTGTTGACAGTTACCAGAGATGGCTGGATCTGTTGGTGTAACTTATATCCCTTGTTAGAACTTGAACTATGGCAGTTTGTCAGGCATTGCACACAATTTTTAATCAAGTAGCAACACCTAGACTATTGTGAATCTAACCATTCCAAACCCTGATCAGTATTCCACTTTTCCACGAGACAGTACCGTGTTCATATAGAGGTGGCAAGTTTGGTAGCACTGCATAAGGATTTGACTCTGCAGTCAACTGCAAATGTGGTAAGAATATTAGGTAACCCAATATTAGGGAGTCTTCCAGGAAACACCATAAATCCTAAAGAGAATCATGTTGTTTTTGGTTATACCTAAAGCCGCGGCCCATGCAGGTAAGAGCGGTGGGGCCTGGGCGCGGGCGGGGGGGGAGGGGAGGGTTCGACAGACGACAGCAAGTGAAAATTAATAATTTATTTAATTTTCCATCGTCGGTATATGTCAAAATCACACCCACCCACCCCCCTAACCCCGCCCACCGCTCTTACCTGCATGGGCCGCGGCTGTTTACCTATAAATATATTTGGTATTAAGGCCAATATATGTCGACCAGAACAACAGACCTTTTGATATCCCTTATCGTCACGGTCAACCCTAAATGTTAGAAGCCCGAGTTAGAGAGGCTCTAGGGGTGTTGCTTCAGGGGGATGTTTGGGGTGTTACACCCCCCTAATAAATATATTATTTAATAAATAGTTGGGTACTGGAGCTTTCAGTCAGAAATTGGAAGGTGTCTGTCGGATTTCACCTGGGATTTTTAAATACTCACCCAGACAAAAACACACACACACACACACACACTCTCGTCTGTTTTGAAGGTCTTAAAACATGGTTATATTTTACAAAATACTGTGTTTTAAGTACCCACTCACAATCCAAACTCCTTTCTGTTTCCACTAGCCCTTAAACTCCTCTCAAGCGCTGCTTCTTACATAATGATTAACATGATATGCCAGCGTGATTGTCGAAAAATCTGAAGGTCACACCCCCAGTCTTACTGACCAAGCTACGCCCTGCTCCTCTTATATGGTCCAAAAGATAAGGGAAGTCCACAGTAAACTTGAAATGTAATATGGGTTTTTCATCCCTTCTGATTAATTTGACGTCCTTCCGAATTTTAGTTCCACATTTGTCAGAGTAAATCACTTGCCTATTGCCAGTCTGGTCATGAAGGAGTCTCTCTGTATCTCTGTCCATGGTACCCCAGCTGTCAAGTTCGGCAGTTACAGTAGTGAATGCGTGTTTGAGAACCAGATAGACATATATTATATTGAGCTCCCCAATAATATTCTGTATTGCCAAATCTCGAAATATGTAAGGCAGCTGCAGGATTAGCCCTTGACTTGTGGGTGGATGAGAGGTTGGCAGCCCATGTAGAGTTCCTTGCTACAGCATCCAGTCTTTGAAAGGTGCTTCTTTGTATACACAGAGGATATTGGTAAATTAATACAAAAACCGAGGTAAAACCACCATCTTAAGAACAGCAGTCCAACCCATTGTTGATAATATCCGTTAAATCTTCCCATTCAGTTTGTCGCGTCTAGCCAAGATAACTGTCGCCCCGTTTTTGTCCATTACTTCCCTATCTGTGTGGGTAATGGCCATTCCCTAACAGCAAAACTCCACAGGGTACAATCATAGCTGATACTTCACAGTTATGGTAGGAGAAACTCTCTCAGTTCTCTCTTCAAAGCAGGCTGTGGGGCAGAATGCCTACGGGTTAACGATCATGAACTGTAGTAGTGCATACCTTGAAACAAGGCATTTCCAATCTCACTCAAGGTAACCCAGTAGTTGTGTCTCTGGCGATATAGGACTGAGAGAGACTTTACATCAGAGGTCTTCAAACTGGGAGGTCCATGGCTGCGTTCCATGCATCAGTTAGTACATGTAAATAAAGATGGCCTGGAAGCGCAACCATGTTTATTTGGCACATTTCCAGGCTGTGATTATTTATATGCAGCCATAGAAGTAAAAAAAAAAAGTATGGAAACTGTGATCGTCAGTACCATGGAGTGAAGACAAAGACGTTGCTTAAAAGAACAAAATATTCTGTAACTATTTTGTTGTTCTTCACCTTCAGGTAACCGCATATAAATGAATACACACCTAAATGAAAAATAAATAAAAGTTAAAGTTATAGGTGGGAAATGCACTCTCTTGAGTTATGAATGCTCAATGTGTCATGCGATGACCGCAGATGTCTCTGTGTCTAACCGGAGTCACAAAATAGAATCCTGGTTTGAGCAGAAAAGTGATTTGTGTATATTGCTACAAGGGCACAGCCTGTGACGGAAAGCACTGTGAATATGCTGGTAATTATTTTTAAATTGTATTATGCACAGTGTAAGGTAGGCTTCAGAAAAATGATTTAACTTTTAAGATAAAACAAATGCTTTCAAAATATACACATGCAAAATGATTTAGTGTTTTTAAGATAAGTGGTTTCAAAATAAATATTTTAGTAATAGGTAATCAGACTATACCTAGTGCAAACATTTTGTTTGTGCGTGTGTAGCTGTAGATACAAATGGTCTCCATACTCCTGCCATCTAGTGTTGCTCGGATGTGTGCAACTTGTTTTTCTTCAAAGTCGTTTTTCGAGGCTTGAGGTATAGTGACAGCTCCTATGACTGGTAATGCGCATGGGCATCCTTATAAGTGTTCAATTAAAAGGACGCACTGCAGAACTGAGCTGATAACACCCTTACATCCCCTCTAAAAATAATGCATCTTTGTCACATGAAGCTTCAGATACCTCCATCAATTAAAGTCCCTGGCTCCCCAGCAACCTTTACATTTGGTGATTAAACAGTTGCACACATTTATATTTATTTCTGTTAGCAGGCACCCTGGAGTCTTATTTCTTCTTTAGCTCCCTGTCCCTTCCTCGGCTTTGTAGTCAAGCCTCTCCCCCTGCTTTTAGCAAGAGGCATCTTAAGATCAGCATTAATCCTTCATGGATGGTTGTTTTTAAACAAAAAGTATGAGAACTGTATTTATAGAATGAAAAAAGCATGGGCATGTCATTCCTCATAGATCATGCCTTCTGTGACCTCTGTTGACATGCAGATGTCCTTTCAGGTGAGTCAAGGGGTAGCAAGGAACAGACCAGCAGAATCTCGTTCAGATGCAGAGCCCTGATCATCTGGACCCCTGCGGCCTCAGAGTTGTATCCCAGAAGAAAGAAGAATGGAGTGACATCCATGGATAGCGTCAAAGAGATGGCCAGTAGATGGGGGTGCTTTGTGGCACTACTTTTCTGTTTTCAAATGGACAAAGACTACTTCTTTGAAGAGATGCCCCAGGGAATGGAGTTTTTTTTTGTTTTAATTTTTTTGTTTACGGCCATCACTCCCTCTAGGGCACCAGGTGCAGTGGCATTGGGGTCAGAGGCAGGAGCGCCCACTGCTCCCAATAATGCTGTCTCACTACCAAACAGGACACTCTGATCCATTTACCCTAACTAGCATTAGGACCCAGGTCACCCTTGCTGCACAGGGAGCAGGCCTGACCCAAGCAACGGTGGGGGAAGAGTGGTCAAGGTGTGGTGCTTTTCTCCAAAGGGCAGATAGTCTACTTTGGGCTCAGTGGAGTGGGCAGAAGAGACAGGGCTGTAGGTGTCATTGTTACTGCAGGTGCAGTGGTACTGGGGCCCAGGTGTGTGATGGGCCAACTAAACACCAGCCAGGTGTTTTACTATCCTTCCTTACTTATATTAGGACCCAGTGCATCCCTGCTGTGCCAGTGTTGCTTTGGGCCTCTGAGAATTAGCCCAAGGGAGGAGAAGATTGTAGTAGAAGAGAAATGTTACTTTAATAGAGACTTCTAGATGCAGATTCCTCACCTTTTGAATATTCCCCAGGTGTCAGGCTGGATCTGGAAATATTTTCGTAGTACCTGTGGGTGCCGGAAGGTGGAGCCATGTGATTACTCACTGATTCTTTTCTGCTCTGAAAATGACATGCGGGGCCTAAAAAGGTACCACTCCTGTGTGCTGACAGACCTTCTCACTTCCCCACCCAGAACTGACAGTGGTGACCAATACATTGTTTCTGGGCTGGAGGGGCCATTTGGGAGAGGTGGAGATCAGAGTCTCCGGTGGAACCCCAGCTCCACATCAGCCTTCTGGAGCTGAGGCCATCTCCTAGGCTTTGAAAGCCTTCCTTCCATCCATCAAGGAGAGACTGTTAGAGGTGCTCACGTACAACACCACCTCCATGTGGTAATGCAGCGAACAGTCACAGACCCTGTGACTGGAGGCCATCGCCACCTGAAATGGCCCGACCACCGCAGTATCTTTCTGGTGGCGTACCACCTAACAGGCCCACTGAGCACCAGAATAGACAGACTCAGCTGTCAACGCCTAGCGGATCACGAGTGGCAGTTACACCCGGAGGTGGCACTAATTCTGTTCCACGAATGGGGAGAACCATGGCTTGATCTCTTTGCCACCGCTGAGAACACGCAATGTCAGCAGTTCTGCCTGTTGGAGTTTCCAAGGCGTTTCTTGCTCGGAGATGCGTTCTATCTCGGGTGGAACTTGGGACTGCTTTATGCCTTTCCTCCAATACACTCCTGCCCTGAGTTTTAAAGAAGATCAGGACAGACAGGGCCTACGGACTAGGCACAGAAATTATGGTATCCAGAACTCCTGGTCTTGAGAATCTGTCCTCCGATCAGGCTTCTCCTCCAGGGGGATGTGCTGTCGCAGCAGAATGGTCAGGTTCTCCACCCCAGCTTTCGCAGCCTCCACCTTCATGCCTGGGGATTCAGCAGCAACAGCTGAACACCTTCAGCCTTCCTCCGGAAGAGGTTGATGTTACTTTGGCAGCCAGGTGTCCCTCGACAAAAACTGTACACACCTGTCGTTGGAACAAATTTGTGATTTGATGGGGCTCTCGCCAGAGTCCCCTCCACCAGGCCATACTGTCTGATGTTTTATTATTTGTGCTGTCTCTTGCCCGGCAAAGTCTTCATTCGGGCACAGTTAAAGGTTATCTTTCATGCCTCCCTACATTTTCACGGTTGCTTGATCAGCCCTCATTATTTAAATCACCTGTTGTAATTCGGTTTGAAAGGGCTGCAACATATGTTTCCCATCTCAATTTGTGATGCCCCAATGGAACCTCAATCTTATCCTTACGTATATGATGCATACTCCATTCGAGCCACTTCACAGTTGTCCTTTATGACGTCTCAACATTAAAACTGTGTTCCTAGTCACCATCACATCAGCATGGCACGTGAGTGAGCTTCATGCTCTGTGTGTTAATCCTCCATACACCACCTTCTTCCCCAACAGGCAGGTTCTTTGTACTAGGGCATCCTTTCTCCTGAATGTTGTGATGCTGTTCCACATTGACCACTCCCATGTTCTATGCTCCTTTTCACCCCTTTAAGGAGGAAGAGAGGATCCATCGTTTGGACCCTAAGAGGGGGTTCAGTTTCTACATCGATTGCACCAAAGACCACCAGGTGGACAATCCGCTCTTTGTGGGGTTCGCCAGAGCCAAAAGAAGGAAAGACTGTGCAAAAGCGTACCTTCTCACACTGGATCATGCTCTGCATTAAGATATGTTTCACACTGGCACTGCATGCCCATTCCACCAGTTCTGGTTCCAGTCTGAATCCTGGGTCAATAACTTGTTTCTTTGGGCCACAAAGAAATGGCAGGGAGAGGGGGGAGGATGCAAGATGAGACCCATGTTTTTAGCAAAGGGCAGAGTAGAGCACCCGCTTCGCAAGACTGTAGTTATAATTAGTGAAGCGGGTGCAGTAGCACTGCAGCCCAAGGGTATGAGGGGTCCACTGCATCACAAATATGACTGTCAAATGTGGCATAGGGGCTCATTTTCCTTGCTAGCATTAGGGCCGAGGTCACCCTTGCTGCATAGAGGAGGGAAACATGTGGCAGCTAATTTCTTTCTGAAGGGGACAGAAAGCCTGTTTCAGGATAAGAGTGATGGGCAGTTATGGTAGGTGTAAGAATTTTTCTTTTCTGTTATTTGTTGAAGAGAGAAAGAACACATGTAAAAAAAATAATCACTGTCTTTGTCAGTGTGAACCGGTAAGGCCACTAAATAAACCTGTGCTAAACCCTCTGGTAGCATGACACATAAGCTCTCAGGCTTAACTTTAGAGGTACTGTGTTAAGTATTTATGCAATACTCAAACAGTAATAAAGTGAAAACACAACACAAGAAGAATCCCAAAACCAATTTAGAAAAATACAGAGTATTTTAGGTAAAAATAGCACAAAAAGTCGCAAAGCGCCAACTTCAGGTATCTGGTTGCGCAATTCTGGGGTAAAGTCACAAGTTTAGGCTGAGTGTGAGCTGGAAACAGGACCAGGTTTGTCCCGCTGAAAGTTTTACCTTCTGACTCTGATGCAAAGACTGTGGGGCGTGACTGCATGGCTCTGCATCTCACTGGGTTGCAGTGAATTGGATCCATTGAGGCTTTCAGTCGGAAGCTGTGAGGCTCCGCGGTGCTGCAATGTGAAGCCCTTCGTCACTCTGTGCCGTTCTGTGTTAGATTCTGTTCAAAGTTTGAGAGAACGCCGAGATACGCGGTGGGAAGGTGATATGAAGCACACTGTGGCATGAGGAAAGTTAATGCAAAAAACGAAGAGCCTCAGCCAAGGAAGTGCTATACAAAACTAGAGAGATATATAAAGAAGCAGAAAATTTGAGAATAAATATTGGCTCCCAAAGTGGAAAGAAAACGATGTAGGCAGATTTATTAAACATAAGAGATAATTAAATAAACACATATGGACGTTTAAGGATTAAAAAGGTCCTGTAGGAAAGGAGTGATTATAAACTTGCGTACGATCTAAGCAAGGAACAAGGACGAGAAGCAACTGTATAGTGCTACTAAAGAGAGAGTTTATGCTCTTTGTCTTGAAAAAGATGGGAAATTATTAAGAACCATCGAAACGCGTCGACGCTATTTGCACACAATCCATGGAAATAATTGGGCCTATACAAACTAATGAGATATTGTATGAAGGCTGAGTTTTAGAAACAATTCCAACGGATGTGTTTTTTGAATGACAAAGCATTTGTCTTTTTTCTTTTCTTCTCTCTTTATCTTAAAATGGAATTGGTGTTGCCTCTTTGTACCATAGATTTTGCATGTGTATAACATTTTTTTTACTGATTTTAATAGCTTAACTATTGTGAAAGAATTGTTTTTATATCAATGAGAAATATAATGTGTTTTTAATAAATTAAGTAATTTGATACATAATAACGTTTTGGTATTCTATTACATGGGCTGGAAGTAGGCTGTGTGTGTTATTTGTGTGATTGATTCTTACTTTATAGGTGTGTTGATACCAAGGGTCAGTCCTTTGTTATTTACTTGTTAAAAGTACTCCTTTCCCTTGGTACAAGGGGTCCCTCTCTTTCTTCTTTACATTAGATTCTGTGAAACCATCGATCAGGAGCTGCGCATTGCTGCAAGGTCCCACATCGATTTGCACCATTGTGTGTCGGACCCGGGGAAGTACACTCTGATTCTAGGCTAGGGTCCAGGATCTTTAGGACAGCACTTGAGGGTCAGGACTTACTCCCACAGAGGTCAGCAGAGGGCAGAAAATCAAATTGGTGATGGTCATTACGAAAGAAGGAAAGGCCTCTGGAAGCTTGTTGTGTCCCTGTAGATCAAACAGGTCAACCAACCGACCCTTGAAGTCCCTTCTGGGGTCCTGGATTCAAGGCAAGCAGGTCCAGTCTTCCTTCTTCAGACAGCAGAGCAGAG
Source organism: Calotriton arnoldi (assembly GCA_963921515.1). NCBI lineage: Eukaryota > Metazoa > Chordata > Amphibia > Caudata > Salamandridae > Calotriton > Calotriton arnoldi. The sequence continues at coordinate 776,505 of CAWUFW010001796.1, read as the reverse complement.
CTTCTTCTAAATCTTCTCTGGGCCAGGGGTGTTCTGATGTTTTCTGGGGTTGCCACTTTTATGCTCAGTGCCGGCCTGTGGGTTAGGGGACACCCCCTTTGTCTAACCCTACACTGGTTCTGGTCAGTTATTCTCTTTCCCCTAGGTTAGCCTCCCGCCCAGCTAATAAAACAAAGGGCAGGCAAGCCCAGGTGTGAGCTGCATCTGCCAGTGGTAGACTTCTTTTGAAGTCAGTAAGGGCTGGGCACAGCTGTGCTCATGTTGAGCATTCTTGTGGTGGTGAAAAAATGGACCCAGGGTTTGGAGGAGACTGCACAAGACCTGCAGTGGTGGCAGTTGTACTGGCATTGGGTCAGTGACAGACCCCCTTGTCTTACCCCACCCAGATATGATAGTGGTGACGAATGCATCGCTTTTGGGTTGGGAAGGCCTTCTGGGAGAGGTGGGGATCAGAGGCCTCTGGTCTCCGGCGGAATCTTGACACCACTTTAATTTGTTAGAGTTGAGGGCAATTTGCTTGGCGTTGATGGCCTTCCTGCCCACCATCAGAGGAAGGCTGGTGCAGGAGCTCACGGACAACACCACCTCCATGTGGTACAGCAACAAGCAGGGTAGGATGGCGACTTGGGTCCTGTGCCATGAGGCTCTGCACCTCTTAAAGTGGCTGGACCACCAGGGAATTTCTCTTGAGGCTTGAGGTATAATCAGAGCAGGGGCCCAGCTCCTCCCCAGCCATCGTGACAGGAAGACCTTCACCTCTCCATACCACGGCCCTTTGTTCACTGTGTGGGAAGGATACACATCACACCACTTGAAGTCCATTATCAGATAGGTGACCTTAGACACTGGTAGAAAGACACATTTGGCCTAGGCAGGAAAATGCCAAGTTTCTAATTATGGCATTTCCAAAATCATATTTTAAAATACCACTTTACCATTAAAGAGGATTTTAATGAATGATTAAAATGAGTGGAAGAAGTATCTTTCTAGCCGTTCCCAAATTAATGTAGCACATATTAAATGTGATCAGGTAAACCAGTGTTAGCCTATAGGAGAGCTAGCCTTGCTGCAGTGAAAAATGGCATTGGGTGATTTTTACTGCCAGGACATGTAAAACATGAAATATATATTCCCTACTATTTAAATACCATGCACCCTCCCCTATCAGCTGTTAGAGCCTACCTTAGGGGTGAATTTTAAAAATTGAAGGTTTAGGCATGGCCAAAGGTTTATTTTGTCAGGTCAAAATGGCAGTTTTCAAACTGCACCCACAGGCAGCAATGGCAGGCCTGAGACATGTCTTACTGAGCTACTTTAGTGGGCGGTACTATGAGTGCTGCAGCCCACTAGTAGCATTTGATTTAAAGGCCCGGGGTACACGTAGTGCCATACACTCGGGACTTGTAAGGAAATGAAATAATCCAATTAGGGGTATTCCAATTTCACCATATTTGTAAGGGAGAGCTCAAGCACTTTACCACTGGTAGCAGGAGGACAATGTGCAGAGTCCTAAAGCCAACAAAAACGGGTTCAGCAAAAATAGGGTAGTGAAAGCAAACATCTGGAAGAATACCATACAAAAGAGGGTCATTGCCAACAGTGGAGAAGGGGGAAGAGGCAGAGGAGACAGCCTGCAAATCAGAGCAGCAGCTATCATTAGTGCAGCAGGTGCTGGTGCATTAGGGCCCAGTAGACTGTGGGGCCCCAATATTTTTTGGTTACTTTTATTTTTGTTTGATGCATTTCTTTTTGTTTTGTTTTTTAAGTCTCATGTTTAGTATGGATTATGAGCTACAGATAAAGGACTCCTGAAATGATATCCTGATTCCCGCCCCATGCGCACTGCCCTAACCCTCCATCTCCACTAAGCCTTGCCATAAAATTTTGGAGGTTGGCCCTATATTTGATTTGGGGGAGGGGGGGCTCAGAGCCAAAAAGTTTAAAGACCTCTGCTTCACCCAACTTTTCCCAGTGCTTCTAGAAAACAGGAAGTAGGGGCAAAAGAACGATGGTAGAATGCATTGCTGCAAAATGGCGGTCATAAAGACAGTTAATCTAGTTTCTCAATAATTTTGACCCACAGGTCAGGTTCTCAATACTTAGCAACTACTCTCAACTGTGAGTCAAAGGGTTTCTTCATGTCTATTGAGACTTTGCTGGAGTCTCTTTCTGATGAATGTTTCCTCACCTTGTAATGCCCCACAGGAGCCAGACTGGATTGTAGAATGTGTCCAGCAATTCTCCTGCATGCTGATAGGTGGTGCTGTGCGGCTCCATGCTGACTCCTTATCACCCCACAAGTGACGGAGCTGTGCCGTACATAAGCTGCATGCTGATGTTAGGTTTTTTTTTTTCCCACATCTTCTAATGCTGATCTGGAGCTCCTCTCCCAACTTTGTTGGTGTTCCTATTACCCAAATTCTTCATGTTGTGTTAAGGAACAAGTTTTCAAGCTGCGCTGAGACTGCTGAAAGTAGATGTCGGTGACAGACCTGCAAGGAGTGTGCCTTTGGTGCCTAGGCTCCGGCTACAACTCGAAGCTGTGTAACCAATGCTCTCTCATTTACCCAAAGGCAAATCAAGACCAGGAGGCATAGCTGTACATCTCCAAGCATAGGAAGATATTGTAGTCTTTGCTCAGGTCCTACTTCTGCTCCAAGTTGCGGGCCCGATCTTGGTCACAAGGCCATTACCATTGCCGCTTCACTTACCGCTCAAAATCATCTGATAAGTTGAAGTCAAAGCCCAGAGGCAAGTACAAAAAAGCGGAGTGGGACTCTGTTTCCAAAGGGAAGGTATACAGCAGTGATACTCTAAGTACGGCCAGGGGGCCGCGTACGGCCCGGGGCCGCATGCGGCCCTCCTGACCTTTACATGCGGCCCCTGAGCTGCTGTTTACTCGACTCAACACTAACATTAACATTTTTTTAAATATACAGCAAGCACTTATTTAAGGGTTATTTGCAGTTAAACAAAAGGAAGTAATTAGGCCCTTAACTTTAGGAACACCTTCATTTTTAAAGACAGCAAACATGTAAAAAATACGATAGTCTTCTTAAATTTTCAAAAAGTGTATTTCATTGACCTGTAGAACCATTTCCCTTAGTAAATCAAAGTATAGCAGTGCATTCAGTAGGGGTGGGCAGAAAACTCCGCTCCGCCAGCATAGCGGATAAAGCCAGCCACCGGCCCGGTCCCTGCTTCTGAAAGCAGCCAGGCCGGGGAGAGCCTCCCCGGGCCCCGGTGGACCCCCGACACCAGCGCCCGGACCCTGGGCTGGCTTCCAGGACGGGGGGCTCCCGCAGCCTGGGACCCTGGGATGCAGCACGAGCCCTGGGCCCGGTCCCAGCTTCCGAACCCTAGCCAGGCCGGGAGAGCCTCCCCGGGCCCCAGTGGACCCCCGACACCAGCGCCCGACCCTGGGCTGGCTTCCAGGACGGGGGCTCCCGCAGCCTGGGACCCTGGGATGCAGCACGAGCCCCGGGTCCGGTCCCAGCTTCCGAACCCTAGCCAGGCCGGGGAGAGCCTCCCCGGGCCCCGGTGGACCCCCGACACAAGCGCCCGGACCCTGGGCTGGCTTCCAGGACGCGGGGTTCCCGCAGCCTGGGACCCTGGGATGCAGCACGAGCCCCGGGTCCGGTCCCAGCTTCCGAACCCTAGCCAGGCCGGGGAGAGCCTCCCCGGGCCCCAGTGGACCCCCGACACCAGCGCCCGACCCTGGGCTGGCTTCCAGGACGGGGGGCTCCCGCAGCCTGGGACCCTGGGATGCAGCACGAGCCCCGGGCCCGGTCACAGCATCCGAACCCTAGCCAGGCCGGGGGGAGGCTTCCCGGGCCCCAATGGGACCCCCGGACCATCGGCTGGCTTGCAGGACGGGGGCTCCCACACCCCGGGGCCTGCCGGATGGAGCTCAAGCCCCAGGCCCGGACCCAGCTTCAGAACCCTAGCCAGGCTGGGGAGAGCCTCCCCGGGCCCCGGTGGACCCCAGTCCCCAGCGCCCGGACC